>JAWWNF010000247.1:1262500-1862500 GCA_034641395.1 Darevskia armeniaca | reverse complement strand
AACGTATCAGTATTTTAGTGTGCGTTTCTTGAAATATGCATATTATTGTGTGTCGTTTTGTGCAATACACACGTTTTTTGCAGAGCAATTTCCCCTCATATAATGCATTTTTTTTTCTAACAATGCCTGGACACTTTGCCATAGTATATGCACATTACATGACTGGAGAACGTGCAGTGGAAAAGTCAGAGCAGTGCGAATTTCAAAGGTTGGCTGCATTTCAGAAAATGTGAATTAGGTAGGCTCGTTTTTGAGTGTGAACTCAAGCGAACCCCCCACCCCCCAAATCCCTACTTGTAGTTTTCACTTGCTACTGTATGATTGACTGATTTACTTATATACCACTTTTCCACAATGAGCTTTGCCCAAATTGACTTGCAGCAAACATTCAAAACATCAAAATACAGAAAATGGGAAATACAAAATACAGAATATGACAGTAATTTTTTTTAAAAAAATGACAATAATCAGCAATTTGGCAAACACAGGATAAATTCAATATTACAAAAATAAATAAATAAATAAATCTAGGCTTAGGTACATAAACACATAGTAAAACAAGAGTTAATTGACAATAAGGTTTCTGGCACTGGTCTTGCTGCTCTCGAAGGAGCCTAGCTTAAATACAATTCATAGGAAGGTGGTAGATGATATACAGCTGGCATATTTGCTAAATGACAAGCAGCTGGCTCCCATATCCTTACTCCAGAGTGATGGTCTATAGTTCCAAGCCCAAAGGGCACCTGATGCAACAAGTCTCAGGTCTGAGACTGGTTGCTACCTGAATGGCAGATTGCCTGCCAATCTTATATACGTTGCCTGGAGTTCCATGATAGGAGAAGGCAGGTTAGAAGATGCAAATAAATGTGGGCTGCACCTTCCAGGTGTTATGGAACTGCAATTCCTACCAGCCCAGCTGTCAGGCTTCGAGGAAACGGCCTCCTCCCTCCCTTTGGCCATGGATAAGCAGAACAAAGCGAAAATAGTCCCTTACCAGTTGAAGAGACTTTTGTTCACAGCAAAAGAACAAAGATTCCATCTCGGAGGAAAGGTGCTCCCAGTTAAGGTTTCCTCCCACTTCCCCCAGAGCCACCCCCGTCACTTGCTCGTCTGGCAATCTGATTTCGCAACCATTTGGCCTTCTCTCCCCTCCTTGACCTTGGACTGAGCACTGGGACATTTTCCAGCGAAAGGGAGTCTGTTAATTCTCTCTCTCCCGGTTCTTCTCCTAGCTGTTCCCCACTCAGTTCCACCCAGCTGTTGTCTTCCGGACTATGCCCCTCTGCAAACCAGTGCTCCAAATCTATACTGCTCCACTGCTCCTGGGCAGCTTCAGGATCCTGGTCAGGAGCAGGGGGAGGCCCCCACCATTCCTCATCAGAGTAGCTCTCCTCAGCCTGGTCTCTGACACCAGCCAACACAGCCAACGGTCAGGGATGCTGGGACCTGTAGTCCAGGAGCATTGATAAGGTCCCAGAATTTCCATCCCTGGTAATTAAAACAGCCTACCAGGCTTTCGGAGCACCTTGAATCAGCTGCTCCTCCTATGCCGTATTGGTTTTGGTGGCGTCTGCTTGTTAAATTTCAAACGTACGCTCCCTGTTTGGTTTTATTCTTATTGTTCTTCTTGCGGAAATTATGTTTTATTTTGTAAGCTGCCTTAAGGGCTCTTGGAGCTGAGTGGCAGGGTAATAGGCATTGCACGTAAACAAACAAACAGAGTCTCTGCCTGCGATGGGGGAGGAAGAGACAACCGCCGCCGCTGTCACATTCTGGCTTGTGTCGTTGCAGTCATTCCCCCGTTCAGTTTTCCATGCATTGTGAATTGGTGTGCTGGCAAGCCACGGGACAGGGTCGTAGGAAGGAAGATACAGCTGGGAGAGACCCTTTCCTGAAGTCATGGAAAGCCACTGCCATTCAGTATATGGAGACAATATCTTCTTCTTTGGCGATCACTCGTAGCCAAGTAAGATAGTCTTCCATAAACACAGTTTTAACAGTGAGTCCATAAGTGACTGTGGAGGCCAGTTCTGGATCCACACATCCTTCCACAGTGGGGACATAAGTTTCCAGGTGGGGGTTGATCATGGTGAGGGTTTGCCAAGCGTGTCTTCCTCTTAGCACGTTTCTCCCTTGCGTCCTGAGTTCGAGCGTCTTCAAAGCCCATGACACCTTTGGCAAAGGCTGTTCCCCAGTTGGAGCACTCACAGGCCAGTGTTTCCCAATTGCCGGTGTTTATACTACATTTTTTCAGATTTGCCTTGAGACAGTCTTTAAACCTCTTTTGTTGACCATCAGCATTACGCTTTCCATTTTTAAGTTCGGAATAGAGACGAGACTAGATGGACTCATAGTCTGGCTCAGGAGAAGGTATCTTCCAAGGTTCCTGCTTTTTATTGGAATCTGGTGAAGATGCTCAGAGTGCTCTTAAACAGCCCTAGCAACATGAAGCACACACCCTATGTAATATAATAATAATAATAATAATAATAATAATAATAATAATTATTATTATTATTATTATTATTATTATTATACCCCACTCATCTGGCTAGGATCTACTAACCACTCTAGGCGACTTATATATAAAACATAGAACACAATTTTTTTTACTTTCTCATGGGATAACCAAAGAGCTAAACCAACCCACATTTGGAATAAATGTGAGCCCCCTTGAGGTTCCTCCTGGATGTTTTTTGCTTCGGGATAAGTCCAGGGCAACTCCTGGTGTTTCAGCCAGTGTTTTGAGAAGGACGTAATTCTGGCCTCCATGAGGAAAAAAAGCAACGTTGATAATTATGATGATCACTGCCACTGCTTGGCAATAAACAAAGCTTCAACACAGACCATGACAAAACAATCATTTTTAAGTATCCCCCTTTATAAGATCCCAAATCTCATAATCTAATTGTTACGCAGCCTAGCTTAAAAGAGCAGCTCAAATATGGGCTTACAGTAGTCACAGCAATTAGCACTTCAGAAGCTTAAAACTATCCAGGCAAATTGCAGCTTTTGCTGGCTGGAATTTAGCAATATTATCATTTTCCATTCAGCCTTTATCTCTGGAAAAACTTGGAAAGGCACTGATGTCCTCCTTCAGATTGCGATGGAGTGGGAAGAGATGTGAAGACATCTCCCTGTGTCACCTTGTTTCTAGACGATGGCATGACCTCATCCTTACTGGCACTTCCTTCTGTTTCATCTCTCCACCCCTGCATCAGTTCCCAATGTCTCCTCAGAGAGCATCCTCCCTTCCCATCATCACAGTGGTCTCACCTTTCTCCTAAAGTCTGGGATTTCAGCAAAATGCTCAGCGCCACTTTGAAGCCCCCAAAACAGGGGTGGGGAACCTTCAGCCCAGAGGCCAGATCTGGCCGTTGAAGCCTCTCCTCAGGACACAATCCCTCTCCAGAATTCCACTTCCCATTGCCTTCTGGGCAACCTTCTGAGGGGACCACATTCCACTGCCAGTCAGGGCCAGAGGCAAAACTGGGTAGAGCAACGCATGTGAATGTTAAAGCAGGCATGTTTCATTCCTTGCTTGTGACACACACACACACACACTGTGAGATATATGAAATGGTCAAAATGCCCTCGTTCGCTAAAGCTAAGCGATGCTGGTATTATCCTCTAGTAAAGTGTCCAGCATGCATACATCCAGAATTTTCCCCTTTTTGCTGATGTGGTTGGATCTGCTGGCATCTCTGCAGCTGTCACTGATTAGTCCGCCAAGCTGTGGTTTTCAGAATACAAGTAAGGGAAGGGAAGAGAGAACGGGGAATTGGAGTCGGTGACCCAATGAGCCAAACACAGCTCACCAGCTAGATATGCTAGCTCCGAGAATGATACTTGTTGATCTGCTGTTGTGTACATCAGTCCATGCTCTGTCCAGTGGTGACGTCCAGCTCTTTACCACACTACTTGGATAATGCAAGGAGCCCAAGCACTTGGCAGAAGGACAAGGCTAGATCAAAGGCTCATTCCATTTCAGCCCTGCCCCCAGTTCCTAGCAGGTGATCACTTGTGCTGCAAGTTGACTTTGGATATGTTCATGATGTAGCAGAACAACTCCCACACTGTAAGGGTGTGGTAGCTAACTATCAGGGACTGTGCTGGGGAGGGCTGCACTGAGGAGGAATGGTGGGAGCCACCCCCTCCCCCTGCTCCTGCTCCTGCATCTTCCCAGGAGCAGGAGGACAGTATAGATTTGGAACAGTGGTTTGCAGAGGGGCATAGTTCAGAAGGCAGAAGCTGGGAAATACTGGATGGGGAACAGCTAGGTGAAGAAACACTGGAAGAGAGAGGGTTAACAGATTCACAGTCTCTGGACAGCATTCCTACGCTCAGCCCAAGGTCAAGAAGAGCTCAGAAAGTCTCAGAATAGAAAGCGCAGACGGTACAAGCTCAGATTACAAGATGTGGGAGTGAAGTAGATTACTAGGGACGGAAGGGGGTGTGATCCTTAATTTGGAGCACCACCGTTTCTAGGAGATGTGTTGTTTGTTCTCTCGCTGTGATTATTGAAATTTCTAACTGGTAAGATGTTCCTTTCTTTGATCTTCGTATCTAGTGCCAGGAGGGAGGAAGCTGGTTCCACGATGCTTGACACTAACATGGTGTCTGCCAGATGGTGTTAGACTCAAACTCCCATCAGCCCCAACCAGCATGGCCATTGGTCAGCGAGGGTGGGATCTGTAGTCCAGCAACTTCCAGAGGACCACAGGTTCTCCATCCTTGCCATTAAAGTAAAGGTAATATGAAGTACCTGGCTGGTTGGGACTCCATTGTAGATAATTCTATCTGACTTAACACATGTAGGCTGCAAGCATATTCTTGCAATATAGATGCAGCTACCTCGTAGAGCAGACGGAGGACAATAAAACTTTGAATTTCTATAACCCTCCATCCAAAAGCACTTTACAGCCATTAGTGGATTTACGGCTTGTAGTGCCGTCGTCTGGAAGGTATTACCAGTAAATATGAACGAATAAGGACAGGTAGCACCTGAAGATTCAGCATTCCCAAGAGAGGGAAATATTATACTTGACAATCACAGCAATGCTACTGGCACAAATACTTTTCTGCCCAACAATCTGCATATAAAAAAACGAATATATATATTTTTAAAAACTTGATTTAAAATAAATATGGTAGCAAGTATAAAATGGCTTCCTGTTTGTTTTCCCTTCTTGGTTCTGGTGACAACTACCAATGCCTGTGATAAAATAGCTATTAAAAATCTACCCCCTACTGAACCAGACCAGCATCAAATCCTCCTTCCTGAAGGTGATCCAGAAATTGGCATCAGCGGGGATGCCGTGGCCACATTGGCCTCCCTTAAACTGTGTGATATAGCCTCTGGGCCTTAAGTTTGATGCCTTGTCTCATACCATTAGTATACAGCTGGTTTTGATCAGATCAGATGCAGCAGTTTTGTTGGGGGGGGGGAGGGTACGTAAAACGAGGGTGGTTGTCCAAAATGAAAAATCGCATTGCTAAAGGAACTGAATTCATCGATGTGACCACTTTGGTGGGTAGTAGTTCAGGACCGCAAACTACAACCCCGGCATGTTGAGTGTTCCTTCTCATTCACATGGCGTATGTCCCAACCACTGCATAAGTCATGCAATCTATACGGAGCAAGTGGCTTTGCTCTGGCAGTTCCCTCACTACGAGAAGCCAAGTTACAGGGAACCAGGCAGAGGGCCTTCTCGGTAGTGGCTCCCGCCCTGTGGAACGCCCTCCCTTCAGATGTCAAAGAGAACAACAACTACCAGACCTTTAGAAGACATCTGAAGGCAGCCCTGTTTAGGGAGGCTTTTAATGTTTAATATATTACTGTATTTTAATGTTCTGTTGAAAGCCGCCCAGAGTGGCTGGGGAAACCCAGCCAGATGGGTGGGGTATAAATAATAAATAATAAATTATTATTATTATTATTATTATTATTATTATTATTGTCTGCACCATGTTGTATGCATTTCGTTGAATAGCTCTGTGTCTGAAACCCAAAGCTCGTGTGCGGAAATATGTTTTGCTACCCCCCCCATATAATTTTTGACTTCTTATCTGCACCTGCTTTCACGCTGCAAAGACTTAAAGTTTCTAGCGGTGCAAACCTCTACACATGCTTATGCAAACCTTGCTGAGTTCAATGGAACTGCCTTTCTTCCAGGCGACTAAAACTCTGAGGTCACATCCACACCCTGCACTGCTATAGTCAGGCGGCAGAGAAACCAACCCCCATAGCAGGTTGCCAGGAAAAGACAAGACAAGGAAAAGTCCTTCCCAATTGTTTTTTTATTCAATATTCACAGAGAGAGGCTTGAGAATGCAGCCTTTTGGAATAGTGGCATTGTCCTGAGTGAGTCTCCACCCACTTCGTCTCTCCCACTTCCTCATGTGTCTTCGCTACGGGTGCTGAAAAATGCCCTCTGCCTTTAAGCTCTTTGCTCTCCTACTTTCAATGCACACTGGGTTATGGTAGAGGGGGGGTCTGAAATGCTTTCTAAAGACACTGTGTCCATCTAGATCAAGGGAAGTAATAGTACCACTGTATTCCGCTCTGGTCAGACCTCACCTGGAATACTGTGTCCAGTTTTGGGCACCACGGTTCAAGAAGGATACTGACAAGCTGGAACGTGTCCAGAGGAGGGCAACCAAAATGGTCAAAGGCCTGGAAACGATGCCTTATGAGGAACGGCTTAGGGAGCTGGGTATGTTTAGCCTGGAGAAGAGAAGGTTAAGGGGTGATATGATAGCCATGTTCAAATATATAAAAGGATGTCATATAGAGGAAGGAGAAAAGTTGTTTTCTGCTGCTCCTGAGAAGAGGACACGGAGCAATGGATTCGAACTACAAGAAAGAAGATTCCACCTAAACATTAGAAAGAACTTCCTGACAGTAAGAGCTGTTCGACAGTGGAATTTGCTGCCAAGGAGTGTGGTGGAGTCTCCTTCTTTGGAGGTCTTTAAGCAGAGGCTTGACAGCCACCTGTCAGGAATGCTTTGATGGTGTTCCTGCTTGGCAGGGGGTTGGACTGGATGGCCCTTGTGGTCTCTTCCAACTCTATGATTCTATGATCAGCTGTCACCCCCTGGTGCTTCCTCCTCCTCCTCTCCCATTATTTCCCCGCTTTCCCCCCTCATCTGACTCTGAGCTGTGATCTCCCTCAATCCCCTGTTGTAATTCTGAACTGTCTCCTTCTTCTCTGGAAGGGTCAGGCTGGGGAGGCGGTCTCCACCCTTCCTCCTCTGCCCAGTCCCTGACACCCATACTGCTTTAACAGCCACGGCTAGTCCTGAGAACTGTGGTCCATTAAGAGTCCCTAAGGTCAGCTCCCTTAACAAACTACAGTTCCCAGGATTTTGGAGGGGGAGGCATGGAATAAGAGTCCTTCGGGTGTACCAGTCTGGATGGGGAGGTGGAAGCTGTGGTCCTCCAGGTGTTGCTGGATGAGAAGCTCAAGTCATCATTGATCATTGGCTATGCCAGGGTTTCCCAAACTTGGGTCTCCAGCTGTTTTTGGACTACAATTCCCATCACCCTTGACCACTAGTCCTGCTAGCTAGGGATGACGGAAGTTGTAGTACAAAAACAGCTGGAGACCCAAGTCTGGGAAGCCCTGGGCTTTGCTAACTGGAGCTGATGGGAGCTGATGGACTCCCAATAGCATCTGGTGGGACAAGAGGTCTCCCACCCCTATTCTTACAGAACTCAAGTAATGTAGGTTATGGGCCACCAACTTTCACGTGCTTGTAAGCTGGATGGTGGCTAGGGTGAGGTCATGGAATGTTCACAAACATTCTAACATACTCAGAGAGGTGGTTCTTACCTTTGCTAGGCAAGTCTCCTCTGAGTGACCAACCAAGAGCTATTTCTTGAGGCAAATAAACAAACTGGATATTCACACCGTTGGGATGTACAAGCATCACTTTCCCTCTCATTCTTGACCTTCCCCAGACAGCAGAGGCAACATGTTTCTCAAGCACCGTACCACCTTATGCCTCGTCGTTTTTTCCTTCCCTCAGCCACATTCAGCACCCTCCAAACACTTCCCTTAGTAGTCAGAAAGCAACAGCAGCCGCAACACCGCAATGCATTTACAGAGTTAAATTGTAAATAATTCAGGAGCAGGGAGGGGGAGAAATGAAAGAGCCAGGCGAGAGAGAATAGAGACCCCTGCACATTTAATAGGACCTTCCATCTAATTGCTTAGACATAATTGTCTGCTACATATTACCCATAAGAGGGCAGAGTCCCTGACAGAATGATAAAACTTGGGGTGTCAGCTGGGGGAGCTCAGCTGCTGTTTGCAAATAGCTTCAACCGTGCTCTGGATTTTTACGGTGCTTACCGTAGATGGCTTTATTTTATGGGCAATGTGCTGCAAGCATATTCTTCAAGAGCAAGGTAAAAACGGCAGCTTTACAAGCGGGTGAGTCATGGAATCCATAGAGGAGGGAGAAATCGAACTGATTTCAGAATAGTCTGAGGTGGGCAGGCTGAACAGGAGAGCATGGCAAGTGAGGAGCACCTTGCTGAATCAGACCACGGGCACATCTGTTGTAGCCCCACGTCCCCCAAAGTGGCCAGCCAGATGTTTCTGGAAAGCTCACAGGTTGTAAAGACAGGAGCCCCGACCCACAATTTGCACACCTCAGCAACTATTCAGGAGAAGACTGCATGGAACATGGAGGCTTCATTTAGCTGTCATGAGCAATCTTCCTCTTTGTCTTTGGCGATCACTCGTAGCCGAGTAAGATTGTCTTCCATAAACACAGGTTTAACAGTGAGTCCATAAGTGACTGTGGAGGCCAATTCTGGATCCAAACTTCCTTCCACAGTGGGGACATTGGCTTCCAGGTGGGAGTTGAATACGGTGAGAGTTTGCCAAGCCTGCCTTCCTCTTAGTACGTTTCTCCCTTTCATCCTGAGTTTGAGCATCTTCAAAGCCCATGACACCTTTGGTAAAGGCTGTTCTCCAATTGGAGCGCTCGCAGGCCAGTGTTTCCCAGTTGTCTGTGTTTATACTACATTTTTTAAAGATTTGCCTTGAGAGAGTCTTTGAACCTCTTTTGTTGACCACCAGCATTACAATTACCATTTTTAAGTTCGGAATAGGTTGGAATCCGATTGCAACGATAATGTAGAATGGAAGGCAAAAACGGGCATGAATGAAATAAGATTTGTGGCAGTTCACTAGTTCCACTTGGAAAAATAATGGGTGTGCAGATGTCTCCTGTCACCTGGCAAGGTACGTCTTGCAGAGGGCATCTACCTAGTCACCTGCAGAGACATCTGCCATTCCGCTTGAGCAATGTGGCGCCTTTTGACCACAGCAGACGCTGCTGCTTTCCCTCCTTGATGGATGGAAGAATTTCGTGAACTGCGGGCTGTCCGCACACAACAGAGCCCGCCACCGTCCGTTATTTTCAAGGAGCAAATGCCAGCAGGCAAAACAGAAGCCTGTACCGGGGCCATTAAATGGTCACCTGAACAACAGCTCCACAGCGTGAACTCCCCATGCCCTAGAAGAGAAGGTCTTGAAGGCTGGCGCATTAGGCTTCCCAGATGCCTTCCATAGGGACAGACAAAGTTGAACCAAGGGGAGGGGGAGACGAATGAAGCCCTAGAAGCATCTAATTATTATATTCCATGCACTCATCAATCTCGCTGCTGCAACACTGATGGACTATTTGGTGAACTACCTGGCCTGGCAATTTGCTAACAAATACATAGATTTCAGATTTTATTTTTTATTTTTTAAAAATAAGATAAAATAACAAAAAACCCACACCTCCACATTTGTTGAAAAATAAGAGTCCTAACCCGCCAGCAGCAACCGCAGTAATTTGCTGTGAAGTGAAGTGGGAGACCTTCCCAAGCAAAATAGTTTTCCCATTAAATTGACTATTGTCCAATTTTCCAAACACATCATTGTCTACTTCGGTTAACAAGGAAAGGTCAATCATGTAATGAATGCCGGTCTGTTAAGCCTGGGTTTATCAGCTGTGTGTAAACCCAGGGAGAGGGGGTGGGGGAGAGTTAATGCGTGCTCAGCCTGTGTTTACTGGTTGTCATTAAAAATTTCTTCTCTACCCCCTTTAAACTTATTGCATCTCTTCTTCTTCTTTGTAATTGAAATATACTCGGAGTCAAGTGTGAATTTCATGCTCTTTGCTCAGCTCATAGTAGCAATGAATGAATCTTTCCCCAAAACGTCTGCTATACAGTATATACATTATTTACACAATGGGCCCCACGTGATTGGCTAATTCCGGGCTACTCCTGTAGGCCAATCAGGTTGTGGATTCACTTCATCCAGGAGCCTGATTGACTGCTCTTGCAGGCCAATCAGGTCACTGATTCACTTCCACCTGGAACTGGATTGGGTGGCTCCTGTGGACCAATCAGACTGCTGCATTCTGGATCCTATTGTTCTAGGATTCAGCTCAGTACATAACAGTAATATATATATATATATTGCAAACAAATCAGCTGAGAGTAAGGCCTTTGCAAGGGTTGAAGTGAGGTGGACCACAGAACCGGCCCACACAGGAGACAGAGGGAAACGCCCACTTCAGGCGGTGGAAGCACGAGAGGCGGTGCTCCACCCACCCCGCCCTGCCACCCTCTCACCAGCAAGAGGATGCCAAACAGCAATGCTTTGTGAAACACCCCAGCTCCCACCAAGTTTGGCAAGAGCCGCAGAGTTCTGATGGTTCAAGTGTTTTGTGGGGGGCCTGGCAGCGGTTGGGTGCAGGAAGCGGCAATTCCTGTTACGCCCCAGGTGGACCCGCATGGAAACCGGACCATTGACCCATTGCGCTCGGTACTGTCAGCACCACTCTCCCCCAATCTGGTGCCCTCCAGATCTTTTTGGGACTGCAGCTCCCATCATCAGCTTGGTGGTAGGGCACCTGCGTTGCACACAGGAGAGCCCAGTTTCCGGTCCAAGCATCTTCAGAACCCTCTGCAAACCCCGGAGAGCCGCTGTCAGTCAGTGTGGATGATGCTGAGGAGGAGAAGAAGAAGAAGAGTTTGGATTTGATATCCCGCTTTATCACTACCCGAAGGAGTCTCAAAGCGGCTCACATTCTCCTTTCCCTTCCTGCCCCACAACAAACACTCTGTGAGGTGAGTGGGGCTGAGAGACTTCAGAGAAGTGTGACTAGCCCAAGGTCACCCAGCAGCTGCATGTGGAGGAGCGGAGATGTGAACCCGGTTCACCAGATTATGAGTCTACCGCTCTTAACCACTACACCACACTGGCTGAGCTAAATGGATGACTCAGTGCAAGGCAGTGTCTTATGTTTCTCTCATTCCTGACTGTTGGTCAGGCTGGTTTCCTGCAACACTCTCAAGCAGTGGAGGGTCATGGTTTGCAGTCAGTGGACTAGGGCGACTAGACTAGTCCCATAAAAGTTCCCCTGGTGCCTCTTTTCCAAAGCTCAAGAAGCTTCTGCCCTGTTGGGGGGCGGGAGGCACAATGCTCACAAGCTGCTCCTATTGCCCTTGCAAGCTAGCACCTATAACCTGAACTGTTCGCCCATGAAAAATCCCACTGCACACTACTGATGGAGAGGACCGTTTGCTACCGCAGTGAATTCAATTGAGATCTGTTCTCAAAGCTCTATGATGTCCCCCAATTTAAATATGTCCTTCTTAAAGACCCATCTTACTCCTCCACCCCCATCTTGAATTAAGCATCTTTTCTATAAAAAAAAGTGTTGCAGAATCAATACCATCAATGCAAACATTAGTGCATTTTGAATATATCCAATCGTAAAGGAATTAGCAATGGCAGCCGCGTCTGCCCCTCTAGAATTCTGCCTCGAAAATTCTGCTGCTTATAGTAAAAACTCCATATCTGCAATTCCTCTTCTGCTTGGCTTTCAAAATTTGAATTAAAGTGCAGTGACTTTTCGCTTGCTTCCAACCCCCCACCCCCAGCCCCCATCTTCACGGTAGCTGAAATGGGTGAGGTAGAGAGACGGTGAAAGCAAAAGGCAGCAGTTTTGGCTTTCTGCTGTTTACAAGGTGAACTTTGAATAAATGAAATTTTAGTAGATAGTAAAAAAATAAAAATAAAAATGGAATGAACCTGTACTTCCACCATAGGCGCCGACTCCCAGGGGCCCTGAGGGCCTGAGCACCCATGGAAATTCCCCATGAAACTCGCAGCCAACTTCAACATTCAACAAGGAAAGGATATGTCCAGGCTTCCTCAACCTCAGCCCTCCAGATGTTTTTGGCCTACAACTCCCATGATCCCTAGCTAGCAGGACCAGTGGTCAGGGATGATGGGAATTGTAGTCTCAAAACATCTGGAGGGCCGAGGTTGAGGAAGCCTGGATAAGTCTATAAGCTGTGAAGTGTGGTGTAGTGGTTAAGAGTGGTAGACTCATAATCTGGGGAACCGGGTTCGCGTCTCCGCTCCTCCACATGCAGCTGCTGGGTGACCTTGGGCTAGTCACACTTCTCTGAAGTCTCTCAGCCCCACTCACCTCACAGTGTTTGTTGTGGAGGAGGAAGGGAAAGGAGAATGTGAGCCGCTTTGAGAGTCCTTCAGGTAGTGATAAAACGGGATATCAAATCCAAACTCCTCCTCTTCTTCTCTCCTTTAAATTGGCAGTTTAAAGCAAGAGCCAGAAGAAAACAACAGAACACCCGAGCTATAAGGAATCTGAGAATTAGGATTATGCAATTGCCCTTGTTTTAATGCAGGGATGGGAGCAACTCAGGCTGGAGGTTTGGTTGCGACCTTCCAAGGATATCTGGCTCTGTTTTCCAGGGACAGTCCCAGATTTACAGAAGCCATCCTGGTTTCTGGTTTGATCCCGGACTGTCCCACTTTTCCTTAGGATGTCCCTATTTTCATCGGATAAATGTTGGAGGGTATGGAGTTACCCGACCCCTGAGCCATCTGAAGGCAACCCTGTGTAGGGAAGTCAATCTTCTAAGTCAATGCCACACAAAGGAGGTATGTTTCTTTCTTTACCACTTCCACCACTTCCGATTATTGGCCATGTTGGCTGCAACTGGTGGGTGTTGGAGTGCAGTTCCATGACATCTGGAGAACCCTGAATCTCTCTTCCCTGCTTTGAAATGATTGTGCTGTTCTTTCCCCTTACATGCACATTGATGTAGACTTAAACTCATATGATGAATCAGCTAAGGTTTCTTTAACTAGATGATAGCCATCGTCTTCAGGTGCTTCAGATAATAGACAGTATGATAATGCTGCTGCTGGAGTTCTTATTGTGTGGCTATTATTTAGGGAGGAGAGGGGAAAGCTGTTTCAGGCCAATGTCTGCATACCTTGGTGTGTGTGTCTCACATGCCAGTGGGGGGTGGAATCAGAGGAAAATGTGGGCGGAGTAATTAATGTAAGTATTATTTTTGTACAGTAGCAGACACTCCAAGTGTCCCTATTTTCCAGGGACAGTCCCAGATTTACAGGACCCATCTCACTTGCGTGTCAAGGTCCCCAAGCCACCCCTCAAATAACACACACTTCACACAGAAATTTAAGTTTAAGGTTTTTGGCATATTTTTGGCCACAACTTTATTAAAATACAAAATGTGAGTGGTTGCTCAGGCATTGGTTCTGACTATCTGTCCCCTCCTGGGGACAGACTGACAACCGCCCACCTTACGGAAGTCAGTAAAGGGAAAACACTTTGGGGAGAGAATAGGGGTCGGGTGTCTAGCCCTCATCTCTCCCCTAATGTTCCCAGAGGCTCAAGTGTGGCCCTAGCCCCTGACCAGGGGGTACGGACAAAAGCTTGGTGAGCCCCTGAATTCCTTTAATGGAATTCCCCGTGCAGCAGCAGCATTGGAGGGGCAGCCACAGCCAACCACATCCCCTCCACCAACCAAATGAATAACCAATGCCTAACCGCCAACCTTACAAGTTGTGACTGATTGCTACGCAGTAGGCGAAAACCAAATGGCACCAGCCAATCAGCCAAGTGGAAAAATTCCTACCAGGCCCCTGCCCCAAAAGCAGACGACCCCATGACAGGCATAGCAAGGTCAACGCACAAGCCTAAATTATAGGGAGGGAGGGCGGGTGATCCAAATGCACGCAGCGAAGAGAGGCCCCATGCTGTGTGCAGGAGGAATATATAGCCTCTGGGCTGTCCTTCAAACATTGCAACATACAAATCTCCCCAACAACCCACAGGGCCCAATCACATTCGTTGGCTATCTATCCGATCCCGCCCAGCAACAGAGGGATGTCTTGCTGGCCCCCACCGCAACACGTGCTCTCCATGAAGGAGAACCCGCTTTTCCAGACCCTCCAAGTGTCCCTATTTTCCAGGGACATCCCTGATTTAGAGAAGCTGTCCCGGTTTCTGATTTGATCCTGGAATGTCCCACCTTTCCTTATGACAGTGGTGGCTAACCTTGACACTCCAGATGTTTTGGAACTACAACTCCCATCATCCCTAGCTAACAGGACCAGTGGTCAGGGATGATGGGAGTTGTAGTCCCAAAACATCTGGAGTGTCAAGGTTAGCCATCACTGCCTTAGGATGTCCTTATTTTCATTGGAGAAATGTTGGAGGGTATGAGTTTTTGATCGGATCTCAGAATGTCTTGCTTTTCCTTAGGATGCCCCTATTTTCATTGGAGAAATGTGGGAGGGTATGGAGTTATGCGACCCCAGAGGCATCTGAAAGCAGCCCTGTATAGGGAAGCTTTTATTTTAAAAGTTTAATGTTTAATTATGTTTTATATACCGATATGTTGGAAGCTGCCCAGAGTGGCTGGGGCAACTCAGTTAAATGGCCAGTCAGATGGTAAACAGTAGAATTATTTTTATGGAATAGGACGTCCCTATTTTCATTGGAGAAATGTTGGGGGGTATTCATACCAGCACACCTCATCACCCCAGGCTGCTCTCCTAGCTCGAACTCAAACTCAAACCCTGGTAGTTAGGTTTAAAGGTTTTATTCGAGAATTCGAGAATATATTACTGCTGACCCTGTTGTGAGTGCTATTTCCATGTGGAACATGGGTAGGCAAACTAAGGCCCGGGGGCCGGATCCGGCCCAATCGCCTTCTAAATCCATTCCGCGCACGGTCCGGGAATCAGCATATTTTTACACGAGTACAATGTGTCCTTTTATTTAAAATGCACCTCTGGGTTATTTGTGGGACCTGCCTGGTGTTTTTACATGAGTAGAATGTGTGCTTTTATTTAAAATGCATCTCTGGGTTATTTGTAGGGCATAGGAATTCGTTCATCCCCCCCAAATATAGATAGATTAGATAGATAGATAGATAGATAGATAGATAGATAGATAGATAGATAGATAGATAGATAGATACTGGTAGGTGATAGATAGATAGATGATAGAAATAGGAATTCGTTCATCCTCCCAAATATAGATAGATAGGTAGATAGGTAGATAGGTAGATAGATAGATAGATAGATAGATAGATAGATAGATAGATAGATAGATAGATAGATAGATAGATATAGATAGATGATAGATAGATAGATGATAGATAGATGATAGAAATAGGAATTCGTTCATCCTCCCAAATATAGATAGATAGATAGATAGATAGATAGATAGATAGAGAGAGAGAGAGAGAGAGAGAGAGAGAGAGAGAGAGTCCGGCCCCCTACAAGGTCTGAGGGACAGTGGACCGGCCCCCTGCTGAAAAAGGTTGCTGACCCCTGACGTGGAACGTCACTGTGAGGCCAAATCAGAAGTGGTGCTTCCTGCCCTCACACTGCTGTTTTCTGGGTAGGCTGGTAGGAAGCACAGAGGAAATAGTGCTGAGTAGCACCACTGAACAGAAAAAAGTTCTGCCAGTACTTGCAGAAGCTGCAAAAAAGTGTGTTTGTGTGTGAAATATATATAAATCTTTGGGAATTTCTCTCTCTCTCTCTCTCTCTCTCTCTCTCACACACACACACACACACACATGTTAATGCCCCAGTTTCCAGTTTAAAAGGTTCTGAAAAGAATTTTGGCCGAGATCTCATGCATCTACTGTAGTGCACTCAAGAGAGGCATTGTTTCATATTTGGGACATCAGCTGTAGCACCCTTGCCAAAGCGATTGGCCGTCATTAAGAGTATCAGCCACACCGAAGCTCCGAAACATTGGCACTTCAGCGACACTTGGCTTTGCAGAAATTCTTGCACTTCAAAAGTACGGCATTATTTATTATACTAATATTTATCGATTGCGGGCATTGATTTAGCACCAGCCGCATTGCATGTGGAATGCAGAATACGGGGAGTTGTACAGCTTCTGCCCAGTGGCAAACTGTGAGGATAATGAAGCTTGACACAGCTTATTTAAAGGAAAAGCAGCCTGGGGAGGTGGCAGCGTTGATGGGAGAAGATGCCGAGGGGAGAGGATGCTTAACCCTTTCCCCTCCTGCCATTCCTATCTACTCAGCTTGTACACGCACACAATTGGGGTTCCAGATGCATTTTGCCATATCTAGAACGATAAAGCATGCCCTCCACCATTCCTCAGATGAAAATAGGGCATTTCTCACCTCCCCAACTGACCCCCCTTGACCTCCCATTTTTGCTCCTGCCCCCCACAGAGCATTTCCTATCAGAAGAAGGAAGACTGCCACCAATACACCAATGGGACACAACACACACAACCTCCAGCATCTTGAGAAAACCCTTTAATCCTGATATTATTACATTACATTACATTACATTACTTAATTTTATTTTATTTTATTTGTTGATAGATTTCCTTTTTTAATTAATTTATTTGGTTTTTCAAACTAACATTTTACAAAGATATATCAAAAACAAATCATCAAAACAAGATTCCAAGGAATCTCCTGGACTTCCACCCTCCCCTTTGTGGTTCCTAATATTAATCATTTCCTCCTGCAATCTTTCATGATGATCTAAACCTTTTACATCGTGACCCCATGGACCAGAGCACACCAGGCACTCTTGTCTTCCACTGCCTCCCACAGTTTGGTCAGACTCATGTTGGTAGCTTCAAGAACACTGTCCAACCATCTCCTCCTCTGTCGTCCCCTTCTCCTTGTGCCCTCCATCTTTCCCAGCATCAGGGTCTTTTCCAGGGAGTCTTCTCTTCTCATGAGGGGGGCAAAGTATTGGAGCCTCAGCTTCAGGATCTGTCCTTCCAGTGAGCACTCCAGGCTGATTTCCTTAAGAATGGATAGGTTTGATCTTCTTGCAGTCCGTGGGTCCCTAGGAGACCTAGAGAGCAGTAGCTCATGTAGTCAGGCGACAGGCAGCCTCTTCTCTGAGCCAGTCATTCTCTTGCATCTCTATATCTGGGCCAATGGAATGCTCTCATCATACTCAGAGCAGAAAGGGGACAGAATCACCACTAACTCTGTAGACATACTGTCCAAGTGTCCTGATTCTCCAAAGACGGTCCCGGAGTTACTAAGGCTTCTGATTTGATCCTGGGATGTCCCTATTTCCCCCACTAGTGCTGCTACCACCAAGCTCGGGGAGCAGGTTGAGCTGGCATTTGTCCCGAGCGGCAGTCAGGGAGCATCCTGTTGCCTCTCTATGGCTGCTGCCGTTGGCCTCCTCCCTTGGGCAGCTTGTAGAGTGGGCAAGGAGAAAGGAAGGCTGACTTTGAGTACATAAGAGCTTATTCTCTGACCCTTCCTCCATGTTTCTGCACTACTTCGTGTTGTGAGTGTGCCTCCCGACTCAAAGGAAGGAGACCTGTTGTTGTTTAGTCGTTTTGAGTAAAATCCAAGCCTTGTCAAAATCTTATTAGGATGCGATCCCAGACTTGTCTTGGGTGAGTCTTATCTAGTTTCCCCCTTCACCTCCAACCCAAACTGAAATGCAGTTTATTCTGAACGCACACATGTCAATTTGCTCACATACCTTCCTGGTTATCCTCACCTCACCTTTCACATCCTTCCCCTCTCCCCTCTTTTGCTCCTTCGCTGTTAAAATTAGAAATCACAATTCTGTGCTTTGACTTCTGCTGTTCTGTAAAGGTACATCGAGGGTGCCGTATACTGCTATACTAACAGTAATCATAGTCAACAACCTCAGCATGAATAGGATCTGAATATATATATATATATATATATATATATATATATATATATACACACACATTACCAGGTACTCTCCAGATGTTGCTGGACTACAAATCCCATCAGACCCAGCCCAAGCATGGTCAGTGGTCAGGGATGATGGGAGTTGTAGTCCAGGATCAACTGAAAGACACCCCAGTGACCACGACTGGTCTATGCCACCTTTGACCAACCATGTGACCGCCATAGGCAACGCTGGCTGGGGCAACAACCTCTGAGGGGCACCAGGTTGGGGGACACTGTCAAAATGTGAAGGAGTCCTCCTCACTCACTGATATTTAAAAAATATTTAGGGAATGGGGAAATGTCGTTATGCTAAATACACCATCAGTTTTCCCCAGGACATGAAGCCACCATGAGGCAAGATTATTCCTGAGGCTAGAGCTGGCCTAAGGCATTGTACTAGGGATCCAGATTTTCCCAGAAATGTCTGGGATTCCAATGACGGAATTAGTGTCGGGGGGGGGGATTTGGGAAATTGCCAAAATGTCCGGGTTTTTGAAACCTCTTCTCCCCCCCCCAAAAAAAACTCAACAACTTTCCCCAAAAACTTTTTAAGCCCGGATTTTTACCTTTTGAAATATGGCAACCCTTAAAAGGTAAAGGCAAAGGACCCCTGGATGGTTAAGTCCAGTCAAAGTCGACTATGGGGTTGCGACGCTCATCTCACTTTCAGGCCGAGGGAGCCGGCGTTTGTCCACGACAGCTTTCCGGGTCATGTGGCAGTAGGACTAAACCACTTCTGGCACAACGGGACACTGTGATGGAAACCAGAGTGCATGGAAATGCCGTTTACCTTCCCGCCGGAGTGGTACCTATTTATCTACTTGCAGTGTTATGCTTTCCAACTGCTAGGTTGGCAGGAGCTGGGACCGAGCAACGGGCGCTCACCTTGTCATGGGGATTCGAACCGCCAACCTTCTGATTGGCAAGCCCAAGAGGCTCGGTGGTTTAGACCACAGCGCCACCCGCGTCCCCTACATTGTACTGTCTGAAGGGAAGGACAAGATGGGATCTCGCCTTCCCAGTTCCGTGTACAGAAGCCAGAATTCTGGGAGCTGTATCTTGTTAAGGTTGCTGAGAGTAGCCAGGAGACCCCATTTATTGCAAAGAGCTACTATTAGAATCATAGAATTGTAGAGTTAGAAGGGACCCTCAGCGGTCATCTAGTCCAACCCACTGCAATGCAGGAATTTCAACCCACTCTGCAAACTGTCGCTCTGTGAAGTTAATAGGGGTCTCCTAACAACTCTCACCCCCCACTTTACAAACTACCGTTCCCAGGATACTTTTGGCTGTCTAAAACGTTATCATGTTACGAATTCTGGTGGGTTTTTTTTTATGTTCCAGGCCGCACTGTGATCCACGGAGGAAGGGTGGATTAAAATAAATAAAAAATAAACTAAAAATAAACAGTGCTTTAAATGTCTGGTGTGAATGTGGCCTTAGTACAAGACAGATCCTATGATCTAGGTTCCCATTATGGGCAGCTGATTCTATGTGCTTCGGATCTTTAAAACTTTAAAATTTATTTGGAACAGGTGGGTGTAGAATTCTGTTGCAGTACAACCAACAAAGAGAGGCAGATTTCTTCCACCTGAAATCTCTCCTCCATCTTCCAGTCATTAGCAGCTGAGTAACCAAGTGATTAGAAAGCAAACTGGTGTACAGGTGTGTGAGAGACCAACCTAGGATGTGCTTAAATCTAGTGTATGGATATTTACTTTTTAAAAAAATATGCAGCTATCGACCTGGTACATTGCTGAAGGTCACTCTGCCAAGATAAAAAAACTAAACTTCAATAGTGGAATATGAATTATCTCCCCTCCTCCTTCCCCCCCTCTCGTACACACTTAGGACTGTCTTCCAAATAAAATAATCTAAGCTTCTTAATTAACTGAAATATATCTTTCATCCATTTCTCCTTTAAAAAAATTACTTTTTAAGATAACGCACACATATGTCATAGCAGACCTCATCTTTGAAAATGCGTTGCCTCTTCTCTACCACACAGGAGGGGAGGCCTCAATTAAGACGGTGGATGCCATCTGCAGCATTAAAAATAAATCTGCCGCCCATTTAATTGAGGGAGGGTGCATCATTAACCTAATATTAACTCAGGAGTTGGCCATTTGCAGGTCTAGGCTCGCGCAAGGCCTAATTCTACGGAGAACGAGGCTTATTGTTTTTCTGGTGGCAGGGAGGAAGAATGGGAGAAAGCGGTTGGCAGAGAGAGAAAGAGAGAGGCGGGTGGCTGCACCCACCTTGGGCTCCAACCATGCCAACCTATCAGGGGGTACCAACCATGATGGCTGTGCTCTACCAGAGAGCCAGTGTAGTGTAGTGGTTAAGAGCAGTGGACTCGTAATCTGGGGAACCGGGTTCGCGTCCCCACTCCTCCACATGCAGCTGCTGGGTGACCTTGGGCTAGTCACACTTCTCTGAAGTCTCTCAGCCCCACTCACCTCACAGAGTGTTTGTTGTGGGGGAGGAAGGGAAAGGAGAATGTGAGCCGCTTTGAGACTCCTCAGGGTAGTGATAAAGCAGGATATCAAATCCAAACTCTTCTTCTTCTTCTTCTTCTTCTTCTTCTTCTTCTTCTTCTTCTTCTTCTTCCTTCACTCTTTGAGGCCGCATGCCTCTGTGTATGAGCTGCTACGAATCACAAATCTCCATGAAAGTTCACCCACATTTCAGTGAGAATTTCTCCGAATACATTTTCCGTTTGCAACTTCGCCTAATATTCGCCGTTTTGCAAAGCAATTTCCCCTAACAGAATGCATTTGCATTTGTTATTTCCACTCATGGGTGCTTTGGTGCATGCTGGACCTTTGCCCATGCATTTCTGCACACATTATTTGACTGGAGAGGTGCGTTTTGGAATTGGGAGGGGGGATTTTTGCAAAACGTCCCACCCCACCCACCCACTAGCTCCGCCATTTGCCCACTCGACTGTAAAGGGTGCTCACAGAATCATAGAGTTGGAAGAGACCACAAGGGCCATCCAGTCCAACCCCCTGCCAAGCAGGAATCCTTTCCCTACAACGCAAACAATTCTAGCCATGTGATTTGCAAGGAAAGTAGTCAATGGCAGGGACATGGGTGGCGCTGTGGGTTAAACCACAGAGCCTAGGGCTTGCTGATCAGAAGGTTGGCGGTTCGAATCCCCGCGACGGGGTGAGCTCCCGTTGCTCGGTCCCTGCTCCTGCCAACCTAGCAGTTCGAAAGAACGTCAAAGTGCAAGTAGATAAATAGGTACCGCTCCAGCGGGAAGGTAAATGGTGTTTCCGTGCGCTGCTCTGGTTTGCCAGAAGCGGCTTTGTCATGCTGGCCACATGACCTGGAAGCTGTACACCGGCTCCCTCGGCCAATAAAGCGAGATGAGCGCCGCAACCCCAGAGTCATCCGCGACTGGACATAATGGTCAGGGGTCCCTTTACCTTTACCTAGTCCAGTGGTGGCTAACCTTGACACTCCAGATGTTTTGGAACTACAACTCCCATCATCCCTGACCACTGGTCCTGTTAGCTAGGGATGATGGGAGTTGTAGTTCCAAAACATCTGGAGTGTCAAGGTTAGCCACCACTGACCTAGTCAATGGCAAGCTTTTTTTCCCTCCTGCCCCAGAGGGTAGGACCTGAACCAATGGATTCAAATTGCAAGAGATTCCAACTAAACTTTAGGAAGACCTTTCTTATGGTCTCCTCCTTTTTTGGGGAGATATTTAAGCAGAGATTGGATGGCCATTAGTCCAGGATTTTTTAATAGTGATTCCTGCATTACAGGGGGTTGGACTAGATGGCCCTTGGAGCCCTTTCCAACCCCACAATTCCATGGCTCTATGACAACCTTGTTGGGGACACCTGCTCTCTAAGAAAAGAACTGCATTTGCTTCCCAGCTCCTCCCTCGGTCTCCCCACCTCTTTATTATATTCCTCAATATCGGCTTGAGATTGTAACTTTCAACTTTTGACCAACCCATCGGTTAACTCCAAGGTGTCCTCCGGTTGCCGTTGGACTGCAAATCCCATCAGTCCCAGCTAGCAAATGATGTGAGTTGTAGTCCAACACCTTCTGGGCGGCACCATGTTGACTACCCCTGAGTTAACCGATTAGAAACTTTCTCAATGGACTAAAAAGGCACACGCACCAATTAACCAGGTGCATGGGTGTTTTAAGAAAGTTAATTATTTTTAATATAGATGCTTATCAGAAACAGCAGATGGCGGATGGTGAAGGGACATAGCTCATTGGCTCAGCAGATGCTCTGCATCATTCAGCCTGGACACTGAAATCCAGCTCTATGAGAAGTGAAGCTACAGGGAACCAGGCAGAGGGCCTTCTCGGTAGTGGCGCCTGCCCTGAAGAACGCCTTCCCATCAGATTTCAAGGAAATGAGTAACTATATACCGGTAACCTATAGAGGACATCTGAAGGCAGCCCTGTGTAATGAAGCTTTAATGTTTTATTGTGTTTTTATATGTCTTAGAAACCACCCAGAGTGGCTGGGGCAACCCAGACTGATGGGCAGGGTACAAAGAAATTATTATTATTATTATTAGCATGCGAAAGATCCCAGGTTCATCAATTCCCATTGCCTCCAGGCAGGGCTTCAAGCCGGGATACAAATCCAGCCCTGCAGGTCTAAAACAAGGCCTCCTAGTCATGATTTGGTGGTTATTATTATTATTTATTAAATTTGTATACCACTCTTCATCTGTAGATCTCAGGACGCTTCGCAATCAGGTGCCGCCGGATTTAGGGTGGCGCGGGCGATTCCCACAACACTTCACCTAGCTGAGCAGGTGCAAGTCGCAACTCAGAAAGCAGTATTCCGTAATCAGCACCAAGTGTACCAAAATGAATTATTTTGAAATAAATATTCAGGGCACCCTATTAGCAAAGTCTGTTCCCGAACCAGGGGTACATGTGTACTGGAGAGGCCACGGGGCCACACCTGCGCCATGTCACTAAAGATCAGCCTTCTTTGTGGTCCAGCTCTCACTTCCTTACATCACTACTGGGAAAAGTACTACACTTGGGCAAAAAAAATGAAAGGCACAAATACAGGATGGGTGACACCTGGCTTGAGAGCAGTACAAGTGAAAAGGATCTAGGAGTCTTGGTAGACCACAAACTTGACATGAGTCAACAGTGTGATGCAGCAGCTAAAAAAGCCAATGCAATTCTGGGCTGCATCAATAGGAGTATAGCATCTAGATCAAGGGAAGTAATAGTACCACTGTATTCCGCTCTGGTCAGACCTCACCTGGAATACTGTGTCCAGTTCTGGGCACCACAGTTCAAGAAGGATACTGACAAGCTGGAACGTGTCCAGAGGAGGGCAACCAAAATGGTCAAAGGCCTGGAAACGATGCCTTATGAGGAACGCCTTAGGGAGCTGGGTATGTTTAGCCTGGAGAAGAGAAGGTTAAGGGGTGATATGATAGCCATGTTCCAATATATAAAAGGATGTCATATAGAGGAGGGAGAAAGGTTGTTTTCTGCTGCTCCAGAGAAGCGGACACGGAGCAATGGATTCAAACTACAAGAAAGAAGATTCCACCTAAACATTAGGAAGAATTTCTTGACAGTAAGAGCTGTTCGACAGTGGAATTTGCTGCCAAGGAGTGTGGTGGAGTCTCCTTCTTTGGAGGTCTTTAAGCAGAGGCTTGACAGCCACCTGTCAGGAATGCTTTGATGGTGTTTCCTGCTTGGCAGGGGGTTGGACTGGATGGCCCTTGTGGTCTCTTCCAACTCTATGATTCTATGAAAACCATAGCTTTAACTAGACGGACCTTTGTCGGCAAGGTGACACCCCCTAATAAAATGTTTCACCACCCACTAATAAAATGTTTGAGGTGCCTTCCCTCCCTCCCCAACCAAAGTTGATGGGCATTGCCATTCAAATGGTGTGTGTGTGTGTGTGTTGTGATCAGTTATGTGGGGCAGGGCTTACCTGCGGCCCCCGATATTTGGGGCACCCCTGATCCCAGATCTATGTCCTCCCCCCCAAAGCCTCATCCAACGCAGGAGGAAGCATTCGTGGGAGAGAAAATAAGAGGCCGGCGCCGGGTGCGCTCGGGCGATGGGAAAGGGGGCAGGCTCACCTGAGCCGAGCTGGCTGCTCCCCCCCAGCCCGCCCGGCGCCCCTCCCCGGCGCGTGAATGGTGCAGACCAGCTTGCAAGCGTCCGGGTGGCTCTCCCGTTCGCAGGCAAGCGGAGGATTGGCTCGCGCGCTCCCATTCATGCAACCTGCCTGGCTGAGTGCGCCGCGCTTGCTTCGCCCCTCCTGCGCCTGCCTGCCTGCCTGCGTGTGAGTGTGTGTGTGTGTGTCTCTGTGTGTATAAGAGAGCCAGAAGGCGAGAGAAGGGAGAGAGAGAAGCAGAAGAGGAGGAGGAGGAGAAAGGCACGCGAGGCGTTTTTTGGTGGGATTGCAGCTTGCTGGGAAGCCTGGACATTGAAAAGCAAAGAGAGAGAAAAGAGATGTGCGCGTACTGATCATCATTTTCACCTCTTTTGGCGGAGAGAGAAATCTGCTGCTGAGAACGGGCAACGGGTGCTTCCTTTTGATTTGGGGATTTGGCGTTTTCCGTGGGTTGGTCTCTGCATGGCTGATCCCGCCTGGTTTTTAGGATGAGCCGCGGCCGTTTCCGGGCTTGATTTAGCGCGATCCGCACCAGCACCCTCCCGGCTTGGGATCCAGCTGCTGGGCAGATCGGAACGCGCAGGCGGAGCGGACGGCGAGCCCTGCAGAAATGGTAAGCGGCGCCAAAAGGGCTTTTTTTAATGGTGATGATCTTCCTCCTCCTCCTCCTCCTCCTCGGAGGTCCCCTCCCTGCTGCCTCCCCACCCCCCACCCCGTTACCTCCCTGGCGCTGTCCTCTTTTTCTCCCCACCCCCACCCGAGTCAGGATTTAGAGAGATCTGCCCGGATCTCTCGCGGTCGCCAGCTCCCTTTCCCACCCTTTGGGCCCGGTTCGTTTCGTGCTGCACTACAGTTGGAAGAAAATCCATCTCTTCCATATATATATATGGATGTCTGGGTATTTTTTTACAAGCATAGGCGAGAGAAAGGCGATTTACCCCATAAGCAAAGACACCCCTCCCAGCTTTTTTTTTTTTTTTGCAACGGCTTGGTTCTCTGCTTTTCAGCCCCCATCATTATTATTATTTTAAGAGATTGCAGACGCGAATCCGTGCAGCCTTCCTCGGGTTTAATAGCATTGGCCAAGGGTCGGTGGATCCCTCGCCGTGTAAACTAGGGACAGACCTTCTCTGTGGTGGAAAGCTTGTGGCAAAAGCCTGCGTGACCCCCTTTCTCTTTCCAGTCATTCTTTGGGGGGGGGGGCAGAGAGAGAGAAAGAGAGAGAGATCCTGCCCTCAGTTCTGCTGCTAGAGACGTGGGAGGAGGAGATTTAGGGAGGGAGGAGTTTTTGCCCAATAGATCAATAAGTTATTTCAGAACCACAGGCTGAAAATTAGAAATGGGGTGTGGGGTCACCTGCTATTCCTTCCTTCCTCTTCCCAAAATCTTCCTGTCCTGAGATTCTCCTTCTTCACCTTGACTCCCCCACCTCCTTCCTTTGGTCTTCTGTGGGTCTGTTTACATCTGCATCTTTGAGGAGCTATGCATACTTTTACCAGGGTGCAAGTCCCGTTGAACTCAGTGGGACTTATTTCCAAGGAAAATCCATGCCTGCTTTTAAAAAGAGAGAGAGGGTCGTTATTGCTGTTTTAAAGACTGGGGAGAAGTTTTCAGAGTTCCAGCTCCAAGGAAGGAAGGAAATCTGCCCTCCTGCTAATTATATTTCTAAGCTCTTTCCCTCCAGTTCTTTGCAGCCAAGTTGGCACTGGGAGACCCTCCACCCCCTTGAACTCAGTGGGATTTGCTTCTGAGCAGACATGTATAGGATTGTGCTTCTGAAGGTGTTGATGTGTGCGTCTCAGGGAGTGATGATGCTAAGCGCAAGTTGAAATTTGGAATATATAGAGAGAGGAATGCCTAGGTAGACATCCAAATAACATGTCCTGCATTGCATTGCCTGTTTTAGTATTGCGTCCATGCACACTCGCATGTGCATATATTTGGCAGGCGGAGTACCTCTGGGTTTAGATACCTTGGATTTCAGAATGTCGAAAGTGTCTGTTTTTGAACTTGTGTAGCACTGAAGAAAATAATGTGCCGAAAGAATTGCTTCCAGAACGACGTATCTGTGATCTGTATCTGTGCTGTCAACCATACTGAGAAAGAGTTTGCTTTTTTTGAGACGGGGGTTCAGCATTCCTGTGGTACGTCTTGTCCTCTTCTGTAGCTGCAAAGTAGATTTGCTCAGGTGGCCGAGACTTTCTAGAAATATATAGTCTTGGCCTTCTAGAAAAGCTGATTTATTTATTTTTGGGTTTTGTTTTGTTTTAAAGATGTGTTTTAAGCAACAAACAAATCAACAACCATTAATTTGAATGTGTTCTTTTTTGATGCACACACAAACTTTAATGATCTTGTGCTACCAACTGGCTTTGGGCATCTGATGAGTTAGGTCTTCGTTGTACATTCCTTCCTCTTTGACTAGACGCCGTCTCACGGCAAGAGCAAGGGAGGTCTAACTCGTCTCCATCTCCATACTGATCTGCTTGGTTGGCCCATTAATGCAGCTCACTTTGGGGAGCTTCAGAATGCTGTGAGGATGGCAGAGAAGAATGACCCCTTGGTTTGGTTTGGGTTTTTTTTTTAAATGTCCTCCATCTGAGGCATATTATCACGAACCATGTGCTCTTGCCATGTTAGGTGCAACCACAAATGGAAGCTAGGATTTGTGTTTGATACAGACTCTCACTGGGAAGCATTCTGAGCCAAGGGCAAAATAAATAAATAAATATAAATGCATCCAAGAGAGAATATATTAGTTCCCAGGGGCAGCATTAGGTTTGGGGGGCAGCTTGGCTGATTTGTTACGGACTCGAGTAATTTGTCTCCGTCTAATTTATTTCGTTGGCCTTTCCAGGGCCAGCGATACCTTTCCCTTCCTGTGCTTTCCCCCATTTCACAGCCTGTATCTACTTTTGCAGGCTTTGATGAAGGAGCCAGCATGCTCTAGGTAGTAATTCTCTCTCTCTCTCTCTCTCTCTCTCTCTCTCTCTCTCTCTCTCTCTCTCTCTCTGCATGCTAGGCAGAACTTAAAGGGAGGAGGGTTCACCATTCCTGAAAACCTTGCGTTGTGGCAGAGATTGAAGATTGGAATCCGCGAGGCTGGATAGATTATTCTTTTAGAATTCTCTCTCTCTCTCTCTCTCTCTCTCTCTCTCTCTCTCTCTCTCTCTCTCACGCGCGCGCGCGCGCACACACACACACACACACACACACAGAGAGAGAGAGAGAGAGAGAGAGAGAGAGAGAGAGAGAGAGAGAGAGAAGGAATCTGTACCTATGATAAAGAGAGCCCACTCTCGCTTCTGCCTTCTTCCCTGGTCAGGCTGCTAGAGCCAAGGATCTTGCCGCAAGCCTGCCGGATAATTTCTCCCTGGCTCAGACTGCTTGGGGCCATTAGGGTTCCCTGCTGCCACAATCCCCCTTTGAGGGAAAGGCTGTTTGGGCAGGAAAACCCTGCGCCTGGGTTTCTTTTCAGCAGCTATGTGTGTTGGAAGTGGGCTGAGGTTCTTGGGCATTTGCGAAATAAGGCTTTCTCCAGTCACCTACATGGAGGCATGCTCGACGCTTGGGTGTGTGCTGCTTCCACGAGAGAGAGACTGGTGCACTGCCACATGTCTCTGTGTGCATGAACGCACTGTAGTTGTGTGTGTGTGTGTGTTTCTGTTTGCAACTCAGTCAAGGAATTATACAGGGAGCCTCTCACAACTGCCAAACCACCTTTCTGCATTTCACCCCTCTCTCTTTTTTGCAACCACCATCACCCCCCCCCCAATATATTTGGGGTGGGGTGGGGTGCCTCTGTAGGGGAAGGTGTTGAGAATATGTGCTTCTTCTTTGACAAATGTGCAATCCCAGAGTCCGTTGGAGCCGATGAAGACTGTGTCAGATTTACTGGAAGAGGCAGAAATGTTCTGTGTTTGTATGTGTGTCATTGAGTAAAAAAATGGAAAGATAGCTGGGATTACTTGTCTGGTTTCTGGGATTACTGAGGTCAAGTGTGTGTGTGTTTCAGAGAAATAGCACTTGGATATTCTGCTATATTGCTAGCACATGCTATGCTTCACCTTTATTTTTTAGGGAACCGACATTTGAGGCAGTAGCTAGGAGTGAGCAAATCTGTCAGTTTGGGTTTCTCATTTTCCTCATTTTTAGGTTCAGCTCTTCACATTTCCACACCAGTTTGCAATTTATTTATTTTCGAGAGCCCTCTTGAAAATCCACCAGCAGTTTGGGGTGAATTTTTCCTAATGCACATGTTCTGCATGTTGCTTTTGCCCAATACACACTTTTTTGGGGGGTGCAAACAATTTCTCCTACCGAGATACATTTGTGTATGCTGTTTTCCCTAAGACGGGCATGACTGTGCACAGTTTATCCCTGCATATGTGTTTTTGTACACACTGCTTGGCTGACACTGCAAAATTCAGAAAAGTGCAGATTCAGAGAAGAGGGGCTGTGCTTTGGTTCTCAGTAACCCAAAACCGTGTTTTCAGAAAGGGCATATCAGGTACGTTCAACTTTGAATGCAAATTGAATTGAATTTCTTTGCCCACCCTAGGGGACAGCCATTCTTTCTTTGTGCTGTTTCAAGAGACTAATTGGGACCTGAGATTTCTTTATGTCCCCCGCTCCCCTGGCATGTATAACAAGAGAAACCCATCTCCTTCCCCCAGCATCTGCAGCAGTATTTCAATTAAAATACTTTTGTTCTTTTATTTAATGTGATCCCCCGTTTACATGCATTCTGCTACCCAGGAGTGCAACAGTGCACTGAACTCTGGTCCCACTTCTAAAAGGAGGAAGATGCTTAAATAACGAAAGGTCGTCTCCTCTCTCCCTCTCTCCTTTTATTGTTATTTTTTTATCCCAGGGAAAGTCAAATCCAGTTTTGTTCACTTTTCTGCTCCAGTGGTTCGTTTTCTGACAGAATCACATCCTAACCACACAGCAGAGCTCAGATCTTATGTAACTTGATGTCTCCCGATCTAACGTTGCAAGTGCCACAGTAAGGAAAACGAAAGGAAAATGAATGACACGAGTAGCTTCCTATTAGGGATTTCAGATCAATGTTGCTTTAAGTCCTTAATCCCAAAATGCTTGGATAGCATTGACATCGGTCAGATGAGATGGAGCCTTCAGTCTTTGTTTTGTTGAAACCCACAGGCTTCTTACTCCTCGGTAGCATCGTCAAATCAGGGGATCCTGTTGCCCAGTACCTCCAGGCTTTGAACCAGGATGGAACAAGATAGGACAGGTGTGGCCTAACCTGCGGCCCTCCAGATGTTGTTGGCAGTGTTCGAAATTAGCCAGGCGCATTTTGCACCTGACTTTCGACCACTTGCAACCACGTGAAGATGCCTAGGCGCCAGGATGGGGCCTGACATCTCCACTGTCTGGGGATCATTGGATCTGGACGGTTTTCACACACTCATACCCTATCCTGCAGAATTTTATGTGTTATATTTTATCTGCACAATTGGAATGTGTTTCAGGAACCCAAATGCTTTTTCTGTGCAGCCTGAGCAGGAGCAGTCACCAATAGGGAAAAGAGGTCGGAATAGGCCAGTGTAGATGTGGATCAAGTGACTTTTCTTCTCAAAGCTCTTAACCCAGCACAAGGTTGTCTTCTGAACTAGCCAGATGTTTAACAGAGACTCAATCACAGTCACTCCATCATTTGAAAAATAAGACTTGAGAGCCGTCTTGCCTCCAAATGGCAATTAGACATTCAGTTTTGATGACTGCAACCTTGGCTTAAGGAGCCATTTGGCGCCTGGCGTATATATCTGAGTTTTAAACACTGGTTATTGGACTGCATATCCCATCATCCCCAGTTGATGCAACCGATGGCCAAGGATAATGGGAACTGTAGTCCAGCTATACCTGGAAGACCACAGAACTGCAACCAGCCAGGATAGACAATACTGGGCTTGATGAACTAGTATTTTGGTGGAATGTCGTCTTAGCTTGCATTAACAAGGGGCATAGGGTCTAGATCCCAAGAAGTAGTAGTTCCACTCTATTCTGCAATGGCAAATATACGACAATAAACTCCAGGAGTTATTAACAATCGCAACACAGCTCTCTGGGAGAAGCTGTTTCGGACTAGTGGTGAGCAGAGATTTGCTGGGAGATCTGGGGATGAACTTTAGTGGATCATCGAGGTTTACCATATCCCGTTTGGTTTACAATAGCAACAACTGTGACCCGCCCTCTGCCTAAATTATACTGCTGAGATGGAAGTAAACTTTGGGGGAAAACCAGGAGTGGATTTTTGTGTGACAGAACTGTGGACTCAGTTCTGCTTCTGAAAATAGATTCCTGGATGGAGCATGTGTTCAGAAGCACCCTATTCCTTAATTCTATGTTAGCCCCATCCCCTGACCTTCTGACCACTACTTTGCAACCAAACAGTGTTGGTTCAAGTAAAAGATGCAGTAGATCCTGCAACCTTGAAGCGTGCCCATCTATGGTCTAAGCAACAGCGTCAAGCTCACTTCCACTGATGATGCTGAAGACTTTGCATTTTTCAGCAGAACACACAATTTGTGCGTTTTAACCGTGCATGTGATGCATGCTTAGTTGTTTATGCCTCCCTACTGCGAGGAGCAGATGATCCCACCCATAGCCTAGTACGGGAAAGAAGAAGCCTCAAATTAGAGAAGCAGAATGCTGTTTTTCAGGAGGCTAGGAAAAGCAAACAACAGTGGAGGAAAACATAAGAAAAGCCCTGCTGGATCAGGCCAAGGGTCTGCCTAGTTAAGCATCTTGTTCCTAGCAATTCTTCTGAGAAGTCTACTGCATGCACTAAGCATCTAGTATTCAAAGGTAGATTACCGCTGGACATGGACATTGCATTGAGTCAGTGGGGTGGGAAAAGCATCTCCCATATCCCTGATAATTAGGGGTCATGGACATCCTAGTGGCTTAGTCCAAAATCTCTTCTCCTATCTCAACTTGGAAGGGGAAGAATCCTGGCCCCTAACACCAGCCGTCTAACTGGTAGGGCTGGAACCATTGCATATCAGTCATAGCTGTGAACCCTCCCTTTTTTTGCGGGAAATTCCCTTATTCCAATGCTGTTTCCCCGCTGCTATCCCGGATTGTTGATATCCCTTAAATTTCCCAGATTTCAAAGGAAGCAGCTCTTCTCTCTCCCCACCGGCCAGGGAGACTCCTCAGCTGCGTTGCTCGGCTGCCAATAAGGAGTCTGAGACCGACTGGGGGCGGAGCTTGCATGCCTTGTGCATCCAGACCTTCATGCCCAACCAGACAGACAGCCTGCCTGCCGTCTACACGCTTACTCTTTCGCTCACCCGTTCGCGCTCAGCCTCTGGAGCGCAGGGTGGCGAGGCTACTTGGTGCCATTGCACCGCACTCGCAGCATCCCTTATTTTCAAATCTGAAAGTTGACAGCTATGAGATCAGTGCCTGTTCTTCCCAACCTTGCCAGCTGCTGCATGTTCAATAGCATTTGTGTATTTTTTACATTTCACAAAATCATAGAGTTGTAGAGTCTGAAGAAACTCAATGGATCATCTTGTCCAACTCCCTACAATGCAGGGATCCTGCCCACAGCCGTCCCTGGGTGGACTTGAACCACCAACCTTTTGGTTAACAGTTGGATGCACTGAACTTTCTACCCAGGAGCTCAAGGTGGGGAATATGGTTTTCTATCCCCATCCCCTGCCATTTCCCCCTCACAACAACCCTGTGAGGTAGGTTAGGCTGAGAGACCATGACCGAGTTGAGATTATTCAGTGAGCTTCATGGCTGACTGAGGATTTGAACCCTGGTCTCCTGGGCCTCACCAGTCCAACAGTCTGGCTCCCTGGTATCAAATGCCAGCTGAGAGGTTCAAGAAATTCAACAGGGTCAGAAACCCAGACCTTCCAAGTGCCCCTGCAGGGACGGTCTCTGATTTACTGTCTCGCCAGAGTGGTGCATGCTCTGGTTATCTCCCGCTTGGACTACTGCAATGCGCTCTACGTGGGGCTACCTTTGAAGGTGACCCGGAAACTACAATTAATCCAGAATGCGGCAGCTAGACTGGTGACTGGGAGCGGCCGCCGAGACCACATAACACCGGTCTTGAAAGACCTACATTGGCTCCCAGTACGTTTCCGAGCACAATTCAAAGTGTTGGTGCTGACCTTTAAAGCCCTAAATGGCTTCGGTCCTGTATGCCTGAAGGAGCGTCTCCACCCCCATCATTCAGCCCGGACACTGAGGTCCAGTGCCGAGGGCCTTCTGGCGGTTCCCTCACCACGAGAAGCCAAGTTACAGGGAACCAGGCAGAGGGCCTTCTCGGTAGTGGCGCCCGCCCTGTGGAATGCCCTCCCTTCAGATGTCAAAGAGAACAACAACTATCAGACCTTTAGAAGACATCTGAAGGCAGCCCTGTTTAGGGAGGCTTTTAATGTTTAATAGATTACTGTATTTTAATGTTCTTTTGGAAGCCGCCCAGAGTGGCTGGGGAGACCCAGCCAGATGGGCGGGGTATAAATAATAAATTATTATTATTATTATTATTATTATTATTATTATTATTATTATTTACAGAAGCTGTCCCAGTTTCTGATTTGATCCTGGAAGGTCCCGCTTTTCCTTAGAGGGTATGAATGAGATGCCCTGTTTTCACCAGAGAAATGTTGGAAGTCTTTCGCCCGGCACATCGAAGGCAGTTTATCACACAACCTGGTCTGAGAATGGCCTGATATTGCCCTTTAGATCTTATCACCCGTGTAGGGTGTACGTGTGTGAAAAAGTGATTAGATTCTTGCACTCAGCATGCATAGTTTAAGCAGTATGCAAAGCATTTCACGCACTTGCCTTGAAATGTGTGATATCTAAAATGGAGAAGCAGGGATTGAAATTGCCTTTTGCTGATTAGATCTCCATGTGATGGAAATGTTCAAATCAACATTGGCTCAGATTTAATGCCTGATTGCTACCTGCTGCACACTTTGGGCCTATCCGTCCCGGCTAGCCTATTGTTGCTGAAAAAAGCTAAAATATTTTGTTGCTGCCTTGGAGCTGACAGATTGGCATATCTGGGCAATTTGACAGAACCGCACGCACCGCTTCCCAGTGAATTGGGTATTCATGGATCTTTGACCAATACGTTTTCAGAGGGAACAAGATTCTAATGAAAGGCTTCTAAAAATATATACGTGTGCATTTTCACCATGGCAAAGACCTGGGTGGTGCTGAGAAGGGGGCGGAGGCGGGGGCGGGGAGAGAAACAGAAAGAAATTTGATATTTGCATAAGGGGCGGGGGCTAGCTGATTTGTTTCCATGGTATTTCTAAAGAAGATACTCTCCTGAGTAACATTCTAAACTAAAGCTACTGTGCTAATAGGCAAAATAATTTTCCTCGAAATATTTGGACAAGGGGGGCAAATCCCAGACCCTATTTTCCAGATTTACAGAAGCCATCCCAGTTTCTGATTTGATCCCAGAATGTCCCACTTTCCCTTAGGCCAGTGATGGCTAACCTTGACACCCCAGATGTTTTGGAACTACAACTCCCATCATCCCTAGCTAACAGGATCAGTGGTCAGGGATTATGGGAGTTGTAGTTCCAAAACATCTGGAGTGTCAAGGTTAGCCATCACTGCCTTAGGCTGTCTTTATTTTCATTGGATAAATGTTGGAGGGTATGTGGATTGGATAAATGTTGGAGGGTATGTGACTCCCGAGCCAAGGGGATAAGTAACTATACAACCTTTAGAAGACATCTAAAGGCAGTCCTGTATAGGGAAGTTTTTAATGGTTAATGTATTATTATGTTTTTATATATGTTGGAAGCCGCCTAGAATGGCTGGGGCAACCCAGCCTGATGGGTGGGGTATAAATAATAAAAATATGAATATTATTATGGAACTGGACGTCCCAATTTTAACTGGAGAAATGTTGGAGGGTGTGAGATCCTCTTGCATTGCCATTTTCAATACAGTTGTACCTTGGTTTTTGAACAGCTTAGTTCTTGAACGTTTTGGCTCCCGATCGCCGCAAACACGGAAGTGACAGTTCCGGTTTGTGAACTGTTTTTGGAAGCTGAACATCAGGCGGGGCTTCCATGACTTCCGATTCTGCAGCCGCACTTTGGTTTCTGAACATTTTGGAAGTCAAACAGACTTCCGCAGCAGATTCCATTCGACTTCCGAGGTATGACTGTACTTTAAAAACACGGGGGATCTGTGGTCTTCTAGATCTTGCTGGACTACAACTCCCATCATCCCTGACCGCAGGCCATGCTGGCAGGGGCTGATGGGAATTGGAGTCCACCAACATCTTCCTACACCTTCCCCACCTGTGGGGTAGAGCAATGTTTCTCAACCTTGGGTCCCCAGATGTTGTTGGACTACAACTCCCATCATCCATAGCTAGCAGGACCAGTGGTCAGGGATGATGGGAGTTGTAGTCCAACAACATCTGGGGATCCAAGGTTGAGAAACAATGGGGTGGAGGGACCATTGGCTGACTCAGCATAAGGTGTCTTATCATTCTCTATCCATGGAAGACTCACCAGTTGAACACACTGAGTACAGAGCTGCCTCCATTCGTGACCATCTCTGATGTTTCTGGGTAAACTGCAGGGACCATCTTGGGGGTGGAATAATGATGACCTCAATTTGATCAGGAGCAATTTGGCTGAATATTCCTACAATACTTTTCTTAAAGATATGTATCATAAGGCTAGCGTGTCTGTTGGTTAGCGATTACAGAGTTCTAACGGCATTTGTGGAGATCTTATCGTAAACACAATTACATTTGTCGTTCAGTTCTTTTAAGCCAGAAAATACAGATTTGCCTCCTAGGATGGCGGCATCTTTCTTCCAAACAAAGGCGGGCAGAAGTTACTGATGGTCCGCTTAGGATGTCTGATTCACAGAGACAGTCATATTAATTTGCATGTATCAGTCTATTGTAATGGAGAGTCTTTAATTAGATTGTGTTGATAGGGCTGAAAGCCAGTCTTTGGTTACATAAAAAGAAATACAGACTGGGAAAGCCAGCCAGGTTCGTTTATTCATTCTGACAATCTGCATACCGCCAGCGGCAGGGCAAGCCGATCGGGCTCCTGGGGAGGCACATGTGCCCTGTGCCTGGGGGCGGGGCCAGCTGCCCACAGGGGCAGCACTCAGGGGCCTCTGAGGAGTCTGCCTGCCTCCGCCCACTCAGCCGCCTTACAGCTGAGGGGGAGGCAATGGGCGGACTGTTTGGGGCAGCGCAGAGCCTGAGTGCTGCCCGGCATTTTGTCACCCCCCTCAGTGGTGACACCCAGGGCGAACCGCACCTACCACACCCCCTTGCTGCGCCCGTGCATTACGATTGCCTCTGAGCCATAGCTGTCAACCCTCCCTTTTTTTGGCGGGAAACTCCCTTATTCCAATGCCGTTTCCCGCTGCTATCCCGGATTGTTGATATCCCTTAAATTTCCCAGATTTCAAAGGAAGCAGCTCTTCTCTCTCCCCACCGGCCAGGGAGACTCCTCAGCTGCGTTGCTCAGCTGCCAATAAGGAGTCTGAGACCGACTGGGGGCGGAGCTTGCATGCCTTGTGCATCCAGACCCTCACGCCCAACCAGACAGACAGCCTGCCTGCCGTCTACTCGCTCGCTCTTTCGCTCACCCGTTCGCGCGCAGCCTCTGGAGCGCAGGGTGGCGAGGCTACTTGGTGCCATTGCACCGCGCTTGCGGCATCCCTTATTTTCAAATCCGAAAGTTCGGGAAAATCCCTTATTTTCAAATCTGAAAGTTGACAGCTATGCTCTGAGCAGCGTGCAGGAAACTCATGGCAATGACAATAAAAAACAGTTAACATTGCAAAATCAGAATCAATTTGAAATACATAATGGAATAAAAAAAAAAGTTTTCACTGGGTGCTTGAAGTTCAGCAGGGCGGTTGTCTGTCTGACCTCAACTGGAAGTGAGTTCCATAAATCCACAGTTCCTGGTGGATATAAGCTATGCATCTGAGTGATGGAGGAATCACTAACATTGACTTGCCTGAAGACCTCAGTGATTGGTCAGGGATCTAAGGGATCAGGCAGTCTCTAAGGTATCCTGGATCCAAGTCAGGGTGGATAAACTATCTTTAGAAAGATTTTTCCTCCCAAAGCATTTTATTTTAAAAATCCAATTTAAATTTAAAAAACATGATTTTCATTTATTATAATTTATTGGTTGGAAGTCTTGAGGTACAAAATGCATGTTCAACCTTACTGCCACACTTTGGGATGTCAGTCTTCACACTTAGTAAAGGTAAAGGGACCCCTGACCATTAGGTCCAGTCGTGACCGACTCTGGGGTTGTGGCGCTCATCTTGCTTTATTGGCCAAGGGAGGAGCCGGCATACAGCTTCCGGGTCATGTGGCCAGCATGACTAAGCCGCTTCTGGTGAACCAGAGCAGCGCACGGAAACGCCAGAAGTGGTACCTATTTATTTACTTGCACCGCCGGAGCGGTACCTATTTATTTACTTGCACTTTGACATGCTTTTCGAACTGCTAGGTTGGCAGGAGTCTTCACACTTAGATTCACCTTAACAGAACTGGAATGGCAGTGAGGAGAGGAAGGCGAAGCGCACAGCTATTAGGACAATTTATGAGCCCCGTGCAATTTTATTTGTTTTAACACAGGTCCTTGTTTTTGTGCATATGCTATTTTATCCCTAGCGCAAACTGGAAACAACTGGGGCTGCTACCAGAGACGGCTTCTGCCCAGCAGATTTGTCGTCGATGATGGTGCTTTGTTTGCACTCTGCTGGAGAGAGGAGATTGCACTTTGCTTGCACCTCTTTTAATGCAAGGTGTTGACAGTGCACTTGTGTGTGGAATGTGCTTAGATTTGGCTTTAGCAGAGCATGGACCTGACCTGAGGTGTGCTAATTAATGTATTAATTGATGTATTAGTGAGAAAAAAATCAGGCCAAGCGTGCCTCCTGTTTGCCCCTGGTCAACATTTCCAACCCCTGATGTTCCCCGAAGCTGCTTCTCTGATTACAGCAACACCAGTAGTCATGAGCGCTTGATTCCAAGCTTGGACTTGATTTTCCTTCCCCACAGTCCTGTGTCAACAAAAATACCCTGAGTAAGCTTTGCAGAATTGGCACGCACGCCGTGGTAGCTAGCCTTACATCACATTCCCCTGAATATTTCATGAAGGCCTTTCTAAATGTGTGCTACACTACCAGTCTGTGTATTTGGGAGTGCAGGCATCCCATGTGCTGCGGCTGGCGAGATTCGTTTTTTAGCTGCAGAGTGCGATGGCATTTTATGATAGGACAGGGCTCAGCAACTGCCGCCCCGAGGCCAAATCTGGCTCTCTGGTGGTGCCAACCGCCCTTCCCTCACTTGCCAACTCCAGGCGCAAAACCGGTGTGTTGATGAACGGTGTCAGCGGCAAGCAGGCTCAGCCTCTGGGTCACACACAGGGGAAAATGTCGCCCAGACCTTCCATTGTGGGGACCGTAACCTGCATTTAAAGTGCCAGTTGGCGATGAGCTTATATATCGGAGTTTCTAACACTGGTCAGAGTGCTCTTGTGCTCCGGAACTGCTTGCCAGCATCTGGTTGGCTGCTGTGAAAGCAGGGTGAAAGGACGCGGGTGGTGTTGTGGTCTAAACCACTGAGCCTCTTGGGCTTGCCAATCAGGTTGGTGGTTCGAATTCCCGCAACGGGGTGAGCTCCCGTTGCCCTGTCCCAACCTAGCAGTTTGAAAGCACGCCAGTGCAAGTAGATAAATAGGTACCACTGTGGCGGGAAGGTACCGGTAAATGGCATTTCCGTGTGCTCTGGTTTCCGTCACAGTGTCCCGTTGCGCAAGATGCGGTTTAGTCCTGCTGGCCACATGACCCGGAAAGCTGTTTGTGGACAGACGCCAGGTCCCTCGGCCTGAAAGTGAGATGAGCTCCACAACCACATAGTCCCACATAGACTCCCATAGTCTTAATCCATCCAGGAGTCCTTTACCATTTACATTGGACCAGATCCAGCAGGCTCTTCTTATGATCTTATGTAGGTTAGCTTAGACTCACACACAGGGTGGATAAAAATCAATAAAATAAAATGCTTTTGGAGGATAAATCTTTCTAAATATAGTCTTCTATTTAAGTTACATTGTAGTCCAAAGGCTATTCATCAGGAAATAAGGAATTGTTTTAAGTGTGCTAAAACTCAGTCTAAGTTTTTTTTTAAAAAAATGTTTAACCACATCAGTTAACAAACGTGGATACATATGCTATCATGTTATTGTTTTAGTTAAATAAATTGTTTAAATGGTTATTAAGGAAATGATTATTTTTCTGCTTCCAATAAAGTACAGCAGAAAAGTTGTCCAAATATAAACAGTTAACTTCTTAAACCTCACCATAATTTCATAATTATCTCTCTATGTATTTCTAGTAGTATAACCAAATCGGTAATTTTTGATATAACTGTAAAAACTACTCTGAAAATTTATTATTCCAAAAATGAAACCTTCATATGGTTGTAAATATTAAGATTATACCAGCAAGAATGAGTCTTTCTGTAAAAAAAAAATATTTAAATCAAGTCTTACTGACTAGTGATTTAAATCAAGCCTTACTGACTAGTGATTTAAATCAATTTGATTTAAATCAAATCCACCCTGCTCACGCACCCCTCTCTGTCCTCCACCCAGGCAAGGAAGAGATGTTAGCCGAACTCAAGGGCACATTGTAGCCAGGAGAAGCACCCAAGGAGGCTGCAAAGCAGGGGAGGGTTTGTAGCCTGGAGAGAATTCCATGGGTTAGACACCCACACTTTGGCTTAGCATGTGCAGATCAGGTCAGTGTCATGAGTACTGCTCTCCCTCCCCCACCCCTGGCTAAAAACCTCCAGCTCACCAGATGCAAGATATACTCCGGCCAAGAAAAAATAAGTTTGAGAGTTCTCGGCTTTTGTTTCATTGGCGAGAGGCTTAAAAGCTTTGTTATCCGAAAGATCTCCTGCCTTCGCATCCGTTTCTCGTCTCTGCGCTCCACACTTTTCCACATCCAAGAGTTTAGTGATTTAATGTTCTTCTAAAGTTTCTGCAAAGAGAGAGCTGCTTCTCTTCTTCTTCCTGCAGCCTTCCACATGCCGTTCCTCTCAGCTCCCCAGAGGCACTGATAAGCACGAGATTCCTGCCTGCAGGAGACCTGAAAGTCTATCGCAACTTTTAAAAAAAGCATTAGGAGGGAGGTGGCCCTGACGTTTCCAAATGTGATGATTGGAGTGGGGTAAAGGTATCTTCATCATCTGAGTATACATGGTCACAAAATGTATTTGTGCATTGTTATTACCTTGGTTATTGGCACCTGCCAAGCTGTCTGTTGCACGTAAATGAAAATTTTCGCGTGAGTTGTCTCTTGCGTTGGGCTGAACAAATAACCCACAAAAGTTGTGTACTCAAAGGGAAAAGATCTTTGGCATAGAATCATAGAGTTGGAAGGGGCCCACAAGGATCATCTAGTGTCCAACCCCCCTGCAATGCAGAAATATTCAAGTGTCCCTTACGGGAGTTGAACCTGCAACCTTGGCATGATCAGCACCACGTTCTAAGCAACTGAGCTATGGCAGGATCTGCGCCACACTTTGATTTGGTGGGACTTCTTATCTTACGTTTCAACTAAAGATCTACGTGACTGCTTACCTGCACTTTAAAAAGGAAGCTGGGACTTCCTGACGAGCATTTATGTATAAGTTTGTACATATAGAATTGTACACATCCCTCAAGTGACTTTACAAATTTCTGAGTTGGATTCAGCAGCACTTAGTTGCTATGTATTTTGTCAATTTTGTGGAATGCAAATAAATAAATAAAATAGGATAGGATAGGATAGGATAGGATAGGATAGGATAGGATAGGATAGGATAGGATAGGATAGTTTTTCCCATAATAGGTAGTGATGGCCACAAACTTGGATGACTTTCAAAAGGGAAGTAATAATAATAATAATCTACTAATCTACTAATAGTAATCTATTAAACATTAAAAGCCTCCCTAAACAGGGCTGCCTTCAGATGTCTTCTAAAGGTCTGGTAGTAGTTGTTCTCTTTGACATCTGAAGGGAGGGCGTTCCACAGGGCGGGTGCCACTACCGAGAAGGCCCTCTGCCTGGTTCCCTGTAACTTGGCTTCTCGTAGTGAGGGAACCGCCAGAAGGCCCTCGGCACTGGACCTCAGTGTCCGGGCTGAACGATGGGGGTGGAGACGCTCCTTCAGGTATACTGGACCGATGCCATTTAGGGCTTTAAAGGTCAGCACCAACACTTTGAATTGTGCTCGGAAACGTACTGGGAGCCAGTGTAGGTCTTTCAAGACCGGTGTTATGTGGTCTCAGTGGCCGCTCCCAGTCACCAGTCTAGCTGCCACATTCTGGATTAATTGCAGTTTCCGGGTCACCTTCAAAGGTAGCCCCACGTAGAGCGCATTGCAGTAATCCAAGCGAGAGATAACTAGAGCATGCACCACTCTGGCGAGACAGTCCAGAAGTAGAGAAATTCATGGAGGCGAAGGCTGTCAGGGCCAGTAGCCATGGTGGCTTATGTTCTGCCTGTGCTGTTGACATACCTCTGAGTACCAGTTGCTAAGGATCCAGAGGGGGGAGTGTTCGTAACACACCCTGGGGGGGGCCCACTGCCCCGGTATGAGACAAACCTCTCCGGGTCTCCTCCAGTGTTGCTCTCCCCCGGGATGGACATCAGTCTTCATCCTGGAGCGCTCAGCAACACAGGTTGGATGATCCAGTGCACATTATTAATCAGCAGAGTTAGCAGTGACGACTGGCAGCGTGAATGTGAGCATCCTAAGGATTTATTAAGCAATATTTACAGGACAGATCATAATGGCATCTGCTCTCTTCTTCAGCAGCAGTCAGAGAGAGAGAAAACACAGTGCAACAGCACAACATAACGGAAGAGATAAGATGTAACTTGCGCCCTCAGACTTTCCTAGCTCAGGAAAGTAAACAGTGACATGTGACTTTCTTGCCACACATCAGCAACGGAGGAGTAATTTGCTAACAGGGAGGGGGCTGTTGCGTTCAAGTTGTTTTTGTGGGCTTTCTCCTGTGGCATCTCCTGGCCACCGTGCAAGCAGGACGATGGAGGAGATGGACCTTTGTCCTGATCCAGCTGGGTTCATATGTTTTTTGTTTGTTTTTTAATAATTTTTATTAAATTTTTCAATTTTACATTTCAAAATAAACATTTTACAGACTTTAAAATAACCAATGACTGCCCTTCTTCTCCTTCATGTTACATATCATTCCCGCATATTTTCCATGCAAATCAGTTTTCCACTTTTACTGCCATCAAAAATTATTTACTCTGTTGAAATTATCATAATGCTGCCAGTGTTTTCAGCTTTATAGTTATCTCCCATATATTTATTCATTCATTTATTTATTTTTTAAATTAAGGATATTCTTGATTTGTAAAGGTATATGCATTGTTTCATTCTTGTTCTTTCCATGTAACATTTTTATACAGCAGTTTCGTTTGTTGAGACATTAGGGAGAGAAGGGGGAGAAGTGTGGGTAGGATGGGGAGATGGGTAGGATGGGGTGGCGATATTTTTATTTTACTTAATATATGCAGAGTTGAGTGTCAGCGTCTTTTGTGTAGGTTCTCTGTTGTTTGCTTGTGTTCTTTTAGTGGTGAGAGAGGTCAGGGTTGGTGTAGGGTGTGATTGTTCATTTGTGGTAGGCTGTGGTGATCTTTGGTTTCCTGTGTGAGAGGGGTGGGTGAGTGTTTTTAGTCAGGTTAGCCAAATTGATTTGTATGCTGCCGGTAGATTTCTGTCATTGTTTATTTGGGCTGTGTGTGTGATGAAGGGGAGCTATACCGGGATGAAGGTGTCTTCTTCTGTTTGTCCCCGTGTCAGTTTCAGCTTATTGGTTAGTTTGTGTTTTCAAGGTGGGAAATGCGGCACTCACAGCAATTTCAGGGCTGTTTACTTACAGCTCCCCGCAGAGGCGGAGCTAGTTGCTCCGGCACCCGGAGCGGGGCACATGCTGTGCACTCAGGGGCGGGGCTAGCCACCCGCGGGGGTGGGGCAAGTGTCCCAAGGGGTGCCACCTGTGGCGAGCGTCCCAGGGGGGCGGGGCGGTGATGTCACCCCACTCAGGGCTGACATCCAGGGTGGGCCGCACTTACTGCATCCCCCTTCCTCCGCCAGTGGCTCCCCGTTATGAAGAGATCGTGGAATATGTAAACCTCACAGCAGCATGGCATCTCCACTGAGCTTTGGGAATAAAAGGTGGTTGATTGACAACATAATTTCCACTTTGGGATCTGAATCAGTGTTCGGAATTAGCCAGGCGCCAGGCGCATTTTGCACCGAGATTTCGACCACTTGCGACCAGGATGCCATCAGTTATATTTTATCTGTACAATCGGAATGAATTTCTGGAACCAAAGTACTTTTTCTGTGCAGCCTGAGCAGGAGTCGTGATGAACATCATAGTTAATTGTTGTAGCTTGTCTTCACTTCCCTCTCCCACTGCCCTGCTCACAGTTCTGAAGATCATTCCTACGTTTTGGTTGGTCCGTGGTCACCATTAAGAAAAATAGGTTGGAATAGGCCAATATATATATGTGGACTGTCCCTGGATTAGGTGACTGTTCTTTAAGTTGTCAAAGCTCTTAACCTAGCTCAAGGTTGTCATCTGAACTAGCCATACATTTAACTGAGACTCAATCATGGGGCCTTCTCATTCGTGGCACCTGCCCTGTGGAACACCCTCCCATCAGATGTCAAGGAAATAAACAACTATCTGACTTTTAGAAGACATCTGAAGGCAACCCTGTATAGGGAAGTTTTTAATGTTTGATGTTTTGTGGTTTTAATATTCTGTTGGGAGCCACCCAGAGTGGCTGGGGAAACCCAGCCAGATGGGTGGGGTATAAATATATTATTATTATTATTATTATTAGTCCATGATTTGAAAAATAAGCCTTTAGAACTGTCTTGCCCCAAAATGTCAACTAGAGATTCTGTTTTGGCAACTGCAACCTTGGTTTAAGGAGCCATTTGGCGCCTAGCTTATATATCTGAGCTTCTAACACTGAATTGTGAACACTTGCCTAACCCTGACACCTGCTTCCAAGCCATGGCGCCATTCGAGCCAGACTTGGGACTCAACCCTATGAGCCACCACCAGACCTAGGTAAGGAATACCTCTTAGTTTTGATATTAACTTGTATTGAGTCAGACCCATTGTTCCATCTAGTTCAGTATTGTCTATGCTGACTGGCAGTCTCTCTCCCGAATTTCAGACAGGCCGTACCAGGAGATGCCAGAGACTTAACCTGGGACCTTCTGTCTGCAGAGCACCAAACTACGGCCTTTTCTGCTGAACGTATGCCTTTGCATCAAAACAAATAATAAAAAAGGCTTCGAGTGAAGTCTGCGATGAAAACGCTATATACTGTGGTGTCTTGTCACTATTTTTAAACCTGCATCGGGCTTGAGCAGCGATGGCTTTGAATTATTCAACGTTTCCCCTCTTTCCCTTCCATGGCTGTCCTCGACCGGAAAGCTTCCCATTGTTAGGAAACGCTGCAACTCCAAGGGCAGGAGGGATGCCAGTGGGCCTCAGTGGTCTACCAGGATTTATTTATTCGCTTCTTCTGCACAGCAGCCTCCGACCCCTGCCTGGTTTCCAGCTAGGAAACTGGCGGGCAAGATATTAAATCATAACTGGCCAAACATGGTCAACGATTGAGGCATGGCTGCGCCGAAAGCAGAGAGGTGGGCAGTAGAAAGGATTTTTTTTTTTTTTGCGGCTTTAAAGACCAAACGCTTGTGTGTCAGTTTGAAATCTGCTGGAGGGAACAGCCAAGGTTTTTAAAGCATTCAGACCATTCAGTAAACATTATTAGGCCCCAAAGGTAATTTAAAACCACATCTGTTAAAACCATATGTGGGGTATATATACTTCTTTTAAATGTTGGTTTACAGTTCTGAGTTACTCTTGTTTCTTGAGGGTTCTCTTCACCAGGAAACCTCCTTCGTTTTAAAAGAAACGGACTGATGGACTTCAAGTGACTGGGATGCAAAAAAGAAAAAAAGAAAACGAACCAAACGCTTATCTGTTCTTTAATTGATGGCCTAGACTTTAAGTGGGTAACTGGAAGCGTGATGGAAATAGAACAATCTCTTGAATGAGACTCTGCGCTCTGGCCTGTGGGTTAACCATCATATAAATATTGCTTCATTTTGGGTTCCACATTTCCATTTACAGTCTTATGGGGGATTTAATGGTGGCAGACAACCCACCTGGAGAGGCCTACAAAACTCAGGCTGTAATCCTAAACCCAGTTTTAGGGAATCAAGTCCCACTGGGCACTATAGGACTCACTGTAGGAGAGTGTTGCTTGCAACTCTCATGGGTTGCAGCGACTGAGGATGTAGTGGATATTGTGGTGGGGGTCAGACTGGGGAGACCGGGATTCAAATCCCTGCTCAGCCATGGAGTTTACTTGGGCAAGTCAACCTCTGCTTAACCTAAAAAGGTAAAGGTAAAGGACCCCTGACAGTTAAGTCCAGTCGCGGACAACTCAGGGGTTGCGGTGCTCATCTTGCTTTACAGGCTGAAAAGCTCATCTCGCTTTACAGGCTGCGGCATTTGTCCGCAGGCAGTTTTTCCGGGTGGCCAGCATGACTAAGCCACTTCTGGCGCAACGGAACACCGAAACCAGAGCAGCGCACGGAAATGCCGTTTACCTTCCCGCCAGAGCGGTCCTATTTATCTACTTGCACTTTTTGGCCGGCTTTCGAACTGCTAGGTTGGCAGGAGCTGGGCCAGAGCAACGGGAGCTCACCCTGTCGCGGGGATTCGAACCGCTGACCTTCTGATTGGGAAGCCCAAGAGGCTCTGTAGTTTAGAACACTGCGCCACCCGCGTCCCCTGCTTAACCTACCTAATGGAATTGTTGTGATTTCCCTCCCCTTTAAGTTTCTCTTGTTGCTGTATGTCACCTAGGGCAATTTTTCATTAAAACCAGGCGACTCATAAATGGCAGCAATAAATACACAACAGCAGAAAAAATGGCAAAGGAGAGGGAAAAGAGGAAGGTGGGAACCATTTTCAGCATGCTCAAATGGGGAGAAGTGTCCAAATGACTGAACTTGCAGTGCTCATGAAGCTAGCGCATGTCTTCTGAATAAAGCCTATGATGGATTGGAGAAGGGAAATTCCACAGACTCGTGACCCAAACACACATTCAGGCATACACTGATGTATGGGGTGGGAATAGGCAGTGCCAGATTTATGTATAAGTTAAACAAGCTAAAGCTTAGGGCCCCACTCTCTTGGGGGCCCCCAAAAAAAATTAAAAGAAAAAAAAGTGGATGTACATTTCCAAAATATAAGATAAAAAACAAATAAAATAAAACCTACATACAGCAACAGTGTTTTGTGTTGTATTATGTAAGCCATGGGCCTCGCCTGCTAGCCTGCTCCCTAAAATATCACTGGTTTGCTCCTTTCTATATATAGGGTGCCTACATTCTGCATGGCAACATGTGCAAATGGCTTGAGATACCTATTAGGTCCCTAAATTACCATATGGCATATATCCAACACACACAAAAACAGGGACAATTTGTTGTTGACAAAGGACAGCTGGACATATAAAGGGCCCCATTACCTTCAGTAGCTTAGGGCCTCATCAAACCTAAATCCAGCCCTGGGAATAGGTGATGTGATAGTTAACTTCAATCATTTGAAAGGTTGTCGCATGGAAAATGGAGCGAGCTTCTTTTATGCTGCTCCAGAGGATGGTACCCAAACCTATGGATACAAGTTACAAGAAAGGAGATTCTGACTAAACATTAGGAAGAACTTTCTGGTGGTCAGAGCTATTCAGCAGTGGAACGGTCTCCCTTGGAAGGTGGTAGACTCTCCTTCATTGAAGGTTGTTAAATAGAGGTTGGATGGCCCTCTGTCATGGATTCTTTAGCTGTGATTCCTGCATTGGACGAGATGACCCTTGGGAATTGTGGCCCAAAACATCAGGAAGGCCACCCGGTTGGGAGGAGGCTGACATCAACACTTCAGTTCTCTGGATCTGATCATGACAACCTTGAAGACCAGGAGAGCTTAGTCAGTAGAGTGTGTGATTCTTAGTCTCAGGATTGTGGGCTTGAGCCCCACGTTGGGCAAATTATCCCTGCACTACAGGGGGTTGGACTAGATGATCCTCGTGGTCCCTCTCTGTGGGAATCCTGTTGGATTGGCGCTGGCATGCCACGGCGATCCTGCCCAGGCTAAAAGTGTTGCACTGGCATGCAACGTCGGGATGGCAGACACGAGTCAGGAACACAAAAGAACAATGGAGGGTGGTGGAAAAGTACTGGAAGTCACAGGATGAGCACGGGGAGGGTGCATGAGGAGAGCATGTGCTGGGAGCATGTAGGATGGTCACGTACGCAATGGCGGAGGCATGGGGAAGTTTGGGGGTGTCACTTTTCTGGAAAACAACTCCTTACATGGAGCGATGTACCACAGCTGGGGCAGATGTTTCCTTATTTGGTTCCTTAAGTTGTACCTGTGGGGTTAACCATTAACGAAGGTGTGAGATTGTCAATAAAAGGGACCCTCACGTAAGATTCGAGGTCGCCTTCCCGCACATCCATCCTGTCTCCGCGTCGTGTTTTTTACCAGCGCAACACCTCTCAACTATGATCCCATTCTACGATCTCAGTGCATGGAAAGCATTGTACTTGAAATAACACAAAAATGCCTGCTGCACTGGTAGATCTAGAGGTCACCTGGACACTCATGCGAATTACCTCTTGATGCTCCATCGGCAATATGTGAGCACCAGCAGTCTTAAGTCGAGAGGCTGTTAGGGATGGCTAATAGTCCCCCAAGCTTCCGTGATTACATCCACATCCACAAACAGCAGACCACAGTGTAATCATAGCTCTAATTAAAGTTTTGGTTAGCGAACATTTTCCAGGCTTGAAATATCTCCACCTGCCGCAGCCATTGAGGAACATGTGTAAATCTCTGAAAATGAGGTTGTTGTGCTTTTTGTTTTCTAAGTGCTTTTTGGCATAGACATTTTATTGCATATGAAGTTTTATTAGTAGCGGTATAATAAAGATGTGGCTTGCATGTGAATGGGACCAGGTTTTCCTCATTAAGAGAGTGCCCTTGTTAATTTGCTGACATCATCAGCTCAGCCATCAGTTTCCATCTCCATTCTGCATTAAGGAACTTCAATGGAGAGGCGATGGGAGAGTCGGTGGCCGGAGGCTGCTTTGCATCTGGGCGGGGCCAGAGTGGCAGTCAAGGGCGGAGTCTATAATAATAATAATAATAATAATAATAATAATAATAATAATAATAATTTATTTGTACCCCACCCATCTGGCCGGGTCTCCCCAGCCACTCTGGGCGGCTTCCAACAAATATCGAAATACATTAAAATATCACAGATTAAAAACTTCCCTAAACAGGGCTGCCTTCAGGTATTTTCTAAATGTCAGGTAGTTGTTTATCGCTTTGACCTCTGATGGGAGGGCGTTCCACAGGGCGGGCGCCACTACCGAGAAGGCCCTCTGCCTGGTTCCCTGTAGCTTTGCTTCTCGCAGTGAGGGAACCGCCAGAAGGCCCTCGGAGCTGGATCTCAGTGTCCGGGCTGAACGACGGGGGTGGAGACGCTCCTTCAGGTATACAGGACCGAGGCCGTTTAGGGCTCTAAAGATCAGCACCAACACTTTGAATTGTGCTCGGAAACGTACTGGAAGTCTATAGAAAAATGGTTGTTCAGTGTGGGACCTGTGTCTTCATTGACACTGAAGTTTATTCTATTGTTCCGGCATTTCCCTGTCTGTGAATTTCTGCATTATGTTTTGACCTTTCACACAACAGAAAAAAATCTGCTTCTGGAAAAACCAATGGACTGTAAGTCCTGTTCAGCGCTCATTTCTGTGTTATTTGATTCCATTAAAAATCCATTTGCAGTCCCTTCTGCCAGAAGATCAGGGGGGTAAAGTGGTGAAATTTGAGGAAGTATACTGGCATATGGAAGGGACGCGGGTGGCGCTGTGGGTTAAACCACTGAGCCTAGGGCTTGCCGATCAGAAGGTCGGCGGTTTGAATCCCCGTGACGGGGTGAGCTCCCGTTGCTCGGTCCCTGCTCCTGCCAACCTAGCAGTTCGAAAGCATGTCAAAGTGCAAGTAGATAAATAGGTACCGCTGCAGTGGGAAGGTAAATGACGTTTCCGTGCGCTGCTCTGGTTCGCCAGAAGCAGCTTTGTCATGCTGGCCACATGACCTGGAAGCTGTACGCCGTACAGTATTAGGTCAAGCTTGGACATTTCAAAGTTGTCATTAATGTTTTTCAAGGGATTATCCCTAGTAAGTATATGAAAGAATACAGATTGGTCATTTATTTAGTTATTAAATTACTAGTGTGTCAGCTGCTTCAGTACCTTTTGATTTTATTTCTTTTTCACCTCAAACGTAAACAATGTAAAGGAAGTACATTCTGTTGTCGTTAAATTTTTATAATTATCCCAATAAAAATTTCTACATGGTTGACACCCAACGTAAGTCATATTTATGTCCCTTCGTCTTGGTGGGTCTACTCTGAGTAATACTCAGTTTAAACTAAGTATGCTTTATTTCCCCCCACCCTCACATATTTCAGCTCAAGTACCTGTGCCGCACTGGAATAAATAAATTAACATGAGATACTTTTTAAAGCTTTAGCTATTAAACACAAACAAAATAAGCATGCTAAATTATATTATTCTCTTAGGCATCATAAATTATTTTTGGTGCAAATTACCATATGATAATTAGCCTAATTTGCACAGGACAGTTGCCTTGCTATTTCATAAGTCATTTTTATACATGATATCCATTGTTTTGGCATTCCTGTGATTTTGTTCATTGCTTTCCCATAATTTGGGGAACTTCTCTGTTTTAGCCTAGGAGCCATTCAGAGCCTCATTCTTCATGACTTTGTCTAATCCCTATTTAAAGCCATCTAAGTTGTTGTTGTTGTTGTTGTTGTTGTTGTTGTTGTTGTTGTTATATTTGTACCCCACCCATCTGTCTGGGTTGCCCAAGCCACAGTGAGCAGCTTTCAACATATATAAAACATAATAAAACATGACACATTAAAAATACAGGACTGCCTTCAGATGTCTTCTAAATGTTACATTGTTACTCATCTCCTTGACATCTGATGGGAGGGCGTTCCACAGGGCGGGCGCCACCACCGAGAAGGCCCTCTGCCTGGTTCCCTGTAGCTTCACTTCTTGCAGTGAAGGAACCGCCAGAAGGCCCTCTACCTTGTTTCTTCTTTATTTAAGAACATAAGAGGAGACTGGCTGCTGGATCAGGCCCATAGCCCATCTAGTCCAGTATCCTGTTCTCACGGTGGCATCTCAAGATACCTTCAGGAAGCCCGCAAACGGGACCTGAGTGCGAGTCCACTCTCCCCATTTGTGATATCCCTGTATTCTGGTTCAAATCCTGACATCTCCATTTAGACATCTCCTGTCCCAAACCCTGGAGAGCTGGTGGTGGTCAAGGAAGACAATACTGAGCTAGATGGCCAAATATAGAAGTCAGTGTCTAGTGCTATTATCTTACCAAATGGCACAGGAACAAGTTACACAGATAATTTTGTGCACAAGAATGGGATGGACTCTTTCAATTCCCTCAGGTGGCGCAGTGGGTCAGTGCATCTGGCCGTTAACCAGAAGGTTGGTGGTATGAGCCCACTCAGGGACAGCTGTGGACAGGATTCCTGAGTTGCAGGGGGTTGGACTAGATGACCCTCGGGGTCCCTTCCAACTCCACGATTTCTGTTGATTCTAATGTTTCATCACTGATACTCCTAATGATGCCCTTGCTTGCCATTGAAGGCTGAGCTGCCTGTTCTAAAATATAGTCATCTCTGATAAATCCTAGGAAATTCAGGTCTTCTACAAAATCAAAGGAGTGGGTGATCTTTTAATGCAACAAATGGAATTAATGTCCCCCAAATTCAACAGCTCCTGGTTGAACAGAGAGATTCCTTTTTTAAAAGGCATCTGACACACAGCTTTTCTGCTAAAAAAAATATCCATCCATGAGGATTCATCTCCATTCTATACAATGGATTAGAAATGAACCACCTAGGATCTCAAGAGCCACTCTGACAGCTAAATGGCTAATCTTCCTCAAAATGGAGGTAACTAGCAGTGCCTAGTGCAGAACAACGGGCTAGTAATTTCCTATATCTGACAAATTTAGAAAAAGGATTTTGTGCAGGTGTTTGGATGTGTGCGTTTTATGATCCTGTCCTAAAACGGCACCGAGGAGATCAAAGCCATCACGGGAAGAAATACGATAAGGCTAAATACCCTGAAACAGGAGGCTGACTAGTTTTTACCTTCTCTATCCTAATTGCACATGCAATGCATGTGGCAGTAAATTCTTAATATGGGGAGGGATATTTTGAATTTCTGCAGCATATGTCGTCTGGGAACGGATAGCTTTCAACTATCAGAGTGATGCAGTTGCATGTGAAGCGAAGAGGGAAGCTCTGGCATACAGAATGTCATCATTAAGGTGAATGGAAACCAGGCTTGTTGCAGAAAGTGTCATACATTTTTATACCCATTTTACAGATGGGTTCGTCAAGGCCCTATGTTACAACTATGGTTCCTTTCTTAGGACCCCCTTTGGCATTCTCAAGATACATCCAGAGAGCTCCACAGCTGCGTTTTCTGCCCTAGTTTATATCTATCTAGAGCAGGGGTGTCAAACTCCGGCCCTCCAGATGTTTTGAGACTACAATTCCCATCATCCCTGACCACTGGTCCTGTTAGCTAGGGCTGATGGGAATTGTAGTTCCAAAACATCTGGAGGGCCGGAGTTTGACACCCCTGATCTAGAGCATATAACAATGCTCTAGATAGAAAAACAACAACAACTCCTGACTTTTATGATGTGTGAAACTTGAGTGGAGTCATAGACAGTTCTGCAAGTGGAGGTTGAGTTGGGTCAGAGGACATCCTTATCAGATTGATCAGATCTGGAAGGGAAGCCTAAAGAGTCAAGAGCAGGCATGGCCAAACTTGGCCCTCCAGCTGTTTTGGGACTACAACTCCCATCATCCCTAGCTAACAGGACCAGTGGTCAGGGATGGTGGGAATTGTAGTCCCAAAACAGCTGGAGGGCCAAGTTTGGCCATGCCTGGTCAAGAGTATGAGAAGACCCTGCAGATGTGCTTTTTATTGTGTACTAGCGAGGACTTTGTGGTGCTGCCTGGGAATTTTTAGAAACAAAAATATATATATTGTGATTATTAAATGGGCCTGTGTTGCCAAAAATCAGGTGAAGTCATTTTTAAGTCACGTTTTGGTCCGCCATCTTGATACAAAATGGTACCTGGTATCCAAACATCGATGAAGACTGCCACTCCCACCTCGGGAACTTTCATGTCATGTTTGGTGACCATATCTCAAGAGGTGAATGACCCTAAACCAGGGTGGATTTGATTTAAATCAAATTGAATTAAATCATGATTTAAATCACGATTTAAATCACTAGTCAGTAAGGCTTGATTTAAATCACTAGTCAGTAAGGCTTGATTTAAATATTTTTTTACAGAAAGACTCATTCTTGCTGGCATAATCTTAATATTTACAACCATATGAAGGTTTCGTTTTTGGAATAATAAATTTTCAGAGTAGTTTTTACAGTTATATCAAAAATTACTGATTTGGTTATACTACTAGAAATACATAGACAGATAATTATGAAATTATGGTGAGGTTTAATAAGTTAACTGTTTATATTTGGACAACTTTTCTGCTGTACTTTATTGGAAGCAGAAAAATAATCATTTCCTTAATAACCATTTAAACAATTTATTTAACTAAAACAATAACATGCATATGTATCCACGTTTGTTAACTGATGTGGTTAAACATTTAAAAAAAACTTAGACTGAGTTTTAGCACACTTGATAAACTTAAAACAAATCCTTATTTCCTGATGAATAGCCTTTGGACTACAATGTAACTTAAATAGAAGACTATATTTAGAAAGATTTTTTCCTCCAAAAGCATTTTATTTTAAAAATCCAGTTTAAATAAAAAGAAATCCGATTTAAATCAAAAAAATCTGATTTTTTTTTAAAAAAAATCATTGATTTTTATCCACCCTGCCCTAAACAAAAAAAAAACCCCAAGCACTGTCACAGCCACCATTCCCTGTGCATGTCTGCCTTCCTCTGAGAGCCACCCGTCTCTCTCAGGCTGGTAGCGGAGCTGGTTCAGACAGAGACCGAGGGAGGACAAAGCCCAGTGAGGCAATTTGATCCAAAATAGTTCCCGCTGTTGTAATCTGGAGCAAAATTAGACACTGGCTGGCCCCTAACATTTGGCAAAGAACCTTATTAATAAAGGAGAGAACATAAAATCAGAGGTTTAATTGCGTTTGGTAAGCGCTCCTGCCAGAAACACATGAAGTAATCGGCAATTATCCTCTTCATCCATCAAGCGTCAGAGGATCGCACAAGGACGAGAAACGAGAGGATGGAAAAATTGCGTTCTGAAGGAGGTTTTGAGGGTGGAGGTGGGAAAACATAACAGCAGAGCATTTTCCTTGAAAGGTTTCTCCACCTCACCCCCCACTGCACACCCCTTGGTCCCTAATAAACCTGCTTTTCAAAGATTCCCTCTTCCTAACTATAGTTCAACCTCATTTGTTCAAATGGCCTGTGGGATTGCCAAAGCATTTGGATAATTAGGTGTTTAGTTTAGGAAAAAAACAGAGGGGGAACATGAGTTGTACAGTCAAATGGGTGTGATGAGGTAGCTCATACTCGAGGGCAGATCCGAGCTAGGGTTGCTAACTAGCTGGATGATTTACTGACCTCCTCAGGGAAAAAAATAAAACCATATACAGTGGTACCTCGGGTTACATACAATTCAGGTTAAATACGCTTCAGGTTACAGACTCTGCTAACCCAGAAATATTACCTCAGGTTAAGAACTTTGTTTCAGGATAAGAACAGAAATTGTGCTCTGATGGCGACAGCGGGAGGCCCCATTAGCTAAAGTGGTGCTTCAGGTTAAGAACGTTTTCAGGTTAAGAACGGACCTCCGGAACAAATTAAGTACATAACCAGAGGTACCACTGTACAGACTTTAACAAAAATCACCTGACAGAGTAATTATGGCAATAGGCCCTGCCTCCTCTGGTGAGTGAATGAGATGATGATAATAATGCTTTTCATTTCTGAACACTTGTTTGTGACAGATTGCTTCAGATTCAAAAGGTGTGGAGATTGAGACAACCCAACTAGTGTTCTGTTTGGAGAAGGCTTGCTCACTTAAGTAGCTCAACCTTTGGACTGCAACTCCCATCAGCCTTTGGACTGCAACTCCCATCAGCCTGTGCTGGTTGGGACTCATGGGAACTGTAGTACAAAACACCTGGAGGGATCCAAGTTGGCAAAGGCTGAGCTACCTAAGTTAACCGGTGCAAGCAAAGAACCCAAAACTGAAAAGAAATGTTGAGGGATGGAGGGTGGAGTATTGCCATGGAATCATCTCTCGCACATGAACAGTGTCAGAAACTCAGATAAATAAGCTAATCACCAAATGCCACCTTAAACCTAGGTTACAGTCACCAGAACAGAATGTCTAGGTGCCTTTCTTCTTCTTTTTTGCTGTGAGATATTTTATCAAGGCTTATTTCCAGTTCTGGCACCTCTTTTTCTAGAAAAAATAGCACTTTATTCTTATTTAATATTATGCAAAAGAGGCACTCGGCCACTGAGATATGGATGTGCCTTGCACTGATATATTAACTGTCTCCCTGCCCAAGCAATGTGTGAGCTCCCTTTCTCTCCGCTCAGAACAGACTTACAGCAAAGGAGCTAAATCAGTCTCAATGCAGACAGGATTCAGATTAACTCACATGCTCTCCTTCTGTAAGCCATTCGGAACACCTTTTGCATTGGGAAGCAATGGACAAATTTAATAACCAAGTTAGCAGCTCTGCATTTATGTTTCATTGACTGCTGTTTTTTTTTTTTTTTTTTTTTTAGTGATTATACTGGTTTTACAAGAGCCTCTCTTGAGAGCGTTGTCAGCTGAAGAGCTGGATAGAGGTAAAGGGATCCCTGACCATTAGGTACAGTCATGTCCAACTCTGGGGTTGCGGCGCTCATCTCGCTTTATTGGCCAAGAGCTGGCGTACAGCTTCCAGGTCATGTGGCCAGCATGACAAAGCCGCTTCTGGCGAACCAGAGCAGCGCACGGAAACGCCGTTTACCTTCCCACCGGAGAGGTACCTATTTATCTACTTGCACTTTGACGTGCTTTCGAACTGCTAGGTGGGCAGGAGCAGGGACCGAGCAACGGGAGCTCACCCCGTCGCGGGGATTCAAACCGCCGACCTTCTGATCAGCAAGCCCTAGGCTCTGTGGTTTAACCCACAGCGCCACCTGGGTCCCTGAAGAACTGGACAGAAATATCTGATTTAAATAAATAAATCTTTAAAATAATAAATCTTTAAATAAATCTTACATGCTATTATAATTGTATTTTTTTTCCACCAGATTGTTCCCCTTACACGTCTCCTGGAAAAATGCTGCTGTTCTCATCAGTAAAATGGGAGTATCATGCCCCCTTCCTTGCATCAACTGATTTTATTTAAATTAGAAGAGCTGGATAGAAATATCTAATTTAAATAAAATCGATTGGTGCAAGGAAGGGGGTATGATACTCCCATTTTACTGATGTGAACAGCAGCACTTTGCCAGGAGACCTGTCAGGGGAACAATCTGGTGAAAAAAATACTATTATAACAGCACATAAGACGAACCCTTCTGTCTCATGCCAATTGCCCATCGAGTCCCATATCCTGCTTTCACAGTGGCCAAGTAGATCACATAACCATAGAATCTTAGAATTGTAGAGTTGGAAGGGATCCTGACGGTCATCTAGTCCAACCCCCTGCAATGCAGGAATCTCAACTGAAGCACCACAGTTCAAGGATACTGACAAGCTGGAACGTGTCCAGAGGAGGGCAACCAAAATGGTCAAAGGCCTGGAAACGGTGCCTTATGAGGAATGGCTTAGGGAGCTGGGTATGTTTAGCCTGGAGAAGAGAAGGTTAAGGGGTGATATGATAGCCATGTTCAAATATATAAAAGGATGTCATATAGAGGAAGGAGAAAAGTTGTTTTCTGCTGCTCCTGAGAAGAGGACACGGAGCAATGGATTCAAACTACAAGAAAGAAGATTCCACCTAAACATTAGAAAGAACTTCCTGACAGTAAGAGCTGTTCGACAGTGGAATTTGCTGCCAAGGAGTGTGGTAGAGTCTCCTTCTTTGGAGGGCTTTAAGCAGAGGCTTGACAGCCACCTGTCAGGAATGCTTTGATGGTGTTTCCTGCTTGGCAGGGGGTTGGACTGGATGGCCCTTGTGGTCTCTTTCAACTCTATGATTCTATGATTCATCCATGCCTGTGGGAGACCTGAAAGCAATACCTGAGCACACCAGTGCTCTCTCTACCTGTCATTCCCACCTGTCCCTGATTATTTAAAGGCATACTTCTTCTGACAGTGGAGGTGAAACATAGCCAGTCTGGCTAGTAGTCATTGATACCCTTGTTCTCCGTCTTGTTGGAGACAACAGCTGCGATTTTTAACAGAATGTTCAAATGAGTGATAAGAGAGTTATCTGGCTTGGACGTTCATATATTTTTCACCACCCTCACCCCGGTCTAGCAAACGCATTGATAACCAGGAGGCATGTTACTTCCAAATGGGTGAGCAGGAACTGGAAGGCTGAGATAAAGCGCAGGTTCTGCCAAATAATCATTTGCAGAACAAACAAACAAACATGCTAGAGCCTATTTCGACTAATGGGTCAAAAAAAACCCCAAAACCTTGCCCCACCTCCAAATGGTTAGGTGGGTGTAAGGATTGCCAGCCTCACAGCATCTGGGAAACATAAAAAAAGCAGATCTGGTGAATGCTTTATGCTAATGAAGCAAAGGTCATTGTTGCACATGGCATGGCGATCAACGCTGCGCCATCTGAAGTGTGCCGTGAGCATTGTTCCTGCTGCAGCTGCACACAGAGGGCAGTGGCTGTGCAGATCAGCAGGAGGCCAATATGCACAAGAAAGAACATTATTTAGGGGTCCACAGATATTGACTTGGCTTACTAGACGGCTATCAATTGAGGTTGCAACAATTGCCCTTTGATGTACCCTTCGGCATGTGCAGAGTGCTTTGGAGATAGCTAGGTCTTCAGTTATTAGGCCTTGGGTCATTGGCAGTGGGGAAGGTAATAGCCTTTTCTGCTGCTGTGGTCTAAACCACTGAGCCTCTTGGGCTTGCCAATCATAAGGTCAGCAGTTCGAATCCGCGCGACGGGGTGAGCTCCCATTGCTTTGGCCCAGCTCCTGCCAAAGCATAGCAGCATGAGCAGATAAATAGGTGAGGTAAGGTAAACGGTGTTTCCGTGCACTTTGGCTTCCGTCACAGAGTCCCATTGCGCCAGAAGTAGTTTAGTGTGGGTTTTTTGCCCATGCCCATGTCAGTGAGCAGCCATGGAACCATAGCTGTCAACTTTCAGATTTGAAAATAAGGGATCAGCAGCCTCACCTGTCCCGGGGACAGTCTACGGTTCTCAGGGACAGTCCACACCACGGTTATCCCCCCAGGCTACAAATTAATTTACACCAGGCTACACACCATCATCTTTGCCCACCTCAGGATCTCTTTTCCAGGGAGTCTTCTCTTCTCATGCAATGCTTCAGGATCTGTCCTTCCGGTGAGCAGCCAGGGCCGATGTCCTTCAGAATGGATCGGTTTGATCTTCTTGCAGTCCACGGGACTCCAGCACCACAATTCAAAAGTGTCAATTCTTCATGGGGGGATTGATCAGGTTCACTCTTTTGGCTCTCTGGCATCCATTAATGACTTATTATACAAACGTGTTGCAGGCTTTGCATCCTTTAACGCTCTTTTGGAAGGAGTGTATTTGTGGGCTGGGCCAGAGTGGTTGATTTTACATGCAAGCAAAGCACAAACCGTGCTGTTGTCTAATGGCATCCTATTCTCTGTAACTATTGGTGAGCAACGCAGCTGAGGAGCCTCCCTGGCCGGCAGGGAGGGAGAGGAGCTGCTTCCTTTGAAATCCGGGAAATTTACAGGATATCTAACAATCCAGGATAGCAGCGGGAAACAGCGCTGGAATAAGCGCCAAAAAAAAAGGGAAGGTTGACAGCTATGCATGGAACACCTATATTTTCAGGGTGCCTGAATATATATATAGAGAGAGAGAGGGAGAGAGAGAGAGAGAGAGAGAGAGAGAAGAGAGAAGATAGATAGATAGATGGTAGGTAGGTAGGTAGGTAGGTAGGTAGGTAGGTAGGTAGGTAGGTAGGTAGGCAGGCAGGCAGGCAGATAGATAGTTAGATAGATAGATAGATAGATAGATAGATGGATGGATGGATGTTCCATGGCTGCTCTCTGACATGGGCATGTGCAAAAAACCCACATATATTTATTTAACTTAACAAAATTTGTATACTGGTTAATTGTAAATACAGTAAAACTTTTTAGTGGTTTATGGAGAAATAAAAAATATACATTACTGTTATCGCTAAGAAGGCAGCAATAAATCTGCAAGCACATTTGCAAAGCTAAGCAGGGTCTTGTATGGTTTCTAACTGGATGGGAGACCGCATGTTGAAATTCCTGCATGTTCAGGGATTTGGACTGGATGTCCCTCAGGTATCCCTTCCAACTCTACAATTCTAAGTTTATAATTTTATAGCTTATAGTCTATAATTTTGTGATGCAGCTGAGAGTTATGAGCTGGAGACCTTTTGTGCTGCAAACCAGGAAATGACAACCTTTGACAACATTGCTAGTTGTAAGGTGTGCGAGTCTGATGTAAGCAAGCAAAATTCAAAGGGTGAGGCAGATACGACGCCACCGTAGTTATTAAGGGAAAAGATATGGGAGGTTAAAGACCTGTTAGGAGTGCAGCAAATGTATACTAGCGTCAGTTCACCTTGTCTTGTGCCTGGAGTCCTCGCCAGCTGCCCGCTGAATCCTAATCACTTGTGTGCATTAATTTGGAGTGTGTTTTCTCCTTTGTAAAGGGGTTTGGACATTCTGGCATAAGTAGGTCAGAGTTGCACAAACTAATCCTCACTGATAAAGGGTGTGCGATAAATGAGACCATGATTCCTGGAGACAGTTGTTTCTGGCGGAATGTACACAGCTGTATCCTTGTTTTATTGCTTGGTTGAGAAACTAAACACAGTGCTGTATATATTTCGGTAGCTTGGGTATAATACATAATGTGCCTTTTCTGTTTACAAGAGGGTGGAGGGACATTTTTCTCCCACATCCTATTAACCATAAGCCAAGCGGGATGTTTCTTACTGGTTTACCTTTCTGTGCCGACCCTTACAGATAGAGATGATGCACAATTCTGGCAACTTCAGTTCCCTGCATTTCTCCTTTATACAATCTTCAATTCAGCTCCCCACATTAAAATTGAAATTAAAAGATGCTCGTGGCAATTCCTCTGGCGAGGAGGCAAAAAGGAGGGCATCCCCTGGCCAGGCCGCAGTTTATACGGCCCACGGCCACGCCCCTGGCTGTGCTGATTGGACAGCTGGGGGCGTGACGCGGCCGGGAGTCAGAATGATACGGGTGGCATCCCTCCGCCCCGCAGCCGGGTCACTAAAGGTCCCAGATGCCCGGCCGCAACATCGCCCACTGCGGAAGGTGGAGTGTCAAGAGTGCTGATTCAGAATGAAAGGCCTGAATCAGTCCCAGTGGCCCAGATCCTGACACCAATGCAAAATTGACTACCCTCAACTCAGTTTATTACAGCAAAAGCCAGCAATATAATACAGTACAGTATAATTCCAAACCAGCGATCAGAATACCGCTACAAGGCATCAAAATCCTAAGGATTAGGGGCGGGGCAACCAATGGCGCAAAAGAAATTTATAGTATATTTTCCAGTAGAAGCGATTTACGTTTTTTGATGGCTAAGGTGCAAAATTTGGCCACAGCATAGGATACTGAGCTCAAAGAGTCTTCCAAAAGGAATTTGCGTAGGATTTCAGGAATAAATTCCAGGTAATATTGCAAGGGTTTAAATTTTCATAAAAGGGGTAATATAAGACGAGACCGTTCTTCACTATAAAATTCACAGAATAGAAGAATGTGAGTAACAGATTCCACCTTATTGGTCATGCATGGGCATAGGCGCTCGTGGATAGGTACCCGCAGGAATTTGCCATGTAGTACAGCTGTAGGCAGTGCCTCAAATCGGGCTCTGGAAAAAGCCCATCTATAAGATTCATAAGTAATATTAGATAAATAAGGGGCAGCTGAAAAGTTGGGCCAAGATTTTAGACACCTGTAATTCTCAGGAAGTAAGGCATCTTTTTGCAGTTCAATATTGAGAAGCCTCTGAGTAATAGATGTTTTTGCCTTCTTCAAGGGTCCACTAGAGAGGTCTTCGGGGTTTAGGCCAATTTGTTTGATCTCGTTAACAATTTGTGTAAGCCAAGGTGGATAAGGGACTGCAGCCAGAAAGTGAGATAACATTCCCTTTGGGTTATAGTGAATTTTCAACCATAGGAATATTGCCTGTATTGACTACCTAAGATAGAGGTCCTGAGCCAGAAGCCCCTGAGATGCCACTCCCAGGTCTGAACGCTCCTCTTCCCCCAACAGCCACTGCACTCGCCGCTTAGGATATCCCAGTCTTTGCTACATGCTACAGAGATGACAGTGCACCAGGTAGCCTGAGCCACAAACAGTGATGGAGTGCAAGGCTCCATTTATCCTAGATGTGCTGGAGCCTGGAATAAGTAGTCAGGTGCAGTGTTGAGGTGCAAGTCCAGTCCATGGTCAGAGGTGCAACATAAAGGCAGTCCGTAGTCACTGAAGCTGGGTGCAGGGCAGGGAGTCAGGCAAAGTCAGGAACAGGTAGGCAAGCAGGGAACAAGGGCGGGTCAGGAGCTCAGGCAGGAAAGCAGGACAGGTTTCAAGCAGGAACACTGGCAGGAACTGGTAACCAACAATGTTGCTCCTGCAACTTGGGGCTGGGGCTGGCCAGCTTTTATCTGCCCCGAGGCATAGGACGGCCCCGACCCTCAGGTGACTCTCCTCTCCTGGCTTGGAGGCGAGCACTCCTCCTGCGAGAACTCAGTTCCCTTCGCCTCTCTGCCCTGAGCCCCTGCAGCTCAGGAGAGGCTGGAGGGTTACCGGACCCAGGGGCAACCTCAGCTTCCCCTGACAGGGCTAGGAGTGGAGCACCTGCAGGCAATGGGTCTTCCGTCCCAGCAGGAGCCAGAGCAGACTCAGCATATGCCTGCACCGGAGGATCCAACACAGGTGAGGACCCTTCCGACTCAGGCCCTAGCCCCGGCTCTGCTGGTTCTGGAGGCGGGGAATCCTGTGCAGGCTGGGATCCCTCAGGTTCAGCATCAGAGTCTGAATCCCAGGCCATCACAGGTACCAAGCATTCATTTTGCTGCCAGACCTCATTGGAGCAAATGGTGGAGTTGTAATGGATTTTGAGGGTCATCCCTTACAATGCAGGAATTTCAGCTAGAGCATCCAGGACAGACGGCCACCCAACCTCTGCTTAGAAACCTCCCAGGAAGGAGAGTCCACCACCTCCCAAGGGAGTCTGTCCCACTGTCAAGCAGCTCTTACTGTCAGAAAGTTCTTCCTGACATTGAGTTGGACTCTCCTTTCTTCTAACTTGGAGCCATTGTTTTGGGTCCTACCTTCCAGAGAAGGGGAATAGCAAATGGTACCTGCCCTCCCCAAGGCTGGCCAAGTTATTTTGCCACCTGAAACCGAAACTCCCGCAAGAACCTTCCAACCCTCCTCTGTCCGAAGTTCATTTCAAAGCTTGGCCAGTATGGGTTCTATCTTCTGAAGATCTCCTGGGGGCGGGGGTGGGGGAGAACAGACTGCCTTTCTGGTTTTGTTTCAGTGTTGTTGTTTTTTGCACATTCCCTAATAAGGCATGCTCTGCATAAACAATGCATGATAATATATAAATTAAAAAGATGTCAATTGGCTGCCTTTTCCTGATTGTCAAAGTCATTTGCCTGAGGCAGTCACCTCGCTCCACCCAGTGGCAGGGGGCAGAGCCCTTGTTAGCGAATGTCATGCAACGCGCCTGCCCCTTAATTTGCATAGACCCATACTGTGCCGTGTCTCCTGGTCACGCTACAGTGTGACACGGAGCCGCAGTATGTGTGTGCGCATGCATATGTCTCTATTGACAGGCCAAACTCTGCTCTTCAAAGCGTACGTGATCTGCTTGGCTGATGAATTGTTTGCAAGGCTCTAAGTGTTTCTTTCTTAATTCAGGCAGCAAGTAGATGAATAATGTGGCAAATTCATCTGAACTGCTGCCAAGAAACTAGGAAGGAGAATATTCCTTGTATGTTCCCTCCTGGTTCCTGCTGTACATTCTGTATCGAAGCAAGAACATTAACCGGTTCGTCCCTTGTTTGACTCTAATCTCCATTTTGACAGGGATCCAGTAACACTGATATAACTGACCCCCACACATGTCATATAGTTGTGCAAATATACTGAGTGATTTGGGTTCTATTACTGATGCAAATAATAATAGTAATAATAATAATTTATTATTTATACCCCGCCCATCTGGCTTGGTCTCCCCAGCCACTCTGGGCGGCTTCCAACAAAACATTAAAATACAATAATCAATCAAACATTAAAAGCTTCCCTAAAAAGGGCTGCCTTCAGATGTCTTCTAAAAGTCTGGTAGTTGTTTTTCTCTTTGACATCTGCTGGGAGGGCATTCCACAGGGCAGGTGCCACCACCGAGAAGGCCCTCTGCCTGGTTCCCTGTAACTTGGCTTCTCGCAGTGAGAGAACCGCCAGAAGGCCCTCAGCGCTGGACCTCAGTGTCCGGGTAGATCGATGGGGGTGGAGACGCTCCTTCAGATATACTGGACTGAGGCCGTTTATGTCCTTTAAAGGTCAGCACCAACACTTTGAGTTGTGCTCGGAAACATACTGGGAGGCAATGTAGGTCTTTCAAGACCGGTGTTATGTGGTCTCAGTGGCCGCTTCCAGTCACCAGTCTAGCTGCCGCATTCTGGATCAATTGCAGTTTCCGGGTCACCTTCAAAGGTAGCCCCACGTAGAGCGCATTGCAGGAGTCCAAGCGGGAGATAACTAGAGCATGCGCCACTCTGGTGAGACAGTCCGCGGGCAGGTAGGGTCTCAGCCTGCGTACCAGATGGAGCTGGTAGACAGCTGCTCTGGACACAGAAATAACCTGCGCCTCCATGGACAGCTGTGAGTCCAAAATGACTCCTAGGCTGCGCACCAGGGGCACAGTTACCCTATTCAGGACCAGGGAGTCCTCCACACCTGCCCACCTCCTGTACCCCAGAAACAGTACTTTTGTCTTGTCAGGATTCAACCTCAATCTGTTAGCCGCCATCCATCCTCCAACCGGCTCCAGGCACTCACACAAGACATTCACCACCTTCACTGGTTCTGATTTGAAAGAGAGGTAGAGCTGGGTATCATCTGCATACTGATGAACACCCAGCCCAAACCCCCTGATGATCTCTCCAGTGAACACCAGTGTTTTGCCATGAGCGTCATTTACTCCTTGCTGATCGTGCGTGTGCATCTTTGAGGTGCCCCATGCAAACCTTTCTAAGAAGAAAGGTTCCCCACTGGAAATGATGGCGCCAACTTTTCTGCTATTTTTTTTCTGGAGCAGAGAGCTAATGTGCGAAATGCCTGTTGGCCTGAAAATTATGAGCCTAAGAAAAAGCACTGCTGGACCAGGTCAAAGACCCATCCAGTCCAGCATCATGTTTTCACAACAGCAAACGAGATGCTTATGGGGCAGAACTCTCCTCATTTTAGATTCCCTGCAGGTGGTATTTGGAAGTAGATCATAGACTTTGCGGATAGTAGCCTTTAGATAGAATCATAGAATTGTCATCCCAAAACGGAATTAAGATTGCCGGAAGAAATATCAACAACCTCACATATGTTGCTGACATAGCCTTGATGGCAGAAAGAGAGGAGGAATTAAAGAACCTTTTAATGAGGGGGAAGGAGGAGAGCGCAAAATATGGTCTGAAGCTCAACATCAAAAAAACTAAGATTATGGCCACTGGTCCCATCACCTCCTGGCAAATAGAAGGGGAAAAAATGGAGGCAGTGAGAGATTTCACTTTCTTGGGCTCCATGATCACTGCAGATGGTGACAGCAGTCACGAAATTAAAAGACGTCTGCTTCTTGGGAGAAAAGCAATGACAAACCTAGGCAGCATCTTAAAAAGCAGAGACATCACCTTGCCAACAAAGGTCCGTATAGTTAAAGCTATGGTTTTCCCAGTAGGGATGTATGGAAGTGAGAGCTGGACCATAACGAAGGCTGATCGCCGAAGAATTGATGCTTTTGAATTATGGTGCTGGAGGAGACTCTTGAGAGTCCCATGGACTGCAAGAAGATCAAACCTATCCATTCTGAAGGAAATCAGCCCTGAGTGCTCACAGGAAGGACAGATCCTGAAGCTGAGGCTCCAGTACTTTGGCCACCTCATGATAAGAGAAGACTCCCTGGAAAAGACCCTGATGTTGGGAAAGATGGAGGGCACAAGGAGAAGGGGACGACAGAGGACAAGATGGTTGGACAGTGTTCTCGAAGCTACCAACATGAGTTTGGCCAAACTGCGAGAGGCAGTGGAGGATAGGCGTGCCTGGCGTGCTCTGTTACATGGGGTCACGAAGAGTCGGACACGACTAAACGACTAAACAACAACAACATATAATTGTAGCCAAGCTGGTACCAAATGTATTGCTCTGCTGTCCTTTGGACCATATCAGCAAGGCCAAGAGGGGGGTCTTGTCGTCTGGGCAGCCCAGGACCTGCATACACACTGCCCAGACTTGTACCCCGGGGAGGTCAAGTTGGTGCTGCTAACACAAAAAAACAATGCAGGAGGCATTAGTCATGAGTCTCTACAGCCACAGCTGATCTCCAGTGGTTTGACTTCATCCCCGGAGGTGTAGTCCATTATCTTTTGAGACAAATGGATGCCAACAAACATTGGAAGAGACCTTGAGGGTCATCTAGTTCAACTCCCTGCAATGCAGGAATCTCAGCTAATAATAATAATAATAATAATAATAATAATAATAATTTATTATTTATACCCCACCCATCTGGCCGGGTCTCCCCAGCCACTCTGGGCGGCCCCCAACAAATATAAAAATACATTAAAACCTCACAGATTAAAAACTTCCCTGAACAGGGCTGCCTTCAGGTGTTTTCTAAAGGTCATGTGGTTGTTTATTGCTTTGACCTCTGATGGGAGGGCGTTCCACAGGGCGGGCGCCACCACCGAGAAGGCCCTCTGCCTGGTTCCCTGTAGCTTCGCTTCTCGGGGTGAGGGAACCGCCAGAAGGCCCTCGGCGCTGGATCTCAGTGTCTGAGCTGAACGGTGGGGGTGGAGACGCTCCTTCAGGTATACAGGAAAATCATCCTTGACAGATGACCATCCAACCTCTGCTTAAAAGCTTCCAAGGAAGGAGGGTCCACCACCTCCCGAGGGAGACCCGTCCACTGTCAAACAGCTCTTACTGTCAAAAAGTTCTTCCTGATGTTGAGCCAGAATCTCCTTTCTTGTAACTTGGAGCCATTGGTCGGGTCCTACCTACTGGAAGAGGCAAAAACTAGCTTGCTCCATCTTCCATGGGACAGCTCTTAAGATATCTGAAGATGCCTCTCGTATCCCATCTCAGTCTTCCCTTGTCTAAACTAAATATACCCAATTTCTTCAACCATTCTGCATAAAGCTTTATTTCCAGACCCTTGATCATTTTGGTCGCCCTCCTCTGCACACATTCCAGCTTGACCATATTCTTTTTGAGCTATAGTGCCCCAAACTGAACACAGTAATCCAGGTGGAATCCATGCTGATCCAGAAAGCTTCCTGGGTGATTTGGGGCCTCGCCTCTCTTACAGTCTTGTTATGAGAATCAAATGAGGGGGGGGAAAATCCAAATAGACCATACTGAGTTCTTAAGAAGGAAGGGAAGGATAGAGAAGTGATAAATAAATGAATGAACTGAAATAAATCTTAATTAACAAAATGCACACACATTTTCCCTCCCTTCTGAGTTTCCTCGCTTCTTCTAACCAACTGGGAATCAGTCTATCTTAGCACTATTAATATATGCTATTGTTTTAATGACCAAGGGCCATTAGCAATTTTAAAAGTGGATGTTCCCTAATTAACTTGTGCGATAAATGTTTGTGTTCCGTGATACTTTCCCCCAGATCTGTATAATCAAGGGAACATAGAATTTGAGAGCTGGAAATGATCCTGCAAGACCCACCTGCCTTCAGAGTCCATTAGCCAACACGCTGTTTCGAGAGCACAGTTGGAGGGTAGGGAAGAGGATTGCAGGATTTCAAGACATCCCGTTGCAGAAAGTATATGGAGCTGGGAAAATGGACAGAAAGGGGCAATGGAAACTGATACACAGGCTGATGCCTTATACTTAGTTGGACGTTTTGTCTATAAAACTCAGGGTTGTCTACACTTACTGGCAAGAGCTCCCCAGGAATCACAGCTGTTTTGGGGATTGAACCTGAGACTTCAGATGTTCTTCAGAGCTACCTCTTCTGAATGTCATCAAGTCCAACCCTCAGCATAGTTCAGGGTCTGCAATGCAAGATGTGGTTACAGCACCTTTGGCCGCACAACCTCTCCCTAAATTCCTTCAGCGGAGGAAAACCTGTCTGTTCCCAAGGCAGTCTGTTCCACAGTTGAACAGCAGCTACTATTAGGAAGTTCCTCCTAATATTTAGCCAAAATCTGCTTCCCTTGAAATCCCCACCGCTTGGTTCTTGCGCTACTCTCTGGTGCAGCAGAGAACAAGTTTGCTCCAACTCCTTCATTGGAGCCCGCCGGATACCTTACGGTCTCTGCCAGGTTCCCCATCCTGGATCCCCTCCTTTGAACATGCTGCAGTTGCTCCATGTCCTTCATAAAATGTGGTACCCAGAACAGAAGTCTAGCAATGATGGAAGCCAAGTGAGGTCAGAGCAGTTGCGCAGCACTGGGGCACATTTGCAGTCTCTGTTGTTGGTGGGGATTACCCGATCGCTGCTCAGCTTCAAGGATAATGCTGTCTTTCTCTCTTTTTAAATTGAATTTATATTCCGCCTTATACCCGGAGGTTTCAGGGCAGCTCACAGAACAAAGCCAGAACACAAAGCCACAAAATATATAATCAAAATAAAAACAACAACCCAATACCCCACCCCACCCGCTTTCTTTCTTGTGGACACCTCTGCATTAGGGATGGCAGGTATACTCCACCCCAAAAAGAACTGAACTGTGGTCTTCTTACTCCAAGCACTTCTGCCTTAGGTAAAGGTAAAGGTAAAGGGACCCCTGACCATTAGGTCCAGTTGTGACCGACTCTGGGGTTGTGGCACTCATCTCACTTTACTGGCCAAGGGAGCCGGCGTACAGCTTCCAGGTCATGTGGCCAGCATGACTAAGCCGCTTCTGGCGAACCATAGTAGCGCACGGAAACGCCGTTTACCTTCCCGCTGCAGTGGTACCTATTGATCTACTTGCACTTTGATGTGCTTTCGAACTGCTAGGTTGGCAGAAGCAGGGACCAAGAAATGTGAGCTCACCCTGTCTCGGGGATTCGAACCGCCGGCCTTCTGATCGGCAAGCCCTAGGCTCTGTGGTTTAACCCACAGCGCCACCCGCATCCCTTCTGCCCTAGCTCTCCAAAAACATCCGTTGCTGATCTCAACTGTTCCTCTGCGCATTTCTCACGGACCTTGCGAAATCTTTAATTTCACTGCCCCTTGCAAACAGAGCACTCCCTCCCTGATGCAGAAAAATGAAGATGCTTCTTGTTACAGTGACCATGATTTTCCTAGCCAAACTTTTTTCCTTTTCTTTTGGTGGGGGAGGGAGATCAGACGCCAATCCCTCGAGCCCATGACAATCTATAAGTCACCCCTTCTGCTTGCTGAGCTAGCAAATGCAGTTCAGCCAGCCTTTCCCCTCTTTTCCACCAGTATAGAGAAGAGTTAAACACAAGTAACACTCCCTACACGCACACAAAGAGATGCACATATAGTGTGTGGTTATCGCATAAGGCGATTTAAGTGCTGTGTAAAAATCGCTGAACTAAAAACTCTGAACCGAGCAATTTTAATTCCTTGGGGGTTCCACGCATCTTAATGCTTGCGGAAATGGAATTCCTTAGTTATCTTCATTCATTTATTTTCATTTATGGATTGCTGCCTGTGATGCATTTCGGAAGAGATTTGACAATAAAAACTACAGCAATGCAGACATGACTAAAACAGTTCTACAATTAGATGCTTTTTATTCTGTTTTTAATCAACTGATGTTCTTTAATGTGTTTTTAATGTTGTACACCGCCCTGGTTTTGATAATGGGTGGTATATAAATTGAAATATTAATATTAATAATAGTAACAAAGCAAAAAAAATGATTTCACCCCGCCTCACTTCTCATGTATTAAAAGAATTTTTTTGAAATAGTTTTTATTTGATTTTACAAATATAAATTTCTAACATTCCGAATGTATATCCATATATAGAGATTACTCTGAATCTTGAGACTCCCCTCCATCGGTCCTCTTGTCAACATTTCCAACTGCATATTATTCCATATTCTATCAATCCATATTATCCATAGTATTTGTGACATTACAAGTGGGTTTCCAATCCTGCTAATGTTTCCATCTGCTTGCAGTGGTCTCCTAGATAAATTATATCCCCCCCTTTCTTTTTTAAAGTTTTTGTCCTCTTGGTTCCTGAATTTTCCAGTCGGCTTTGCCATTTCAGCGAAGTCCATCAGCTTGGTTTGCCATTCTTCTCTGGTAGGGACTTTGTCTTCTTTCCATCTCAAATTTCAAATCCAATACAGATGCAGACTGTGATTTTTAAAAAAATCCCATTCTGTTTACAATATTTCTATCCTGCATTTTGCTTCAAGAAGGCCAGCGCCTTGGGTAGCATAATGGGTGGTATATTAACGGAAATACTACAACTACTAATAGTAACAAAACAACAAAATTATTTCCCCCTTCACTTCTCACTTCCCTCTGTGGCCCCGCATTTACATGATTTTCACCTGGGGGCCCATTGTAATATCCTGGGGGGGCCCCAGGGGGCCATATGGCCCCCAGTTGGGAAACACTGGTGTAAATCATGGAAGGAATCTACATGTGTGGCTTATAACTCATGCAGTCAGACTACGTATGTATTATTATTATTATTATTATTATTATTATTATTATTATTATTCATGCAAAGGTATTTGAAAGCTGCATCTCTCAGTGACCTTGGGCCACTCACAGTCTCTCAGCCTAACGTACCTCACAGGGTAGTTGTGATTATAAAATGTTGGGGGGTGACCCGTATATGCCACCTTGAAAGCATGGTGGGATATAAATGCAATGAAGAAACAAATAAACAAGAGATTTTGCGGAAAGCTTCTGTGCAGAGTGAAGAAAGGCATTGTTTATCACTGAAATATCTGCACGCACATTTTGCTTATTATGGAGAAAAGGGCCTATACTAAGTAAAGCTGTCTAATCTCCTGCCTAGCTCTTGTTTTCATCAATTGAGTAAATATCCCTTGAATCCAGACAGGAAAACAAACAACTGAAAGGGATGGTTTTATTTAAAAACTCTCTTAGCAGAAAAACAGCAGCAGCAGCAGCAACCCATTTTCTGGGTCCCCTTTTGAATCCAAAAAGGGCAAGTTTCTCCAAGCTGCATAGAGGGAACAATGCAGTCATTCAATGTTATTAACGCCCTGCTGTTACTTACATCTGGTCCGTATTGTATCAATGGGCAGAGGTAGCCAACCTTGAAATCAGTTTGCAAACTTAGCCTTAATTAGAACATTCACAGCGTCAACATTCCAAACTACGGCCATATTCAGGATGGCAATTTTTCAGGGAGCCAATTTAGGGGGATTGGCGGGTGGGAATTGAATTAAGCTGCTCTGTGTTTTTGGTCATTCCACAACAGCAGCCCTCCTCCGTTCCTCGTGCAAATGGATTTATGACCCTGAGCAAGATAAAAGGAGATTTTGAGCATGCTAAAGTTAAAAAATATTAATAATAAGTGTGTGTGTGGGGGGGGGGGTTATCAATTCGCTTTTTCATTAACCGCTCCCTCTAGTGTTTGAAATCCGAAGGACTAAAGAAATGGAAATAGATCTATTTTGTTTTGCGCGGCCAGGCGGAGTCCCCCCGAACCCCGGGCAGCTCCTGAGGGAAATAACGACACGTGACAACGTTCTATGGGATTAAATTGGCCACAACTTTATTAATATTCAGATGTAGGGAGAGCTTGGCTCAGGCATTGGGCGTTTATCCTACCCAGCCCCCCAGCCAGGGTTCTGGGTAATTTTCAGGGATATCCAGCATGTGTGAGGAGTGGGCTAGCTCTGGAGAACATATGTTCAAGCAGATAGCCCGCCCCCCTGTTCGCCGCCGCTGGAGGGGGAGGGCAATGACGACCTCTGGGCATATGGTCAATGCCTCCCCCTAAGACCCCTTTAACGGGAACCCTGGTATTGCCGCCGCAATGGGGGCGGGGGTCACCACCCCACGCCCCCTCCCATTTTAGGTAGATGACTAAAGGATTCCGCCCAAGGCCTGCAACCGCCACCCGAGACCACAAAATCGCGGTCTCGCCGCCAAGACTACCTACACCCTCCCTCTTCCTGGCCAATTCCCTTGGCAACACCTCCCCAGCCGGGATTGGGCAGCTGCTGGAATAGGTGGAGACCACACGTATCCAACCTGGGAAGGCGGTGCCAGACCCAACTGCCAGGAGCTGCAACGTGATCTCAGAGGGCTGCTCGCGACCACCCAAAATGCGCACCCCATTTGATGTGGGGAACGGTCATTCCATGTACATCGCTTTTAAATACTTGCTGTCTCCATATCTCATTCCTCATCAGCCCACCTCACAGAAATGTCTTGAGGAACAATGCCGGGGCATTTGAAAGGGAGAAATATAGATTTTTCTGTTTTACTTAAGAATTTGTGACATGCACCCCTTCATTGTGAGGGGCTGGTGGTGTTTAACCACTGCTTGTGTGTTTGTGTGTGTTGTCCATAACTCCTGCTTCTTCTAATGAGGGCTGGCTTCTTGTCCAAGGAACTAAAATGATGCTTCTGCTAAACCCCTTTCTGTGCCTTGTTCTTCAGTCGCTTGCTCACACACCTATGGCAATATACCCCAAATATTTTGAACCTCGGCCGCTTTTTGATTCTGCACTAAAATTCAAGCCACGCTTCACTCTGCACACAGAAAGATACCTACACATATTGTTGGGTCAGGTTCCAGAGTGCCAGACAGGACTGTCTGTTGGAGGCTGTCATGGATGCTTTAGCTGAGATTCCTTCCTTTCAGGGGGTTGGACTGACTTAAACCTGTTGCAAGTTAAGGGCAGTGAGATCTTTAGACCACTGGGCAGTAGATGTTTATCCTCAGTGGGTGGTGGACGCTAGTACATGGTGGATATTAATTCTTGGTGGGTAGTGGATGGTGGAAGTCCACCCTTGGTGGGTAGCAGATCATAGAATCATTGAATTCTAAAGTTGGAAGGGATTCTGAGGATCGTGTAGTCCTGCAATGCAGGAATCTTAACTAAAGCATCCATGACAGGTGGCCATCCAACCTCTGCTTAAAACCCTTCAATGAAAGAGAGCCCATTGTCTAACAGCTCTTATTGTCAGAAGGTCCTTGCTGGTGTTGAGTCGAAATCTCGTTTCTTGTAACTTGAATCCATTGGTTTGGGTCCTATCCTCCAGAACAGCAGAAAACAAGCTTGCTCTGTTTTTCACGCGGCAGCCCTTTAGATATTTGAATAGGGCTATCATATCCCCTCTCGGTCTCCTCTTATCCATTCCTCCCCTAATTGTTCCTCCTAAGGCTCTGTTTCCAGACTCTTGAGTCTTCTTGGTTGCCCTCCTCTGCACGCGTTCCAGCTTGTCAACATCCTTCTTCAATTGTAGCACCCTTACAATGCTATGGTTTTGGTGGTTCTCACAGAATAAGGCAATTTCATGCATCCAATTCTTGTTGGACAGGTTAGTTTAGTTTTTCAGTGCAGGAAGTAAAGATACAATTCTAATGCTTTCCAACTTCCATGCACCAAGATGTTAATTGGCTAATTAAAAATGTGCCGTTGTCTCTTGATTTCCATGATAGGGATGGATTCTCCTATTAGACTTTAATGACCAATATTACACCCATCCTTTCCCTTTTATTGCTCTAGCAGTAATCAGTTTAAAAAATAGGCGCACTCTCACACATATACATGGGATGTGGTTGGTGCTGTGGGTTAAACCACAGAGCCTAGGGCTTGCCGATCAGAAGGTCAGTGGTTCGAATCCCCGCAATGGGGTGAGCTCCCATTGCTCGGTCCCTGCTCCTGCCAACCTAGCAGTTCAAAAGCACGTCAGAGTGCAAGTAGATAAATAGGTACCACTGCAGTGGGAAGGTAAACGGTGTTTCCATGTGCTGCTCTGGTTCACCAGAAGTGGCTTAGTCATGCTGGCCACATGACCCGGAAGCTGTATGCCAATAAAGCAAGATGAGCGCCGCAACCCCAGAGTTGTTCGCGACTGGACCTAATGGTCAGGGGTCCCTTTACCTTTACCTTCACACATATACACACCCAACAAGAGTTGTGACTGCCATGCAAGATATTATTTTCTGGCTGCAGTCCTGATGAGACTCTTTAGCAGGCAGGGGGTTTAACATGATGCAGTTTGCTGCACGTCAGCCGGTCTGTAATGTACGGATGCTTTTGGAGAACTTCCCCGCGTCTTTAAACAAATTCTTTTGTTTGGAAAGGAATTCACTCTAGCAAGTTTTGTGTTATTATTAATGTATCGCTAATCAAATGTACTTCAGAGAAGAGTTTGAGAGGAGACCGAATGCGAGAGGAAGGGTGCTAATTTGATAATGTCAATTTGCCTTGCCTTGTGTTTGTGCGGTTTATGTAATCCTATCTGATTCCTTCAGAGTTCTCCTACACCGAACCTGGCAGCTGGTTTAATATTCTCTGTGTATTCTTTCCATCTCCCTGTGCGAGTTTCTGCCTCTTCATTGACGGGTTTCAGTTTCAGAGGGCTCAGGCATGTGATAGCAGGGTTGTAGTAAATTTGTCTACTCGGGTCAAAAAAATTGCCCCCATGGGAGAGAGGATGGGATTAGGGGAGTTCCATATGTGGAACGACCATAGTTCTGATTCTTCCTGAGTCCCAACGAGCAGTGAGAAGCAAATAAAGGAGGGAATTAATGCATAAAGGGAAAGTTTACTTTAAAAACAACAACACCGCTCTAATGGTTACTAGTCTTGCTTTCAGCCACACTGTGGTGTCAAAAGTGGGATGAACCTTAAAAAGAGGAGCACAGTATACCTGTATACCACCACCAAGACTCACACCATACAGCCCCTTGCAATTGCCAGCTTGCATTTCTTAGTGCAGAAAGACTTCTGGGAGCCATTTGGCGCCCAGCTTATATATCTGAGTTTCTAACAACCGATTGGCTAGCTTTAAAAGAGAGCGGGACAGTTTCATGGAGTATAAGGCTATCATTGGCTGTTAGCCAAGATGGCTATGCTCTGTCACAGAGAAATACCAGTGCTGGGAACCACAGGAATCATAGAATCGTAGAATCATAGGGTTGGAAGAGACCACAAGGGCCATCCAGTCCAACCCCCTGCCAAGCAGGAAACACCATCAAAGCATTCCTGACAGGTGGCTGTCAAGCCTCTGCTTAAAGGCCTCCAAAGAAGGAGACTCCACCACACTCCTTGGCAGCAAATTCCACTGTCGAACAGCTCGTACTGTCAGGAAGTTCTTCCTAATGTTTAGGTGGAATCTTCTTTCTTCTAGTTTGAATCCATTGCTCCGTGTCTGCTTCTCTGGAGCAGCAGAAAACAACCTTTCTCCCTCCTCTATATGACATCCTTTTATATATTTGAACATGGCTATCATATCACCCCTTAACCTTCTCTTCTCCAGGCTAAACATACCCAGCTCCCTAAGCCGTTCCTCATAAGGCATCGTTTCCAGGCCTTTGACCATTTTGGTTGCCCTCCTCTGGACACGTTCCAGCTTGTCAGTAGAGTGCATCTGGTTGGCCACTGTGAGAACAGTATGCTGGACCAGATGGGCCGCTGACCTGATCCAGAAGGCTGCTCTTGTGTTTTAATGCCAGTGTTGGCTAGCACCTGCCCCTGGTCTAAGAAAGTGACTTAATGAGAAGCAGAAGGCACCTCAGGGGAGAGAGAGAAAGGAAAAAAAGTGGGGGTGAATGATTTAAGAGGCAGTTTATAAGTGAATAGATGTTTTCTTTTTCCTTTCTCGGCTACAGCCACACAAGTTGAAGCTGACGGGGTGCAAGTTAATAAAAAGGGAAAGGAGAGAGAGAGAGAATCTGTCCTCTTTTTGAATCTCTGTCCTTTTAGCATTCCACTTGAGTGGCTGTTCTGTCGTAGCTTTCACCCCCTGCTCCTCTCCATGTCTTTGTAGCCTATTTGTCGTTGTCAGGGAAGGCAAAAAAAGGTGGGGAGGGGGACCAGGCTGAAAGCGAATGTTAATCAGGAACGAGATTAAACTTTCCGGCCTAAACCCTCAAGAGGAGGAATTATGCACGCTGATGGCATCCACCTCTTATCTAGCGGGTAAGGGCCTGTGTATCAAGAGAACCATTAAGGTTAAGGCCCCGTGAACTCTGGTTATTTATTTATTCTGGGGCAGGGGCAAGCCTTTGGTCGCCCGGAAACTGTTTCCCGAATTCGCCTCTCCTTGCTTCCCAGGACTTCGGCCCTCGCTTGTGTCCAGCCCTCCTACTGACCAGGTGCAATTTCAAAGCAAGACTCCGGTCATCAAAAACTAGTTGGGGAGCGCTTGTGCTTCCCGGGTGCTTTAAAAGACCACTTAGTAGAGATGTGACAAGAAACCCAGCGAGGGGACGCTGGCATGCATACGCTGAATAACTCCGCGATCCTCTCCAAAGTTTCCTTTTTCTTTCCCCGACAACTGAGGGGCAATTCAAGGCCTTGAAGATTGACCCCGTTTGAGAACGGGAGCCTTGAATTGCATTTTTGAAGGCTTTCCCTGCATCAGGTATTCCCCTCTCTGTTGCAGGAAGATAAGAAATGACTAGATTCTCCCCCCTACCACCAAGCTGCCTGAGCTAGGATTGTACAAAGCCATCCATGAAGTAACAGCAGCCGGCCCCGAAAAATCCTGTTGTCGCTGGCAAGGTGAGACCTGTTCACACACCTCTCTTCTGTAGAAGAGTTTGGATTTGATATCCCGCCTTATCACTACCCGAGGGAGTCTCAAAGCGGCTAACATTCTCCTTTCCCTTTCTCCCCCACAACAAACACTCTGTGAGGTGAGTGGGGCTGAGAGACTTCAGAGAAGTGTGACTAGCCCAAGGTCACCCAGCAGCTGCATGTGGAGGAGCGGAGGTCCGAACCCAGTTCACCAGATTACAAGTCTACCACTCTTAACCACTACACCACACTGTAGGCCCCATGTGTGGTAGAGGATCAAGAATGCCTCTGCCAGGAGCCCACCTGATAGCCACCCAGTGGATGCCATGCTCATCTAGGGGTGTTCATGGGCAAATCTTTTCTCCCTGTTGGATACCTGGGACCCCTGGGAGTCTTTGTTCATTTGTTTCCAGCAACAAGCTAGCAGTTAGTTCCTCTGTGAGAATCACTGCCACCCGCCATTCTCTTTGCAAAAAAACCCAGCAGGATTGCGCTTGGTGAGTTTAGAGCATAAAGAAAACAGTAACAAATGTTTCCTACCCCCCCCTGTTTGACTATTTGAGCCTAGGCATATTCCCAGACCCCCACCCCAAGTATCCCTATATTCCATGGACGTCCCTGATTTAGGCAAGCCATCCCAGTTTGTGGTTTGATCCCAGAATGTCTCGCTTTTCCTTGTTGTTGTTGTTGTTTAGTCATTTAGTCGTGTCCGACTCTTCGTGACCCCATGGACCAGAGCACGCCAGGCACTCCTGTCTTCCACTGCCTCCCACAGTTTGGTCAGACTCATGTTGGTGGCTTCGAGAACACTGTCCAACCATCTTGTCCTCTGTCGTCCCCTTCTCCTTGTGCCCTCCATCTTTCCCAACATCAGGGTCTTTTCCAGGGAGTCTTCTCTTCTGATGAGGTGGCCAAAGTACTGGAGCCTCAGCTTCAGGATCTGTCCTTCCAGTGAGCACTCAGAGCTGATTTCCTTAACAGTGATGGCTAACCTTGACACCCCAGATGTTTTGGAACTACAGCTCCCATCATCCCTAGCTAACAGGATCAGTGGTCAGGGATGATGGGAGTTGTAGTCCCAAAACATCTGGAGTGTCAAGGTTAGCCATCACTGCCTTAGGATGTCCCTATTTTCATTGCAGAAATGTTGGAGGGTATGGAGTTATCCAACCCCCGAGCCGCCTGAAAGCAATCCTGTATAGGGATTTTTTAAAAAATTTTAATTATTATTTTTAATGCTTTTTATTAGCTTATTATTACAACACAAACAGACACATAAACCAGACTTGAAAAGAAAATACGAATACAGATACAAAACAAACAATAGACATATGTCCATATTTCAATTCTTATTCTTTTCTAATTGACTTCCTTCATCCTTTCATTATGTTTTTATATGTGTTGGAAGCTGCCCAGAGTGGCTGGGGAAACCCAGTAAGATATGTGGGGTATAAATAGTAAAATTATCATTATGGAATGGGATGTGCCTATTTTCATCAGAGAAATGTTGGAGGGTATTCATTGCTACCCCCTGCCTTTGCGTAGAAGGATTTTTGCAGTCCTAGAAGAGTCAAAAAAACATTATCCAAGGGTAATATCATCTGCAGCTTGCCTCCTCCCCACTCCTGACAAGAATTAGATCCCCCCCCCCGCCAAAAAAAAATCATGGCTGTGTCAACTCCATTTCAGTTTTGCAAATAACCTTACGGGTTGCTCTCATGTGGAAGCAATTGCTAATGGCACAGTGAAGAGACTAGATTTCCCAATAAGTTGTTAAGGCGCATCTGCATACTCAGGCTTTTGAAAAGTCCACATGCTGTGCCCCCATGTGCGATTGGATTTGATATCCCGCTTTATCACTACCCGAAGGAGTTTCAAAGCGGCTCACATTCTCCTTTCCCTTCCTCCCCCACAACAAACACTCTGTGAGGTGAGTGGGGCTGAGACACTTCAGAGAAGTGTGATTAGCCCAAGGTCACCCAGCAGCTGCATGTGGAGGAGAGGAGACGCGAACCCGGTTCACCAGATTGCGAGTCTATCGCTCTTAACCACTACACCACACTGGCTCTCTTGCTACAGACAGTACAGTACTCGCAAACCAAGCGAGCTACAATTTAGGGTCTTGGGGTATGAAGGGCCTCTAAATACAATTTTATTTCTGTACAACAAAAAGTCTTAATTAAAAAAAAATAAAAAAAAAATAAAATAAGCAGGCTCATAGCAAGATGCATGTTTTATTTAGATTGCTGGTTTTTAGTTGCATCTGGGCCTGTAATTGCAGAGGAGAGTGACTCTTTTGGACAAATGGAGCTTGCCCTCAGCAAGACCCCACCTGCTGACTTGCATGCAGCCCAGAGGGTGACCCTGGCTTCCCCCTTCCTTCTCCTCAGTGCTACCCTTGTAGAACTCAGCTGCCCTTGTGGAACTCAGCACCCTTAACAAACTACAGCTCCTGGAATTCTTGGGGGGGGGGGAGCCATGGCTGTTTAAAGTGGTATCATACTGCTTTAAATGTAATGTGTGAGCAGGGTCTAAGCCTGATGGTGAGTTCTGGAGAACTCCAAAACTGGATCATCATTACGTGGCCATACCCTCCCACATTTCCTCTATGAAAATGGAGACGTCCCCTCCAACATTTCCCCAATGAAAATAAGGATGTCCTAAGGTAAAGCAGGACATTCCAGTATCAAACCAGAAACTGAGATGGCTTCTGTAAATCTGGAACTGTCCATGGACAATAGGGACACTTGAAAGGTCTGTGTGGCGTTTGGGTTGGCCTGATAAATATATCACTCTACTATGGGTGGGGTTCCCCCCCCAAAAAAAATAATTACTCCATTTCTTTTTCTTTATCTATCAGTTAAGGCAGAGCTTTCCAAACTTTTCATGCTGGTGACACACTTTTTAGATATGCATCATTTTGCAACACAGTAATTCAGTTTTGCATCATTTCGTGACACAGTAATTCAGTTTTGCATCATTTCGCGACATAGTAATTCAGGTAACCAGAGGTTAAAGTAACCCATTTCCAGCCCTGAGAGGATTGTGGGGAGTATTTGTGTGACACATCTACACAATGCAGCCGACACACTAATGTGTCACGACCCACATTTTGGAAAGCTGAATTAAGAGGTGGCAGGGGATAAACTTTTGGTTGAGACTTGTGTTGGCTTTCTTGGCTGAGCCTCTCGATGCCTCTAGGACCCTTGCCTAACCTAGACGTCTGCTGGCCCCAGGAATGTGCACCGCATTGATTCCTAGTGGATCACATTCAGAGGTGTCAATCAACAGAGAATGTGACAGGCTTTTCTTGCAATGCACTCAGCCACTTTGTCTGGTCAGCCACGATGAATATTGAAAACATTAATCTCCATCTTTCCACCTTATCGCCTTGACTCATGGTCTCTGGAGTGCAGGTATTGTTGTGAGTCAGTGGCCTTCCTGCTGCACACTCTTGCGCCTCACAAATATGAGTAACAGGGGAAAAAATGTCTGTAAATAGATCCCCGGGTATGGTAATTGCCATATTAACATTTGAATGCAGAGACCTTTCTCTTCCATTTAGAGTGTTTCCATCTTTCACCTACCTAATGCGAAGAGAGGCAGCCGATCTCTCCTGATATTGAAAAGCCCTGATGTATTTAGAAACATAGCATTTACCCATAAATAAATGCCTCGCTCAGCCCCATTAGCTCTATAAAAGTTATCGGAGGGAGATGAGATTATTTACGGCCCATGAATCTATTCTGACAGCAACTTTTCCTCCTCAAAAGACGGAGGGAATCCATGGCTTCCTTAAAGGAGTATTGCTGGTTTATTTTTGTGTGTGTTTGAAGCATCCTTGAAGGAACCAGGTAAAAGTGGAAAGGTGCAACAAAGGAGGAAGGCTTGGTGGGTGTTTGTTGTCAAGGCAGGACTATGCTGGGCTTCAGGAGTGGCTCATGTGATGGGAGCTGCCTTTGAAGGTGACCCGGAAACTGCAACTAATCCAGAATGCGGCACCTAGACTGGTGACTGGGAGTGGCCGCCAGGACCACATAACACCGGTCCTGAAAGACCTACTTTGGCTCCATCCCCATTGTTCAGCCCGGACAATGAGGTCCAGCTCTGAGGGCCTTTTGGCTGTTCCCTCACTGGGACAAGTGAGTTTACAGGGAATCAGGCAGAGGGCCTTCTCAGTGGTGGCACCTGCCCTGTGGAACTCCCTCCCATCAGATGAGGGAGTACGTTTCCGAGCACAATTCAAAGTGTTGTTGCTGACCTTTAAAGCCCTAAATGGCCTCGGTCCAGTATACCTGAAGGAGCGTCTCCACCCCCATCATTCTGCCCAGACACTGAGATCCAGCGCCGAGGGCCTTCTGGCGGTTCCCTCACAATGAGAAGCCAAGTTACAGGGAACCAGGCAGAGGGACTTCTCGGTAGTGGCACTCGCCCTCCCACCAGATGTCAAAGAGAAAAACCAACTACCAGACTTTTAGAAGACATCTGAAGGCAGCCCTGTTTAGGGAGGCTTTTAATGTTTAATAGATTACTGCATTTTAATGTTCTGTTGGAAGCCGCCCAGAGTGGCTGGGGAAACCCAGCGAGATGGGCGGGGTATAAAAATACATTATTATTATTATTATTATTATTATTATTATTATTAGATGTCAATGTTTGATGTTTTATCGTGTTTTTAATATTCTGTTTAATATTTTAATATTCTGTTAGGAGCCTCCCAGAGTGGCTAGGGAAACCCAGCCAGATGGGTGGGGTATAAATACTAAATTATTATTCTTATTATTACCTGAACAGGGATGAGGATGGGCTGGGGTGGGTGGCAAGACTGGCCCTTCTCAGGTGAACCAGTAAGAGCATTGGATTGGCTCTGCTGGCGTGTCTACGCAGCACCACTCTCACTGATGTCCACCCTGGGCCTGTGCAAGCAAGCTGCAGAAAACACCATTGTCAGGAGGGTAGCTCTGCCCCGCGACACAGGCTTGTTCCTGCAGGGCCCAACCATCATCGTGGCAGGCAATCTGGCAAGACTCAGAAAGTGGAGACACTCTGGCTGGATGAAGTTTGTTCACATGGCTCATGTGTGAGGTCTTAACTCTTCAGTGACATGTCAGTGGAAGCCTTGTCTGGTCAACCTTGAAGGTTGGAGGGTGCCGTTGTGCTGCAAGCTTTCCAGAAATGGGGGCGAGGCTACTGTTGTGCATAGCTGTCAACTTTCGGATTTGAAAATAAGGGATTTTCCCAAACCTTCAGATTTGAAAATAAGGGATGCCGCAAGGGCGCTGCAATGGCACCAAGTAGCCTCGCCACCCTGCGCTCCAGAGGCTGCGCGCGAACGGGTGAGCGAAAGAGCGAGCGCATAGACGGCAGGCAGGCTGGCTGTCTGGTTGGGCGTGAGGGTCTGGATGCACAAAGCATGCAAGCTCCGCCCCCAGTCGGTCTCAGACTCCTTATTGGCAGCCGAGCAACGCAGCTGAGGAGCCTCCCTGGCTGAGAGCTGAGAGGGTGCTGAGAGCTTTTAGGAGACCCCCCCATTCCCCTCTGAGAGCTACAATTCCTAGAGTGGCTTAAGACTCAATCCCTCTTCAGGAGGAACACTGGGAATGGTAGCTCTGTGAAGGGAGTAGCAGTTGCCTAGCAACTCTCAGCACTGCTCAAGAAACTATAGAGCCCAGAATTATTTGGGTGAGGAACCCTTTATGGCCAGAGGGCCACATTCCCCTTTTGCGCAACCTTCCAAGGGCCACTGGAGGGCAGGACCAGCAGGACCAGTGGGTGGAGTAACAAATGAAAATTTTACCTTTGTACAATAAGCTAGTTTTGTACACATTCCATCAAGGCATTCCCAGAGTTCAAGGACACTTTCCCAGGCAGGCAAAATGACTCAGATGTGAAGGAAGCCTGTGGGGTGTTTGGTCTGGAAAGTCTTTAAAGGGCCAGCTGTTGTTGTTGTTGTTGTTGTTGTCGTCGTCATCAGTATGCCACCCATCTGACTGAGTCAGCCCAGCCACTGTGGGTGGCTCCCAAGAAATCAAAACATCAAACATTAAAAGCTTCCCCGCGGAGGGCTGACTTCAGGTGTCTTCTGAAAGCTAAAAAAGTTCCTTCCAGTAGCACCTTAGAGACCAACTAAGTTTGTTCTTGGTATGAGCTTTCGTGTGCATGCACACTTCTTCAGATTGTTTAGTTTAGTTGTTTAGTTGTTTAGTGACCCCATGGACCAGAGCACGCCAGGCACGCCTATCCTTCACTGCCTCTCGCAGTTTGGCCAAACTCATGTTAGTAGCTTCGAGAACACTGTCCAACCATCTCATCCTCTGTCGTCCCCTTCTCCTTGTGCCCTCAACCTTTCCCAACATCAGGGTCTTTTCTAGGGAGTCTTCTCTTCTCATGAGGTGGCCAAAGTACTGGAGCCTCAACTTCAGGATCTGTCCTTCCAATGAACACTCAGGGCTGATTTCTTTAAGAATGGATAGGTTTGAACTTCTTGCAGTCCATGGGACTCTCAAGAGTCTGATAGGCTGATAGTTGTGGTAAACCTGTTGACGACTGTTAACGACTGCCATTAGTCTTACAGGAAAAAGCAAGGGGTGAGGCAGCTAAAAATAGCTTTGTCATGTATAATGAGATAAGAATCCAATGTCTTGGTTCAGACCAGGTCTCTCCATGGTTTTAAGCTGATTGGTTAGGTTCCCCACCTGTGACCTATAATTTAAAAAGCAGCAGCTGATGAAAATATTGTGTGTGTGTGTGCTCTTGAGCTTCATTTTCAAGGCAGAGAGGAAAGCTTAACTTTGAAAAGAAACCAACTTTCAAATGAATAGAGGATACAAACCCAGGATTGTACAGGCCAACAGCCAGAGTTTAGAATATCTAGAGCTGTAAAGGTTTTCAAAATGTATGTGGAGCTGCTGGATTGATTTGCCCTTGTCTTGGTCACCTCCGAGCGAACAATATTTAATCTAGCAGTTGAGGGAAGAGGAGCACAGTGTTGCAATTCCACCTCCGCTCTTCAGTACTGGGCAAAACACTTTTCAAACAAAGGAAGAATTCTTCTAAGACTTTTCTTCTCCTTCCTCTCCACTAGAGATGGGCGAGCAGCTCTTTGCTCGTACAAAATAAGAAATCTGAAATAAGCGGAGAGCTTTCTCCAGAAATTATATTGGTTAGAACGCTTAACGCTTCTGTCCCCATTTCTAACATTCCCTTTGTGCTGCCTCACCTGTTGCGTTGTGGAACTGAAGTCTTTTGAGTCGACATATTGCCGTGTGCTAAATTTCAAATGGTGGGAAAGACGTCCATGGTGGGATACTTCCCCAGATTTTGTCATGTGAAAAGAGCAGCGTTAGAAATTGGCCAGGCGCCAGGAGCATTTTGCGACTGACGTGGGTCCAATTGTGACCACGTGGAGATCTCTGGATACCAGGTTGGAGACTGACATCTCCACCTGGCTGGCCCCTCCAGCTTTCTGAAGCAGATAAGCAAAACATCTTATTTATTGCATTTAGATTCCACCTTTTTCTCCAAGGAGCACTTGGTTAACCCCCACCCTCAGTTAATTCCTAAAACAACCCTAAGAGGCTGTGACTGTCCCAAGGTCACCCAGTGAGCTTCATGATAGAGTGGGGATTTGAACCCTGACCATCCAGGTCCTAGTCCGACATTCTAACTTCTATACCACACAGGATCCCTAGAATCTTTCTGCTATGGGGCAGTGATGTAAATTAAGTACCGTATTTTTCGCTCCATAAGACGCACTTTTTTCCTCCTAAAAAGTAAGGGGAAATGTCTGTACGTCTTATGGAGCGAATGTGTGGTCCCTGGAGCTGAACTGCCCAGGGGCAAAAGCAGATCATGCTTTTTTTAAAAAAAGAGAGAGAGAAGGGGGTGTTGAAAGGAAGCCCGCTGAGCAGCTGCTCAGCAAACGATCGGGGAGAGAGATAAGGGAGAGATTCCAGCCCCGCCCCCTTGCAGAGGGAGGCTGTTTCCCCAGCGACATGTGACTGGCTGATTAGATGATCTGTCTGGAAACTGTAGAAATGGCTTCCTGAAGCTGCAGAACTGTGAGTTAAACTCCATAAAACAGGGTTTTTTCCCTTTGCAAAGTAAGCTCAACAACTTTGAGCTGATCCTCAAAAAAATGGGTCTTTTCTCCTTTGCAAAAGAAGCTGCAGAAATTTGAGCTGATCCTCCAAAAATTGGGGCTTATCCCCTCTAAAAACTAGGTGCATCCTATGGTCAGGTGCACCTTATAGAGCAAAAATACGGTAGGTAAATATATATATGGGAAAAGCAAAATGCCACTTAGAGAAAGATCTGAAATCTTTCCCTTGAAGCTTGAATTTGTGTGAAGTTGTAAACTGCTTTGATATTTTTCCCCTTAAAATAGAAAGTGGGATAGAAATAAAAAAACTACTACTACTACTCTACTAATAAATCCCGGGGGGGGGGGTGCCTAGAAATTCTGCTGTGGCAACCGTAACCTATGTTTAAGGTGCCATTGGCAATTAGCTTATTATTATTAATTATTATTATTATTATTATTAGTTTCTAATGCTGGAGTAGAGGACTCAGAGCTAGATGGACCACTGGACTGATCCAGTTAAAGGTAGGTAGCCGTGTTGGTCTGCCGTAGTCGAAACAAAATAAAAAAAATTCCTTCCAGTAGCACCTTAGAGACCAACTAAGATTGTTCTTGGTACAAGCTTTCGTGTGCTTGCACACTTCTTCAGATACACAGAAACAGAAGTCACCAGACCCTTATATATAGTGAGAGGGTGGGGAGGGGTATTACTCAGATGGGTGATTGGCTGATAGCTGTGGTAAACCTGTTGACGACTGCAATTGGTTTTGCAGGAAAAAGCAAGGGCTGAGATGGCTAAAAATAGCTTTGTCATGTATAATGAGATAAGAATCCAATGTCTCTATTCAGACCAGGTGTCTCCATGGTTTTAAGTTTGGTAATCAGTTGCAATTCTGCAACTTCTCTTTCCAGTCTATTTCTGAAATTCCTTTGCAATAAGACAGCTCCTTTGAGATCTTGTATAGAGTGTCCTTCAGAAATTTCAGAAATCTCTAAGGTGCTACTGAACTGATCCAGCAAGCTCTTCTTATCGTCTTATGGCCTGTCTAGCTCAACACTGTCTACTGAGATTGGCAATGACTCTCGAAAGCAGTGTTAGAAATTAGCCAGGAGCCAGGCATGCTTTGTGACTGGCACAGCACCACTTGCAACCACGTGGAAATCTCTAGATGCAAGGCTGGGAAAAGCAAAATGTCGCTTAGAGAAGAATCTGAAATATTGTAATTGAAGCTTGAAATTGTTTTATTCTGGATTGTTTCATTTGATGTTCTAATGTGTTGCAAACCATTTTGAGATTGGTTCTTTAAAATATAAATCGTTATAGAAATAATAATAATAATAATAATGGTAAAGGTAAAGGTCCCCTGGACGGTTAAGTCCAGTCAAAGGTGGCGCTCATCTCGCTTTCAGACCGAGGGAGCCGGTGTTTGTCCACAGACAGCTTTCCAGGTCATGTGGCCAGCTGGACTAAACCGCTTCTGGCGCAATGGGACACCGTGAAGGAAGCCACAGCGCATTGAAGCGCTGTTTACCTTCCCACCACAGCGGTACCTATTTATCTACTTGATAAATTTTGAATTGTTAGGTTGGCAGGAGCTGGGACAGAGCAACGGGAGCTCACCCTGTCACAGGGATTCGAACCGCCGACCTTCCGATCGGTAAGCTGAAGAGGCTCAGTGGTTTAGACCACAGCGCCACCCGTGTCCCAATAATAATAATAATATCCCACGAAGGGGGGACAGCACCTAGACATTCCACTTCATTGTGGCAACCACAGCCTACGTTTAAGGGGCTGTTTATTTGAGTTTCTAACACTGCTCCAAAAACTCAAGCAGATTTTTCTCTCAACCCTATGATCTTTCTTTTACTGGAGATGCTGAGAGTTTGATCTGGGACCTTTTTCCTTCAAACCATATCTTCTGGTCCCTTTCCATCTGCCGGTTTCTCCAATGCTATTACCGATTTCTGTGCATGTGAGATAGGATCATGAAAAGCACCTTGACAGTGAGGGGTTTTTTGTTCTGTTTTTTTGGGAGGTCCAAAGGATTCCTAGTAACATCCAACAAATCTCACCCTGGCCTTCATGGTAGGTAGATTCTCCTTAGGCGGCCCTACCTGGGTTTTTAGGTCTGTTTTAATATATATATATATATATATATATATATATATATATATATATATATATATATATACCGGAAACGGAGGGCTGTGAGGTGTGCGATGCTGAGTCGCATTGGCCATGTGCAAAATAACAAATGGTCTTCCGGGGCCTCCATTACTTATCCAGACTGTGTGTCTCTATAAGCTTTTCCTTCTTTGCATTGAAAAAATGCTAGCCTATGTATAATTATGTTGTTTGTCAAGAATGTTTGTTCACATCTGTCTGCCGGCAATTTTTATAAATCAATTAAGCCTTCGACAGATACCACGCTGTCGTTTCTTTGAGTTCCCACAGATGTCGCTTAGTCATCAACCAGCATGAGTTACTTTGGGAGAAACAATCCGCTGGTGTGAGCGGTTGACTGACTCGTGCGCGCATGCGAAGGCTAATTGAAACGTTTTAAGCAGCCCTGAACCGCGCGCATAAGTAGGAATGCTCCCCGCGTTTCCTGGCAACCGTTTGGTGGGGCGGCAAAGAGCCGTGCACCTGTTTTAGAATAGGATCCGGTTCAGCTTGGCCTGTGTTCTGTTTGGCAAATGCTAGTCTTAATTCAGGGAATAACTGGTCCCTATATTTCAGGGAAACTTGAAAGATGCCTGTTGTGATAGCCAAAAGAACAACAACAACAACAACAACAACAATAATAATAATATTTTATTTATACCCTGCCCATCTGGCTGGGTCTCCCCAGCCACTCTGGGTGGCTTCCAGCAAACATTAAAATACATTAACACATCACAGATTAAAATCTTCCCTAAACAGGGCTGCCTTCAGGTGTTTTCTGAATGTCATGTAGTTGTTGATCCCTTTAACCTCTGATGGGAGGGTGTTCCACAGGGCGGGCGCCACTACTGAGAAGGCCCTCTGCCTGGTTCCCTGTAGCTTTGCTTCTCGCAGTGAGGGAACTTCCAGAAGGCCCTCGGCGCTGGATCTCAGTGTCCGGGCTGAACGGTGGGGGTGGAGACACTCCTTCAGGTATACAGGACTGAGGCCGTTTAGGGCTTTAAAGGTCAGCACCAACACTTTGAATTGTGCTCGGAAATGTACTGGGAGCCAATGTAGATCTCTCAGGACCGGTGTTATGTGGTCCCGGCGGCCACTCCCAGTCACCAGTCTAGCTGCCACATTCTGGATTAATTGCAGTTTCCGGGTCACCTTCAAAGGTAGCCCCACGTAGAGTGCATTGCAGTAGTCCATTGAAATTTATGCCTCGTTGCGGCATTGTACAGAGTCTGCAAGAGTTTCTGCAGCTCAGTTGGTAGAGCACAAGACTCTTAATCTCAGAGTTGTGGGTTCAAGCCCCACGTTGGGGAAAAGATTTCTGCATTGCAAGGGGTTGGACTAGATGACCCCCTATGTTCCCTTCCAACTGCAATTCTATGGTGATTCTGTGATACAGTTTGCAAATGTGCCCCCAGGAAAAAATGTTCCCAACCCCTGCCTTAGAAGCTAGAGTGGTCCGAGTGATGGGAAAGGACCTGGGAGACCAGAGTTCACCAAGCAGCTTAATGGGTGGCCTTGGGCCAGCCTAACCTACCTCACAGGGTTGTTGTGGAGATTAAAAGAGAAGGGGGAGTCCCATGTAAGTGCATATGGAAGTCCTGGGCTGCCCAGACGGCAAGACCCCTCTCTCAGCCTCGCTGATGTGACCCAAAGGAAAGCAGTGCAAGAGGTTTGGCCCCAGCTGGGCTGCAGGAGTTGCCGGAAGGAGGCGTACAAGGCGCCGTCCAACCATTTTAGGGACTCCACTCCAGATTTGTGTAGGGTTTACTCCTTAGCCTGGTCTTCTGAAGATGTCCTGCAAGGCACCAGGGTGAGAGCCAGTGTGGTGTAGTGTTAAGAGCGGTAGACTCATAATCTGGTGAACTGAGTTCGCGTCTTCCGCTCCTCCACATGCAGCTGCTGGGTGACCTTGGGCTAGTCACACTTCTTTGAAGTCTCTCAGCCCCACTCACCCTCACAGAGGTTTGTTGTGGGAGAGGAAGGGGAAGGAGAATGTGGAGCCGCTTTGAGACTCCCTTCGGGTAGTGATAAAGGGGGATATCAAATCCAAACTCCTCCTCCTCCTCCTCCTCCTCCTCCTCCTCCTCCTCTTCTTCTTCTTCTTTTAGGATCAGAGTGTTCCTTCTCCTAGATGAGCTACCTTAAATGAGCCCCACCTGCCCCTCACTTCCCTCAACATGTATGGGGTGTTAGGGGAGGGTAGTACCTATCATGGGGGACATAACATAAAAAGAGGCTGCTGGGTCATTTTGTACAAAAATGCAAAGTTTTAAGGGAAATGTGTGTGGCGAAACTGCATGTATTACATGCAAAATGCATTAGAATTGGGGAAATTGCTTGCAAAGATAGTCAAAACTACATTTAAATATGTGTTGATTGGGAAAATTCAGCTAGCGAATTTTCATGTATATTTTCCTTTTGAAAAATTGCAAGTGTGTTGCAGAAATGAGAAGAACTGAATTTTAGATTGGAAAAAATGAGAAATGTAGAGAACTGAAATGGGCAGCCAGCAAATATTCCCAGAACTCTCTGAGATGCTCTCAGTCAGAACAGGCAAAATGTTTCCAGATCTTGCCTATTGAATGTGAACGTGAGAACCAATGAAGAGCCCGCTGGATCAGACCAGTGGCCAATGTAGTCCAGCATCCTGTTCTCACAGTGGCCAACCAGATGCCTGTGGGAAACCTGGAAGCAGGATGAGAAGGGAACAGCACTCTGATGCAACAAAACTGCTAGCACATTTGCAAAGCTAAGCAGGGTCCTCTATGGTTTCCAACTGGATGGGAGACTGCGTGTTGAGATCCCTGCATTTCACGGAGCCGTCTCCCGTCCCATGGCTTCCAGCAACTGGTAGTGGTTCACAAGACTGAAGGGGAAATAATAATAATAATAATAATTTATTACCGTAATTTCCCGGCGTATAAGAGGACTGGGCGTATAAGACGACCCCCAACTTTCCCAGTTTGGGATATACTCGCCGTATAAGACTATCCCTCTTCCAATGCACACCAACGCACACTGGAGGCAGCCTTATTCACCATGAGCACCCGTCTCGTCTAGCGGCTGAGGCGGCGAAGGCGAGAGCCGTCCGTGAGGGGAGGGGAGCGTGTCTCTCGTCTGCCTGTGTCTCGGGGGTGGGGCGTGCGCGCCAGGAGCAGGCAGGCCAGGACTGGGCGAGAGGCGTCTGTTTGTGCATCCCCTGCCCATCTCTCACTTGCTGGCTCCCTGTGAGGGGGGCACGAGAGGGCTGAGGAGGCGGCGGGGCCAGGATGGGACAATGGCGGCGTCTCCTCCGAGCTCGCGGCTTTTCAGCACCCGCCCTATAAGATGACACCCAGCGGTATAAGGACGACCCCCAACTTTTGAGAAGATTTTCCTGGATTAAAAAGTAGTCTTATATGCCAGAAAATACAGTATTTATACCACACCCATCTGGCTGTGTTTCCCCCAGCCCCTCTGGCAGCTTCCAACAAAATATTAAAATACAATTGTCCTTCAGATATTAAAAGCTCCCCTAAACAGGGCTGCCTTCAGACTATGGCAGGCTTGTTTGCACCTTGATCCCACTGGCAGGGCCGCTGAGCAGAGATGCTCCATTATGCACACGCCAAGGCGCATATGCTCCTGAGCCCTGGGTCTTCACAGGCCAGCAGTATTTCAGTATTCTCTGATCTCTTGTGTGAAAAGGCATTTTTTTCATCTCCAAAGCTCGAACGGCTCCCCAAGCATATAACAGCGATCTTTGCCTCTTCATCACTTCCGTTGCATTCCCTGTATCTTCTCGAGTTGTCCTCCCTTTTAATGTGTGATGGCAAATAGAAACAGCGCAAGGGTGCTCAGGGGTGTGGAACTACAGCAGACACCCAAATAGCGCGTCGTCGTCATCCCCGCCCCCCGCTTTTAATACAACAGTGAAAAGAGTCTCAGCTTTGATCTACCTTGCAGTAAAAAAAAAATGAAGCTTTTCCTTAAAAGGGGGGCGGGGGGTTGAAAAGAAAGCATTCATTTAGAATGGCGACAGTACATGTAATTAAGCAGGGATGGGCTCTAATTAAACTAAAATTGATAGGTGTGAGCACACATAAATCAGCGCTTAAATAAACTAAAACCAGATTGCTGTCATTCAATGAAAAATCTATTGGTTTAAAGTTGTTGCTGTGTTTTTTTTGTGTGTGTGTTTTTTTTACTTAATGGAATGCCATGCATGACAATTGGTGAAAGAGATGAAAAAATGAACATTTTCCTGGAAAAACAACAGCCACAAGGTTAACGAAGCCCTGGGTTGGCCTTAGAATGGAAGCCACTCATTGCGGATATTCAGATGTGCAAAACTGGTAGCTCTGCCTAGGAAGTGCCGTGCAAACTGGTGGTTTTGGTGTTGTTGTTGTTGTAAAATGTTGTGAATAAAGCGAATGAAACATGCTCAAAACTCAGAATGGGAGATCTGACTTAAATGCACAATATATAGATCACACAGCTACAGGACAGGCAATGGGAAAGACCCACAAAGTTTAGTATATTTAGTATATTGCTTCTAATGCCTTCATTTGAAAATGATTAATCTATCATCTTGAAATATTGATCTTCTTGGTTCTTCCTGATTGTTCTGTCTCTTTGTGGCAGTGGGGTGGTTTTTATCATTTTATGGAATTTGTGTGGGTTTTTTTTTTAAGTTTTATTTTATTTTTTTATTAAAAAATTGTGTATCAGAACCTTTGAACTGTATCCAGCATAGTGCTAAGTAACTCCTTGTGAAAGCAGAATGACTTTTGCTTTGCACAACAGGACTTTCCCCCTCCTCCGTCTTGCACCCCCTAAACCTGCTCTGGGGTCCCCCAAACAACTTAGGACAAAATTGGGGGTGGTGTGGGTCGTGCATGGGGCAGCAGAGTGTGGAAGTTTCATTGTGCAAGTGGAAGTTGTTCCACTCACACAATTATGTGGATACTGCCACATGGCTCTTCATTAGAAGAAGAAGTAGAAGAAGAAGTAGTAGTAATAGAAGAAGAAGAAGAAGAAATGTAATATTGCTAACTAACCAGAGGTTCCTCACACTGGTGTAGCAAGCCCAGATGGTACCCAGTGCGAAAACATTTTTGGCACCCCATACGGACTGTGCATATGCAGCATCCCGCACATGTGCACTCCGTATGGAATGCCGCACATGCGCAGTCTGTACGGGGTGCCGCTCGCAAGCGGCAGCCCGTAAGGAACTGTATATGTTATGTACTGAGTTGAATAGGATCCAAAAGGCAGCAGTCTGATTGTCCTAGAACAATAGGATCCAAAAGGCAGCAGACTGATTGGTCCTAGAACAATAGGATCCAAAAGGCAGCAGTCTGATTGGTCCTAGAACAATAGGATTCAGAATGCAGCAGTCTGAGTGGTCCGCAGGAGCCACCAATCCAGCTCCAGGTGGAAGTGAATCCGCAACCGGATTGGCCTTCAGGAGTATCCTGGAATTAGCAATCACATGGGGCCCATTGTGTAAATACTGTATATAAGCAGATGTTCTGGGGAAACTTCCATTCCTCGCTACTATGAGCTGAATAAAGAGCTGAAATCCACACTCGACTCCGAGTATATTTCACTGGCGACGAGGATGGGATCCCGCTGAGTTGACCGCCACACACAGCACCTCAGCACCGCCACCCTGCCGCACCGCTGCCTCGCACCGTGTATCCAGGCTTCAGCTCCGGGACCCAAGGAACTCAGAATGGCACCCGACAACAGCTTCTCACCGTTCAAACCAGCATCAGGAGACTGGGAAGCGGTACGCCAGCCGTTTCACCTTCCTCCTAGAAGCTAAAAGGGGTCACCAACGATGCAAGAAGAGGGCGATATTCTTCAGCGTCTGCGGAGAGGAGACGTTCGAAATCGCCGGGGCTCTCCTTGCACCTGATGATGTTGCTACCGTTCCTTACAAAACAATAATGGAACGGTTGAAGGGGGCACTTCTCGCCGCAGCCCTCGGTGGTGGCTCGTCGAAATGCCTTCTATGCAAAGCGGCAAGCCCCCGGGGAAAACCATAACTGGGTTTGTGACCCTCCCTCCGCCAAGCCGCTCGGGTTCTGCAACTTCTCAGAGTTGGAGAACATGCTTCGTGACCCGCCTCGTCGGTGGTCTGAGGGACGAGAAACTGCAACGACGCCTCTACGCCAAGAAGGACCTAACGTTCCAGGTCGCTCTGGAGGAGGCCCTGGCAACAGAAGCCGCCGAGAGGTCAACGCAAGAGGCACGGCCGAGCCTGCCGTCCCAACCAAGGGTCCACCACGAGGACCTCACCGACGACTCAGGATCCGACAGGGAGGAGGTGCACAGAGTACAGCGGCGCACTCAAGCAGTGCACACACCACAGCTGCCTCGACCAGAAGGAGGGAACTGCGCAAGCTGTGGGGAGAGTCACGAGAGGAGGACCTGCCGTTTCCGCAACGCAGAGTGCAGGCAGTGTAGAAAATCAGGTCACATCGCCCGGGTGTGTCGGGGTCGGCCCACCCAACGCCAGGCATCAGATGACCGACCCAAGAGCCCCAGGTTCCGGGGCCCAACACACCAAGGCAACTCGACGGAGATCACGGACTACCAGGTATACCAGTTGCCCCACCCCAACATAGAGAAAATTTATGTAGAAGTGCAGATAGAGGGGACCCCGTGCCGCATGGAGCTTGACACGGGTTCAACACTATCCATAATCTCGGCACAGACCTTAAGGACACTGTGCCCTAGTGGGGGTCCCAAACTCAGGCCGGCCCCATTCACCCTCCGGGACTTCCAGAAACGTAAGGTCCCCACACTGGGGGTGGGGACCTTCAGGGTGCAATATCGCGGGCGGACGCGGCAACTGGACTTGCTTGTGGTCAAGGGCCCCTACGTTAGCTTACTGGGATTGGCATGGTTTGGACCACTGGGGCTAGCCGTCACCGGGGTGAACCGCACTAGCTTACAAGTGGACGTGGACGCCATATGCAAGGAGTTTCCGGGGGTTTTCGATGGGAAATTGGGACAGTATACGGGCCCCCCCATCGCCCTACAGCTTGACCCCGCAGTACGACCTATCAGGCACAAGGCCCGCCGGGTCCCATTCGCCCTGAAACCCCGTATAGACGAGGAATTGGACCGGCTCGTGGAGCAAGGAGTGCTGGAGCCTGTGCCTAATGCCCCCTGGGAAACCCCGATCGTCACACCCGTCAAGCCTAATGGTTCGGTCCGCATCTGCGCAGACTACAAATGTACCATAAACAAGGCCCTCACGGCCCACGCATACCCAGTGCCAGTGGTCAGCCATGTCCTCGCCACCCTGGCTGGGTCAAAGATTTTTGGCAAGCTGGACTTGGCCCAAGCCTATCAACAGCTGCCGGTAGATGAGGCCACAGCAGAGGCACAGACGATTGTGACGCACAGAGGAGCGTTCAAGGTAAAGCGGCTGCAATTCGGTGTCAGCGTGGCACCAGGCATATTCCAGAATCTAATGGACTCTCTCCTTAAAGGGATTCCTGGCGTCACCCCCTTCTTCGATGATGTGTTGATTGCCGGGCCCACGCCAGAGGAGTTTGAGGACCGCCTCCGCACCGTTCTGCACCGTTTCCAGACAGCAGGTCTCAAGGTGAAGCGGGAAAAGTGTCTACTAGGAGAGCCTCAGGTGGACTTTCTGGGATTTATGGTGGACGCAGAAGGGGTCCACCCGACTGGGGACAAGGTACGGGCCATTTGTGATGCCCCAGCGCCCAAGGACAAGACTGAACTTCAGGCCTTCTTGGGACTATTGAACTTTTACCATGCCTTCCTTCCCCATAAGGCGGCGGTAGCGGAGCCCCTACACAGACTCCTGGACAAGCGGGCCCCTTGGGTGTGGGGCCAGCGCCAGGAGGCCGCATTCCAGGCAGTCAAGGACTTGCTCGTCTCAAACTCGGTCTTGGCACACTTCGACGAGAGGCTGCCGGTGGTGCTAGCATGCGACGCCTCACCCTACGGCATCGGCGCTGTCCTGGGACACCAACTCCCGGATGGAAGAGAGGTGCCAGTGGCATACTTTTCCCAGACGCTCGCCGCAGCTGAGCGGAACTACTCGCAAATCGACAAGGAGGGTCTGGCAATCGTAAAGGGAGTAAAAAAATTCCATGATTTCTTGTACGGGCGGCCCTTTACCATTGTGACTGACCACAAGCCGTTGCTTGGCTTGTTTGCCCCCGAAAAGCAGACCCCCCAAGTGCTGTCTCCTCGCGTCCTCAGGTGGTCAATTTTCCTTGCCGGCTACCAGTATGCACTGATTCACCGCCCTGGGAAGGCGATGGGCCACGCAGACGCCCTCAGCAGGCTACCACTACCAGAAACAGGCCCCGACCCAGCACCCGCACAAGAGGTTATGACCCTGGAGCTGCTTCCCGACCGCCCCATTCAGGCACAAGAAGTTGCGCACCATTCCAAGAAAGATGGGGTCATCTCCCGGGTCCTGGACTGGGTGTGGAGGGGATGGCCCAGCAGCAGTCCTGGGCCAGAATTTGCTGGCTACACAACCCGTAAACATGAACTGTCAGCCCACAAGGGGTGCCTGTTATGGGGAAGCAGGGTCGTCATCCCCCAGCCCCTCCGCAAAAGGGTCCTTACAGCCCTACACGAGACACACCCAGGGGTAGTGAGAATGAAGGCCCTCGCCAGGAGTTATGTGTGGTGGCCGGGGATTGACAGAGAGATAGAGGCCTGGGTCAAACACTGCCAGGCCTGCCAAGAATCCCGCCCGGATCCCCCAAGGGCCCCAGTCCAGCCCTGGGAGTCTGCCCGAGCACCATGGTCACGCCTGCATGTGGACTTCGCTGGCCCCTTCCAGGGGAAAACATTCTTCATAGTGGTGGACTCCTATACCAAATGGCTGGAAGTCGCACTGGTACCGTCCACTTCTACATCCGCAGCCATCCGGGTACTACGCAGGCTGTTTGCAACCCACGGGCTCCCTGACACTCTAGTCTCAGACAACGGAACCGCATTTACGTCAGAAGAATTCCAGACCTTCACAGCGCAGAACGCCATCCGCCACATCCGCTCGGCGCCATTCCACCCTGCCACCAATGGCCAAGCAGAGCGCATGGTGCGGACCACCAAGGACACCCTCCGCCGCATGACGCAAGGGGACTGGGAGTACCGCCTTGCCACATTCCTTCTAGCACAGCACAGCACCCCCAGCTCAACGACTGGTCGGAGCCCCGCTGAACTACTGATGGGCCGGCGCCTTGCAATCAGACTGGACCGCCTTCACCCCGACAGAGCTCAGGATGAGGTAGTGGTGGGGGAAGGCAGGAACCCCCGGACCTTCGTGGCCCAGGACCCAGTGTACGCAAAGAATTTTGGGGCAGGCCCAGCATGGGTACCCGCCACAGTCACCAGGGTGACTGGCCCCGTGTCGTACGAGGTGCTAACGGAGGGGAGGCAATGCTGGCGCCGCCACTGCGACCAGCTACGGCGACGATTCCCGGGAGAAAACGAGGAGGAGGACAGGTCAGAGGAGTCCCAAGGGAACAGTGGGGCAGCGAGGCCCATAGAGCAGGAGGGGCTGGCAGGGGAGGCAGAATCAGTAAATACAGAGGGGACCCGCGAGGCCGAAAGTACACTGGAACCAGAGCCACAACTGAGCGAGCCGGTTGCGCCAGACCAAACGGCCCCATCACAGCCAGCAGCCTTGGAACACGAGCCAGAACCCGAACCCCTGACCAGGGAACACCCCAGGCCGCAACGCATACGTAGGCGGCCGGCGTACCTTGAGGACTATGAATGCAACGTCCCGGGCAGGACTGGAACTTAGAGGGGAGGGGTGTTATGTACTGAGTTGAATAGGATCCAAAAGGCAGCAGTCTGATTGGTCCTAGAACAATAGGATCCAAAAGGCAGCAGACTGATTGGTCCTAGAACAATAGGATCCAAAAGGCAGCAGTCTGATTGGTCCTAGAACAATAGGATTCAGAATGCAGCAGTCTGAGTGGTCCGCAGGAGCCACCCAATCCAGCTCCAGGTGGAAGTGAATCCGCAACCGGATTGGCCTTCAGGAGTATCCTGGAATTAGCCAATCACATGGGGCCCATTGTGTAAATACTGTATATAAAGCAGATGTTCTGGGGAAACTTCCATTCCTCGCTACTATGAGCTGAATAAAGAGCTGAAATCCACACTCGACTCCGAGTATATTTCAGTATACCTGGCATAGCTGTCAACCCTCCCTTTTTTGCGGGAAACTCCCTTATTCCAATGCCGTTTCCCACTCCCTTATTCCAAGGCCTTTGCTCCTCAGGTGACAAAGCATCTTAGGCCGGCATTGTTTTGGAGCGAAGGAAATGCAATGACAGAGAGAAGGGAATTAATAAGCATTTTTCGCCTCAGCTTCCATTAACATTAACCCGACGCATTGGAAGCGTGCTGCAGTTAGAGAGGTAATTACAATAAACAGATTCCATTTGGAATCAGCAATCCAAATGTGAGGGGGGGGGGAGAGAAAGACCTGCATTTGGGAGAATGTTGTTATTTGCCTGGAAAGTCAGAGAGACGTGCTGGCAGGCGATAGCTAGCGGGCCATTCCTCTTTTGAGCTAAGTTGTTTTCCCCCCCGGCAACTGTGTTATTCTGCCCTCCCCGCCCCCCCGCAAATGCATCTTTCGCCTTCTGCAATCAAGCTTTTGAGAGCTGAATGCCACCAAGCTCAAGAGTTGTGTCTGTGATTAAGATGCAATGCCTCTTTCATTCAGAAAGAATAACAGAATTGTAGAGTCGTTAATGAATGTTCCCTGCCCTGTGCCTGATCTGACTTGCAGCAGTTCCCAAACTCTCAGGTGGAAGTCTTCTCCAAGCTCTGATAGCAAAGGCTTTTTTTAAATGGAGATGTTGAAGTTTGGTCGAGGGACACCAGTTTTTGAGCTATGGCCCCGCTCCAAGTGCAAATTTCAGCATGGCACCTCCCAATGATGTGCACCGATGCCAGCAAGCACTTATCGGCAGATCTGCTGCGATGTTTAAGAGGCACTTAGTCTGCGCTTTGGCTAAGAGCCCATCCACGTTTAGTGTATCCAAACCAAATATGGATAGGCCTTGCAGCCCTTGGAGGCACAGCAAATACATGCGCCAAGCATGTTCATCCTGGCCACCACATGGAACACCACTACATGCAAGGGTTGAAGGAGTTGGGTGCATTTAGCCTGTGAAACAGGAGGCTGAGAGGAGATATAATAGCCATCTTCAAATATCTGAAGGACTGTTACATGGAATATGGAGCAAGCTTGCTTTCTCCTGCTCTGGGGGGTGGAACTCGAAATCACAAGAAAGGAGATTCTGACTCAACATCAGGAATAACTTTCTGATGGTAAAGAGCTATTCAACAATGGAACGGTCTCCCTCAAGAGGTTGTGGATGCTTCTTCCTGGGAGGTTTTTCAGCAGAGGGTGGATGGTCATCTGTCATGGATGATTTAGCTGAGATTCCTGCATTTTAGGGGCTTGGACTGGATGACCCTTGGGGTCCCTTCCAACTCTACGATTCTATGATTCTCATCCGCACCCCCATCCTCATGGCTGGCTAGGATTATGACCTCTTAGAAAGAAACATGCCATGCCTACTGAAGCATATCAAAGGTGTCCCTTTTCCAGTGATCTTATGTCACGGCACAATATAATTAGTTTTAATCATAGCATTGTCATTTTTCCTCAAACAGAGTGAGCAGAAATGGGGACCAGACATCCAGAATTTAATCGAATCACTGCCCCACATCCATGGAGACAGGCTTTATTTAGATTCAGCTGACCTTCCTGTCAACTCCTCAAACTTAAATGAGCTCTTAAAAAAAAGTTTGGGGTTCTCCCCCCCTACAAAAAAAATCACCTGGTTAATATTGAGAAGCTGGCCTTAATTGCTCGCCACTGGTAATCAGATCGTCGTAGCTATGGTGATGTCCTTAAATGGAATGGAATGAAAGAGTGGTTACAAACAAGGACTTCCATTCATTCTGAAGGACTTGATGGGGAACCTGATCATTTCATATACATATTTACTTAAGGTATGATGGGTGAGGTTTGTTTTTTTAAAAAATGACAGTGTTATCAATAGGGGCTGACAGCACAAAGTAAAAGAATGGAATGTAGGAAGATAGGAAGCTGCCTTATAGCAAGTCAGACCATTGGTCAAACCAGCTCACTAACCTTGAGGTTAGATTACTGCAACACATTGTGCATGGGGCTGCCTCTGAAGCCAGCCAGCTGGAGATGTAAATCACAAAACCTGGAGATCAGACATCCCCACTTCCTCGCTAAAGGCTGGTTGCTTGTCGTGAAATGTGGCTGGTGTCACATTTCGAACGCTGTTGGCCATACACGAAGTAGCAACCATCAGTTGCTTTGGATGCATTGCAAAGACTTAGCTTTTCGCCCAGGCTGTCCCTGACCCATGAGTGCTTTTTTTTTAATTCATTAGCATCCTCCAAATTCATTTCCTTTTGGTGTTGTATGCTTTTATACCACCATTTTACTGGGTTCGTGTTGTATTTTTGTTTCAATGATGCTCTCTGTTGCTTCTGTGTTGTACACCACTTAGAGACGCTTAAAATATTAAGCAGTTTATAATTGCTTTTAAATAAATAAGTGGCATGGGGTAAACATGATATGGACTTATTCGACATGTGAAACGGAGATACCGCATAGTGATTCTACAGGGTTACCCGAGCTTATTCTGAAACCTAACTAAAGACACACCAGAGCATTGACTTTGGTCACCTGCCATCTTTTGAAAGATGGTTAGGTTTGGACATCTTGTAAACTCTTATCTTTTTGCCCATGCTTTCCATGGACCCTGTTTTATGTGTGCAAATTAAGTCATTTCTCATTAAAATGCAAACAAAAACGAACTTCTCACCACCCTAAAAGGAAACCAGTGTGGCTCCCAAAACAGATTTTGCCCTGGTGCCTCTATGTTATGGGCCTGGTCTTAGTGATGTGAGAGCCAGTGTGGTGTTGTGGTTAAGAGTGGTGGACTTGTAATCTGGTGAACCGGGTTCGATTCCCTGCTCCTCCACATGCAGCTGCTGGGTGACCTTGGGCTAGTCATACTTCTCTGAAGTCTCTCAGCCCCACTTACTTCACAGAGGGTTTGTTGTGGGGGAGGAAGGGAAAGGAGAATGTTAGCCGCTTTGAGACTCCTTCGTGTGGGAGATGAGTAGGAATGTGGATGAGGGAATATTGATTAATATTTCCTATCCCAGCTTGTGCTAACAAGCTCCAAACTAGCAGAGTTTCTCATCCCAATAAAGCGCAGCAAAACGTGGCGTTTAAGTTCATATGAACTTAATCTAGAACAAGGCAGATGCTGGCATATAATTCCCCTGCTTCCCTCTTAAAAGAAAATACACGACACAATGCTTTTAAAAGTAAAAAGATTTTACTCACAGACTTTCCAGGCTTTTACAAGTCTCAGAAGGCAAGCTAGCTTAGATTAAATATATGTACATGTGGACACTCTCCTTAAGGGAGAAGGGTCCACTTGGGCCCCCTTGGCTGGAAGCCAAGAGTGCATCTCTTGAGATGTTGCATCTTTGGAGTCCTGATGGGAAGAGAGAGGAGAATGGCAGCTGACCTGTGTACTTTCAGGTAAGGCCACTCCCACCTCTGGTCACACAAAGGAAATGATTTCAGTCTTGGCACAGGAAACTCTACCTGGAGGACCAAGACCCCTTGTGTACACTCTAGGAATGTTGTGACTGACTGCACCAGTGTTATACATCCCACACTTCGGGTAGTGATAAAGCGGGATATCAAATCCAAACTCTACTACTCTTCTAGTGAAGACATCTGAAAGCAGCCCTGTTTAGGGAAGTTTTTAATGTCTGACATTTTATTGTGTTTTTAATACTCTGTTGGGAACCGCCCAGAGTGGCTGGAGAAACCCAGCCAGATGGGTGGGGTAAAAATAATAAAATTATTGTTGTTGCTGCTGTTGTTTGTTATAGGTGGCGCCAGAGCCAGTGATGGGGGGAGCCAACTAATTTTGCTCCCATCCGCATCCCTGCTAAGTTCTATGAGGGCAACCCTGGGACTGAGGAGGAAGACGAGGAAGCTGGCTGGTTGCAAGCAGACAAAAAGACAGTCAGGTGAGGGCAGAATAAGGCCCCATTTGCTCTAATGGATCACCTTCTGCTGCCTGAAAGTTGCAGCTTCTGCAAGTAGGAGATCCCAGAGATCTTGGCAAGAGCACAGCAGACATTACCCCAGTACCCTGGCGGCCCTCCATGTAGGATAACTATTGTCTGTCTGCATAAATTTCTCCCACGGTTTCCAACGGCACAGATTACTTTGTCCTGCCGTTTGGCTAGGCTCCATAGCCCACTCATTCTGGAGCAGTGGAGGAAGGGAGCAAAAGGATTGGCTTTAATGGGATTACTCTGGAGCAAATGCGCTTAACAGCTCTGGGTGACCTCATTTGTTTTGCAGCATGTTCTGCCTGCGCGTTGCAGCCTCTTGAGGAGCTGGGGCGTTTTTTTTACGGGATGGCTTCGTTTCAGGGATGGGTGGAGTGAATGATTTGCTTTAAAAATAGCATTTGGGTAGCCTTGCAAATGCATTATTGATAACCACTTGCATTTATTATAGCCAAGGAGTGCTTGCAAACAGCGTCTTCATTATGGGCTCTTCCAGATGACGGGAGGGGGAAAGGAGGGTTTCCATTTTCATTTAATTCTTGGGCATTTTATCCAATTCTTAGTTCTCAGAAAACAACTTTGGGCTGAAATTGAGGTGGGCCTTTCTGATGTTGCCTTTTTTGGGTGGGGAACGAAAGTGAATTGCAGGGGCAGGGGTGAAATACCCTACACATTCTTGTGTTCTCCTTGTAGTTGACAGCTCCCCCGCCATTTTTATTATTCTCCATCAAAGTTCCAGAATGATGCTACAACATCTAATGTCATCCAAACCCATATTCAGAAGGGGGCAGGAGAAAGAGTGGCTATCATTTGTTTCCACCAAATGCGACTCACAACAATGCTTCATTGTGCTATGTTGTAGCATCTTTCCAGGCATTATTGGGAAATGTAAGAACAGAACAAGAAATCATAGACATCATTGGATAGTAGAGTTGGAAGGGACCATGAGGGTCATCTAGGGATCTTTTAACCAACATGGGTCTTGAACCCACAACCCTGGGATTAAGAGTCCCTTGCTCTAAGAAGAAGAAGAAGAAGAAGAAGAGTTTGGATTTGATATCCCACTTTATCACTACCCAAAGGAGTCTCAAAGCGGCTCACATTCTCCTTTCCCTTCCTCCCCCACAACAAACACTCTGTGAGGTGAGTGGGGCTGAGAGACGTCAAAGAAGTGTGACTAGCCCAAGGTCACCCAGCAGCTGCATGTGGAGGAGCAGGGAATCGAACCCGGTTCACCAGATTACAAGTCCACCACTCTTAACCACTACACCACACTGGCTCTACCAGCTGAGCTGTCCCAGCTGCTGGATTGAGCCAATGACTCATCTAGTACAGCATCCCAGTGGTAGACTCTCCTTCCTTGGAGGTTTTTAAGCACAGGTTGGATGGCCATCTGCCATGAATGCTTCAGCTGAGATTCCTGCATTGCAGGGGGTTGGATTAAATGACCCTAGGTGTCCCTTCCAACTCTACAGTTCTATGATTCTAACCTCCAGACAGGTTTACACAGGTAGTGGGGGAGCACACTGTGCATATATGGTGGGGGGGCAAGGCAGCACTTTGAGGAAGGGGATAAACACTGCCAAAGTTCTGTTTTGAAGACCACACATTTGCCCCTGCATTTAAGCGGGCCAGCCTTCGAAAGTGGAAGTGGCCCCGTCCCCTAATTTGACCAATTGTGGCTAGAAGCAGCTAGGAGCAATGTGGAATCATAGATCTAAAAAAACGTTTAGACTCGTACATGCCAGCCAGCATGAACTTGAAATAATCATTTTGGGCATATTAGAAGTATGTAAAGGCAAGAATCAGGCAGGGGGAGCACCAGTCGGCAATGGCGATCACTTGAGAGGTGCTGGAACCAGTGGCGTAGGAAGCTGCTTGGGCACCCAGAGTGGCAAACATGATGTGCACCCGGGGGCAGGGTGTGCACATGCGCAGCATCGCCATGTACGACACATGCGTCGCCACATACAAAGCGTGCGTCGTAGGTAGCGATGCCGCACATGTGCGCTATGTGGTGGGTTGCCGCCGGCGGCGCTCCAGTGCCTCACGGATGGCGCTGGAGCGCCACCGCCAGCAACCCGCCATGCACAGCGCATGTGTGGCGGCACTACGTATCATACGTAGTGATGGCGCACATGCGCGACACACAGCGGTCTGCCGCTGCTGCCGCCCCAGCGCCGCACGGGTGTCCGTAGGATCCCTCCATCGCTGCTACAGCCACAAACGGAGCATCCTCCGTTCGTGACTGCAGCCACGAGCAGAGAATCCTGGCACCGTCTGCACGGCCAGCCATGCCTTGTCACCCCCAAAGACGTGCCTTGTCATCCCCGGAGATGTGGAAGCGGGAGCGCCCCCACCCCCATTGCTACACCACTGGCTGGAACTGTGCCCTGGCTGGAAGAAGGAAATAGCACATTTTTAAATCCTCCACCTTGAAATGCATTCCCCCTCTCCTAACCACAAGTATTCTATTTCTTCTTTAAAGTGGATAAGTTGCACTAGGGCAACAGAGCACTGGAATCCACTTTAATTGTGCAAACCTAATTTTCCCGGAGGCATCCCTTGCGTATGTTGTGGGAAGATGGCAGAGTGTCCGCCTGTTGCTTTTAGAATAAGCTTATGGCCTCTCGTGCTGCTTGCTGATTCTTCCTAATTTTTATATATTTGTATCGTGCTGTTGTTGTTTTCTGCATGGTAAATTGCCTCAAGCCTTTTGTTTTCGGTAGCAGGTACCTAATATAACAAATAAGCAATGCAATTAATACTAATACCGTGGCGCTGTTGGTAAGGCATGCTGACAGCTTGCTGGCAAATATTGTCTCCATTGTCTGAAAGTGGTTGTAAGGGCATTTCTCAGAAGGGATTCTGAGCCCTTTTAGTTGCTGTGAATATTGAGAGATGAAGTAATTGTTCCTCTAGATTAATGCGGGATACAGGGATTAATGCTCTCTTGTAATGTGGTGCCAAACGTCGACCTTCGCTTCCTCACCATGACAGACTTTCAATTCTCTTTGAATTTACACCTTTTGCAATCTTAACCCCATCACTGTGTCACGTGCTTAACACTTGAAGCCTGTAGAAGGTCTCTCTCCCCTCCCCCCCAATTAATTTTATTGATTTTCCATCATTTTTAACAAATTGAGACCAAATTAATACAAATTTTATACAAATGTAACAGCTGACTTCCCACCCCCCAGATATTCCATCTATTTTCCTCCTCCCATTGCTGTTCCCAGTGCAATAACATTTTCAACTTTCATTTTTTAAATTTTACCCCTTCTCCCTCCACGTCACCTGTTCAATTACCAATTTCTGCTAAGACTTTTATACATTTTTTTATAACCTGTTCTCAAAGTAGTCGGGTAGAGTAAATCTTCTTTTATCTATCTATATAATAATCATTAATCAATTTTAAAACATTTCTCTCCAGTACCTCTTGAATAGTAGGTCTAAGCCAGGGGTCAGCAAAACTTTTTCAGCAGGGGGCCGGTCCACTGTCCCTCAGACCTTGTTGGGGGCCGGACTATATTTTGAAGAAAAATAATAATGAACGAATTCCTATGCCCTACAGATAACCCAGAGATGCATTTTAAATAAAAGCACACATTCTACTCATGTAAAAACACCAGGCAGGCACCACAAATAACCCAGAGATGCATTTTAAATAAAAGCAAACATTCTACTCATGTAAAAACACGCTGATTCCCAGACTGTCTGCGGGCCGGATTTAGAAGGTGATTGTGCCACATCCGGCCCCCGGGCCTTAGTTTGCCTACCCATGGTCTAAGCCAGGCATCCCCAAACTGCAGCCCTCCAGATGTTTTGGCCTACAACTCCCATGATCCCTAGCTAACAGGACCAGTGGTCAGTGATGATGGGAATTGTAGTCCAAAACATCTGGACTGCCGAAGTTTGGGGATGCCTGGTCTAAGCTAAAAGAGGCACAAACACACCCGTCTTTGTGTCAGCCGCAAAAGGCAAACTTGGTGGAATTGATCTGAAAGAGGGTGGGAGCATTTGCCCATTCAGAGTGAGGGCAATGCTGACCCAGGAAACATTACCCTCACTCTGAATTGGCGTTGCCATGTAGTCAAATTCTGCACCTCACACTGCTGGCGTACTTACTTGTGATCCATTGGCAAACTCCTTTTGCTTCTCTTGAAGGATGTTGCCATGTTCACTGCGATCCCCAGTTGGCTGGGATTGTCCATGTGCCTATTTCTGGGAGGAAGACTTAGAACAGCACGGTGCCAAAGCAGAGGGGAAACAAAGTGAAAAAATATGAACAGCAACAACAGAGGGAATGTATGGTAAATTTGAAAGAGCAAGGAACATCTTCATCCAGCGCTGCTTTTGGCCAGGAAAAAAGACAGGCAAACATTCACCACAGCTTTCATGCATTTTTTAACCTTTATGCCATTACATGTTGCAATTCCTGCATTGCAGGAGGCTGGACTAGATGTCCTTTGGGTTCTTTCCAACTCTACTATTATACGATTCTACATCACAGAATATGGGTGAGGCTTATGCTAAATCATGGTTCCATATTCTATCCATGCCAGAGACTCTTTGAGAGCCAGTGTGGTGTAGTGGTTAAGAGCGGTAGATTCGTAATCTGGTGAACCGGGTTCGCGTCCTCGCTCCTCCACATGCAGCTGCTGGGTGACCTTGGGCTAGTCACACTTCTCTGAAGTCTCTCAGCCCCACTCACCTCACAGAGTGTTTGTTGTGGGGCAGGAAGGGAAAGGAGAATGTGAGCCGCTCTGAGACTCCTTAGGGTAGTGATAAAGCGGGATATCAAATCCAAACTCCTCCTCTTCTTCTTCTTTCCCCCATCACTGCAGAACTGAGTTAGAAGCTGCCCCTTTGGAAAATCAGCCTTCCCAGAAGCCCTGTCTCCTGTGGAATTCATTCCGACTGCATTCTGAACCAAAATACAGAACTTTTTATGGACCAAACACCAACAAATGATAGTTGATAGCGATTGTCAGCATTGACAACCACATAACACCAGTCTTGAAAGACCTACACTGGCTCCCAGTACATTTCTGAGCACAATTCAAAGTGTTGGTGCTGACCTTTAAAGCCCTAAATGGCTTCGGTCCAGTATACCTGAAGGAGCGTCTCCACCCCCACCGTTCAGCCCGGACACTGAGATCCAGCTCCGAGGGCCTTCTGACGGTTCCCTCACTGCGAGAAGCCAAGTTACAGGGAACCAGGCAGAGGGCCTTCTCGGTGGTGGCGCCCGCCCTGTGGAGCGCCCTCCCATCAGAGGTCAAAGGGATCAACAACCACCAGACCTTTAGAAGACATCTGAAGGCAGCCCTGTTTAGGGAGGCTTTTAATGTTCAATAGATTATTGTATTTTAATGTTCTGTTGAAAGCCGCCCAGAGTGGCTGGGGAAACCCAGCCAGATGGGCAGGGTATAAAGAAATAAATTATTATTATTATTATTCTTATTATTATTATTATTATTATCTAATAAAGAAAATTACGTCTTTGGACGTTGGGGCCCTTTTCAGTTGGTTTTGGGTTCTGTGGAGATATCTTCCTTCTTCCACCTTCTGAATCCTGTAGTTTGTTGTTGTTCAGTCGTTCAGTCGTGTCCGACTCTTCGTGACCCCGTGGACCAGAGCACGCCAGGCACACCTATCCTTCACTGCCTCTTGCAGTTTGGCCAAACTCATGTTACTAGCTTCGAGAACACTGTCCAACCATCACATCCTCTGTCGTCCCCTTCTCCTTGTGCCCTCCATCTTTCCCAACATCAGGGTCTTTTCTAGGGAGTCTTCTCTTCTCATAAGGTGGCCAAAGTACTGGAGCCTCAACTTCAGGATCTGTCCTTCTAGTGAGCATTCAGGGCTGATTTCTTTCAGAATGGATAGGTTTGATCCTCTTGCAGTCCATGGGACTCTCAAGAGTCTCCTCCAGCACCATAATTCAAAAGCATCAATTCTTCGGCGGTCAGCCTTCTTTATGGTCCAGCTCTCACTTCCGTACATTACTACTGGGAAAACCATAGCTTTAACTATACGGACCTTTGTCGGCAAGGTGATGTCTTTGCTTTTTAAGATGCTGTCTAGGCTTGTCTTTGCTTTTCTCCCAAGAAGCAGGCGTCTTTTAATTTCGTGACTGCTGTCACCATCTGAAGTGATCATGGAACCCAAGAAAGTGAAATCTCTCACTGCCTCCATTTCATCCCCTTCTATTTGCCAGGAGGTGATGGGACCAGTGGCCATGATCTTAGTTTTTTTGATGTTGAGTAGTAGTTTAATGCAGCTCAAATGCAGATAATTGACTCTGTGGTAGGTGAGTGGATCAAAGGGCTGATGTGTACAAAGGTTGCTAGATCCCTTTATTGTAAGATGCATGCCTTCTCCTCCCGGAATGGAGGTCCCTTGTTTCGACACTCTTCGTTTCCAAGGGACATAATGGATGCCTCTTATCCATAATAGATGCTCCTTGTTTATTTCATAGCGCATAATGGATGTCAAGCACCACAGCTCTAAAGCATCCCTTTATTATGAAATTTTGATCTGGAAGCCCTTGGGGCACGTAACCTCTTGGCTGCCTGTTTTATTTGGTTTCACGCTTCACACTTTACTCTGAACGGGAGGACGTTCCAGGACAGCCTTAGAGAGTTGGCTTTCGATACGGGGAAAGCCAGACGCTGACAAGACATTCTGTGTTGGCGCATGGGCTTGTACACAAATACGGGGATTGAATCATAGAATTGTAGAGTTGGAAGGGACCCCCGAGGGTTACTAGTCCAACCCCCTGCAATGCAGGAATCTCAGCTAAAGCATCCATGGCAGATGGCCACCCAACCTCTGCTTGAAAACCTCCAAGGAAAGGTTTCACCACGTGAGAAGGAAATAGTCGAAACAAAATAAGAAAAAAAAAATCCTTCCAATAGCACCTTAGAATCATAGAATCCTAGAGTTGGAAGAGACGCCAAGGGCCATCCAGTCCAACCCCCTGCCAAGCAGGAAACACCATCAAAGCATTCCTGACAGGTGTCTGTCAAGCCTCTGCTTAAAGACCTCCAAAGAAGGAGACTCCACCACACTCCTTGGCAGCAAATTCCACTGTCGAACAGCTCTTACTGTCAGGAAGTTCTTCCTAATGTTTAGGTGGAATCTTCTTTCTTGTAGTTTGAATCCATTGCTCCGTGTCCGCTTCTTCTTAGAGACCAACTAAGTTTGTTCTTGGTATGAGCTTTCGTGTGCATGCACACTTCTTCAGATACACTGAAACAGAAGTCACCAGACCCTTATATATAGTGAGAGGGTGGGGAGGGGTATTACTCAGATGGGTGATTGGCTGATAGGTGTGGTAAACCTGTTGATTGGTATCTGAAGAAGTGCGCATGCACACGAAAGCTCATACCAGATGGGCGGGGTACAAATATTATTATTATTATTATTATTATTATTATTATCATTATTATTACCAAGAACAAATTTAGTTGGTCCCTAAGGTGCTACTGGAAGGATTTTTTTTTTATTCTGTTGATGACTGTTAACGACTGCAATTAGTTTTACAGGAAAAAGCAAGGGGTGAGATGGCTAAAAATAGCTTTGTCATGTATAATGAGATAAGAATCCAATGTCTCTATTCAGACCAGGTCTCTCCGTGGTTTTAAGTTTGTTAATCAGTTGCAATTCAGCATCTTCTCTTTCCAGTCTATTTCTGTAATTCTTTTGTAACAAGACTTTGAGATCTTGTATAGAATGTCCTGGGAGATTGAAGTGTTCTCCTACTGGTTTCTCATGATTCCTGATGTCAGATTTGTGTCCATTTATCCTTTGGTGTAGGATTTGGCCTGTTTGCCCAATATAGAGAGCTGAAGGGCACTTTTGGCATTTGATGGCATACATAATGTTAAAAGACGAGCAATTAAATAGTCCCGAGATGATATGTTTGAAGGAAATAGTTTACACTGATAAGCCAAACCCTAATGAAACAGTGTCCGTCCAATTCCTTAAGATCCTTCTTTAAAAGAGCCCATGGAAATATGTTGGCAGTTTTCCAGATTCTTTAGTCTGCCTCCCCACCCAAATCTTCTTATGCACAGTTAAGGGATTAATTTCACACTTTTTCCCACCCGTATGCATGCATGTCTCACCAGCATCCGCATGTGGGCACAGCATTTCAGAAGAGAGCATCTGCATGCAATATCTAACATTTTTTTATTTATTTATGCATTTGACTGATCATCCGCCCAGCGACGAGAGTCCTCCGGGCGATGGAGAAAGCAGAAACAAATTAAAAGTCGCAGTCAAAGTAAGGCAAGCATTTAAGAAGCAGCAAATGAAATGGCTATAAAATCAAAACAAATTCCTTTGGAACAGAGATCATCAAGAGATTAAAAGATTGCTGCAATGGTCAGCTGGACTAGAGAGGCGAAAAGATAAACATTTCACAAAGCTGAATGGCTGTGCCAAAACCAGAGTTTAATGTACAGCCGACCTTGGAATGCAAGCAAGATTCACTGCAGACAAGATTCACTGTTTTGTCTGTGAAAGGTCTGGGGGAATCTGTATTTTGGTCATGTTCAGTTACGGTGCAGTATTGCAGGACTCTATGAGACACAGGGCTTCTGTGAAGGCTGAAGTTCAACAGGTGCAACTACTTCGATCTCAGTTTTGCATCGCTGGGGGGGGGGATAATAGCTAACGGGCATCCCTCTTGGAGGGGAAAGAGTCTCTGACCTGGATGAAATGTGGAGCCGCTGGAGACAAGTGGAAGTTTGTGTGCAGCCAGTGAAGTCTGCCTACAAACAGCCAGTTCTTTAATCTCAGCATGTGAAAGTTGAAAGAGAGAAAGATCAGCTTTACAGAGCAGAAATGCCGTCTGTAGTTGACGCGGTATACGCAGCGAAGAGAGGTCAAAACGCAAAATTCAGATTTTCAGTAATGCGGCCGTCGTCTCAGCCATCCCGAACAAACTCCTCATTGTGTGCACATAACAAATGGACTTTTCTTCCATATTGGGCTGCAAAGCTCCTTTGTTGTCTTCCTTCCTTCCTCCCCCCCCCCCTTTCCAGAGCAAGCTTATTTGTTGTCAACAGAGCCAGGGGGAGAGGATAAAAAAATCCCCAACCTATCACTTTCCCTCTGTTTGTGTTCCCATGTGTCTCCTTTATGTTAACCCGGGCCATTAATAGAGTGCAGGATCTTGGTCCAGACCCTTATCTGGCTCCTGTTTGGCTTTGCTCTCTCCCTGCGCCCCGCCCCTAGTGTGCTCTCCACCGCAACTACTCAGCTGTCCATCTCTCCCTGTGACCTTGCGCTGGGAGCCATTCTGTCCCTTCCCAGTGCCGGAAACTGACTTCTCCGCTCTCATCAGCTCAGCTCAGTGTGCAAAGAGCCTAGACTTTTGCCCCTGGGCTCCGTCACCGCCACATTGGTATCGACACCGACAGTGGAGAGAACGTCTAGGCAGCAGCTTCCTGGGTTTGGGCTGCGATATTATCAAGGCCATCAGCTTGAGTAAGCTGTAACCACGGAGTCCCGTTACAATCTTCCATTCCCTGCCCGTATTGCGACACCAGGTCAGTCCCTTTGTGGCAGGCCTTGTAAGAAAGCACTGTCCTTGATAGGAGGGTGATAAATGAAGCCGATACTTCCTGCCGTACTTTGCATGGCACATATAAAATTACTGGCGGGGTAGAAGACGCTTTGTGATGCAGTTGCGTCAGGAAACCAGGCAAGACTGGGACTGAAGAACATGCTTGCAGTGGCCTTTGCTCTCGGGGAAGAGCTGTAGCTCATTGGAACTGACCCTGGTTTTCATGTAGAAGGTCCCAGGTTTGATCCCCAGCATCTCCTGGTAGGACTGAAATGTTGGGGGCGCTCCTCTATTGATATCCCTACATTGCAGGGGGTTGGACTAGATGAAGTAATAGTACCACTGTATTCCGCTCTGGTCAGACCTCACCTGGAATACTGTGTCCAGTTCTGGGCACCACAGTTCAAGAAGGATACTGACAAGCTGGAACGTGTCCAGAGGAGGGCAACCAAAATGGTCAAAGGCCTGGAAACAATGCCTTATGAGGAACGGCTTAGGGAGCTGGGTATGTTTAGCCTGGAGAAGAGAAGGTTAAGGGGTGATATGATAGCCATGTTCAAATATATAAAAGGATGTCATCTAGAGGAGGGAGAAAGGTTGTTTTCTGCTGCTCCTGAGAAGAGGACACGGAGCAATGGATTCAAACTACAAGAAAGAAGATTCCACCTAAACATTAGAAAGAACTTCCTGACAGTAAGAGCTGTTCGACAGTGGAATTTGCTGCCAAGGAGTGTGGTGGAGTCTCCTTCTTTGGAGGTCTTTAAGCAGAGGCTTGACAGCCACCTGTCAGGAATGCTTTGATGGTGTTTCCTGCTTGGCAGGGGGTTGGACTGGATGGCCCTTGTGGTCTCTTCCAACTCTATGATTCTATGACCCTTGGAACTCTATGACTCTGTGGGGTTTGTTTTTTTTTTGCATAATTTTAATTTTCAGGGTGTACAACACCAATCCTGCTGTTGCCTTTTTAGCATTCTAAATCTGGGATAGTCAACATGGTGCCATTCAGACATTGTTTGACTACAACTCCCATGAGCCCCACCACCAAGGCCAATGCTCAGGGATTATGGTGTTTGTAGTCCAGCAAAATCCAGAGGGCACTGTGTGGAACAAAGGCTCTAAAGCTGTTTTCTTCCCAGTTCACTCGATTTGCTTGCACGGCAGTCAACTAATCAGGCCGAATATATGGCTGCTATCGTTGTGGTTTTTTTAAAACACCATATGCTTGTAACAAAGTTGAAACAGACCAGTCTGTGTATTACCCATTCATTGCATCAGTTATCTCCTCCCGCTTTACTCCAGAGGAGCACACATGTCCGAAGGGATTGGCAAGTCTTCACAAACGTTCCCATATTGCTCTGGAGGTAAACCACAGCCTCACCGTCAATTTTGTAAAAAAAGATGGGACTGAGACCTAGGGAGAGTGAGTTCCACACTGGGGTTGGATCAGTGCCGGATTTATGTATAAGCTAAACAAGCTACAGCTTAGGGCCCCACTCTCTTGGGGGGCACCCCCCAAAAAAAAATTAAAGGGAAAAAAACTGGATGTACATTTCCAAAATATAAGGTTAAAAAACAAATAAAATAAAACCTACATACAGCAACAGTGGTTTGTGTTGTGTTGGCTCCTGTGATGTAAGTCATGGACCCCGCCTGCTAGCCTGCTCAACATTGAGGGGGCCTGGCCCCCTGCCAGCACATGTTGAGGGGGCCGAAGATACATCTCTCCCGTAGAGTTGGTGTGCTTGCACTCAAGGAAGGTCTGAAGTGGTTCTTGCGTGGGGTATGGCTTGTGAGGGGAGTGGCCTGGAGAAAGGGTGTGGCCTGGGGAAAGAATGTAGCTGAGGAGGGGTGTGGCCTAGGGAAAAGGGGAGTGGCTACATAGTGGGTGGCCTGGCGGGAGCATCCTAAATGCTATATAAAGAGACCGGGGGGGGGGGGCTCTGGAGCTTGGGATTCACCATCTCTGTTTCGGCCTCCCTTCGCTCTGCTTCCCCCAGGTCAGAAAATGAAACTAGGAGAGGAAGCGAGGACCGGTCTGAATTTTGCTCATGTTCTGCGGTTACAGAACCCCACGAGACGCCATTACAATGATTTCTCACGGCATTGCCTGACAGCTCCGTAGAGGGAAACACTAAACTCGCTACCAGAGAGACGGCCCTCCGCTTTTGATTTTTAAACGCAAGTTGTCTGCTTTTTCAGAGCCGGCCGGTGCCATGATTTCCCTGTGCGATGTAATCTGGTTTATAGATCTGTATAAGGGTTTTTATGGCAGCACTTGATTATGCAGTGTCCCAAAGGATTTATCAAAGGAGCTGATGTAAAAGGCCAGCAAGAAATGCCGGGGAAATTAACTACCTAATTCTTTCTTGGGAAGTAAACAAACAGCTGGAGTCTCGGGAAACTCGGGACCCCAGCCTGGGAGCAGGAAGCAAATTCTCTCTTCCTTCTCCCAAGTGACGTTCCTTTGTGTTCAGTAAAAATGTTCAACTCAGCATGGACAGAAGGCAGGTGAAAAAGGTTACAAGAGGGAGACAAAGTGTATGTCAGCATTCCTTAATTAAGAGTTGGGGAACCTTTTTCTTCAAAGGCCACAGGGCATTCTCTGTGGTGGCCCCTAAATTGTGGAACTTGCTCCCCACAGAGGCACACCTGGCACCGTCATTGCACAGCTTAGGCACTCGAAGTGTATGTTTTTAGGACTTGCCTTATTTTTGTGACTGTAAATGGTTTTAGATAAAGGTAAAGGGACCCCTGACCATTAGGTCCAGTCGTGTCCGACTCTGGGGTTGCGGCGTTCATCTCGCTTTACTGGCCGAGGGAGCCGGCGTACAGCTTCCGGGTCATGTGGCCAGCATGACTAAGCCGCTTCTGGCGAACCAGAGCAGCGCACGGAAACGCCGTTTACCTTCCCGCCAGAGCGGTACCTATTTATCTACTTGCACTTTGACGTGCTTTCGAACTGCTAGGTTGGCAGGAGCTGGGACCGAGCAATGGGAGCTCACCCCGTCGCAGGGATTCGAACCGCCGACCTTCTGATCAGCAAGCCCTAGGCTCTGTGGTTTAACCCACGCACCACCTGGGTCCCGCTGTAAATGGTTTTAAACGCTTCTTAATACTCTGTTTTGATGTTGTAACCTGCCCTGGAACGTTAGGGTGAAGGGCAGGGAAATAATAATAAGAATGGTCAAGTTAAGGATACACCTAAAATTCTAACCTGGTTGACCCAACTTGTAATCCAGGTAATAACGAGAAGCACCCTAAATTTTAGTGTGTTTCTGTAGTGCAATTTAGAACAGGAAAACGGGTCATCTTCTTCAAAAACTTCATTGTACTCCAGTACATCAAGCACATTACTCTTTCTAAATTTGGGGAAATATTTCTTTATCATGGTTTCCACTACTCCGCCTCCCCCCCCCCAAAAAAAACTCTCTGGTGGCTGCTGTCATCTGCTCCCAGGTTGTCTTTCAGTATAATGAAATATTAACTTAATACGTTTTTCTTTTCTGCTACTGGGATATATGTAGAAATATCGATTCAGACCAGGCGAGACAGTATGTCGTTCGTATAATATAGTATTTCATGAGGATGACATGAGGGTAAGTGCACAGGAAAGCGAAGTATTTATGGCCATGCATGGAATATAAAGATGGATTTGTACATTTGTTAGTGCAAAACCAATGCCTCCTGCATTGCTTTTCTGAGCGTATTAGTCACTAATCGCTTTCCCAGTGAATCTTCTTGTAGAAAAGAGAAGAGAAACGGTTCTCCAGGCCATTGATTTTCCTGTAACCAAACCTTTTGCAGTAGCTTTTAGAATTTGCTATCTTGATGCTGCTGCATCATAAGCTAAAAACATTTCCCCCCTAAAAAAACAACTGTGGCCCAGTTGGGCTGCTGCTGGATCAGGCCAGTGGCCCATCTGGGCCAGCATCCTGTCCTCACAGTGGACAACTGAGTGCCTACAGAAAGCCCACAAGATGGTTCTGAATGTGACCGCACTCTGCCCCTTGTCATTCCCAACAATGAGTTTGGGAAGGTAGGCAGAACATTGCCATAACGGCCAGTAGCCATTGTTAGCCTTGCCCTCCATGAATTTGCCTAATCCCCTTTGGAAGTCATCCAAGTTGATGCCCACCTGCCGTCTCTTGCGGGAGCTAATTCCGTAATTTACGCGGGTGGCGCTGTGGTCTAAACCACAGAGCCTAGGGGCTTGCCAATCAGAAGGTCGGCGGTTCGAATCCCCGCGACGGGGTGAGCTCCCGTTGCTCGGTCAGTAAAGCGAGATGAGTGCCACAACCCCAGAGTCATCTGCGACTGGACCTAACGGTCAGGGATCCCTTTACCTTTACCTTTACCTTTACCTTTACCTTTACCTTTACCTTTACCTTTACCTTTACCTATGCACTGGTTGAAGAGGGCCTGTCTTTGGCATGTCCTGAATCTTTCGACATTTAGCTGCATTGGATGACCCTGAGTTCTGGTATTAGAACAGGGGCAGAAAAGCTTTATCCGCTTTCTCTATCCCATGTATTATGGCATACACCCGTATTGTGTCCCCAAATTACATTCCTAGCTTCAAAACCAGGTTTGAGTGTTAGGAGAACTCACTCCCTGCTCTTCCCTTGGACCCAGAAATCCTGACTCATTTCAAACCAGAGATACCCCTTGCATCCAAACCAAGGAATACTGGTCCAATGTCTGTTAACTAACTAAGGGGACAACTCAGGATTTGATTTGAGTTCGCAGAGCTGAAGTGGCACAGTCAAGCAAGTGCAACAATTTCCTCTGTCAAATCAAACAAATCAAAGCCTGATTTCTGTGCAGCACAGCCTAACAATTAAGTTTGTCACCTTGGTTCCCTCTGTAATAAGTGCCACATTTGTAGGGAGAGTTGGTCGCCCCCCCCCCAAGGAAGTTATTTCTACAATTTGGTTACGCCATTACATCGCAGAGTATTTATGTTGGTTCGTTTAAATGCCTTTCCGTCTACTGTGCTTTCTGGAAGACTCAGAGGTATCCCTTACCAGGACAGACTCTGCCCTTGTGGCCAGAATGTGCCGGACTCTATGGACCACATGATCCTGGATTGTCCCCTCTCTACCGGTAATATCTTCCAATTTGGCCCTTCAATGTCCTCAATGTGGCCTAGTGCCCTTTTCAATAACCAACTTACGATCCAGTTCCTGCTGAGGGATGATTCCTCTGCCCTCACTAGAGCTATGGCTCAATATCTGACTAGGGTTTTTGACATTAAGGCCAGTATATCTAGCCTGTCCAATAGTGACTAATGAGGATCTTTTTATCTTTTTTTCTATTCAGTGCATGCTTCAGAAATATTATATTATATAGAAATATTATATAAATAGATGGTTGTATGTCCCCTTTTTAGGGACCCAGGTGGCGCTGTGGGTTAAACAACAGATCCTAGGGCGTGCTGATCAGAAGGTCGGCAGTTCGAATCCCTGCGACGGGGTGAGCTCCCGTTGCTCAGTCCCAGCTCCTGCCCACCTAGCAGTTCGAAAGCACGTCAAAGTGCAAGTAGATAAATAGGAACCGCTCTGGCGGGAAAGTAAACGGTGTTTCCGTGCGCTGCTCTGGTTTCGCCAGAAGCGGCTTAGTCATGCTGGCCACATGACCCGGAAGCTGTACGCCGGCTCTCGGCCAATAAAGCAAGATGAGGGCCGCAACCCCAGAGTCGGACACGACTGGACCTACTGGTCATGGGTCCCTTTACCTTTACCTTCTATGTCCCCTTTTTATATATGCCAATAAAGATGTTGAATTGAGTTGAGAGTTGATGCACTTTTATAGGTTCTGCTGGAGTGGGATGGAGGCAGTGATTGATTGATGTTACGAAAATTAGGAAGATGCCTTTGATTTCCATTTTTATAGGTTTTAATTGCGCTGCATGGGGTAAATCGGCTGTAGGACCTGTTCCAGGGTCTCTGGAACCAGCCGAAATGGGAGCCAAAAAACGCATGCAGAAGTAGGGATGTTGCGCAAGCAGTAAAATCATTCAAGATCACTGGATTCTGCTGGTGGTGATTTCCTTTCCCGGTGTTGCTTGTGAAGGCGCCCGTATAGTTCTTGGTGTTTTTGGGGCAGGTGGGTGAGAGCAAAGCTGTGGCCCAAGCAAACTTGTCAGCGCTGCCTTGCAGACGTGCTGCGTTTTGTTCCTGTGCTTCCAATTAAGGGAATCAAATGGCGATATTCAAATAGAGGGGAAGGGAAGTGCTAGGCAACCTTTTCCCTTTGATCAGATGACAGCAGTGTTTAGTTTTCTGCTTTTTAAAACAGGGGATTTACCTGATTAGCTAGCTCTTTAAACCCAGAGCAGAAGCACTTGCAGCGGCGGGTCGGGCAGCACAATTTATTTATTTTTTTAAAAAAAAAATGGGAGAAAGCAACGTGCAATTTCTCACAGCCGGAGATTTGGCTCAAAGGTTGTTTACACACCCTTCAATCCGAACGGGAAAGACCTTTTTTATTTGATCATCTCTGGTTCGGAAACAGGCGTGATGTTGCAGCCGCCTCCAGCACAAAAACCACATTGAAACAACCAGCAGCGCCTCATTGTTATTAAAGCCAGGGGACGATCGTTAGTTAGTTTGTTTTGTATCGCCTACTGGGAGGTGGGTTGAAAATTTGCCGCATTTCCCCCCTGTCCTACAGCAATCTTCCTTAGCCTGGGGCTGCTCCCCTGGATGGACCTCGTCTTCCAGCAGCCTGGCAAGCATGCCCAATGGTCAGGGAGTTGGAGCCCAGCTATGCAGGGAGAGCGTGGGCCTGGAGAAGACTATCTCGAGTTGCAACACTCTTTGAAGTGTGTGATGAAGAGGCCTGGTAAATCAGGCTGTTGACCTGTCTAGCCCAGCATCCTGTTCTCACAGTGGCCAACCGGGTGCCCATGGCAAGCCTGAAAGCAGGACCTGAGTGCAACATCATTCCCTCCTCCTGCCGTTTCTTGCAACTGGTATTCAGGCACAAGGCTGCCTCTGACATGCATGCAGTGAAAGCACTTGGTTAGTGAATACCAAAGCAGGAAGCAATTCTCAGAATTAGGCTGAGCCAATTCAAGCATAGGGCTGGCCGATATAGCCATATATCATCCAAAACAAGTCTGAAGTCCGTATCGTGATATCGGTTTCAGTTTTTGACCTGGCAATCAGGGCCGGCGCGTCCATTTAGGCGAACTAGGCAACTGCCTAGAGTGCCAAAATGGAGGGGGCGCTGGCCAGCCTGCCCCCCGCCCCCTGCCGCCTCCCGGTGCCGCCCCCAACTAGCGGCGGAGCAAGCAGGTTGGGGCGAAAACCGCGGCGGCGAGGACGTTAAAATGGAGGGGTGCTGGCCAGCCTGCCCCTCGCCCCCGCCGCCGCCTGGTGCCGCCCAACCAGTGGCAAAAAACCGCGGCGGCGCGGGGCGCCCGGCCGGCAGGGGGCGGGGCACCGTACGTCATGCACCTAGGGCGCAAAAATTGCCAGCACCGGTCCTGCTGGCAATATATCGTGAATCATGATGTGTGTTAGGGCTGGGCGATGTATCATCCAAAACTATTTTCAAGTCTATATCATGATATTGGGTTCATAATTTTTGACCTGGTAATATATTGTGAATCATGATGTATTGTGTGTGTGTGTGTGTGTGTGTGTGTGTGTGTGTGTGTGTGTGTGCTCTGCAAAAATCACAATGTTGGAAAAACCGTAAAGCCAGCCAGTGCCTCTCCATAGCTCCATCCTTATTTCAGGCATTGTGATAGATCAGTATCTCGCGATGTATACTGGTGATATATCACAAAGTTGAAAACCGGATATTGCCCAGCCCTGTCCATGGGTAAATGACCCTATGCCCCAGCAGTTAAAACTGGGATGTGTCTTCCTTCCTGGAGGCCAGGAGATGCTGGAGCTCAAGGTGGAGATTAGAAGGTATTGCCCTGTTGACCAGGCCAAGGGGCAGAGGACCAGGCTGCTGGTATTTGCAACAATCCTGGATAACCCAGGAGCTTTGACTCACCTGCCAGGGCTGATGTTGTGTGTGCCAGGGACGAGGGAACGTTTTTTCAGCCTGAGGGCCACATTCCCTAATGACTAACCTTCCAGGGGCCACATCGTGCCAGTGGTGAGCAAGGTGAGAGGCAAGACTGGGCGAATCAACAGCCTCTTACCTTTCTGCAGTTGAAGCCGCCAGTTTCTACATATACCAGCCACAGACACAGCTCTCTGTTTACACCTAAGTTCATTAGCAGCATGAATGTAAAACAAGCAGTTAAACGTAATGTTAAAGAAAAACTAGGGAGTAGTTAATAAATGTAATAACGCAGGAAATGCAGTGTTAAAAATTAAAATCATAAGAAACCGCAAAAGGGTGGAGGGAAGTACAAATATGTACAGTCGTACCTGGGATCCCAAATGCCCTGGAACTCGGACGTTTTGGCTCCTGAACGCCACAAACATGGAAGTGAGTATTCCGGTTTGTGAATGTTCTTTTGGACCAAACGTCTGATGGGGCTTCCTCAGCTTCTGATTGGCTGCAGGAGCTTCCTACAGCCAATCAGAAGCTGTGATTTGGTTTTTCAAATGTTTCAGAAGTCGAACGGACTTCTAAGGTACGACTGTATGTTTATTGGGAAATTATTTGATATGTATGTCTGTAAAAGTGTTACAACTGAAAAATAAAAAAAATATTTATATACAACTCTTCATTCAAAACAACAACAACATAAACAACAATAATGGAAACATATATAAAACATATATAAAACACATATGAAAACATAATAAAACATCAAGCATTAAAAACTTCCTGATATAGGATTGCCTTCAGATATCTTCCAAAAGTTGTGCAGTTCTTTATCTCGACTTCTGATGGGAGGGCGCACCACAGGGAGGGCGCCACTACCAAGAAGGCCCTCTGCCTCCATATTTCATCCTGCTGGGCAAAAGGCGTTATCACAGTTCAGGGATGCACTGCACCCACACAAAAGTGTTTGAGGAGGGAGCAGTGCAGGGCCATTGAGGGGCGCAACCTGGGGATAGGGGCCGTGGCCTGGGAAAGGGTGTGATCCGGGAAATGTCCCAAGGGCCATGGAGAGAGGGTGGCATTTGTCTACTTTTCCCCTTCCCTGGTCCTTGCTGCAACCAAGCAAGACTCTGAGGCGCAAACGAATATACACAAGAACTTCTGCAGCCTCGCTCCCAGGCAAAGAAGTTCCATTCTCGAAGGCCCGGAGCCTGCGACACAGTCCTTACTCACAGCTGCTTGTCTTCTCTGGTTTAGGGCGATGTCACGGGTGCTACATAACGATGCGATGACTCACAACGTTGGCTACGTGATGACTCACAAAAGCTGCCGTCCTATATCCACTTAAACCTGTAAGTAAGCCTCAGATGAGCTCAGGGGGGACTTATCTCTGAGTAGGATTGTGCTGTGAGACAACTGATGGGAACGACAATGGAAATGTGCAGAAGTGTTCCTGCCTCTCACGGTGGCCATTGATAACCTTAACACACACACACACACACACACACACACACACACACACACACACACATTAATCCTCCACACCAGAGAACCCAGATAAACCCAGGGTGGCAATAGCACATTGACTTGACTGCAGACACGCATCCCTGTGAACTGTTGAGCATGTGCTAACTAGGTATTCCATGTGGCTGGATATTATTAGATATTTATTTATACCCTGTCATTTTCTCTGACAGGGACTCAAGGTGAAACAGTTAAAAACATGGGGGTGAGGGGGACAATAACTAAAAAAATAATGAAGCACTTGTATCCCAGGCCCTAAGAGATCCCAGTGCATTGTCTACCCAACATGCACTGTTGATCCTGAGCATTGTTTGCTGTTTCCTGCATGCCTTGCCTGCTTCCTATCTCATCCCCGCATTGCTACCCTGGAATCCTAGACTCGGGATCCTGAGGGTCATGTAATCCAACCCCCTTAAATGCAGGAGTCTGCAATGCAGGACCCTGAGATAAGGAGTCTCATGCATGGCAAGCGTGTTCTGTAACCTTTCTTCTTTCACAATCACTCATAGCCGAGTAAGATTGTCTTCCATGAACACGGTCTTAACAGTGACTGTGGAGGCCAATTCTAGATCCACACATCCTTCCACAGTGGGGACATAGGTTTCTGGGTGGGAGTTGATCAAGGTGGGTTTGCCAAGCGTGCCTTCCTCTTAGCACGTTTCTCCCTTTCATCCTGAGTTTGAGCATCTTCAAAGTCCATGACACCTTTGGTAAAGTCTGTTCTCCAACTGGAGCCCTCGCAGGCCAGTGTTTCCCAGTTGTCTGTGTTTATACTACTTTTTTTTATACATTTGCCTTGAGAGAGTCTTTAAACCTCTTTTGTTGACCGCCAGCATTACGCTTTCCATTATTAAGTTCGGAATAGAGTGGTTGCTTTGGAAGACAATAATCAGGCATCCAAACAACATGACCAGTCCAACAAAGTTGAGTTTGAAGAATCATTGCTTTGACACGGGTGATCTTTGCTTCTTCTGGTACACTAGGATTAGTTCACGTGTCTTCCCAAATGATATGCAAAAATTTTTGATGGAATCTTTCGAGGAGTTGGAGATGGCGTTCATAAGTGGTCCATGTTTCACAAGCCTACAGTAAGGTTGGTAGTACAATAGCTTTGTAAACAGGCATCTTGGTTTCTTTCCCTGAGAATGTCCCAGTCCACAAACACTCTGCACTTCAATCAGTAGAAAGCTGCACTCACAGAGCTTAGGCAATACTGGATTTCATCATCAATGTTGGCCCTTGTGGAAAGATAGCTGCCCAGGTAGGAGACGTGATCAACACATTCCAATGTTACACTGTTAAAATGGATTTGTGGCTCTGCAGAGGGGGTTTTTTGTGCTAGCACTTTGGTTTTCTAGATGTTGAGCAATAGGCCAAGCTTTTTGTAAGCTTCTGCAAAGCTATTTTGGATGGTTTGGAGGTCATCCTCTGAGTGTGCACACACTACGTTGTCATCAGCATATTGAAGCTCTAAGACAGAAGTTATGGTAACCTTATTCTTTGCTTTCAGCCTTCTCAAGTTAAAGACCTTTCCATCTGTTGGATATATGGTTTCTACCCCGGTGGGATTTTCCTTTCAACAATGTATAGGATCAGGGGAATGAAAATAACGAATAGAGTTGTGGCAATAACGCAACCCTGTTTAACACCTGATCCCACTGTGAATGGTTCACTTTAAGAGCCATTGTTATCTGTGATTGTTGCTGTCATATTATCATGGAGGAGCCGAAGGATGCTCACAATTTTTTCTTTGAAGACTTTGACAGGTATCCCATCAGGTCCGCTGGCTTTATTGTTTTTCATTTGGTTAATAGCTGTACACAACTCTCCTGCTGCTAGCTCATTTCTAATTTGTTTTTGTATAATTTGTGAGAGGACCTCAGCAGCTACAGGAGAGTTGCGGTTAAGGAGATGTTGGTAATGTTCCAGTGCAATGCAATAGCTTCTTTATCTTTTAGAAGTGTGGTACCGTCTGTTGAGCGTAGGGGGCATATGCCATGAATTATTGGTCCATAGATGATCTTTGTGGCTTTAAAGAAACTCTGTGCATCATGAGTGTCGGCTAAGAGCTGGATCTCCTGGGCTTTTTTTATACACTAGGTGTTCTTTAGTTCTCTGGTTCTTCTTTGAACCTCAGCCTTAGTGTTGGCATAGGTATTTTTCTTAGTTTCTATCTCTTTGCCAGATCCAAAAAGCCTTCCTTTTCTTGTCAATAGTGCATTCAATCTCACTATCATTCTTATCAAACCAGTCCTGCTGTTTCTTGGTCTGGTACCCAATAGTTTGTTCACAGGCTGCAATAATGGATGTTTTTAGCTTGGTCCAGTGTTCCTCGACGTTATCAGGGAACTCCAAAAGCAGATGGTCCTTAAGAGTTGTTTGGAAGCAATCCCACTTAATAGGATCTTGAAGGGCTTGAGTGTTCATTTTGTGCCTTAGTTTCCTTCCTTGAAACCTGCATTGAGTTATAATTTTGATAGCCATTGTGGGACGTATTAATCATGAAGGTCTGTCAGCATTTTCACATACATGTCTCCTAATAAGCACATTTTTGCATGTAGTTCTAATATTAACATGTTCCCCTAATATTTTGCATTTCATTTTTACTAATGCATGAATGTTAGGTGCCTTTGTTCCTAATAGAAGGATTTTTGTACGTACTGTCTTGGTTGGAGACCTGCACTGCAAAATCCAGAGAAGGGGGAATTTTGAAGCGTAGCTGTTCTTCTGTTTGCATCTTGCTTCAGGAAGTGTGAATTAGGTAGTTTCTCATTAAAATGCAAACAAATTAGAATTTCTGCCCAGTGGTTCAGTAACTTTTTATTCTAGCAGGCTTTTATTTTGTGGGGTACACATACAGTATTTTTTATTATGTTTAAGCTGCTGGCCCTGTCCCCTTTATTGCCACTGTTTTTAATGGAATTAGAATTTTTATATGTTATAAACTGCCTTGAGTGGTTTATTTATACCAGAAGGGTGAGATATGCTAAGTCAATAAATAAATAAAAGTCTGAAATGGATTAGGTGACTCTGCTTCAGAGGGAATTGGGTTAGCATTAACCCAATTAAAGTTGGCGACCCCCACAGTTGCAATAGTGTCAAGAGAGAGGCTAGTAAGTAAGTGGTTTTTATGAAAATAATATCTAACACAAAGTTAATCACCAAACATCAATGCTGATTAGAGATGGATGAATTTGTCACTTTTGGTTTTTCTGTTTCTTCTTCTTCCTATCTTAAGCGCAGTTCTCCACTTTCCACATCAGTTTGTGATTATATATGTTTTGAAATCATCATGAAATTTCACCAGTGTTTGGGTGCATATTTATCCCAATACACACATGTTTAAAATGCAACTTTGGTTAATTTGTAAACTGCTTTGATTTCCCCCCTGCAGTCAAGCAGTGTATATATTTTAAGAAGCAAACAAATACACTATTTTTTGCAAAGCATATTTTTCTAATACAATTCATGTCATTTTCACAAATATGTGCATTTCGATGCACGCTTTAGTCTATGCATTTCCGTACACACTGCTTGGCTTGAGAACTTTACTGTAAGAGCTGGAGAAGCGCAGATTTCAAATGATAGCTGTGTTTCAGTTTGTGTATTCTTTCTGAAAGTGAAAATTAGGTAGGTTCACCACTAAATGTGAAATGAGTTGAATTCCGCCTCTCCCCGCCGGTCTGTAATGCTGATCATCTTATATATATAAAATCGTTCAAGTTGGATGTTTGTTAACAATCGCCTTTCTCCATAACCCCTTGATCGATTCCGTTCAAATTTGGACACAACGTTCCATGCCCAAATGGGAGTGATCATATGTACTTACATTGCACAAATACCACACACCTTTCCCAGGTAAAAATGTGATTTTGTGCCAAAAAATATAGTGCCCTCCAGTGGACGTTAAACAGCACACCTGTTTCTGACCCCTCCTCCTCCTTTCCCGATGTCACTACCACCATCCACTCATAGACTAAAATAGTAGTAATAAACAGTTGTAGAAACGAAGAAAAAAACGGGAGGGGCAAATGGAGAACACATAGACTGAACTTCAACGAGATAAGGTATAAGTAAACATACACTTTCTCTTTCATACTGTATCTTACTTTTGCATTTCACCAAATCAGCCACAGCAAGGCGTGGCCGGGTCAGCTAGTAGATAATAATATGGTAGAGTTGGAAGGGAATCTTTTCCCCAGCATGGGGCTTGAACCCACAGCCTTCAGTTTAAGAGTCTCATGCTCTACGATCTGAGCTATCAGATGCTGTGATACTCAATAGGGTTGGGTGATACCTGGTTTTCAACATTGTGATATATCACCAGCTAAACACTGTGATATACTGATATATCAAAAGGAGTTATGTTGGGTGGCTTCATGGTTTTCCCCACATTGTCATTTTTGCATAGTACTATCTCTCTCTCACACACCAGGATTCATGATATATTGCCAGGTCAAAAATTATGAAACCGATATCACAATATGGACTTCAACCCGGTTTTGGACGATATATATTGCTCAACCATGTTAGAGGTGAGCTGGAGGCAATTACATGGGAGAGGAAAGGCTGAGAGGTGTCAGGGGGTGACTCCACAGAGAATTCCTGATCTTTAACCATTGTTAATACCATGCGGGTAGCGCTGTGGTCTAAACCACTGAGCCTCTTGGGCTTGCTTATCGGAAGGTTGGTGGTTCGAATCCCCGTGAGCTCCCCTTGCTCTGTCCCAGCTCCTGCCAACCTAGCAGTTCGAAAGCATAACACTGCAAGTAGATAAATAGGTACCGCTGCGGCGGGAAGGTAAACAGCGTTTCCGTGCGCTCTGGCACTTGTCACGGTCCTTCGTGCACCAGAAGCGGTTTAGTCATGCTGGCCACATGACCCAGAATGCTGTCTGTGGACAAACATCGGCTCCCTCAGCCTGAAAGCGAGATGAACGCAGCACCTCCATAGTCACCTTTGACTGGACTTAGCTGTCCAGGGGTCCTTTACCTTTTACCTTACCATGATATCCTCCCCAGATCTGCAAAAGTAAAGGCAGATGTGTATGGAATGACTCAAAATTGACTGGAAAGGCTTTTGCACAAGCTCCAAGACAGCCTCAGTGTTTACCATTGCTCCTCGATGTCTTAATGTGCCGTACATAATCCTTGCCCGTTTTGATTTCCTCACATCCTGTCCTGGGATGAACTGGAGATGCTACGATGACTAGGACTGTGGGTTCTTTCAGTGTTCCAGTGTTTATCTCCCGACATATGGGAGGGAGCACGGTTTTGAACCCCCCCCCCCAAGCCCACACATTGGGAACACGCAAGTAAACAAGCTTGCGCTGAAGGGTGAGAGCATTAACTGGAACACACGCGTAGCAGCTGGCGAGCAGTCGAAAACCTTTGCAAATGGGAGGTCTCCCTGCCTCACCCATCACCGAAGAGACCATTGCTCATGTGGGGTCAGCAGAGGAAGCTGAAAAAGAGGGGGCAGAACTCTGGCACGTTTTGGCAGGTCGATGAAATTGACTCCCATTGTGGGAGGAACCTCCGGAGATGAGAGTGGAGGCTGATCATTAAGTTCCTTGTCTAAGGAGGAATCCTCTTTTGGCAGCAAAGCAGACAGCCGCTAATAAACAGGCTGGTTGTTATCTTTTGTTCAGCACACTATGTGCTAGTCCATGCTTGACAATCAACATCAGGTCCTAATGGCACTGTTTTTAAACCTTGAGTCGCCATGTGATGTTAGACCACATCTCCCATCATCCTTGGCTGTTGGCTAAGCTGGCTGGCGATGGTGGGGAGGTTGGAGAACATTGCTCGGAAGCAAAGCCAGACTATGATCGGTGGAGAGCATGTGCAGGATAGCAACCTGAGTCACATATATAGCACCTCTGTTTTCAGAAAGCGTTCCTTTATCATTTATGCCCACCTTGTGAAATAAGAACAGTACAAATTTCCTGTGACATGTCTCAGCTCAAGACTTCATGCTTTGCATGCTCAGTCATTGGCATATCCAGTTTTAAAGCCCACAAGGAGCATCACTGGGAAATAGATGCCTGTCTAGGTACCACTGTTACTTGAAACAAAAGATACTGGATGAAGTGGACTTGTGTTAGTATTGGCTACTGGAATGAGGCAGCTTCATATATGCATGTGTTGTTGTTCCATGATGTGATATTGTGGAGTTGTGTTGTTGGTCTTGAAAACAGGGGTATCCTGAGTTGAAATTGTTGTTGTTCAATGGCTTTATAAATGACTTGGTTGAAGGTATTGAGGGGATACTCATCAAATTTGCAGGGGACACTAAACTGGGAAAGAATCGTCTCCAGACACACAAGCAGAACTTTATTTGGTTGTTATTCTGAAGATTTATATCCAGCTTTTCATTCCAGTGATTCTATTGGCAGCTTATGTGCAACATGTAACAAGACATGTTTACAGCATTTAGTGTCAATTGGGGCCACATCTAGGGGTCTTGGTCGACCACAAACTTAACGTGCGTCAACAGTGCGATGCAGCAGCAAAAAAAGCTAACACTATTTTAGGCTGCATCAACAGACGTCTAGTGCCCAGATCAAGGAAAATAATAGTCCCACTCTATTCTGCCTTGGTCAGACCACACCTGGAATACTGTGTCCAGTTCTGAGCACCACAATTTATGAAGGATATTGACAAGCTGGAAGGTGTGCAGAGGAGGGCAACCAAGATGATTAAGGGTCTGGGAGTGAAGTCTTACGAGGAGCGCTCAAAGGAGCTAGGTATGTTTAGCGTGGTAATGAGGAGACTGAGAGGAGATATGATAGCCATCTTCAAATATCTTAAGGGCTGTCACATGGAGGAGGGAACAAGCTTGTTTTCTCCTGCTGTGGAAGGTAGGACTCAAACCAATGGCTCAAGAAAGGAGATTCTGACTAAACATTCAGAAAAACTTTCTGACAGTAAGATCTGTTTGGCAGTGGAACAGACTCCCACAAGAGGTGGTGGACTCTCCTTCCTTGGAGGTATTTAAGCAGAGGTTGGATGGTCATCTGTCATGGATGCTGTAGCTGAGATTCCTTCATTGCAGAAGGTTGGCTAGATTACCCTTGGTTTCCTTCCAACTCTAAGATTCTATAATCAGATGACTTGCATCCAGATGAGCACCTATTCCAGGCTTCCTCAACCTCGGCCCTCCAGATGTTTTGAGACTACAATTCCCATCATCCCTGACCACTGCTAGCTAGGGATCATGGGAGTTGTAGGCCAAAAACACCTGGAGGGCCGCGTTTGAGGAACCCTGACCTATTCAAAATCCAATAAGGTCATCAATTCATGAAAGCTTCCTCCATGTGTATATTTATTCCTTCCTGGACTGGGGTGCCAGTTCACATTGCTGTTGGCTAGTAGCGCCATGCTTCCTGGAGTCTCTGTGAAATCCCCTGTAGCCAGTGGCTTGTATCCAAAGTAACACTATGTGAGTGTTCTGTCTGTGGAAGTATTTCTGGCTGTGCAATGGAACAATCTCCTAAATCTGTTTTAAGGGTTCCCCCCAACCCTCTGGAGCAGGTTTGGGGAGGGCACGTGGGGGGGGGAGCTCCCACTGCACACATGGGAATCATTGCACGATTGGGACCCAGTGTGGATGGGAAGATGTTTAATGCGCATTGACTTTTATCAGCTTGCATTGCTAACCCTTCCAGAGTCAAACATACACACACAACCAAAGACCGTTAGGAACGTCCCTGCATTTAAATGCATGCAGCTTGTAAATTGTTCAGTGTTGTGAGCAAACTGGAAAACAAAACTTGAGAGGAGGGTGGGGGGAGAGAGAATTGGCTAGACTTGTTGAAAAGCATTCTTTTTGTTCCTATAATCAAGATAGCTGCAGGGTAGCAAAACTGAAAATAGAGCGTTAGGTGATATTTGCTCTCATTACAAAGATTGATTTTTTAATTAAAATTAAGTTTTAATTAAAATGAGGGGCGATGTATGCTGGCATTTCCAAGAACACACTAATGTTTTGAATTCACGTGGCTCATTTTGATAACAAAGCCCGGGTTTTCAGTTGCTCCTGAGTTCTGTCGGTCAGTGTAATGGGAAACTGCATGCACTTGATTTTCAAATGGCACTTCTGTTTTTATTTATTTATTTATTATTCCTTTAATTTCTATATTGCCCTATACCCGAAGGTCTCAGGGTGGTTCACATAAAATATCAAATACATAAAATCAAAATAAAACCAACAACCCAATAAAAAAACCCTAAAGAGGCAGCATTTTTTAAAAAAAGTGTATAGGATATAGATCAAGTCAAGCAAACACCTGGTTGAACAGTAAAGTTTTTGCCTGGCGCCTAAAGGTGTATATTAATGAAGGTGCCAGGCAAACTTCCCCGGGGAGAGCATTCCACAGACGGGGAGCCACTGCAGAGAAGGCCCTGTTCTCATGTTGCCACCCTCCTGACCTTTTGCAGAGGAGGCACATGAAGAAGGGCCTCAGAAGATGATCTCAGGGTCCGGTATATGGAAAGAGGCAGTCCTTGAGGTATTGCGGTCCTGAGCCTTTTCCTCGAGAACATACATGAAGGAGGCCTTCCAGGTCAGGCGGTTGATAGCATCACTTCCATCACTTGAAGAAGGGACATAACTCAGTAGTAGAGAATCTGCTTTGCAGGTCAAAGGTCCCAGATTCAGTTCTGGGCATCTCCAGCTGGACTGAAGGAGTTCCCATTCTGAACCCCTGGAAAGCCAATACTGGCCAGGGTAGACAAAAGTGACCTTATATGGACCAATGGTCTCATTCAGTATAAACACCTGTGTGTGGTTTTCCCGCAATGTGGGGATCCAGCTGGAGGAGAAGAGGCCCCGCCATTGCAGAAAATCAGCCCCCAACATGTAGAGGACTGTTGGAATGGAGGCGGAGAGCTGTGCAGAGGGAAGGTGGAACCAACAGGCTCATTCCCTCTGTCTCTCCTCTCTCTCACACACAATTGCAGGAGAATGACCATGTTAGCCCTCTTGTCACCAGCATGCCCATGGTGCCCATGGGAAACAGCCAAGATACAAGTCGCTGGTACCTCTGGAGGGGTTGGGAGAACTCACACAAAGCCTTTTCCCAGGCACTGAATAAGTAACTTTATTGTGTCTCTAAGCTCATTTTATTTGACTTTTTATTTAATTTTGCTTTGCTGTTCACGAGCTGCATCATATTAAATATTTACTATTCTGGTTATATTGTCAAGATGCACTTGACGGTCTTATGGTAATCACCACTCAGCCTTTCAGCAGAGGCTGTGTCTGTGTTTATACAGTTCAGGGGACAGTGATGAACCCCACATCTAGCTATCACCGCCAAGGGATGCATCTGTCTATTTCCGATCTGTCTTGCTTGCCTGTTCTGTTTTGTTTCCACAGTAATCACACACACACACACACACACACACACACACACACACACACACACGTATGTATGAAAATGCATATTTAAATTTGTATCTTGAACCTATTTACTCCCTAAATATGCATTTCTAAAGACTTTGCATCGCAAAACACACATTTTTTTCCAGTATTTTTTTGCAGCTGATAAGTTTTTCAAGCTGCGAACTGTGTCACAAGCAGGGCTGTGTTGAAATCTGTTCTTCAGTGTTGTTTGTTATAAGCTTCCTTCCTCTGACAAAGAGGAGTGGGCAACGGCTTGGCGGATTTCATGTGAATGGCAAGGAAGAAAAAGAGGGAAGCATAAAGAGACAGAAAGAGGAGTGAAGGATGATAACCTTGTGCTCAGGAACAAACGTGGCCCCCGGGCTCCTTTATCAGGCCCTCGTGACTTTCCATAGGCTGCACCCTTACTTGCAGGGGGTTGGATGAGATGATCCCTCAGAATCCCTCCTAGTTCTATGATTCCTCAGGCCACATCCTTCACCAGCTCTCCTTGGCTGTTTATGCTTGGCTAGAATACTATTACTTTTCCTATTATTTATTAAATTTGTATGCCACCCTTCATTCAAAGATCACAGGGCAACTCACAACATAATATGTTGACTATGTCATGAAACTCAGATAGCGCCTCTTGCTTGCATGGATGGAACACAGAGAGAAGGGTGCCCATGTGTGTAGAAACTACCTTATTGTAGAAATGTTAGACCCACAGCCATTGCCCCGCCTACTTTTGCTTCTGGCTTCACCCCTCCCCTAACATATTGTCAGGAATGAGCCAGCTCCAAGTGAAGGTTTGCAGCCAACTGCAGAAAGCAGCCAGGAACAGAGAAGCTTAGATGTTTGTCAGGCAGGGGAGAGCCAGCAGCTGCAGACTTTGGCTCTTCCTGACCTTGACGGGCAGGCTGATAAGGGGGTAGCTGAGAGCAGGCTGGAACACAGCCAAAGCTCTCAAGAAGTTCCAACAGGTGCGAACAGACACAGAGACATTCTCTCGGAAAAGGAAGAGGTTGGAGTTGATCCACTAAGTCCGAAGAGTCGGTGAATGGGAGGGCTGCTCAATAGGAAACAAAACAAGAGACGTAGGGGTTGTGAGTTCAATATCTTCTGTTGATGCTGGAAGGAGTCTTCAGAAGGGTCGTCTTGAGTAATGTGCTGGAGGCTTTGTTAGAGCCATCCGGAGCTATCAGTTTGTTTTTGCAATAAATCCTTCTGTTTAATTACCTACGCTTACTGTGCTATCAAGCTGGGGACCTGGACTTCTGACACATGTGGTCCCTGGAAGGTTGCTTGGAAAGGAATGTGGGCCGGGAGCTAAAAAAGATCCCCTTCTTCTGCTCTATCTCAATAGTTTACTGAGTTTACTATACTCAGTGCTATTTTTCTAGAAAAAGAGGTGTCTGAGCTCATAGACTTAAGACATGATTTCTATTATGGTGCCTTTATTCTAGGTCCACTGGATCAGAAAGCCGTTTTCCAAACCGTTTAATCGTTCTGGAGGAGGAGAGGCCGGGGGATGGATGAAAGTAATTCCTACTTTTAAAAGTTGAGTTTTAAAAGTAGAATATCCATAAAAGTATGCCAAGGGGTTAAGAAGGGATGGCGCATTTTCAATTACGGTTCGTTATGGGAAGTTCCCTTTTGTTAAGCTAACAGTAAAACCGATAGTTTCCTCCGTAACGAAACATAAAGTGAGTTTGCTCGAATCAGTAAACTTAATGGAGGGTATTATACAAGAAACGGGTCCTTGAAAATCTGGCTTGTTTAACAAGCCTCCAATCCCCCGCCCCATGCCTATGACATCCCCGTTGGAGAAGCATAACTTGTTAAGAGGAAAGTCACCTCCAACCTTCTAAACAATCAAGGAAGTTTTATGAAGTTGAACATTTCTCGGAACTGCTGACCATTGCAATTAAGTTGCCGCCCATCTGCATGGCCTCTCCTTGATGGATGCAATTGTGATACTTACGGGAAATGTTTTTGTTTTAAGAAAGTACTCTCTTTTGGAGGGTGTAGTTGGAAAGTTGACCGCAGGCCTCAATCAGTGCTAGATTTACATATAAGCTAAACAAGCTATAGCTTAGGGCCTCACTCTCTTGGGGCCCCCCAAAAAATTTAAAGGGAAAAAAACTGGATGTACCCGGTACATTTCCAAAATATAAGATAAAAAACAAATAGAATAAAACCTACATACAGCAACAGTGTTTTGTGCTGTGTAGGCTCCTAGGATGTAAGTCATGGGCCCTGCCTACTAGCCTGCTCCCTAAAATATCACTGGTTTGCTCCTTTCTATATATAGGAGCAACTGCTTCTTGGGAGAAAAGCAATGACAAACCTAGACAGCATCTTAAAAAGCAAAGACATCACCTTGCCAACAAAGGTCTGTATAGTTAAAGCTATGGTTTTCCCAGTAGTGATGTACGGAAGTGAGAGCTGGACCATAAAGAAGGCTGATCGTCGAAGAATTGATGCTTTTGAATTATGGTGCTGGAGGAGACTCTTGAGAGTCCCATGGACTGCAAGAAGATCAAACCTATCCATTCTTAAAGAAATCAGCCCTGAGTGCTCAGTGGAAGGACAGATCCTGAAGTTGAGGCTCCAGTACTTTGGCTACCTCATGAGAAGAGAAGACTCCCTAGAAAAGACCCTGATGCTGGGAAAGATTGAGGGCACAAGGAGAAGGGGACAACAGAGGATGAGATGGTTGGACAGTGTTCTCGAAGCTACTAGCATGAGTTTGGCCAAACTGCGAGAGGCAGTGAAGGGTAGGCGTGCCTGGCGTGCTCCGGTCCATGGGGTCACGAAGAGTCGGACACGACTGAACGACTGAACAACAACAACAAATATATAGGGTGCCTACATTCTGCATAGACTGGTTGCATGGCAACATGGGCAAATGGCTTGAGATACCTATTAGGTCCATAAATTACCATATAGCATATATTCAACACACAAAAACAGCGACAATTGCTTGTTGACAAAGGACAGCTGAGCTGAACATATAAAGGGCCCCATTACATTCAGTAGCTTAGAGCCCCACCAAACCTAAATCTGGCCCTGGCCTCAATGTTCAATTTGCCCCACTGGAAGCATCTCATATGCATCCAGGTTGTAGCCCCTGACCTCAAGGATACACCCCTTATTCCATACCTTCACCACCCCCTCCCATGCAAGATGAGGGTTCTTTATACCATTCCACCCACCCTAGATGTGAAAAGCAGAATCCCACATTCATGAACCTTCACCGCCAGGCATTTTGGACCACAGCTGCCATCAGCCTCCACCCAGCACAGCTGGAAGGTCACCAAGCTGACATAGGAATGCCCTTGGCAAGCAGGATTCAAAAGGCGATTAGGGCATGTTGGATTTTTCAACTTTTAAATTCCAAAAATGGCGCATGCTGAAACGTTGCAGCATGACTTGGGAATTCAAAAGATACTTTGGCTAGATGAATATAATTTAGTTTTGCTTGGTAAGCGGAATGTGTGTAAAACTGCATAGAAATCATTAAAAATGATTGCCAAGTACTTGCAGTTGTTGTTGTTGTTGTTGTTGTTGTTGTTGTAAGCATTATCTGACATTTTCCAAAAGGAAACTTAAATTGTTTTGGTTTTCCGAAACTAATTTATGTGCTTCTTCATCAAACGTAGACTTACCAAGATAAATGTTGTCCATTCACAAAATTAATAGCAGATTTGAAACCCTTCCACCAAAAACCATGTTTTTCAGACCCCTCAGTGAAGAAATTTGCAGTAATTAAGTTTCACCCCCTAAAATGACACACCTTAAGTATCATGAAAGAACTGATGATGATGATGATGATGATTCTGCTGCTCTTCACACAGGAGAGCGTAAGAAGGACTGTGTTAGGTATCATCCACCCTCTTTCCAACAATGCCAAGCCAAGGGCTTTCAGGAAATCCACAAACCTAGCCTGAGGGCAAAGACATCACCTTGCTAACAAAGGTCCGTATAGTTAAAGCTATGGTTTTCCCAGTAGTAATGTACGGAAGTGAGAGCTGGATCATAAAGAAGGCTGATCGCCGAAGAATTGATGCTTTTGAATTATGGTGCTGGAGGAGACTCTTGAGAGTCCCATGGACTGCAAGAAGATCAAACCTATCCATTCTTAAAGAAATCAGCCCTGAGTGCTCACTAGAAGGACAGATCCTGAGGTTAAGGCTCCAGTACTTTGGCCACCTCATGAGAAGAGAAGACTCCCTAGAAAAGACCCTGATGTTGGGAAAGATGGAGGGCACAAGGAGAAGGTGGATGAGATAGTTGGACAGTGTTCTCGAAGCTACTAACATGAGTTTGGCCAAACTGCGAGAGGCAGTGAAGGATAGGCGTGCCTGGCATGCTCTGGTCCATGGGGTCACGAAGAGTCGGACACGACTGAACGACTGAACAACAAAGCCTGAGGGCAGCCATTGTTTACACACACACACACACACACACACACACACACACACACACACACAGAGAGAGAGAGAGAGAGAGAGAGAGAGAGAGAGATGCTCTCCAATAACTGATATTTATTGACCTGCTGCCTCCCCATACAGAAGGGAGGGATGTGTGAGTTTAAGCCTTTGTCCATGATGACAGGTCATAGGGAGGGGGTATCAGCTGACTTATCTTTTTTTTAAAATAATTTTTATTAGTTTTACAATTTTATAAGCACATTACATCTCGGTTAAAGTTACACGTTCATTATATCTTTAACCTTAATAATAATAAATCTTAACATTGCTTGGGCCTGGCCCCAATTTACAGGCCAGGCAATTGTCTTTGCGGGGAGTGCCCTATCTGGGTGGATGGAGCAGCCAAGTAATTTCGTTGTCCCCGAAGGGGGCAATGACAATAAAATATATTCTATTCTATTCTATTCTATTCTATTCTATTCTATTCTATTCTATTCTAATTTTCTCTATTTCATATCTCAATTGACTCCCTCACATCCTTCCTGTTGATTTCATAATCTATCTTATTATCAGGATCATACATCCTCTTTTGAATCATCATCATATATAATCACTTCTTTAAATCTAAATTCATACCTCAGCATCTATGTACTTCTACATTTTCCCTATAGTCATCTTCTTTATTTCCCCCTTCCTCCCCTTGGTCTCCGAGAAATTAGCCATGTTATTTCCATTACTTCATCAATTAAAAAAAAAAAGATTAATCACACGTGCCATTAGCCATATCCATATTCATTGTCTTTAAAACCAGAGAAATGTCCCATTCCAGAGTAAAACATAGTCCTTCTTCACCCCACACCCACTCTTCCAGAGTTGACTTATCACTGAGAGACATTGCCTTTCAGGTCCCTTTGTGAGCATATTTTGTTGAAACGACTTGCAAATGGATTTCAAGGATGGTGTGTTGCGGTGCCCGTCAGCTACTCTGTTCAGTCCCTGTGCGGTCGCAGTGCAAGCAACTGAAGTCCAGTTTTGGCACAAACTCCTTGGAAATGTACTTCCAAGGAATGGGGCCATGCCTTTACCTGCCTGATCTCGGCTGTCACGCATGGCGTTGGATGTGGTAGGTGGGTGTGGTTTGGGGAGAATGGCCTGCAGATCAGAGGTTCCCCAGCCTGCGTTATACAGAGAGGTTGCGCTGAATAATACACCCTTGTGCAAATTAATTGAAACAAACAATGAATTTAGTACAGTAGTTTTTTTGTACAAAACTCACATATACATGTACAAAACTCACATATACGTACATTAGTAACGGATATGATCTCCGCTATTTTTAAGCAGCATTTGAACACGGTTTGGCATGGAGTCTACTATGGTAGTTTCAAACAGTTACAGGTAGGGAGCCGTGTTGGTCTGCCGCAGTCGAAACAAAATTAAAAAATTCCTTCCAGTAGCACCTTAGAGACCAACTAAGTTTGTTCTTGGTATGAGCTTTTGTGTGCATGCACACTTCTTCAGAAACACTGAAACAGAAGTCACCAGACCCTTATATATAGTGAGAGGGTGGGGGAGGGGTATTACTCAGAAGGGTGGTGGGAATGGGTGATTGGCTGATAGGTGAGGTAAACAACCTGTTGACGACTGTTGACGACTGCAATTGGTCTTGCAGGAAAAAGCAAGGGGTGAGATGGCTAAAAATAGCTTTGTCATGTATAATGAGATAAGAATCCAATGTCTCTATTCAGACCAAGTCTCTCCATGGTTTTAAGCTTGGTAATGAGTTGCAATTCAGCAACTTCTCTTTCCAGTCTATTTCTGAAATTCCTTTGCAATAAGACAGCTACTTTGAGATCTTGTATAGAGTGTCCTGGGAGACTGAAGTGTTCTCCTACTGGTTTCTCTGTCTTGTGATTCCTGATGTCATATTTGTGTCCATTTATCCTTTGGCGTAGGCAGGGTTTGGCCTGTTTGTCCAATATAGAGAGCTGAAGGGCACTGTTGGCATTTGATAGCAACAATAGAAGATGAGCAATTAAATAGTCCTGAGATGGTATGTTTGATGTTTCGAACAGTCACTGTTGATTTTCGGATCTCTGTACCACACTTGAATCAGTGCCTGAATGAGCTTCTCCATAGTCATACAGTCTACAGCACAGAGGCGACTTTTGCATATAGCCCACAAATTCTCAATGCGATTTACGTCCGGGGAATTCCCTGGCCAATCAAGTACCTGTATTTGCTGCTCTGTCATGAATATCTTCACCCCTTTCGATGTGTGACAGGGGGCTAGGTCCTGCTGCAATATCCCCGTGCCCTCAGGATACCTCTTTTCCAGTTCTGGAATAACTCTCTTTCATAGAGCCTCAATATATTGTGGGAAGCGCATCATTCCTTCTATTGCCTGCAGGCTTCCGACACCATAATAACTGAAGCACCTCCAAAATATCTTCTTTTGTGGGTGCTTGACAGACTGATCGATGTGGCATAGAAAACATGCTTTGTTTCAGTTAATTTGCGGAAGGGTGTACAAGTGGAGCTGGAGCAAAGCCTCTTCTGGAGAGCGGAGGGCAAAAGAACCCTTTGCTCTGTATCTTGAGTCAGGTGAGAGTGGTTCAGCGGGCAGAGCAAAGAAGAAGAAGAGGAAGAAGAGTTCGGATTTGATATCCCGCTTTATCACTTTATCCTGTCCACAACAAACACTCTGTGAGGTGAGTGGGGCTGAGAGACTTCAAAGAAGTGGGACTAGCCCAAGGTCACCCAACAGCTGCATGTGGAGGAGCGGAGATGCGAACCCGGTTCCCCAGATTACAAGTCCACCGCTCTTAACCACTACACCACACTGGCTCTTCGCCCTTGCTCAGTTCAGAATACGAATCATGTTAGAAACCAGCAACCAGCCAGGACTCTTCCAGTCTTCAGAGTGCATAACACACCACACAGCTCAGTCTTGTTAAAAACAATATATGCATTGGGGGGGGTGTAATTCCCGCACATATGTTTATGCAACTGTCATCTTTTTATTTATCTTCTTGGGAGTTATTTCATTTTCGTGAATTGGTGTTTACGACAACGCTGAGATGCAATTTGAAAGCAAAGAGCAGGATTGACTGGGGGGGGGGGGACCCCGCAGATATTGCTCCGTGCTCGGGAATCGGCTTGTTTTCATGAATCAATGCTTACTCTTTTAATTTTATTTAGTTATTTAAATTTATTCCCCACCCTCGCCCATCGCCTCAGGGTAGCTCCTGGTTTTGGAAATGGGAAAATTAATTCTTTGGCTCAATCTAGTGAGGAAGTTGAAGGCCCAATATTCATGACATGCATTTATTACCCCAGCATAACAATGGCAATTAAACACTGGCTCGTCAAAGATGTCCTGAATGTCAGAGAGTATAACGCTTCAAAAAGATGCCTGGGCAAGTTTTTTGGGACCGAGTTTTATATTACAAACTTAGCATGAGCTGCCAAAACTGTGTTCCTATAATGTACGCAAGATTCCTGTAACATCTGCAATTGGAGGCCTGAAGGATGCATTGAAGTCAATGCCTGAAGGATGCATTGGTTTTCAAAAGTCAGGGCTGGCACCAGCCTTGAGGGAGTCCTGGGCAACAGTGTCTTCCCGTGGCTCCCAGTACACCCAGGTGGGATTACCTGGCTATCGTAGCAGGGTTCCAAGCAGCACTGTGGAGTCAGATCTAAACACTCTTTAAATTTCCCACCATGTCCTGGATTGATAATAGATGGGAGACATTGTGGGAAATCAGAGTGGTGGACAGATCCAGCCATCTGGCAGCGCTCAGTGCTGGTCTGGGGAACGGGGGGGGTGTGTGTGGAGATTAGGGACTAGAGCTGGCATCAGCCTTGTCAGGGTGTTGGAGTCCTGTCAGCTGCCCAAAGGTGCCAACGCCTGATCCCAAACCTATCCACATTTATTTATTTTTTCCTGTGTGCACAGTTACAGTTTTGCATACTGTTCTAGGGCAGGGGTAGGCAACCTAAGACCTGTGGGCTGGATGCGGCCCAATCGCCTTCTGAATCCGGCCCGCAGATGGTCCGGGAATCAGTGTGTTTTTCCATGAGTAGAAATGTGTGCTTTTATTTAAAATGCATCTCTGGGTTATTTGTGGGGCATAGGAATTCGTTCATTCCCCCCCCCCAAAAAAAAATATAGTCCAGCCCACCACATGGTCTGAGGGATGGTGGACCGGCCCATGGCTTGAAAAGGTTGCTGACCCCTGTTCTAGGACAAGTAATCTGGGTGTCAGGCTTGGGGGGGGGGGTTATATCCACCCCCGGCAGCATCAAGGATAACTGCAGAAGCAAGAAAGTTGGTATTTATGGTTTTATTCAGTTCTCATGGTGCAAGTCCTTAACTCCATAGTGACATTGCTCACTCTGAGTTCCACCCCTTCTTTCCCCAGCAACAGCCTGTGGCCCTACGGGGGGCCTCAGGAGTCAAATGTCTTTGAGCCCTTTGCTCCTGAATTCTAAGTGAGCAGTACGTACGCTGGGATGGCGGCGCTTCTTTGCTTTCCAAGGGCGTCTCTGCTGGCAATTCTCCCTCTCCTTCTCCTAACGCCTCATAACTTGGCAGCTCTGAGTTCTGCTGCAATTCAATCCTGCCTCCCCCTTCTCTTGAAACTACTGGAGAAGGAGGGACCGATCCCCCCCCCACTCCACCCCTCCTCCAAGGGAAGCAAAGGAGGAGGAGGGGGGGTGATTCCCAGCCTTCCCCTTCAGTCCAGTCCCTGACACTGGGCTAGGCTCACTTGGGAGCGCAATGGGATTTTAATCTCACACTTCCGTACATGGACAGAAAAGGCATTCATCCCACAAGTGGCATGGGCAGGGAAGCATTGTGGCACACCTAGAATGGAGCGTGATACTTTTTAGTAAAGCTCCATAGCTATCAGGGCTGTGGGTCAGCACCAAGACTCCGAGACGAGCAGTAAAATTGGTTCTTTATTCAAAGACAAAATACAGACAGAGAACTTCACGGGCAGGACTAGCCCGATGAAGCAGTTGCCAGAACTGAGGATCTGAACCTCCTACTTCCTCTGAAGGGGGGGGGGTCTCTCTCTATGCCTTTTGTTCTGCTACATGTAATGCCCTCCTCGTTCTTGGAGACAGAATGAGGAGGGGAAAGGAAAACAGTGGAACTTGAAGGCTGCTGTGGATCTGTTGCAACCTCAGTCTCCTCTTCAGCTGCTTCACTTTCACTCAAACCTGTTGCTTGCTCAGCCTCCAACCCATCTGCCCCCTTTTCTTCCTCTGGTCTGTCTTCTGTATCCCACCACCATTCTCCTGGCTCAGAGCCTTCCTCCTGTGGTGCGTCTCTTGGGGGGGGGGGTCCCAAGCTGTAGCCTCCTCCCATTCCTCCTCGCCTAGCCAGTCCCTGACAATAGCTCAGTGGTGAAGCATCTCCTTTACGTGCGGAAGGGTGGTATATCCAGGTAGGGAGGGGATAGACCCCTTTCCGAAATGGTGAAGAGCTAATGCCAGTCAATCGGGAGAATACTGAATTAGAGGGACCAATGGTCTGACTTGGTATATACAGCCCTAATGAGAGACCCCAACAGCTCTAAACCCCCTTACCCCCAAAGAAAGCAATGGCTAGAGAAGAAGGCATTGGCCCTATAACTAGCCAGGGGGCAGCACTCTGGTTTGGGCTTGGAGGGACTCTGGCCAAAGACTACCTAGACCTATAAGACCTTGCTGAGACAACTTGGATGGATGGGCAGGAGCGCTATCCATGGTCCTGAACCCACACTATATACTCAATATACGACTGAGGTGAATGAGTTAGGATCCAGCTTAAGTTCCTCACTCTAGTTCCACAGCTGCCATGCCCCCATCACAACACTTTTTCAAGGCCTGCGCCATCTTAAGATTGACTGGGTTTGACTCAACCAGCTGTGTCCTGGTTGAGCTGGGATGAGGGAAATATGCTGGTGTAGCTCTGGTTGAGCTGAGTATGGGGAGTTACACCAGCGTAGCCTGGCTGCACTGCAGATGCCCAGCTTAGCTTCGGATCTGCTGGATCCTAACCTGACTCATCTTGTGATAGGATTGCTTCCTAAAAGATCAATACTGAGTAGATGCAATGTAAACTAAAATAACAGAAGATAGTGTTGTAATAATAATAATAATAATAATAATAATAATTTATTATTTATACCCCGCCCATCTGGCTGGGTCTCCCCAGCCACTCTGGGCGGCTTCCAAAAGAACATTAAAATACAGTAATCTATTAAACATTAAAAGCCTCCCTAAACAGGGCTGCCTTCAGATGTCTTCTAAAGGTCTGATAGTTGTTGTTCTCTTTGACATCTGAAGGGAGGGCGTTCCACAGGGCAGGCGCCACTACCGAGAAGGCCCTCTGCCTGGTTCCCTGTAACTTGGCTTCTCATGGTGAGGGAACCGCCAGAAGGCCCTCGGCACTGGACCTCAGTGTCCGGGCTGAATGATGGGGATGGAGACGCTCCTTCAGGTACACTGGACCGAAGCCATTTAGGCGTGGGGTTAATGATTTCAGCAAGTGATTTCAGCTCTCTGACATAGCAGGCAGGAGACAGCTTCTTCATGTAACAACTCTTTATTCAGGCAAACAAGACTGAGGGAACTGAGGGTAGGGAAGCTACATTTATAGGGACAGAGGACTGATTAGGAAAAGATACATTTTGGAGGGAACAATCTCAAGCAATCACACAGCTGCTTTTTGGTGGGAACCAATAAGACTGAGGATCCAAATGCAACAACTTGAATGCACCAATAGTAACTGTTCCTTCTGGGACAGGAAGGCAGTTACTTTACCCTAATGTGATTACAGACAATAGTAATACAGATATGATAACACTCTGAATCAATACACAACAGATAGCATAATGGATACCATACAAACTAGCATCAACAAATATCCTCGGCTCCAAAAGCTTCAACATCATCACAATTATATCCCACCATTTAGAAAATATCCAAAGACACACACACACACACAGAGAGAGAGAGAGAGAGAGAGAGGGAGAGGGAGAGAGAGAGGGAGAGAGAGAGAGGGAGAGAGAGAGCAATATTTTTTTTCAAAATCATGTAATCAAAATCATGATTACAATCATACAACCAAGTCCGCTGAACAGAATAAAAAGTGTTGTTGTTGTTGTTGTTGTTGTTGTATTTTCACATTTACACAAAGCTCCAGCGAGCATCCTTGCAGTCTCAGTAAAATCCTTGAAAGATGTGGTATAAAAGATTTAAGGGGAGATGTCACAGATAGAGGAAGGGAACTGTGATGTGAGATTCAGCCGGGGGGGGGGGGGAGAGAAAGCAAACTAATAAATCTAAAAGAAAATAATCTAAAACACAGATATTCAGCTAGACAAGGCAACCTGGAATGGAGTAATGGCAAAAGAGACCTTGGGGGTTTGGCAGACAGCACATATAATATATATATAAGCTTAAAATGCTCTAAGATGACAAAAAAGGGCAAATGTGATCTGAGGCGATATGAGCACATAAGAAAACAAGCTTTCTCCATCCATAGGGAGGTGATATTTCCCTCCCCCCCGCCCCTCTGCTATGCCGGAGTGGTGGTGCAGCTCTTGGGTGTTGCTGATAGATGTTGACAAATTGGCGAGGATTCCAACAGCAGCAAAAATCATTATGGGGCTTTGAGAGGTACCTGGTTTGGGAGAAAGAGACCTGATGACAGCAGGGCTCCTTGATGGCATCTCAAGGCAATGGTGACAGGAGTGTTTGGACTGCTTGTTCCACAGGGTAATACGAGGCTGAAATTCCCCCTGATTGGTTTTGTGGTGGGGTTTTCTTTAAAGAACAGCAGCCCAAAGAGAAGGAGGGAATGTCTAAAAGGCCTTGAAATTCACTTTGCAGCCAGAGGTGTCAATGTTAAATCTGGTCAGCCGAGCACATGAGGAAATGAATTGCAATTCATCGCAGGATTGGGACTCCAGTTTGGGTGGAGAAGCTGGGGCAGTGTCAGTCTGGAGTCTCAGTTACAGGTAGGTAGCCGTGTTGGTCTGTCATAGTCAAAACAAAATAAAAAATAAAAGAAAATCCTTCCAGTAGCACCTTAGAGACCAACTAAGTTTGTTCTTGGTATGAACTTTCATGTGCATGCACACTTCTTCAGATACACTGAAACAGAAGTCACCAGACCCGTATATATAGTGAGAGGGTGGGAGGGGTATTACTCAGAGGGGTGGTGGGAATGGGTGATAGGCTGATAGCTGTGGTAAACCTGTTGACGACTGTTAACGACTGCAATTAGTCTTACAGGAAAAAGCAATGGGTGAGAAGGTTAAAAATAGCTTTGTCATGTATAATGAGATAAGAATCCAATGTCTTTGTTCAGACCAGGTCTCTCCATGGTTTTAAGCTTGGTAATGAGTTGCAATTCAGCAACTTCTCTTTCCAGTCTATTTCTGAAATTCCTTTGCAATAAGACAGCTACTTTGAGATCTTGCATAGAGTGTCCTGGGAGATTGAAGTGTTCTCCTACTGGTTTCTGTGTCTTGTGATTCCTGATGTCAGATTTATGTCCATTTACCCTTTGGCGTAGGGTTTGGCCTGTTTGTCTGGAGTCTGTGTCAGTTGCAGAATGAGCTTTGATGGCCTTGAGGAGCTCTGCCACCATGAGGTCTCTTTTTCATCCTGCATTGTCTCTGGACCAAGAAGTCCACCTGAAAGGAGGTGGAAAGAAGGTACCAGGAAAGGGATAGGTGGGAAGAGGTTTCCCTCCTCTCATAATACTTGAAGCAGAGGTCATCCGAGGAAGCTGAATCTTGGAAAATTTGGGGCCAACGAAAGGGAGCGCTTCTTCACACAACATGGTGCATAGCTCAAAGGAATGTGATGGCACAAGTTGCAGTGATAGCCACCAAACAAGGCTTAGGCACATTGATGGAGAATAAGGCTCTGTTCTGCCTCCAGTCTCTGGGAATCACAAGTGAGCAGAGTTGTTATGATCATGTCCTGCCTTGTGGGCTCGCTGTAGGTATTTGGTTGGCCACAGGTGGGCCTTTGGTCTGATCCACCAGGGTCAAGCTAGCCAGAGGAAAGCATGACTGATCCTAGAGGAAAGGGAGAAAGGCAAGCGCACTCTATCTCATGCACACCCAAGCTAGCTAGCCTAAATCTGCCATGAGTCACCAAATCACCAAATTCCTGAACGAGGCAGTATCAAGTCTAGAGCACAAAGGAATCTCATTACCTCTGCTATTTAGCGCCTTAAAAAAATGTAATGGCAATTAACTAAAAACCAGTTTCAGGAAATGGGAATGTAATGCTATTAGAACCTATGATGCTGAGCTCTCCATTTGCTCTTTTTATCTAGTAATCTTTTAATCCGCTTTAGTATTGATATGTAGTAGTGCCGACATTATTTTCTCATTAGTGTGGGCTTGGGATTTTTTTATTTTCGTATCGGGGTTTTGTTTTTCTTTCCTTCCCCTTCCCATTTAATAACTCTATATCAGGCATAGGCAAACTCGACCCTCCAGATGTTTTGGGACTACAATTCCCATCATCCCTGACCACTGGTCCTGTTAGCTAGGGATGATGGGAGTTGTAGTCCCAAAACATCTGGAGGGCCGAGTTTGCCTATGCCTGCTCTATATCTCCATATATACTTTCTCTGAATATATGGTTGCTTCAGTCTCGCCCCCGGAGTCGCACCCATCTCTACGATTCTATTACAGTTGAATAACTTTTAAACTCTGATCTTTTCCCATTTTTTAAGCTTTCTTTGTTTTATCCATGTTGTTTTAATTTTTGTAAGCCGCCTTGAGTCCCTTGAGAAAAGGCAGGAAGACTAACAGTAATAATAATAAAATACCCTTGTTGGTTGATTATGGAGTCCATTTCGGGATTTGGCGTCCCATGTGCAGAGTACATAAATGTCAGTCATTATTACATAGTCAGAAGGGGCACACTTATTTCTACACGTATCTGGTTGTATTTTTATTACGCTGTGGCATTACAGAAATAAATGTGTGAGGAATTAACAAAGATTATGAAACAGTGCCACATCATAGATCAAAATAGTTTAGTCACTACTATGAGTAGCAGCCCTGCTTTCTTTTTAAAATGCATTGTCTCTGCAACGCTGGAAGACTTTCCATTTTTTAAAGACATCTTCTCCTTTCCCGACTCTATTTTAAAATAACAGCCATTTTGCTCATCCAGCCAGGGAGCTTGGGAATCAAACCTATGACGATCAAGCCCAGTGTGTATCACTCCAGTGGGCGGTGGGGGTGTCTGCCTGCTTAAATCCCCCATTCATCACCTTCATGGGCATTATTGATTCGGGTGACATGTCATCCACATATTGGAGAGCGAAAAATTGCTCCAATAACGTCCACCCTGGCTCACTGGTGTGCTTGCATGTCCTATATTTATCGATCAATGACCCAGGGCAAGAACTAGGCACCATTCAGGCCTCTCTGTGTGTGTTTTGAACTCCTTCTGCACTCACCCGGATAACGCGGCCACACAACAATTAGGAGGCTTCTGGATGAGCCCCTAACCATATTCCAACCAGCATTCAGTCCTGCCTTCTGTAACGATCATCACAGTTATTACTGGCCCATGGTTTTTAATCTTCGACCAAAACAAGTTATTCCCAGCCAGGGCAGTCAGTTTAGATTTGTTTTGTGTTTCAAAATATCATTCGCTGGTGTTAATTGAAACAACCACGGACAGGCAGAGAGCATTTAAGCCCTCCATGCTATGTAGCGACGGTGTTTGAGTCTGATCATTTGCTGGCCCTGAGCCTCGTGAGCTGAATGCAATTCCTGTGGCACGCAGAACCACCAGGAACATTTCTGCGTGTGTTCACTCTTGCACCTTCCTAGCGTTTTAATTCCCACTCCGGATTATTGTTATTAAGACTGGAGTTTTGCACATTTTGACTTTTGAGCTGCAACATAGCTGTCAACCCTCCCTTTTTTGTGGGAAACTCCCTTATTCCAATGCCGTTTCCCGCTGCTATCCCGAATTGTTGATATCCCTTAAATTTCCCAGATTTCAAAGGAAGCAACTCCTCTCCCTCCCTGCCGGCCAGGGAGGCTCCTCAGCTGCGTTGCTCGGCTGCCAATAAGGAGTCTGAGACCGACTGGGGGCGGAGCTTGCATGCCTTGTGCAGCCAGACCCTCACGCCCAACCAGACAGACAGCCTGCCTGCCGTCTATGCGCTCGCTCTTTCACTCACCCGTTTGCGCGCAGCCTCTGGAGCGCAGGGTGGCGAGGCTACTTGGTGCCATTGCACCGCCCTCACAGCATCCCTTATTTTCAAATCCGAAAGTTTTTAAAAATCCCTTATTTTCAAATCCGAAAGTTGACAGCTATGGGCAGGAGGGAAACGCGCCAGTTCCGTCGCCCCAATTGCGCAGAGGGGTGAAACGTAAAGAGAGCAGGAGGAGGGGACATGGGATGCCTAAGTTCTTATGTTGGGGACGGAGCCGGAAGGGGCCACTCCCGGATTCTGCTAGCGATTGAGACGGTCATGAACTTTGTTACTCTGCACTGTAAATAGTTTGCACAATAAAACCTGTTAAAAGACAGGATGGACTCAAGCCTCGTTACTCTTGAGTAGCCATCCAAAGGACCTTACAGCGGGATACAATTTCTCACTGAATATGCTGGTTCCTTTCTTTCTTTTAAAAAAAACCATTTTCGTTCGAAATGTTTTTACATGCTTCTTGAATACGGTGGTACCTTGGTTCTCAAACTTAATCCGTTCCAGAAGTCCATTCCAAAACCAAGGCGTTCCAAAACCAAGGCGCGCTTTCCTATAGAAAGTAATGCAAAATGGATTAATCCATTCCAGACTTTTAAAAACAACCCCTGAAACAGCAATTTAACATGAATGCTACTATCTAACGAGACCATTGATCCATAAAATGAAGCAATAATAAATGTACTGTACTATAAAATAAATAAGACGGTATTGTAGATGATAAAAATTAAAATTAAATTTTTTCTTCTTCCCTGCACTGATGATAGTCATTGTTTGGATGGGGGGCTTTTATCCATTTCCGCAGTCACACAATCAATCAATCAGTAGCTGAACTGGGTTCCACACAGTCACAAAAACAAATGAACCGAAAAATCCTCAGAAAACAAAAACGCAAAATAAATAGCAAAAACAAAAGCGCCAAACTTAATCCATCCCGGAAGTCCATTTGACTTCCGAAATGTTCGAAAACCAAGGCGCAGCTTCGGATTGGTGCAGGCGCCCTGGAAACAATAGCTGACAGCCGCATCGGTCGTTTGGCTTCCAAAAATAGTTCGAAAACCGGAACACTTACTTCTGGGTTTTTGGAGTTTGAGAACCAAAGCATTTGAGAACCAAGGTACCACTCTATGCGAAGGCTTTCACCACCACTACTCCCACTGCAACAAGTTTATTTAGAAAAGAGCAAGCAGATCCATTATGGCAAATGGAGCATTTCCTCACCAACTTATACCAGAGGAGGGGAGAATGCTCTTGTGCGTGAATCCTGCTTGCTGGTTTTCCATAGTTATCTGGGTAGCCATTCTGAGAACAGGATGCCAAAATAGATGGGCCACTTGCCTGATCCAGCAGGTATCTTATTAAGTCCTTAACCTCAGTCTGCCCTCAGCCAGCCCGATAGGAACAACTCCTAGGGGCCGTGGTCCCTTCGGCCCCCCAATAAAAATATTTGAGGGGGACGATCCCCATATGAATGGGCATTGCCATTCAAATAGTGTGCCATGTATTGTGATTGATTATGCAGGGAGGGGGCTTTCCTGTCTTCCCTCCATTATTTTATTCAGGTTGGCACACCTGCTAGCCCTCATCTGCCTGCTTACAACCAGTCCAGGGAGTGGCACTGCCTCTCAGCTTCTTCTTCTTCTTCTTCTTCTTCTTCTTCTTCTTCTTCTTCTTCTTCTTCTACTTCGCCCTTGAGGAATTCAGTTAGGAGATGGATGGGAACCAAACTAGAATTGCTTAGCTTGCTCTGTCATTGACCATTTGGGCTCCCTGCCTTCCAGCCCACCATCACCAAAGGGCACCCCCCCCCACTGATTCAGATTATTTTTATATTCTTCCACCCCACATGTAGGAAGGTGCCTTATCTTGAGCTAGACCATTGATCCAGGCATTGAGCCTGCAGCTGTCCACACGCAAAGCTGGCTTTCAGCTTTGACCCTTCCTTCTCCTTTTCTGCAGCATTTGGATGCCACGACTTTGCCCTTGCAGAGCTGCCACCGCCGGACCCGTCCCTCTGCTGCTACAGCGCTACCGCCACTGCTGCTGGCAATTGTTTCTAGAAATATTATCATGGAATATTATGCAGATGATGCAATGCCTTGTTGGAGAAGATGTAGCAGAAGTCATTTGGGTCAAGAAAGGCAAATAGCGGAGCTTGCCAGTGCCAGTTAATGACTCGTTTTAGAAGGAATCATAAGAGCAAGAAGGAATTGTAAGAGCAAGTTATATACGAATGCAAAGGTTTATTTTTTGAGAGGGGGACCCCCCCAAAAAGAGGAAAATTGGGTCCTGGTTTCTGCAGCTGACAAAGTGAGACCTCACATTTAAATTATTCCCTGGTCTCCTTCTGGCCCTAGTAGGACTAACTTGGCCAGTTAGCCCTGGTGATGTTACATTTATGTTGTATTTTATGCTGTTTTTAAGTCGTTTTTAATCATTGTTTTATATTTGTTGTTAGCCACCCTGAGCCTGGTTTCTAAATTGGGAAGGGCGGGGTTTGAATAAAAATTTATTATTATTTATTATTATATTGCGTGAGTTTTGACGCCATCGACGTTGTGCCGTGTACCTCGCATAGAGCAAAAATGTTGCACTGTTCTCACATGCATTTTCACTCAAAGGTAGAAATGGAAAACCTTTGACCCTCCAGATGTTTCCGGACTGTTGCTTCCAACATCCCTGACCGTGATGGTGAGGTTGATGGAGTCCATTTGCAGACCACAGCTTCCGAGAGACACATTGAGAAAGGAGTTAAGCTGAAAATGTTAGTTTATTCTGGTGTTAAGAACGTAAGAAGAGGGTGCTGGATCAGGCCCCTGTACATCCTGTACTCACATTGACCTGCAAGATGGTCATGGGGAGCTTGCAAGCAGGAGCTGAGTACTCTATCCACTTTTGATTCCCAGCAACTGGTTTTTCGGAAGTGTTTCTGCCTCTCAAAGGGGAAGAAGGACATAACCATTGCGGCTAGTTTTCCCATGAAGTTATATATTAGCTAATATAATTCACTCTGATCCCCACACACTTCCAACAGACCTCTCTCCCTCCCTCACGTTTTCCTCGCTGACCTTAAGAAAGTTCTCTTCTGCTGCTAAGTCTGCTCCCTCGGTGACTATTTGGAGGTGGAGCGGCGGGAAAGATGTCTGACAGAGGCGCCATAACTCATCAACGAAACGGCAGCATTAATGAAACGTGTCAATGTGAAAAAGGGCCTCCCCCACTAAACCTAGTTAGCCCAATTCATCCCCACGGTGGCAATCCATCGCATCTCAGCGCAAGCCATCACCAGATGTGGCTCGGGGTCCCATGTGGTTTGTTAAACAGAACGTATTAAAAACAGTGGTCAGCCAGGCTTTCGAACAATTGACCCCGACCTTAGGAGTGGGTTGTGCAAATCGAAATCCTAATAACTTATTACCGTGAGTGCTGCCGCTCGGATAGACTGTGTGACAGATTTTCTCGCCAAAGGCAAGAAACAATGGATTTCAGATACTAGGCTTACACAGGCTGCTTGTGGTCTGCACAGGACAGATCATTTTATATACGTTCTTTGCCGTCCTGAATTGGTATAGAGTGCTCTCCCCACCCCCCACCCCTCTGCAAACACCCTACGCCCCAAAATTCAATGTACATAGAAAGTCACAACCAGGAATATGCCAATAATATATTAATAATAATTTATTACTATCCATTCTTAAAGAAATCAGCCCTGAGTGCTCACTAGAAGGACAGATCCTGAGGTTAAGGCTCCAGTACTTTGGCCACCTCATGAGAATAGAAGACTCCCTGGAAAAGACCCTGATGTTGGGAAAGATTGAGGGCACAAGGAGAAGGGGACGGCAGAGGATGAGATGGTTGGACAGTGTTCTCGAAGCTACTAACATGAGTTTGGCCAAACTGCGAGAGGCAGTGGAGGATAGGCGTGCCTGGCGTGCTCTGGTCCATGGGGTCGCGAGGAGTCGGACACGACTGAACGACTGAACAATAATTTATTATTTGTACCCTGCCCATCTGGCTGGGTACCCCAGCCACTCTTCCAACAAATATCAAAATACATTAAAATATCACAGATAAAAAATTTCCCTAAACAGGGCTGCCTTCAGGTATTTTCTAAATGTCATGTAGTTGTTGATCGCTTTGACCTCTGCTGAGAGGGCGTTCCACAGGGCGGGCGCCACTACCAAGAAGGCCCTCTGCCTGGTTCCCTGTAACTTGGCTTCTCGGAGTGAGGGAACCGCCAGAAGGCCCTCAGCGCTGGATCTCAGTGTCCGGGCTGAACGGTGGGGGTGGAGACGCTCCTTCAGGTATACTGGACCGAGGCCGTTTAGGGCTTTAAAGGTCAGCACCAACACTTTGAATTGTGCTCGGAAACGTACTGGGAGCCAATGTAGCTCTCTCAGGACCAGTGTTATGTGGTCCCAGCTGCCACTCCCAGTCACCAGTCTAGCTGCCGCATTCTGGATTAATTGCAGTTTCCGGGTCACCTTCAACTTCAGTTTAGCTTCGTTTCTCATTTTGCTCCTCTTAAACTCGCCACGTTTCTGCATCGGGTTGCAATTTCTTTCAGTCCTTCCCAAAAATTCACCAGCATTCTAGCATGCCTTGCTCCTAACATTTTGTGCAAGCTATTTCCCCTCACCTGACACATTTCTCTATGTTATTTCCCCTAATATACTGTATGCATTTTCTTGCATACGTTTTTGGGCTAGGAAAAGTACATAGCAAAATGGGGATAAACATGAATTTTGAAGGCCAGTTGCATTTCGGAAAGCATAAACACACAGGTTCATATTAAAATGTGAACTGAAACAGGTTTCTCTCGCTTCCCTAGTCTCAACGCAGACATAAATAGGGTGGCCATGTGTCCAACTTTAGAGAGACAATCCACTATCTGGCAGTGCTTTCTATCTGGAGGGCTTTCTAGCTCAGCCCTGTTTAAAAATAAAGGAAAGGGGACCCCTGGCCATTAGGTCCAGTCGCGGAGGACTCTGGGGTTGCGGCGCTCATCTCACTTTACTGGCCAATGGAGCCGGCGTACAGTCTCCGGGTCATGTGGCCAGCATGACTAAGCCGCTTCTGTCGAACCAGAGCAGCGCATGGAAACACTGTTTACCTTCCCGCCAGAGCGGTACCTATTTATCTACTTAAATAAATAGATAAATAGATACCGCTCTGGCGGGAAGGTAAACAGCGTTTCTGTGTGCTGCTCTGGCTTGCCAGAACCGGCTCCCTCGGCCAATAAAGCGAGATGAGCGCCGCAACCCCAGAGTCGGTCACGACTGGACCTAGTGGTCAGGGGTCCCTTTACCTTTATGCCATCAAATTAATGGTGCATTTTCAGAGGTCAGGCTGAGGACTGTCCCTTCTGTTCGGGCAAACAGATAGGAGTTATATCAGACGTGGAGATGCATGAGGATACTGATTGCTGTGCCCTGGGCTCATACCTGGCCTGATTCTGCCTCCGAGTCTCGAACTGTTGCCGCTCGCTGCTTTATTGTTCTCGGCGCTCAGAGCTGGGAGAGCAAAGCACTGCGTAAGGGCCTGTTTCATCCACAATAGCAATTAGCAGCCTTTTAAATAAGCATCATTAAGCTCCCAGGCTGCGGAGAGAGGCCAGTTCCCCCCTGACCCATCCCCCAAAACCCTTTATGCCGTATTAAATTGCCCAAACTCTTCCCTGGCCGCTCTACTGTGTCGGGGGCCACTGCCGCCACCTCCCCCAGCCTCCCTCCCTCCCCCTCTCCCTGTGAATTTGCATTGATCACCAGACCACTTTGGCCCTGTCTCCCAATTTTTCTGCACCACTTACAACCTCCCGTTTATCTGATCTCTCCTTAATTCTGGCCTCGCATCTATGCAGAGCTCGCTTGCTAGAGTTTCAGGCCAGTTGCTGAATGGGCTGATCCTGTTTCTTACATCACTCCCTGCGATAACATTAGGCTCTTTGTCTGGACTGAGTTCAGAGGGGAAATAAGACACACACACACACACACACACACACACACACACACACACACACACACACAACCCAAGCCCCCTCCTCTCCCTCTCTCACCTTCATAAAGGGTTATTTAGTACCCACACTGAGCAAATATGCTTCTGAGATCTCCCTGCTCAGCCTTTCCCCCACCATATTAGGGTTTTTTCCTTCCTCTCTCCCACCCGCCCCTGCTCTGCCATCACCCACCCACTGTCAGACATGCCAGAGGTGTAGCTCTGTTGAAATACAACTCCCGCTTGACCTTCAAGGCTGTCGGAGGCGAGCCGTTCTCAGCGTTCTCCTTTTCCACACACAGCAAGTTCAAGAGTTGCCTATTTGACAGGGAAATGAATTTCTAACAGGAAATGGAGTGATCGGGCTATCAGGAATACAAATGTAATCAGAGTCTCTCTGGGCTTCAGCGACTCTGAGCGCTCTATCAATATCCAAGACAGAAGCGTTTTCAGCTTACCTGTTGGGGAGCCTAGCATCAGATCGAGGAGGGCTGGATTGCTTGTCTAGTCCAACTCCAAAAAAATTTGTTTGTGTGTCGAGGTCCCCAAACCACCCCTCAAGATGAAACACCCTTCAGACAGAAATTTAAGTTTAAGGTTTGGGGCATAATTTTGGCCACAACTTTATTAAAATACAAAATATGTGAGTGGTTGCTTAGGCATTGGTTCAGACTATCTGTCCTGCTGGGGACAGAACTGACATTCGTCAGTAAAGGGAAAACACTTTGGGGAGAGAATGGGAGCCGGGGGTCTGACCCTCGCCTCTCCCCAAATGCTCCCAGGGGCTCTTGCGTGGCCCTGGCCCCCGACCAGGGGATACGAACAAGCATGGCGAGCCCCTGGATTCCTTTAACGGAATTCCCCGCACAGCAGCAGCATTGGAGGGGCAGCCACAGCCAATCCTGACCCCTCCACCAACCAAATGAGTAACCAATGCCTAACCGCCAACCTTACAAGTTGTGACTAATTGCTACGCAGTAGGCGAAAACCAGATGGCACCAGCCAATCAGCCAAATGGAAAAATTCCTACCAGGCCCCTGCCCCCAAAGCAGACGACCCCATGACAGGCATAGCAAGGTCATACGCAGAGGCCTAAAAATAGGGAAGGGGGGCGGGTGATCCGATGCATGCAGCAAAGAGGAATATCATGCTGCGAGCCAAGCAGTATATAGTCGCTGGGCTGTCCATCAACAAATTGCAACATAGAAATCTCCCCAACGGCACCCAGGACCCAATCACAGCAGTGACCATCTATACGATCCCACCCAGCAACAGAGGGGTGACATGCTGGCCCCCACCGCAACACGTGCTCTCCATGAAGGAGAACACGCTTTGTTTATTAGATTTCTACACATCTCCCCTTTTCTTTTCTTTCCAAGAGTTCAAGATGGCGGTGTAAGAGGGTTTCCCTCTGCCCATTTAATCCCCACAACAAAACCTGCCAGATAGGTTAGACTAAGAGACAGGGACTGGCCCAAGGTCATCCAACCTGGTCTGAAGTCTCTCAGCCCCACTCATCTCACAGAGTGTTTGTTGTGGGGGAGGAAGGGAAAGGAGAATGTGAGCCACTTTGAGACTCCTTCGGGTAGTGATAAAGCGGGATATCAAATCCAAACTAATAATAATAATAATAATAATTCTTCATTAATGGTCTTCTAAACAACCGTCTCAAGAGGATTTATACTAAGAAATACTGCATTGCCAAAACCTGGAAGACTTTTAATCTTAATCATTTGGATTGCTGCTATATAAGGGCTTGGCGGTGAATTACTGTTTCTCCCCATATACAGCATGATTTTACTTCTTATACAAATATTGAGGCACAGGGTCACTCAGTGCCACCAGTATGTGCAAATGTCCAGCTCATTTAAGCCTGTATAGATCCTTTATTCTCAATAATAATGGAACACACAAGTGGAGAGAATGCCTTTATTCTTATGAATCTTTATTCTTTGCAAAGGGAATATTTGTATGAGTTAATACTTTTATTATCCCTTGGAGGCATCCCTGTATCTTTGTATTTTTCTCCTTCTAGGCCATGACTCTTTGTAGTTTAAATTCCCAATTCTTTGTTGTAGTTTCCTCTTTACTATGTTGGCACTTGTTGCTGTCAATAAATCATATTCTCTCCCGGCCAAGTCTAAAACCATAGTAGACATTTGCAGTAAAGATCCATTTATCCAGGTGGGAAAACCTGACAGACCTTTCAGACGGCTCCCATTGTTTCTGGAAAGTACAGAAGTATCCTGAATTTCACTGCCGTCAAGCAAGAGGCATTTTCCTCAACTCCTCTGTCATCTCTGCCTTCTTCCCCTGCAAGACTTTTTATTTGGACAATTAGGTGTTTCATCATGTGCTTCTCAATCTTATGCAAGGATGTGAAACGACAAGGCAGTTTCCATCCCTAGGAGATAATTGACCCCCCCTGTGATTTAGTTTTGTGTTTGTGTGTGTGTGTGTGTGTGTGTGTGTGTGTGTGTGTGTGTGTGTAAACACACACCATTTTCATTTCTAGGAAGGGTGTCAAAATCCTCAACCTGTAGTTGGTGTAAAAATTTACACCACAGCTCAGTTGGTCCTTATGAGACTTTGGGTTGTGGGTTCGAGTCCCATGTTGGGCTAAAGATTCCTGCATTGCTTCATGGACGTTCATAAACAGGCACTAAACAATGGAACCCAGAAGTCAAGCAAAATTATGGCTAAAAATTTGGTTTATAATGTTTTTCTTTTCTTTTTCTCATGTAGTGTTTATTTTATTTTTTTATTTTTCTTTGTCATGTCATTCTTGGAAAATAATAAAATGTTATAAATAAATAAATAAATAAATAAATATTCCTGCCCTGCAGGGGGTTGGATTAGATGACCCTCAGAGCCCCTCCCAATGTGGCGCTGCGGGTTACGGATGCTGCGAGTTGCCAACGCGCCTCCCACACAGATCACGTGCGCAACCCGAGCGTCCACTGTAAGACAAATTCATGGAGGAGTTGGCTGTCAATGGCTACTAGCCATGACGGCTGTGCTCTGTCTCTGTAGCCAGAGGTAGTGATGCTTCAGGACATCGAATATTGTGCTTGGCATCTGTCTGTCTCTCTGCGTTTTTACCTGTTCTGATTTCATCCGGAAGCTGCCTTGAGTCTTTTGTCAGGCGGGGTATAAATAAATACATAATAGCAATACAGTGGGGACAGGAATCGGTGAAAATAAGTGAGCATATATAACTGCGACATCGAGATTTTCAGAAAACCCACCCCTGGTAATAATAATAATAATAATAATAATAATAATAATAATAATAATTTATTTATACCCCCGCCCATCTGGCTGGGTCTCCCCAGCTACTCTGGGCGGTTTCCAACAGAACATTAAAATACAATAATCTATTAAACATTAAAAGCCTCCCTAAACAGGGCTGCCTTCAGATGTCTTCTAAAGGTCTGGTAGTTGTCTTTGACATCTGAAGGGAGGGTGTTCCACAGGGCGGGTGCCACTACCGAGAAGGCCCTCTGCCTGGTTCCCTGTAACTTGGCTTCTCGTAGTGAGCATATTAGTGGGGGTCTTCTGTTGCCTTCATATTCTCTTGCCTCTGCACTTCATTCTTTCCAGGATAGCAGATTTTTTTTTCACTGTTCAAGGTCAGAGAAGGAGAAACAGCTGGGCCCAATTTTTTTGCATTCTAAGCTGCCAATGAACTTTTGAGAGGAAGCGGTGTTCAGTTCATATTGCGCCCGGGCAGGACAAATTGAGTTAGCCTGAAGTGACCGTCCAGCCCAGGAAAACCTTTCCCGTTCTGCCGAATGTGTAGTGGGATGCTCCCCCCTCCTGCCTTGTCCCTCAGAAGAGAATGCAAAGTCATCGCTCTGCATCGTGCCTTTGCCTCCTAGCTTTAGACCTTTTCGATGAGAGGCTGCAGGTAAAACACATCCAGGGACCATTCCCTGAGCCTCCTGCTTGGCCTGATGCTGTCAGTCTAGTTAGCGCGGCAGGCTGGCTCTCGGAGACTCTGCGGCCTCCCAGCCTTGTTGAGATGTCAGTCCTCGGATCTGTGGGATTTCCCTTTAGCTCCCGCCATCTGCCACCGCTCCGCCGCCACGCAGGTAGAAGGCGAGCTTGCCAACATGACACGGTGTCCGTGATAATCGCTCGCTCAGGGAAGCGGGTGGGGTGGGAATGCAAATTGACAAACAAATGCAGAAGTAAAGGCAACACAAAGGTGGGCAGTTTCTCTGCCAGCTTTGATAAGCTCCAAGCCTGCTTTTCGCTTTAAAAAACGTGCCAGCGCATTGATGGACTCTCATTCTGAGGTGGTGGTTGTTTATTTAGATTAATTAGAGAGCCAGTGTGGTGTAGTGGTTAAGAGCGGTGGACTCGTAATCTGGGGAACCGGGTTCGCGTCTCCGCTCCTCCACATGCAGCTGCTGGGTGACCTTGGACTAGTCACACTTCTCTGAAGTCTCTCAGCCCCACTCAGCTCACAGAGTGTTTGTTGTGGGGGAGGAAGGGAAAGGAGAATGTGAGCCGCTTTGAGACTCCTTCGGGTAGTGATAAAGCGGGATATCAAATCCAAACTCTTCTTCTTCTTCATTATCTGTATGTAGCACCCTTTGCACAGGCCATAGGGCAGTTTGCGAAAAACAAACAAACAATAAGAAGATGAGCAGTGAAAACTGGGCTTTTAGGGCAAAAGGGTCAAGTCAGACCATTGGTTCATCTAGCCCAGTGGTTCTCAGAGGGTGGGATGCACCACCCTGGTGTGGCAGGAGAGGATGGCAAATGTGGCATGAAGAAACATTTAACCAGTGCAGTCTGGTTTAGTCTGGTATAATAGAAACATACTTTTTGGGATACAGTGGTACCTTGGTTCTTAAACTTAATCCGTTCCAGAAGTCCGTTCCAAAGCCAAAGCGTTCCAAAACCAAGGCACACTTTCCCATACAAAGTAATGCAAAACGGATTAATCCGTTCCAGACTTTTAAAAACAACCCCTAAAACAGCAATTTAACATGAATTTTACTATTTAATGAGACAATTGATCCATAAAATGAAAGCAATAATCAACGTACTGTACTATAAAATAAATAAGACAGTATTGTAGATGATAAAAAAAAAATTCTTACGTGCACTGATGATAGTCATTGTTTGTGTAGTGGTGTGGTGTAGTGGTTAAGACCGGTGGACTTGTAATCTGGTGAACCAGGTTCGCTTCCCCGCTCCTCCACATGCAGCTGCTGGGTGACCTTGGGCTAGTCACACTTCTCTGAAGTCTCTCAGCCCCACTCACCTCACAGAGTGTTTGTCGTGGGGGAGGGAGGGAAAGGAGAATGTTAGCCGCTTTGAGACTCCTTCAGGTAGTGATAAAGCGGGATATCAATTCCAAACTTCTTTGGATGGGGGGCTTTTATTCATTTCTGCAGTCACACAAACAAAAACGCAAAAACAAAATTAGGAAAAACAAAAGCTCCAAATATCACCTCTGTGTTGCGTGGGTGCTCGGGTCTCAACAGCCAACACTCAACAGGAAGCCTCTGATTAGCAGCGGGGGACAAACGGAACACCCTCAACAGAAAGCGGAATATGTTCAGCTTCCAAGGCAAAGTTCACAAACCGGAACACCTACTTCTGGGTTTGCAGTGTTCTATTTCCAAGTTGTTCATAAACTAAGCTGTTCTAAAACCAAGGTACCACTGTATACACCAGAAACAGTATCCATGCCTCTCTTTGAGAGCATTGGCTATTCTTCTACAGTCTAGATGGCCCATTGGCCTGATCCAGCAGGCTCTCCTCATGTTCCTTTGTTCGTCCCACCCCAGCTCAGCCAATCAGTGCCGGGCTCCATCACAGCGCCGGCCCTCAGCGATCCCAGATTGACATTGCTGAGCCTTCCCTGCCACATACATAAAACATGGGCCCGTGTGTCTATCCCCGCATGTGAAGACCCTACATTTTACACGGTGCGTTAAAGAAATGAAATCTCTAATGGGCCTGCCAGCCTAGAGACATCTTAATGACGGAGATATCCATAAATAATTGAGCTCTCTTAGCTGAAGGAGAGTGACCTCTGGCCTCCGTATTATTCATCTCATTTAATAAAATGTTTTGGTGGTGCATTCAGAATCAGCAGGGGTTTTGTCAATGTCGTAGGGCGGCGCTGATATTGGAGCCGATTAATGCGCCTGTTGCTAACGAATGATAAATGGGGCTGTTGCCGGGCCGTCTGGCTTGGCGCCTGCAGCATTACATAATCATTTGTGTATAAACCCAAGAGTTTTGAAGGAGCTCCCATCCCCACTGTTATGTATCATCAACAATTCTTTGCGGAAGATGGTAAATAAGTGACATGCTGCTGAAAGCTGGCTAGGATGGTTGTTGTTGTTGTTGTTGTTGTTGTTGTTGTTGTGGAATTTGCAAAGGTCAATTCTGCATGTTTGACTTGGCTTGCTTCTGAGCTGTTGTAAAATAGCTTGAAAGGCTAGTTGCCAGGGTTGAGATTCCACAGCATCGCAATGCCCTTCCGCCAGCACCCGTGCAGCATGCAAGCAGCTGCCTATACCATTTCCAAATAATAAATAAATAGTAGAATCCCATGCTCTTTGGGCATCATGATAAAAGGAAGGAAGGAAGGAAGGATCCATTTGGATAGTGAGCCTGCAAGTCTTTGAATAGTGTCAGAAAGTACATTGTCCAGATCAAGGGAAGTCATGGTACCACTCTATTCTGCCTTGTTGAGACCACACATGGAATACTGTGTCCATTTTAAGCTGGAAGGTGTGTAGAGGAAGGTGACCAAGATGATCAAGGGTCTAGACCAGTGGTGGCTAACCTTGGCATTCCAGATGTTTTGGGACTACAACTCCCATCATCCCTGACCACTGGTCCTGTTAGCTAGGGATGATGGAAGTTGTAGTTCCAAAACATCTGGAATGCCAAGGTTAGCCACCACTGGTCTAGAAATTAAGCCTTACGAGGAGCACTTGAAGGAGCTGGGTATGTTTAGCCTGGAAAAGAGGAGACTGAGAGGAGATATGATAACCATCTTCAAAAATCTCAAGGGCTGTCAGAAGGAAAAGGGAACAAGCTTGTTTTCTCCTGCTCTGGAGGGTAGGACTTGAGACAATGGGTTCAAGTTCTGACTAACATCAGGAAGAACTTTCTGATGGTAAGATCTGTGGAACGGACACCCTCGGGAGATTGTGGACTCTCCTTCCTTGGAGGTTTTTTTTTTTTTTTTTTTAATGATATTTATTAATTTTACAATTTTATAAGCTCCAAACATAGATATTGGTTAAATTTTCATGCTTCCCCTCTCTCACCGAGGGAAGTTAATATCCATCCCCCCTCTCACAAGGGGGTATACAAAAATATAGTACATTTAACCATTCTATTTTTTAGTAGCATGCTTTGCCTGTCCTCATTCCGAGGTCAGATTCACTCATTTTTCATATCATATTATAGTTGACTTCCTCGCCCCCCCTTCCAACCTGGATATAATTCATATCATCTTTAGCAGATTAAAATTCCTTCATATTTAACCTAATACAGACTTCCTTGGAGGTTTTTAAGCAGAGGTTGGATGGCCATCTGTCGTGGATGCTTTAGCTGAGATTCCTGCATTGCAGGGGTTGACCTAGATGACCCTTGGGGTCCCTTCCAACTCTACAATTCTATGAATCTATGAATAGCCAAAAGAGCTCATTGTGGCATTCTACTTGGGTGATTCCTTACCTTGTTTCGTAGTTGACAAAGTTATGGGTGGGTCCAGAATGAAGCTTTTAGCATGCCTGAGTTCCAGTTGCCTTTGAAGTACTAGGATAGTGTGTTTAGGATTCAGAACGGCTTCCTCCATGGTGAAATAGCCTTTCTCTGAGTTATTGCTACAGGTTATTTAATCTTTTCCACCACTTTCTAAAGGTGCACTTTCACGCGCAGACGGCCATTGATCTGCATAATGAAAGTGCCACAGGCAGGAGGTTGGCAATTTGTGCATCGTTAAGAAAGAGGAAATGCAGGGGAAGGAGGACAACGGTTTGGCATATGCCGGTTATATGCAGTCTTAGAAATATTGACTATAATTTCACTAGAAATACAGGACAAAGTGGGGAAGTCTGTGGCAAGATGACCTGTGAACCTGCTCAGTCTCCATTCAATGGGTTAAATTCTTTGTTGTTGTTGTTTAGTCGTTTAGTCGTGTCCGACACTTTGTGACCCCATGGACCAGAGCACGCCAGGCCCTCCTGTCTTCCACTGCCTCCCGCAGTTTGGTCATACTCATGTTGGTGGCTTCGAGAACACTGTCCAACCATCTCGTCCTCTGTCGTCCCCTTCTCCTTGTGCCCTCCATCTTTCCCAACATCAGGGTCTATTCCAGGGAGTCTTCTCTTCTCATGAGGTGGCCAAAGTATTGGAGCCTCAGGAGAAGAGAAGACTCTTCTCTTAAATGCTAGTGGCCTCAATTCTTAGGGTCCTTCTCTCTTACTGTAGACTTGGGTGGGACTAGGGCTGGGTGATATTTCGGTATATCATCCAAATCCAGTTTGAAGTCCATATCGTGATATCTGTTTCATAATTTTTGACCTGGCAATATATTGTGAATCAAGGTTTGTGTGTGCTATGCAAAAATCACACTGTAGGAAAAACTGTGAAGCCAACCAAAGCTTCTCTTGATTCATGCAGCCCTGTTAACTCTGCTGACTCAGCTCTTCCCTGCCTCATGCCAGGGGGGCAGCAAATCACAAGAGCAGGTGCCTGCCAAAATCACAATGCAGGAAAAACCGTGAAGCCAGCCTCTACATAGCTCTGTCCTTATTTCAGACATCGTGATATATTGGTTTATCACAATGTTTAGCTGGGGATGTATCACAATGTTGAAAAACAGATATCGCCCAGCCCTGGATGCGATAGCTCTTTGGATAGAGGACTCCTTTGGGGAAGACTGTAGCTCAATCGCAGGGCATCCGCTTTGAATGCAGAAGGTCCCAGGGCCAATCCACAGCATCTCCAGTTATGGGTGGGATTGTCCCCATTTGAAACCCTATAAAGCCACTGCCAGCCAGTGTAGAAACTCGGTGCAAGATGGACCAGGTGTCTGGCTCAGTGTAAGGCAGCTTCCACTTTGTCCAGGTACCCAATTTCATCTATAAAAATTGCTTCCATTCCTCTTATCAGTGGGAACCCATTCAGCGGTGTTAGTATACTTTTTTATTCTTGGGAGTGGACTACTCCCAACATTTGGAGCTAGTTTCCGATAGCTCAGTCAGGAATTCGTAGTCACGCCATCAGAATTGTCCCTCCCCATATCATATTCCAATTGGGGGGTTGAGTTTGCAGCTCTGCATCTATACACTTAGAAGTTCCTCTGGTAGCCCTCTTTTTAACTGTACATTTTGGAGAAACAGCTTGTGGGCAAAAGGTTTGATTGTCAATTGTTTCACCAACATTTTGTAGTCTGTGCTGTTGTATTTGAGACAACCCGTGTTGTCTGGATGCGGCCCAATTGCCTTCTCAATCCGGCACACGGACGGTCTGGGAATCAGCGTGTTTTTACATGAGTAGAATGTGTCCTTTTATTTAAAATGCATCTCTGGTTTATTTCTGGGGCCTGCCTTGTGTTTTTACATTAGTAGAAGGTGTGCTTTTATTTAAAATGTATCTTTGGGTTATTTGTGGGGCATAGGAATTTATTCATATATTTTTTTTCAAAATATAGTCTGGCCCACCACATGGTCTGAGGGACGGTGGACCATCCCACGGCTGAAAACGGTTGCTGACCCCTGATCTTAGCTAGTTTGGTGAGAATGCCTCTTTGCTCTTTATCCGGTAGGTTAGTAAAATTACTCAGCAAATTCTTACTATGTTCCTTGAAATTGAGGACTGATAACCCTTCAAAGAGAGGATCTCCTCGGGAAAGTAGGACACAGGACCACCTTAGCAGGCAGCCGTTTTCTGCAGACATGAAAAAAGTACAAACGTTCTAAATGGGTTCACCTTGGTAAGTCTTCCACAGCTTCTGGCTGAGCACAACTGCAAACCACATGCTGTGGCTTTCTAGGTTTCTTGACCTCTTCTTTGTGCTGTCCTAGGCAGGCAGCAGAAGCCTGAGATTTCATCCAAAGCCCTTGATAGGCTCCTATGGTTGGCTGTGTTTGACTTGTTGCAGGGGTCCTCAGAAATTTGGCAAAGGCAAGCTCACAGATTTTGAATCGCTGGTCATGGGTGCCCTGCTGCTGCTGCACTTAGAGTTCTGAGAAGCCATGCCCCTTGGCAATGCCGACTCTGCCTACGGCCCTATGCCTTTGGGACCAGTGGCGGAGGAAGCCACCTGGCCACCCAGGGCACCGAACACGAACACACACACACCGGGGGTGGGGTGTTGCTCCATAGCGCGCATGCGTCATGCATGATGCACAATGCATGCATCATGACGCACTATGCAGGGGCGCTACGCAGGGGAGCAAGCGGCGGAGCCCAGCACAGAAAAAATCCCTTAAAAAGGGCTTGGCTTTGGAGTCGCCGATCACGGCGGTGGGGCCTTGAGTGTCACCCCCCAGGGCAGTACCCGGGGCGTCCTGCCCCCACCGCCCCGCCCTTGCTACGCCTCTGTTTGGCACTGTAAGGTTCATATGCAAGCCAATGCCCACAGATAGTCCCTGCCACCCTGTGCCATCTAGATGCCAGTTACATAGACAGAGCTTTGCCAATGGCAAATGCCACCTGACTCAAAAGGGGATGGTCTCACCTACTTAGTTAATTGAGAAATTATTTATGCCGCCTTCCCCAAAAGGCCACATGGCAGTTTAGAACACAATAAGCAATGTAATAATCGTGCAACGCAAGAAGTTCAGAAACCCTCACTAGAGACATGATGAGAAGTTGGCTTTGCAGTTTTCTAGCTGTGCTAAACCAACTCTTGGCGATCGGATTCCTGCGTGAAAACCCAGAGGTCCCTGCAAAGCTCAGCACCACTTTATGCAGAGAAGGAAAACCAAGTTGAAGCTGGGGGCTGTGTGGGAAACCCAACCATAATCATCAGCAGACTATATGGTATGGTTGGAAGTGTTGGTTTGCTAATTCCGATGCTTTTTTGTGCATGCTTATGAGAACCGAGGTGGTTGCCAGAAGGCAACCACTTGACCTCCTGCAAGCATCCTTTCGTGGCACTTGCAGCCTGTTCGTCGTTCTGACCCGTAACACCCGGATCTCTCCCTCTGCCAGCCTTAACCACATACTCATTTGGGTTTCAGATGAGGAGAGAGGATGGGAAACAGGCAGGCTTGTTTGGTTAGCAAGTTGCAAACAGGAGGGAATGCTGCAAATAGCACATGGAGGGAGGGAGGATTTTGGCCTCTCATTGGAATAGATGCCATTTCACTGGTGAAAATACCCAGCTGAAAGAAGTTGCACTTCAAAATCTGCATTGCAGGGTGATATGCAGCACTGTGGGTGGGCAGTGGTGTAGCATGGGTTGTCGGTGCCTGGAGCCGTGCAGAGAGGGTGGGGTTGGGGGGCGGGAGGGAAATGGATGGTGTACATATGTGTATTCAACTGCAAAATGGCGTCCGTGTCACCCAACAGACCGCAGCCACAGAAATAAGAAGAGTCATTCTGTTGTCTGGAGAGATCACTTTATGGTTTTCATGAAGAAGCCATTTTCAATGAAGCCCAGCAAACGGAAGCGCACAGCTGCATTGAAGCAGCACTGGGTGTTGACATTTTACACCCTAACAGTTTTGCACCCAGGGCAACCACCAACGTGGGTGCCCCCATGCTACGCCACCGGGGCGGGGCACACTCCCCTTGCTAGTCACAGCATTGTTAGCATCCGTCTGTCTCAGGAGACAGTGGAGGAGTGTGCCTTTGGGGGGTGAAGTCAAATTGTTGGAAGGTTGCAGTGCCTGCTGTGGCTGTAGAGACCGATGCAGGAGAGACATGTTTTGTTGCAGCCGGGGCAGATGAAGGTGTCTGGCTGTGCTTCTGCAGATGCACCATGGATGCTTCTTCTCTCTGCGCTCTCACAGTGTTCGTTCCTCCTCTGGTCAAATGCCTGAACTCACCAACGCTGCCCATGGCCTGCTAGGATTTTGCCTGACTCCCATCGCATACCTGCCAGGTGTTACTCTGGCTCTAGCCATTTTGATCCAGCAGGTGGTGTTTCTGCTTTTTTAGTCCCCTCCAGGCCCTGTGACACAGGCCATGAGGAAAGGGCTCGATGGCCACATTGGCACATTGAAATGTACTTACCGTGTGAGTTGGCCAATTTGCAGGGTAGCATTCACACACCAAGAATGCACTTGCTCCTGCAGCTAGGCTCAAATGTTCCAGCCCACATGGCCTGTGCATTACCCATTGAGGAGCATGGGTCTCTTAGGAGCATGAGATGGTGTTTTCTTTGTCTGCAGTCTGCATCGTGTTTGCTTTGGCCATGGCATGAGGTCTGGATGAAAACCTGGCGCACTGTTTTCTGACTGTTGCAATGGCCCTGGTGTTCCAGGCATTTTCTTTGCATCACTCCTCTCAGTAAGGTCTGCTCTACCATACATGAAATGCGCCTATTGTGTTCCCGATTTCTCCTGTTACCAACACGAGGTGTGAATGTGGTCATCGTGGAATGCTCTTGATTTCCTGTCAGGAAATTAGGGTAATAAGAAGAATACCTGTGGACACGCCAGGCTGTAAAATGGCACCAACAGCTTTTTCAGACACTAAAATATACAAAAGTCAGAGAAGACGTAGTAAAACTCTATACTCTTTCAAAGGCAGGCCCATGCCACGGAGCTCGTTTCACACCTTTTTAAATGCCTCGTTTCTGCAGGGAATAGCCTGGGTTGTGTTTGAAATAGCCAATGTATCAAACATGAGGGGGACCCACTCAAAATTTTGCTGCACGTAGCATTTCCTGCTCAGTGTTCCAGTCTACAGTGCCCAACTTTTTCAGACCCAAATATCCATTTGGGGAGCCATTTCCTACTCTTTCACCCAAGGTTTGCTCTGTGGCCGTGTTCCCGTTGCCAAGGTGGGTGTGGTGGGTGCGGACTGCCCCGGGTGTCATCACCAAGGGGGGTGACATTCGGTGCGCCTCCTGCCCGTGACTCCCACCTACCCCGAGGCGTTGGGGGAATTGGGGTAGTTGCACCGCTTTTTGCCTCTTCGTTTTGACAGCCCCGTGATCCCAGGCTGCTGGAGGAGGCATGCAGGCAGGAAGGGAGGGGACAGGAAGAAGAAGAAGAAGAGTTTGGATTTGATACCCCGCTTTATCACTACCCGAAGGAGTCTCAAAGCGGCTAACATTCTCCTTTCCCTTCCTCCCCCACAACAAACACTCTGTGAGGTGAGTGGGGCTGAGAGACTTCAGAGAAGGGTGACTAGCCCAAGGCCACCCAGCAGCTGCATGTGGAGGAGCGGGGAAGCGAACCCGGTTCACCAGATTACAAGTCTACCGCTCTTAACCACTACACCACACTGGCTCTCACTGGGAAGAAGTCAGGCGAGCAAACAAGTGGAGGGCGGAGGGAAGGAGAGAAGCAGAAGCTCTCTCAATTCAGGACCCAAACCCTGCTCAACAACTCTGGCCAACGCTCCCCCAAAGAAAGCTCAACAAGTTTTGTCAATCCTCCCCCCAAAAAAGCTCAACAACTCCCGGCAATGACAATGGGTAGATCACAGCCAGTCTTTTTATACTGTGAGTAGATCGCTGTCTCTTGGATCGCTGTCCAACTTGATTTCAGTGATGGCGGGGGGTTAGTGACAAGAAATTTTCCGCAGCGGGTACCACCTGACCTTGCTACGCCACTGTTCGTTGCAACCCACCTTGGATCAGGTTTCGGCCCAACAGTTGAGCACCAGGGCTCTATGACATGAACAGAGTAAATAATTTTTGATGGCTGTAAAAGTGGAAAACTGATTTGCATGGAAAATATGCGGGAATGATATGTAACATGAAGGAGAAGAAGGGAAGTCATTGGTTATTTTAAAGTTTGTAAAATGTTTATTTTGAAATGTAAAATTGAAAAATTTAATAAAAATTATTATTATTAAAAAAAAAAAAAGGAGGGCCAGACGGAGCCCTCCCTCGCCACTCGCCCCAAAGCAGCAGGGCTAGGCAGGAGCTAAGCGTCTCCTGCTCAGCCTCGCTGCTCCAAAGCAACTGCGAGGGAGGGAAATAGAGCTCTTCTTCGAGGCTTTGAAGCAGTGAAGCTGGGCAGGAACGTCTCCTGCGCAGCCCCTCTGCTGCAAAGCAAGCCGCGGAGGAGGGAAACGGAGCTCTCCCTCGCGGTTCACCCCAAAGCAGCGGGGCTGGGCGGGGCTAAGCGTCTCCTGCGCAGTCCCGCTACTCTGCAACTGGTGGAGGGGGGGCGGAGGAGGGGGAAACAGCCCGATTTCGGGCTGCTCGCTCCTCCCCGTCCCCTCTGTCACTTGCGGTGGCTGCGGAGGAGGGGGAAACAGCCCAATTTCAGGCTGCTCGCCGCTCCCCCGCCCCTCTGCCACTGGCGGTGACCGCGGAGGAGGGGGAAACAGCCCGATTTCGGGTTTCTCGCCGCTGGGAGCCATGGCTCCGGCGGCAGAGGCATCCCTCCACTCGAGGGATCCCGCTGCTGTCCAGTGCCTTCGCTCCATAAGACGCATAGACACTTTCCCTTCATTTTTAGGAGGGAAAAAGTGTGTCTTATGGAGCGAAAAATACGGTACATAACCGGCAAAAAGACCCACAGATATGTACATACATGTGCACTTTACATCAAGGAACAAACACAGAAATAGAGCAATGAACAAGAATACCGTGGAACAACTGGTTCTACATCCATTTCAATTAAAGCCAGTGTTCCAGGCAACCAGCCACTTTCCCTCCAGGCTCCTCCATTTCCTCCCTCCTGGTTTTCCAACCTCCAACAGCATTCTGCAACCACTGAGCATGCTCATTTGGCTGTTTAGGATTCTACCTCTCCAAGGTTCCCGCCCCCTAACTTTTGCAGGGAGGGGACTTTTGCAAAGCTAAGGCTTCCCCCGAGCCTGCTCTTATCTCCATCTTTCATATAGATGGTGCTGTTTTTGCTGCATTCGCAGCTGCACTCACACCCTTTTTACACAGAAGGGATTCTATCGACCAAGGCCTTCCTAAAGATATATGGATCGGATTAAGGTTAGGTTCCTTTTCTTTCCTTTCTCATCTGAAAGCCACAGCGCTTGGATACATTTTCTTATGCTGGCCAATCAATTCTGCCCTTTAAAAACTCCTGAAATTGAGCAGAAGTATGTTCCAGTTAGAGAATCGAATGCTTTTTGTGCACATTCAAAGCATGTGTGATTGTGCATGCATGCATCGCTGCAACCTGAAGCCGGAAAAGGGGGGTGGGGCAGGCTTACATGCACTCAGTTGATGGGTCAGGGATGCAACCCTCACGCAAAACGGTTGTTGCCTGTATATATATTTCCTGCACATGTGCAAAAGGACTGCTATGTGAGCAATGTAACAGAGAACACAGTGCTAAGCATATTTAAATGTAATAGATTAACAAATAAGTATCTACCTGGTAGTAGGTCCCATGAGGGTGGCGCTGTGGTCTAAACCACAGAGCCTAGGGCTTGCCAATCAGAAGGGCAGTGGTTTGAATCCCCGCAACAGGGCGAGCTCCCGTTGTTCGGTCCCAGCTCCTGCCCACCTAGCAGTTCGAAAGCATGTCAAGTGCAAGTAGATAAATAGGTACCGCTCCGGCGGGAAGGTGTTTCCGTCCGCTGCTCTGGTTCACCAGAAGCGGCTTAGTCATGCTGGCCACATGACACGAAAGCTGGCTGCGGACAAACACCGGCTCCCTCGGGCTATAGAGTGAGATGAGTGCCACAACCCCAGAGTTGTCCGTGACTGGACCTAATGGTCAGGGGTACCTTTAACTTTTTTAGGTCCCATGAAGAACAGAAGAAGAGCACCACAGGATCAGGCCCTTCTAGTCCAGCATCCTTTTCTCATAGTGGCCGACCAAATGCTTATGGAATGCCCCCCAAGCAGGACCTGTTAAGAACAGTACAGTGGCACCTCATGTTACGGACAGGATCCGTTCCGGAGTCCCGTCCGTAATGTGAAAAGCCCACAACTCAAAGTGTTGAGTCTGAGCTGGCGCCTGGCGCAATTTGGTGCTTCTGCGCATGCGTGAGCGGCGAAACCCAGAAGTAACCCATTCTGGTACTTCCGGGTTGTCGCGGGACGCAAGGTGAAAACACGCAACCTGAAGCGGACGCAACGTGAGGTATGACTGTAATCAAATTCACTGAAATTGTAAATGCCTATATGCTTTACTGTGTGTTTAAATTTGATTGGTTGGTAATTGAATTCTAGAGAGTTCTCTAGTAGTTCTCATGGGATTGGCTAACGTTGGTCACATGGGAGGTATTTAGCGAAGGAGAGACTCCATTTCACGTGAGGCAAGGTGACTGTTTTAGAATCCACTGTGAACACTGCTAAGTTGAATAGAGTGTGGGAGTGCTGCTTCTCTGCTTGGAAGAAAGAGAACAAAGCTGCAGGAGAAGGGGAAAGTGGAAGTCTCTCATGGGAGCTGCAAGGCATGGCCTATCTGAGATACAGAAAGCTGAAAGTGCCGAGCTCTGGAAAGAGAGGGAAATACAGTTGTTTGGAAGTTAGAATAAGAGACTGCAAAGCCCATGCTTGGAGAAGCATGTGACTGTAAATATTATGTTTTAATTCATCTATAAGTTTCTGCGAGTAAAGTTTTTGAATGTTAAAGTCTGGACGTTGGTTTAATTTCCATAGGAGAGTGTCAGTCATATATACAATTTGAGCTTCTTAGCTACGTTTTTGCTACTCGGACTTCAAACAGGACCTGAGGGCAACAGCGCTCCTGCTCAATTCCAGTTCCCGGCGACTGGCATTCAGAGGCATACTGGCAGTGACAAATGAGGCCGAACATAGAATAGGCCATAATGTGGACAGTACTGAGCAGCTGGACCAATAGCCTGTTGGACCAATAGGCAGTTTTATATAATGGCATGTGTCAACAGTCTGCCTGTGATTCCTCTTTTTGCAACCATTCCCAACCCCTTTTTTCTCCTGCACTGCCCGACTACCAGAACCGCAAGTGAATTGACGGATGAAGTAATTATGTGTTTGATGCCAGGGTTTAGACTGAATGCTCGGTGTCCCTGGATTCCTGCAATAAAGATTCAAGAGTCATCCACTCACCCCCTTATCTCCCCACTGCAGATAAGGCACAAGGCACCACCTGCTGCAAAAAGGTGAACTTTGCATTCGGGGACGTGATCAGCAGGACAGAATCAGCCGACCCCTCTGGGGCCTAACCGAGCATCTTCAGTGCAGGTGGCTCTTTTTTAAAAAAAGAAAAGAAAGAGATGAAATGAAATTTAATGCAGTGCCTTTGGCCTTTATTGTAAAAACAGATTCAAGGGGAAAAAAGGAGCCTTGGCATGTTAATGCACGCCAGTCAATCTTCCGCTATTGTGATTTTATTTTCATGTTTTAATTGGCTTAGGTCTGTGAGGATACTGGCAAATACCAAGATGGCATTTTGACAAGAGCTCTCGCCCAACCTTTGAACTTTGGCATACATGGTTGGTTGTTCTGCATCGCAGAGAAGAAGACATTACTGGCACGATACCTTTGCAGAGTATTTTGCCCATCAGTGGTGTAGTAATCCATGCCGGCAACTGGGGCGGAACTTTTTTTTTTTTTTTTTTTTTTTTTAAGAGATTGCCCAAAGATGTTCAGCTTCTTTTCTGGAGATCAGCCAAAATTGTTGAGCTTTTTTGCTTTTTTTTAGGGGATCAGCTAGCTTTTTGAGGCTCCTTCGCCCTCCTCCTCCTTTGGTGATCACTCATGGCTGAGTAAAATTGTCTTCCATGAACATGATCTTAACAGTGACTCCATAAGTGACTGTGGAGGCCAATTCTGTTTGGTTTTTTAAAAATATATTCTTTATTGGTTTTTACACATGTTTTCCAAACATAACATCCCACCTTAAACAACAAAACAGACCTTTGGCTATCACTGCCTTGGACTTCCATCAACCTCGACTGGTGGTTTTCTAACTTCCTTTCTCATTTTGCATTTTATTATTATAGTTATTACTATAAAATCCCGGCAGCTGCGCCGCGCCGCGCCGGTAACAGCGGGCAGCGGCAGTGGGCAGCGGGGGTCGGCGGGGGCCGGATAATTAAGTCCCGCAGGCCGTATCCGACCCGTGGGCCTTAGTTTGGGGATGTCTGCCCTTGATCAATTTGGGTGCCCTTTCTGAACTTTCCCTAGTTTTGTTTGGGCTGGATCCCATTATGTTAAAGATAAATGCTGTTCAGAATGGCTACATAAACCGCGAGGGCTGATTTTGCAGTCACCTTTTCCATCTCTGCCTACTCCCTACCCAACTATAATGCTAATTGTATTCTGGAGCAGAATAGCATTCCTATTTTATTGTATGTGTAGCTGGGGGAGGGGTTAGTTTACTCCTGCTCCCCCCCCCACCAAAGGGGAAAGCGTATTTACTCCCCTGTCTTGAAATCCTCCTTATCGAGCTCTGTAAACCCAGCGTCATTACTTACCTTGCATTCTTGAGCTGACACCTCAGAGCTTTGATGCGCAAGGGAGCCAGCCGGTGATAAAGATTCCTTTGAAGTCGGTGATGAAAGGGAGCATAGCGAGGGAAGGTGGGAGTGGAGAATGTGTGCTGTCAGCTCGAATGCTCTTCCAAAGCCATGGCTCTCAAGCGGTGAGGGGAGCCAAGCCACTGTAACGGGGCGAAGGCAATTGACAAGAGAGGAGGAGATGCCTTGGAGATACAAGAAGCTGCCTGATACTGAGCCACGCCATTGGTCCGTCCAGGAGAGGGATGCTGATTGGCAGTGGGTGATTACAGTACCTGGTAGTGGCTCCCCAGGGTTTTAGAGAGATGCCAGGGACAGAAGAATGAGACTTCAAAGTAGAGCTAGGAAAGTCTCCCTCCAAGGCCACTCCAAGTCACCGCACACAATGCTGATGGACCATACTCACCGGTAGACCATCCGCTTTGCATGCTGAAGGTCCCACATTCAACCTCTGGTCTCCCCTGGTAGGAGAAAAAAAGTGACAAGTGGGGTGTCACAGAGTTCTGTCCTCGGTCCATTGTGTGCTGGTCCCGTGGGTTACCCGAAAGGCGAGGTCCAAGTCCGGTCCATGGTCAGAGGTGCAACATAAAGGCAGTCCTTAGTCACTGAAGCTGTGTGCAGGGCAGGGAGTCAGGCAAAGTCAGGAACAGGTAGGCAAGCAGGGAACCAGGGCGGGTCAGGAGCTCAGGCAGGAAAGCAGGACCGGTTTCAAGCAGGAACACTGGCAGGAACTGGTAACCAACAATGTTGCTCCTGCAACTTGGGGCTGCGGCTGGGGCTGGCCTGCTTTTATCTGCCCTGAGGCATAGGGCGGCCCCGATCCTCTGGTGACTTGCCTCTCCTGGCCTGGAGGCTAGCACTCCTCCTCCGGGAACTTAGTTCCCTTCGCCTCTGTGACGGATTGGCCATGAGATGTGGTGGAATACAGGTTCAAAAAGAGTTAATTCCCCCCCTTCACTTTGAGTGACAGACCATCCTTTAGGGGCGGGATCATCCCGAGTTTAAAAGGGAGGGAAGGCAGTTGTGACCGTTGAGAAGAGGGCGGGAGTGAGTGGTGACTGGAAGAAGAGGGAGTGGGGACCAGGATAGTGGTGGGTAGGCTAGGTTAGGCTAGGTTAGAAGAAAATACAGGTTGATAACCTGAATATGTTGATGTTTTGAAAAAGGAAACTGAAAGAATAAACTACTGACAAGTTATGTTCTGTTTGAAATAAAAACTTACGTTTAATAAACCCGGATGAAATTGTGGTTTGTGTGGTCCAGCGGTGTATGTGTGCGTATGAAGAGGTAAACTCAGGGAAGAGGCAAAACATCCAGGCAAATAGGGATAGTTTGTGCCTCAGAGTTTGGACTCAGGAGGGGCAAGTGGGGTGAAACCTTAGTAAGGCAACACAGTAGCTAAGGTAGTAGTTGACTGGTGCAGTAAAAGGATCTGTGGAGGCAGAGGCCTAATACTGGAAGCTGAGAGGTATTTTAAAACCACAAGCCCAAAGCATAGCGCAAACCCATAACACGTTGGCTGGACAGGAAAACCCCTGTGACTAGGTGTCCCAGTGAGTCGAAAAAGGAAGGGACAGAGTACACAGACGAGCCTCCGGGACTGAGGTGTGCAGTGAAGAGAGTTTCTGTCACAGAACACCCCAGCTATATACATATATATAATTAATAACAGTCAGAGGGGACGTCAGGAAAAAAAAAATAGTAGAGAGGTGGGGAGGTTCGTCGCAGCCTCTCTGCCCTGAGCCTCTGCAGCTCAGGAGAGGCTGGAGGGTTACAGGACCCAGAGGCAACCTCAGCTTCCCCTGGCAGGGCTGGGAGTGGAGCACTTGCAGGCAATGGGTCCTCCACCCCATCAGGAGCCAGAGCAGACTCAGCTGATGCCTGCACCTGAGGAACCAGCACAGGTGAGGACCCTTCCGACTCAAGCCCTAGCCCCGGCTCTGCTGGTTCTGGAGGCGGGGAATCCTGTGCAGGCTGGGATCCCTCAGGTTCAGCATCATCTGAGTCTGAACCCCAGGCCATCACACCTGGTAGTGGTTCTCTGAATGTGGAGATGAGTGTAACGCCTCGTTGAATTTGACTGGACTTAACTATCCAGGGGTCCTTTACCTTTACCCTTTGTATCTTGATGGTGTTTCCTGCTTGACAGGGGGTTGGACTGGATGGCCCTTGTGGTCTCTTCCAACTCTATGATTCTATGATTCCAGGGTTTTAGAGAGATGCCAGGGAAAGAACGATGAGACTTCAAAGTAGAGCTAGGAAAGTCTCCCTCCTAGGCCACTCCAAGTCACCGCAGACAATGCTGATGGACCATACTCACTGGTAGACCATCCGCTTTGCATGCTGAAGGTCCCACATTCAACCTCTGGTCTCCTCAGGTAGAAAAAAAAGTGACAAGTGGGGTGTCACAGAGTTCTGTCCATTGTTTTGTTCAGCGACTTTATAAACGACTTGGACAAAAGTGGGGATGCTCATGCAGTTTGCAGATGATGCCAAACTGAGAGGGGTGGCTAGCTAATGCTGCAGAAGACATGCAGGGTGTCATGACTGAGGGCGTGACAAAATGGCAGGCGAGTGGCGGCAGCAACTCTTCTGGCCCGACGGCAGAGAGCATCCCTCCTCAGCCTTGACAAGGCGCACCCGGCCGCAGCAGCTCCGATGCAGCTTCCCTGCCCCTTTCCTACTCTCTGTGCCCTGCCCCCCCCTTGGGAACGCGTCCTGCCCCTGAGGAGCACGCCTGCCCTGGGCAGCGCGGGCATATGCTCCGCCGCTGCTTCCTTGCTGCACATGTAAGACCAGGCTCTTATTTACCTTAGCAAACATTATTTGATATATCTTGAAGCGGCAACACTCCCGAAGAGAACGCATAAAGAGATAAAGCTCTAGCGACGGGCATAGTGTAAACAAGAAGTGGCAATATTGATTTCATACTATTTCCTCTTCACGGAGAGTTCCAACTAATTACCCGAAGGATGACCAGTTCTTGAGATTTAATTGCAGGCTGGGGAATAGAAAAGATTTGGGAAGAAGAGTAAAACGGTCTCACATCCTAGAAGTCTATAACAGCAAAAATGTTAGAGATGGAGCAGGAAATCCGAGTGGCGTAAGATATCCTGTCTTTGTCCTGCTTTTGAAACCTTAGTCCTCATTGCAAAAACATAGATATCTAGATTTTCCTCCTGTTGGGACAAATTGTAGTGGTGGTTAAACAGGACCTCCAGGATCGGGTGCAGTTGCTGGGGAACAAGAGTGGGAGAGGGATATTCCCTTCATGCCTTGCAGGTGGGCTTCCTCTTGGCATCCGATTGGCTGTGGCAGGGAACAAGATGCTAGGCAGGAGATGGGCCTTTGGTCTGATGCAGCAGGGCTCCTCTTCTGTTTGGTTCAGGGAAAAGACACAAAGGGTAAAGGCAAAGGTAAAGGACCCCTGGACAGTTAAGTCCAGTCAAATTCAACTATGAGGCGTTACACTCATCTCTTTCAGGCCAAGGGAGCCGGCGTTTGTCCGCAGGCAGTTTTTCCGGGTCATGTGGCCAGCATGACTAAACCACTTCTGGCACACGGAACATCGTGACGGAAACCAGAGCGCATGGAAATGCTGTTTACCTTCTCGTTGCAGTGGTACCTATTGATCTACTGGCGCCGGAATGTTTTTGAACTGCTAGGTTGGCAGGAGCTGGGACAGAGCAACGGGAGCTCACTCCGTCGCAGGGATTTGAACCACCAACCTTACAGTTGACAGGCCCAAGAGTCTCGGTGGTTTAGACCACAGCGCTACCTACATCCCTAGGGAAACTATGTAGGGAGGGAAGGATTAGGAGACAGAAAAGGGAGGCCCAGTGCTAAACAGAAAAGAAGAAGAAAAGTCTCAAAATCGTACTGGAAAGATATGTGGAATTTCAGCAAGTAATAAAATTCCGAACATGTTTTTGTGACAGGGACTGAAAGATCAACCACAAAATAATTAAACAAACAACCCACAATACAGGTTACGGTGGTTTGTTTATGTCCCTATGTTGTCTGAAAAAACTTGAGGCAGCTACCTTGCTGAAACTAAACACACCTGAGCCTGGTCATTGCCTAGATGGGTACCTGCCTGGGATCCAAGTGTATATTGCCTCAGGTTCTGTATTGGAAGAATAGCAGGATAAATATGGAAGAAAATAAATAAATAGTATTCATTTTTTTTCTACATAGGATCATGTCTAATTCCACAGATTTGCCCTTCCTCCTGGCAGCTGCCTTGTTTTCCTCAGACCTCCATGTTGAAGCAACATAGCATCGTCATGTGGTGTAGAGGTTCAGAGCTGTAGACTCGTAATCTGGTGAACCGGGTTCGCTTCCCTGCTCCTCCACATGCAGCTGCTGGGTGATCTTGGGCTAGTCACACTTCTCTGAAGTCTCTCAGCCCCACTCACCTCACAGAGTGTTTGTTGTGGGGGAGGAAGGGAAAGGAGAATGTTAGCCGCGTTGAGACTCCTTCGGGTTGTGATAAAGCAGGATATAAAATCCAAACTCTTCTTCTTCTTCATTCTAGTAGGAGCTTTTGGGTAATGAAAATGGTGGCTACCAGCCCATGGCTAGTTGGAGCAACTCCAGAGAGTGGTGTTTCAAACACACACACACACACACACACACACACACACACGTTAAATGGTCTTCCTTTTTGTTGAGTAGAGTGGTGAATTTGAGCTGTGAATCCCTCTCACTCTCACATAGGGAAATAGAAGAAATTTGTTTGGTTTGCATTTTAAAGCAAACACTTGATTTACCCGGTCATGGGAGGAATTTAATGTGGCACAAAGTCCCTTAGCGATGCATTAATTGCACTGATTGAACGGCTGTTGCAGGAGAAGGCAGCCAGCATAGTTATCATGGCTGGTGGCGCAACACATTGCTGTTTCCTCTGCTAGCACAGCTGTGGCCCTGGATTTCATATTGCACAGCCATTATTCTTGCCCTTATGCGAACACAAAACAGCCTTTGAGCTGGTGGTCAGAGATTGTGGAATCCAGGCCCATTTGTGGGTCAGAAACAGCTATAAATCAGATAATGCACCTCTCTGAATTTTGCAATGCAGATGCGCAGAAAACGCACGTTTTATCAAAAAGGATGTGCAAATAACATATGTTTTAGCAGAAAATGCATACAAAAAATTTTTTTAAGAGAAGGAAGAATCTTCAAAATGCAAAGAAAATGTGTGCTTTGTAGAATGTGCACTTTACAATTTAAATGCCGTTCGTTTATTTAAAAAAAAAAATCCACAAAAAATGAGATGAAACAGCTGTGTAATGGAAATGGGCTGATCTTTAGCTTGGTTTCTTAGCCACTACTTCCCTGTGCCAAATGCATAAAGTTCAATGTGGGATAAGAAGTGCTGTTGCCAGAGAAGCTGTTGAGATGAGATCAAGTGCAGTCCTCTATCCTGGATAGGTTCTTTTGTCAAGAAAGACATCTACTCCCACTTTGATCAAGATGCAACTGCTGATAGTTATCATCTTCGCTAAAAAAATAAAATAAAAGTGCATTACCTGCTTCTTTCTGATAGGTTCCTGATAACAAGCAGAGGGAGAGTGGTTCCAATTTAATACGTGTTTCCTTGGCCAACTGTTTCCCATTATCTTCATGCTCCTAAATCCTGCGGTAAATAAATTCTGGCCAGCGTGTCTTTCCTAGGACTTTCCTGTGATTTAGTACAGATAATCAGGTAGTGTGTTACAAAATTTCACCTCCAAAAAAGTTTTAAGGCTGCTTCTCAATGTCCTTGTTTTATGGGGACGTGTCTGTGCTAAAACACGTCATGCCTTTCCTCTCAAAAAGGGGAAGAAGGCTTTTGCTTCAGAGAGCCAGGGAAATAAAATAAATTAACCAAGTAAAGTTATTTCAGTTTAAGATCATAGTAAAGACATCTGCTTTTTCTCCAAACAATTTTAAGAGCTCCCTTTTCCGTATTTGCGACGTGACTGGCGCAGTGTTCAAAGATGCAAGGAGAGAAGATGGGGGGGGCTAGTAAACAACCCCATTCCATCATACCAGGGATGACTTGTACGGAAACAACAACAAAAAAGATGGCTGCCCCATACGTTAAGGGTGCTGAGAGTTGTTAGAAGGAGCGGCGGAAGAAGCCGCTCGGGCACCTGGGGCGGCACGCCCATTGGCAGGGCGATCCCCCCATAGGGGCAGGGCGAGGGTGGGGTGCACCGCAGGGGTTCCGGAGTCTGTCCGCCTCCTGGGGAGGGAAGCAGCGGGCAGACAGTTTGGGCACCGCGGAACCTGTGCGCTCCCAAGCCACCACGTCTCTCCCAGGAGAGACACGTGGCTCAGGCGTGCTGCAGGCCCTGTGGTGAGTGCTGCCCGGCATTTTGTCACCCCCCTCAGTGGTGACACCCAGGGCGGACCGCATCCACTGTACCCCCCCTTCTTCCACCCCTGGTTAAAAGGTAAAGGTACCCCTGACCATTAGGTCCAGTCGTGGACGACTCTGGGGTTGTGGCGCTCATCTCGCATTATTGGCCAAGGGAGCTGGCGTACAGCTTCCGGGTCATGTGACCAGGTCATGTGGCCGGGTCATGACTAAGTCGCTTCTGGCAAACCAGAGCAGCGCAAGGAAACGCTGTTTACCTTCCCGCCGCAGTGGTACCTATTTATCTACTTGCACTTCATGCTTTCGAACTGCTAGGTTGGCAGGAGCAGGGACTGAGCAACGGGAGCTCACCCCGTCGTGGGGATTCGAACCGCTGACCTTCTTATTGCCAAACCCTAGGCTCTGTGGTTTAACCCACAGCGCCACTCGCGTCCCTCTAAAAGGTAAAGGAACCCCTGGTTAGGAGACCCCATTCCCCTCACAGAGTTACAGTGAAGAGGGATTAGCTGTTAAACCACCCATTGAAACTGTAGCTCTGTGGGGGGAATAGGGGGTCTCCTGACATCTCTCAGCATCCCACACAAGTTACAGCTCCCAGAATTCTTTGGGGGAAACGATTTAAAGTATTATCATAGTGTATGGTGTGTACGAGGCCTAAGATGAACTCTGAAAGGGTTGAGAGGATACTTGAAGGAAGAGACAGAAGTAACCTAGAGCAGCGTTTCCCAACCGGTGTTCCGCGGCACACTAGTGTGCCGCAAGACACCGGCTGCTGTGCCGCGGGGGAAAGCCGAAGCTCCGCCGGGCCTCTCCGACGCGGGGAAAAGCCCTGCCGGGCCTCCCCAGCGCGGGAAGAAGCCGCGCTGGGCCTCGGAGGCCCGAAAAAAAACTGTGCCGCCCCCCCCCCCCATGGAGAAAAAGCCGCGCGCTGTGGGTGCTGTGCCGCGAGATTTTTTTCCTAAGACAGGTGTTCCGTTGCCTAGATTAGGTTGGGAAACACTGACCTAGAGTTTTGAGGGAGAGGTGTTACTCCCAGGATCTGATATGGTTACACCATAGCTGTCAACCCTCCCTTTTTTGGGCGGTAAACTCCCTTATTCCAATGCCGTTTCCCGCTACTATCCCGGATTGCTGATATCCCTTAAATTTCCCGGATTTCAAAGGAAGCAGCTCCTCTCCCTCCCTGCCGGCCAGGGAGGCTCCTCAGCTGCGTTGCTTGGCTGCCAATAAGGAGTCTGAGACCGACTGGGGGCGGAGCTTGCATGCCTTGTGCAGCCAGACCCTCACGCCCAACCAGACAGCCAGTCTGCCTGCCGTCTACGCACTCGCTCTTTCGCTCACCCGTTCGTGCGCAGCCTCTGGAGCGCAGGGTGGCGAGGCTACTTGGTGCCATTGCACCGCCCTCTCGGCATCCCTTATTTTCAAATCCGAAAGTTTGGGGAAAATCCCTTATTTTCAAATCCGAAAGCTATGGGTTACACCATGCATGGTCTGCAGACTTCAACTTTATGGAGAATGAGAGTAAGACCTTTCGCAGCATGTAAAATTCCCTCCCTGTCTTATCGTGTCTGCATTTGCTTAGGGAATTTTTTGACAGAATCAGGAGTGTGACTCCCAAGCAAAAAAAGGAGGGGGGGCACATGATGGAAGCCTGCAACTGCTTCTAATAATAATAATAATAATAATAATAATAATAATAATAATAATAACTTTTATTTATAGAAAAGGCGCCGCTCCCTCAACCCCCCACCCTCCACCGCACCGGGTGATATACCCCTGGGAATTACCCCAGAATGACTAGCCTGCAAGTAATAATCAAGACATCAGGGTTACTCCAACAGTAATTATCTGTTCGACATTTTTCGCTTGCCATATCCTGTCAGGTCAAGAGGCAAACATGAGGATTGACATCTATGCTTCACGGCAAATTATCATCCAATTACAGTGGATTTAGAACCGTGCTGGATGGTGAATTAAATTGTCCTTCTTGGGGCTCGGCAGCTTATGCGTACTCTTTCAAAAAATAAATAAACGTAAGGGCAAGCTTCAAAGAAGTTAAAGACTGACTCAGAGATTGAGATTCTAGCACAGCATAAAGAACATCACCACACAGAGACTGGTCTGGGCAACAGGGTTTTTAGCCAGAAAATAGGGCTGGTAACCAGGGCCCCCATTAAGGCAAGACTTTGGGGCAGATGTCCAGGACCCCCAAATGCATCAGCCCCCCCCAATGCAAACCTTCCAAGTGTCCTTATTTTCCAGTGGCAGTCCTGGATTTACAGAAGTTGTCCCAGTTTCTGATTTGATCCAGGAATGTCCTGCTTTTCCTTAAAGGTAAAAGTAAAGGAACCCCTGATTGTTAAGTCCAGTCGCCAACGACTCTGGGGTTGCGGCGCTCATCTCGCTTTATTGGCTGAGGGACCCGGCGTACAGCTTCCCGGTCATGTGGCCAGCATGACTAAGCCGCTTCTGGCGAACCAGAGCAGCGCACGGAAACGCCGTTTACCTTCCCCGCTGCAGCAGTACCTATTTATCTACTTGCACTTTGACGTGCTTTCGAACTGCTAGGTGGGCAGGAGCAGGGACTGAGCAACAGGAGCTCACCCCGTCACAGGCATTCGAACCGCCAACCTTATGATCAGCAAGCCCTAGGCTCTATGGTTTAACCCACAGCGCCACCTGCGAAAAGCCCTGTCTGAGAAACCCTGGAAAGTTGTTGCCTGTCAGTGTAGGTAGATTAAGCCGCTTCTGGTGAACCAGAGCAGCGCACGGAAACGGCGTTTACCTTCCCGCTGCAGCGGTACCTATTTATCTACTTGCACTTTGACGTGCTTTTGAACTGCTAGGTTGGCAGGAGCTGGGACCAAACAACGGGAGCTCACCCCGTTGCGGGGATTCAAACCGCCGACCTTCTGATCGGCAAGCCATAGGCTCTGTGGTTTAACCCACAGCGCCACCCACGTCCCTGGTACCACTGTACTAATTTAACATGGGCAGCAGGGGCAGTGGAGCTCAAGGATTGCACAAACTGGAAGACTTTGCTGCAATGTTACATTCTTTGGTGCAGCAAAATGTTTCAGAAACTGTTAATAGCCCTCTCGAGCCTTCTTATAACATTGTCAGGTTAAAACAGGAAGGGGCTCATGAAGCAGCTTGCTTGATTCTCTGGAACCCGAGCTTTTACTTCTTAAGATTCTAGCCCTCATGGGTGCATTTGGAAGCAAGTTGGAAATGTGTTGTCTAAATTTCCTCCCTGTAGAACAAGTTCCTCTGCCCCCACTTTAAATCATGAATGGGAAGGGACAGGTATGAAGGGACTCCTTGCCAAGTTTTCATATTGCGACCGGTGAGCAGATAAATAAATAAAATATAATTTTAAAAATAATAAAAATGAGTCATTGCTTTCGAAGAAAGAGGAAGGGAAGGGAAAAGTTAAGCAATACGAAGCAAGAGGGGAAGGTTTTGAATTGTGCAGAGTATACGAGTGCTCGGGGAATGAGGCTTTTTGTAAGCTTCAATGCTTCTAAAAAATTGAATTTTTAAAATAATTCCTAGACTGTGTTATCAGGCCAGGTTTATGGTAATCCTCCCAGAAGGTAGATGATCTATAGGTATTTAATGCATTCATGAAGTCTAAAGATTCTGTGGAGAAGGGGTATTGGCCGAATTAAGAGTCCGGAGAGTGGAAAGTCCCCCAAGCGAGAATTACTTCGGCGAGGACAAGCGTTGATATGTAAATCCGCCTAGCAGACATAGAGGCAAAGCGGTTTCTGAGCCGTATTTATCAACAGGTGTCCAGAAAGGAATTCCTTCAAGAGCGTGTTCAAGAACTGCATGAATAGAGCTACAAATGTTTGAGTCAAATCCAGCCGCCGCCTTTTATTTTATTTTATTTACTTAGCCTGGAGAGGAGAAGTCTGCGAGGTGATTTCCCACCCCCCACCCCTTTGGTATTAATATTTTATTGAAAAGGTTTCAGTCATAAGGAAATAAAGCGATGCAAAGAATAAGAGGAGAAGAAGAAAAGAAAAAGGCACAAAAAATGTGTAATACACACACACACACACACACACACACACACACACACATATATATATATATATATGGATATATATACACCCTGCACCCCCTTCCTCTGCCACTGCATACAGCCATGCCATAAAAATTGCCCATAAACTAAAATGACCTAACAAGCTCACCCCCATGATCTTTGCTGAGTACAGTGGTACCTCGGGTTAAGAACTTAATTCATTCTGGAGGTCTGTTCTTAACCTGAGGTACCACTTTAGCTAATGGGGCCTCCCGCTGCCGCTGCGCCACTGCCGCGCGGTTTCTGTTCTCATCCTGAAGCAAAGTTCTTAACCCGAGGTACAATTTCTGGGTTAGCAGAGTCTGTAACCTGAAGCGTCTGTAACCCGAGGTACCACTGTATTGGAATGTGATTCAATTTGATGTTGGGATGTCACACACACACACACAAGCTGCAGATTGACCAATGATTTGCATTAGCTGAAGACCCAGCATCCATAGCCTGGATCGCTGCTCTCTGTGTTTGACCTGTGGCCTCCTTTTGTGTGAATGCAGCAGAGCTCTCTGGTTAGGCGTGAGGATAATGACGATTGAATTCCGTCGGCTGAATAAAACCAAGTTTGTTTTAAAAGGCTCTCGGGGGAGCTCTTTCCCCTGTTGCAAGGGAATGGTGATGATCCATATAAACCATATGCTAATAACCATGACCCGGTGACCCTGCGCCGGCAACATGGCAGCGCTGACCAAAGAGCACTTAAGAGCAGCAAGACAGTACCAATCTAATTTTACATTAATTCACCTTTTACCCACAGGGATCATCGTAGGGTGGAACGGGGGGGCTATCAGAACATTGCACCTATTAAGTAGCTGGATATTCAAGGCTGAAAGAGCATTCTATCAAGAATTTCAAAGTTACCCAGGAAATAACACTCAGCTTTACGTCTGAGTGTCACTCTGACCTTGGACAAATTCGTATCGGGAAACAGGAGCCCTGGGAAGCAAGCGTTGCTTTCTAGCCAGGGGTCCGAGTGGTTTTCTGTTTGCCCTGCCACTTTCTCCAGGAAAACACACTCTTAAGCGCTGAATATGAGCAAACGTCAATCCCAAATGGAAAACCCTAATGAGAATAGCTCCGATTCAGCCGTAAAGATTGGGTTTTTCCAGGGGGAAACGGCAGCACAACTGGAAGTGTTAGCAAGCCCTGAATCATCTGGACAATTGACAGAACATTTAGAAGGGGGTCAGGTGATCAGGGAGAACCAATCTCCTCCCACTATGTAGTCACAACATAGGTGCCAACTCCTATGGGCTGAGGTGTCTTCAGCCCCCTCTATATTGTTTAAGAGGGGGCTCAGCCCCTAATATTGAGGGGGCAGAGGAGGCCAAACATTGAGTGAAGCACTGCCTGTGTCGCACAGCGGTAAATTAATCAAAGCAGAGTCTTCTTCATAAACAGAATAAAACTTTACTGAAGAAAACAAACTTGTTCAGAAACAGCATAGTTAAAGAGCATACACAGAGTGCTCATAGCAGCTATCTGATTCTTCAGAGAGGCACAGATCTTAAAGTTACTGAGGAACTGGAGTCCTGGAGCCGCTCTGTCTGCAGCAACACCCTCACATACTGAGCTGAGACTGATTCTGAAGACAGACTGAGACCCAGAGAGATGGCTCCTTACATTTATAGGGAACCCAAGATGAGTCACGAGTCACAGTGATGTGGCAGTTTACTGCTAACAGTTACAGCTAGCAGGCTTGAAATGATTGTGTCAGGGTGGATTTGATTTAAATCAAATTGATTTAAATCACGATTTAAATCACTAAGTAAGACTTGATTTAAATATTTTTTTACAGAAAGACTCATTCTTGCTGGTATAATCTTAATATTTACAACCATATGAAGGTTTCATTTTTGGAATAGTTATATCAAAAATTACTGATTTGGTTATACTACTAGAAATACATAGACAGATAATTATGAAATTATGGTGAGGTTTAATAAGTTAACTGTTTATATTTGGACAACTTTTCTGCTGTACTTTATTGGAAGGAGAAAAATAATCATTTCCTTAATAACCATTTAAGCAATTTATTTAACTAAAACAATAACATGATAGCATATATGTATCCATGTTAACTGATGTGGTTAAACATTTTTTTAAAAAAACAGACTGAATTTTAGCACACTTGATAAACTTAAAACAAATCCTTATTTCCTGATGAATAGCCTTTGGACTACAATGTAACTTAAATAGAAGACTATATTTAGAAAGATTTTTCCTCCAAAAGCATTTTATTTTAAAAATCCAATTTAAATCAAAAAAATCCGATTTAAATCAAAAAAATCCGATTTAAATCAAAAAAATCCGATTTAAATTAAAAAAAAAAAATCCGATTTAAATAAATTGTTGATTTTTATCCACCCTGGATTGTGTAGGCCTTGTAGGCTATGCCTAGGCCTTGCCTGCTTCTGCTCTCAAGAACCTTTGTCTCATGACAACCTGCCCTGCTGACCACCCTGCTGCTGCCTCTGCCTCCTCCTCCTCCTCCTCCTCCTCCTCCTCCTCCCACCACTGCCACAGAACTCTCAGCAGTAGCGGCTACAGCTCAGGTGCATCTGCAAGTGGTCATTGCTCCCTTGCCACTGCTGTTTCTGCCACTGCTGCCACTGACCGCAGCTGCAGTGGCAGCTCCCACTCTGGCTGCACCAGCCTCAGCCATGCCGCAGGAGGCTTGCCCAGTCCGCCGCTGGGCTCAGGGGGCACTTGGCCTCCACACGGCTTCGCGGGCGCATGTGTGACATCACAGGTGCGCAACGTGGCACTGAGCCCCTCCAATGCTGGGCCCAAGGCCATGTCTCCGACCCACAGTATTCATAAACATGGAAAACTAAGTGCTCTGTTGACCAAAGCTCTTTATTTATAACCAGCTCCAGCAAACATTCGAGAAGATGAGAAAAATTGTAACAGAATTCAGTTCTACCAGCTGCCTCATGGCCTGGTCTCTCGGGAGCTTGTGTGTCAGACTGGGCTGCAACTACTCTTGACCATGATGAACTGGAACACACATAAAACACAGACACGACCAAGTTGCCTGTTTTAGTGCCCCTTTCTCTCACTCGCTTCTGTCCTAGCCAGAAACAGCCTGTTGATATTAAGCGAAAGATCCCGATTGAAACCTACAGCCGTGTCTGCCTTCAGTGTGGCGAGACTAAAACCTGCTCTGCAGCAGAGTTTTCCTGCTGGATCTCTGCCTTGGGAGACATCCAAGCACTCCAAATGCAGAGCTGAGCCCAAATGCACACTTCTGAGCAGAGAAAGAGAGAAGCTGGAACAACCATGGATCATGCAGAGAAGCAGCGGGCAGCTTCCTTGATGAGAAGGCACTTTGAGCCTCCGGAAACTTTTAATTATCTACTTGACTTATTTATCACTGTACGCTACTGTGCATGATTTAGGGGTAACATGAGCTCAGGGTAGCTGTCTGTAAAATGTCCCCAGGGGGTCTTCCTGCATCAGTAGGTCCTGGCAAGCTTACCTGACAGGGAACTTGGTGGTAGTGCATCACTGCTTCAATGAGCAGCAGGTGACTTAGAGCTGTCATTTTAATTTCTCCAGGAAGTTGCGAGAAATGGAAATGTTTTAAAAGATGTTTCATATCTGCCTTAATATTTGTTGTCACCACCCTAGGCTCCTTTGGGAGGAAGGGCAGGACATAAATTTGATGATCTTGGAATCATAGAACTGTAGATCTAGAAGGGACCGAAACGATCCCGTGCAATGCAGGAATCATACTTAAAGAATCCTTGACAGATGGCCATCCAACCTCCAAGGAAGAGAGTCCACCACTTTCCAAAGTAGTCTGTCCCATAGTCAAACCACTCTTATTGTCAGAAAATTCTTCCTAAGGCTTAGTTGGAACCTCCGTTCTTATAATCCGAATCGATTGGTTCGGGTCCTATCCACTGGAGCAGCAGAAAAGAAGCTCGCCCTCTCTTCCATATAACACACCTTAAGATATTTGAAGATGGCTATCATATCACCACTCAGTCTTCTCCAGGCTAAACATCCCCAACTCCATCAACCATCTCATTTTTTGACAGAATTACAAGCCTGGTAGACGAAGGGAATGCTGTGGATGTAGCCTATCTTGATTTCAGCAAGGCCTTTGACAAGGTGCCCCATGATATTCTTGTAAAGAAGCTGGTTAAATGCGGGCTAGACAATGCTACCATTCAGTGGATTTGTAACTGGCTGACTGACCGAACCCAAAGGGTGCTCATCAATGGCTCCTCTTCATCCTGGAGAGAAGTGACTAGTGGGGTGCCACAGGGTTCTGTCTTGGGCCCAGTCTTATTCAACATCTTTATCAATGACTTGGATGATGGGCTTGAGGGCATCCTGATCAAGTTTGCAGATGACACCAAATTGGGAAGGGTGGCTAATACCCCAGAAGACAGGATCACACTTCAAAATTACCTTAACAGATTAGAGAACTGGGCCAAAGCAAACAAGATGAATTTTAACAGGGAGAAATGTAAAGTACTACACCTGGGCAAAAAAAATAATGAAAGGCACAAATACAGGATGGGTGACACCTGGCTTGAGAGCAGTACAAGTGAAAAGGATCTAGGAGTCTTGGTAGACCACAAATTTGACATGAGTCAACAGTGTGATGCAGCAGCTAAAAAAGCCAATGCAGTTCTGGGCTGCATCAATAGGAGTATAGCATCTAGATCAAGGGAAGTAATAGTACCACTGTATTCCGCTCTGGTCAGACCTCACCTGGAATACTGTGTCCAGTTCTGGGCACCACAGTTCAAGAAGGATACTGAAAAGCTGGAACGTGTCCAGAGGAGGGCAACCCAAATGGTCAAAGGCCTGGAAACGATGCCTTATGAGGAACGGCTTAGGGAGCTGGGTATGTTTAGCCTGGAGAAGAGAAGGTTAAGGGGTGATATGATAGTCATGTTCAAATATATAAAAGGATGTCATATAGAGGAGGGAGAAAAGTTGTTTTCTGCTGCTCCCGAGAAGCGGACACGGAGCAATGGATTCAAACTACAAGAAAGAAGATTCCACCTAAACATTAGGAAGAACTTCCTGACAGTAAGAGCTGTTCGACAGTGGAATTTGCTGCCAAGGAGTGTGGTGGAGTCTCCTTCTTTGGAGGTCTTTAAGCAGAGGCTTGACAGCCACCTGTCAGGAATGCTTTGATGGTGTTTCCTGCTTGGCAGGGGGTTGGACTGGATGGCCCTTGTGATCTCTTCCAACTCTATGATTCTATGATTCATTCCTCATCAGGCTTTGTTTCCAGACCATTAATAATCTTGGTCGCCCTCCTCTGCACACCTTCCAGCTTGTCAACATCCTTCTTACACTGTGGTGACCAGAATTGGACACAGGATTCCAGCTGTGGTCTGACCAAGGCAGAATGGAGCAGTACTATTACTTCCCTTGATGCATCCTAGAATATTATTAGCTTTTTTTTTTGCTGTTAGCGATAATAACGATGGCTGGCATGTCCAATATAAGGATTTATTCTCAGTTTACACCAAAGTCCCTGAGGACCATAAAAGAGAGTGTCCTTTTTTAAACGAAATTTCCATTTAAACTCCATTGGGGCAGTGGATGAGGATTGCATCCTGCCGCTTTGCCTCTCTGAAGGTGGCTTTTCTTGCCAATGCGTAGGGATGTGGGCTTCTCCATATGCTAGCCTGAGGTTCCAGGCAGTTCCTGAAAGGGCAGAACGACACTATAAAAGAGAATATTGTTTCTGGATGTCACTCCATGCTGTGAGGGAAATTTGAATGAATAAAATTTGCATACTCTCTCTGCCCCCGCCCCCAACTTTGTGTAATTTATTCCACACACAGTGTTTTTCCTTACGGAAATTGGGTTGTTTAATATGCAGTAAACCATACTAGGGACAGTGAAGAATATTTGAGCAGCAGTAAGACTGGGGATACTCAGTGAAAGGGGCCGTTTCTAAAAAAAAGGGGTCTGCTGGAATCCCGGGAATCTCAGCTTCCTGATTTTTAAAACAGTAGCTTTCTAGAGTTTGTGGTTATAGAAACACCGTCTGAAAACATACTGGCAAAAAAGCTGAATGATTTACTATGAAGTGGCTAGTAAGATGTTACCCAAATTCACTACGGTCTCCAGATTGTTGTTGTTGTTGTTGTTTAGGGGAAAAAATCATAAACCACTTGCTCAAAAGAAAATCTCCCAAGTGTTGTTCCCATCCAATCATATATAAAACATGACTAGAATCCACAAACCAGGCAAACACAAATGTACATAACACCATCATTATGAACGAAGATAAAACCAATCAGACTTTAAAAAGCAAGCATAATGAAATCATATGCCTGGAAAGACTTGCTGAAATAGTTTTCAGCAGGCGTCTAAAAAAAGTTTGCCTAATGTCAATAGGCAGGGAGTTCCAGAGGTGCCACGCAAAAGGAACGACTCCTCGCAAATGTGGAGCTCGACATTATGGGGCACTTGTGAAAGTGCAAGTTCTGCAGACTGAAGGAGAACACAGAGGTGTGATTTTGACGTGCAGCTTGAATAACTACAGGTTATTTTTTAAAAAAAATCTTGTTTTTAATGTGGGTGGGTGGGAGGGAGAGAGAGAGAGAGATGTTTTCAGTGTTTGCCTTTTATTGGTATTTTTAAGGAATATTTTAGGCTTTCTGTTGCATGCCACTTAGAGGTCTTCTGTTCTGGCAAGCGATATATAGATTTTGTTAAATAAAATAAATTAATAGAAATCACGAGTAGACGCTGGACTGAGCAGGGACTGAGTAGGGAATGATCTGCTATGATTCAGCACCTACAGTTGCTTTTTACAGGAGACCTCAGTGGGAGCAAATGTTTATTTATTTATTTATTATATTTATTTAATAGAATTTATATACCACTTACCCATCAAAAACAAAAAAGCTGTTTACATCAGATATATGTAGCTCAGTCGATGGAGCACGAGACGCTTAATCTCAGGGTCGTGGGTTCGAGCTCTGTGTTGGGCAAAAGATTTCCTGCACTGGGGGAAAACGCATAAACAATAAAAAAGGAAACTATCAAGGATAAGGAAATGTAGTTACACGAAAGTTGGAAAGAAGAATGAAAGATTTAAATTGCTATAACCTCACTTGTTGTTATTGCATATAATTTTGACTTATGTGTATGCAGGAGTTGGTAAAAGGACAGCTGATGGATGAGGAATTTGCTAAAAGAAAGGATGATAATTAGAGATAAATAAATCTGTAAAATAAGCAGCATGTAAAAGGGGAAAATAAGAAGACAAGGAAGGAAGGAAGGAAGGAAGGAAGGAAGGAAGGAAGGAAGGAAGGAAGGAAGGAAGGAAGATCTGAAAGAGTGGGAAGTCAGGGTTTTTAGGGGGGGTTGTATTAAATTAGTTTTAATTTGGTGTTGATGTGTTATACATTTGAAAAATGAAAAAAAATAATTGGCAAAAAAAACGAGTTCCTGCATTTAGGGGGTTGGACTAGTTGACCCCCGGGGTCCTTTCCAACTCTACGATTCTAGGATTCTAGACTAGATGTGCCATTGGCCTGACTCAGACCATGAGTCCATCTAACTCCATATTGTCAACACTGACAGGCAGCAGCTCTCCCAAATATTCAGACAGAGGTCTGTCCTGGTATTACGTGGAGATGCCGGTAATTGAACCTGGGACCTTCTGCATGCAGGGCAGATGCTGTACAACGGAGCTGAGCCCTTTCCCCATTTTTTTGCAAGCTGTGCTATCAGAACATTGACCTGAGCAGCTATAGCAGGGAACGGCGGTGGTGGACGATCTGAAGAAGGACCCGTCTATCCGTCCATCCATCATTAGGAGTAATTTAATACTTAATGACGTTTGTGATCATCGTGCCGTGCTTATAATTGAAAATGAATAATTGAAATTCCAATTACTATAGGGGTCAGCCTAAGGGGAAACCATAGAGCAACTTGCCAAGGAACAGTCAGAAAGTCCTGGGACGGCAAATAACCTGACAAGCAGCTCAATCATGTATTGAAAACAGTCCTTTAACGTTACGTCATCCTTCGTGTTTTTTCAGCAAGTGTTTTCAGGAGGTCAGTAATATGAACTGCCCAGAAGTAGTGGTAACCAGAGGGAGATGTCCCCGGTCATTTTCCTAACTCATATCTTTCTCTAATATGTAAAAGCAGCATCAAAGTTTTTAATTATGGTTTTGTGGGGGTGATAGCAGAAAAAAACAATCCACTCTGAGAAAGCTAAGCAGTGTTGTCTTACAAAACTGCACTCCAACATTTCTCTGAGAAAAATAGGGATGACATATTCCATTATTTTATTGTTGTTGTTGCTGTTGCTGTTGTTTGGTTGTTTAGTCGTGTCCGACTCTTCGTGACCCCATGGACCAGAACACACCAGGCACTCCTGTCTTCCACTGCCTCCTGCAGTTTGGTCAGACTCATGTTGGTAGCTTCGAGAACACTGTCCAACCATCTCGTCCTCTGTCGCCCCCTTCTCCTTGTGCCCTCCATCTTTCCCAACATCAGGGTCTTTTCCAGGGAGCCTTCTCTTCTCATGAGGTGGCCAAAGTATTGGAGCCTCAGCTTCAGGATCTGTCCTTCCAGTGAGCACACAGGGCTGATTTCCTTCAGAATGGATAGGTTTGATCTTCTTGCAGTCCATGGGACTCTCAAGAGTCTCCTCCAGCACCAGAATTCAAAAGCATCAATTCTTGTTGTTGTTATTATTATTATTATTTTATTATTTATACCCCACCCATCTGACTGAGTCGCCTGGACTTAGGACATACCTGTCCTAAGAAAAAGCAGGACATCCCAGGGTCAAATCAGAAACCAGGACAGCTTCTGTAAATCTAGGACTGTCCCTGGAAAATAGGGACACTTGGAGGGTCTGGACTTGAAGTTTTGGCAGGGATTTTACATCATTTGGGACCTTGGGCCATAATAACTGAAGAGCAGCCCTGTGGATGGGGACTACAACATCCATGTATTTCAGGATGGGGAAAGTCAGTCAAGGGGAATGAATGTGGCCCTCCAGTTCTCTCTTTCTGGCCCTCAAAACCCTTCTGAAGCCATGTCCTTCACTGGCTTTGCCCCATGATGTCCTCCTCAAGCATGTTTGTCTAGCTGAGTGTCAGGTTCGCTTAACGGTTGCTCATGAGTAAAGACCAAGTCCTTCTTGTCTTTCAAATATGTACAGTGCGGAGCTAACCCTAAACATGACCATCTAGTCCGGTGATGGCTAACCTTGACACTCCAGATGTTTTGGAACTACAACTCCCATCATCCCTAGCTAACAGGACCAGTGGTAAGGGATGATGGGAGTTGTAGTCCCCAAACATCTGGAGTGTCAAGGTTAGCCATCACTGATCTAGTCACTAGCGGAATCCGGAAGTGCCCCCCTCCTGTTGCGGCGCCAACACCAGAGTCTCGGCACTCTAAATTGCTGCCTTCTCCTTCTGCGTGATGCTGGTGCCGGAAACGGCGTCTCTCCCTCCGAGTGGGTCTGCTGAGTGGTGTTAGGTCTCTCTGCATCTTCCTGGAGACCTCTCCCCACCTGGCTCCCTCCCGGTAACTGCTCCTCCCCCGAGGAGGGGCTGGTAGACTCACTGGAAGACGAGTCTGTCGACAACAGAGGTTGAGGTTTGCCTGTAGCCACTCAGTGCCGGACTGGCAGGGGTGGGCACATCCCTGACACTGAGCAACCAAAATGATCAAAGGGATGGGGTGACTCCCCGATGATGGAAGGTCGCTGCATTTTGGACCTTTTAGAGAAAATGTGAGTAAGAGGTGACATGATATAAAATTATGCCTAGCATGGAGAAGGTGGACAGAGAAATGTTTTTCTCCTTCTCTTGCAACACCAGAACGCGTGGGCATCAAATGAATCATAGAATCATAGAGTTGGAAGAGACCACAAGGGCCATCCAGTCCAACCCCCTGCCAAGCTGGAAACACCATCAAAGCATTCCTGACAGGTGGCTGTCAAGCCTCTGCTTAAAGACCTCCAAAGAAGGAGACTCCACCACACTCCTTGGCAGCAAATTCCACTGTTGAACAGCTCTTACTGTCAGGAAGTTCTTTCTAATGTTGAGGTGGAATCTTCTTTCTTTTAGTTTGAATCCATTGCTCCGTGTCCGCTTCTCTGGAGCAGCAGAAAACAACCTTTCTCCCTCCTCTATATGACATCCTTTTATATATTTGAACATGGCTATCATATCACCCCTTAACCTTCTCTTCTCCAGGCTAAACATACCCAGCTCCCTAAGCCGTTCCTTATAAGGCATCGTTTCCAGGCCTTTGACCATTTTGGTTGCCCTCCTCTGGACACGTTCCAGCTTGTCAGTATCCTTCTTGAACTGTGGTGCCCAGAACTGGACATAGTATTCCAGGTGAGGTCTGACCAGAGCGGAATACAGTGGTACTATTACTTCCCTTGATCTAGATGCTATACTCCTATTGATGCAGCCCAGAATTGCATTGGCTTTTTTAGCTGCTGCATCACACTGTTGACTCATGTCAAGTTTGTGGTCTACCAAGACTCCTAGATCCTTTTCACTTGTACTGCTCTCAAGCCAGGTGTCACCCATCCTGTATTTGTGCCTTTCATTTTTTTTGCCCAAGTGTAGTACTTTATATTTCTCCCTGTTAAAATTCATCTTGTTTGCTTTGGCCCAATTCTCTATCAATTCTCTTCATCTTCTCTAATGAAGCTGAATCTTCTAAGATTCGGGACAGATCAAAGAAATAACTTCTTCAAGCTTGTTTCTCCTGCTCGGGGGGGGGGGGGGTAGGACTCGAACCCATGGCTTCAAGTTACAAGAAAGGAGATTACGACTAAACATCAGAAAGAACTTTCTGCAAGTAAGAGCTGTTCGACAGCAGAATGGTCTCCTTCAGGAGGTTGTGGACTCTCCGTACTTGGAGGTTTTTAAGCAGAGTTTGGATGGCCATCTGCCCTGGATACTTTAGTTTAGATTCCTGCATTGCAGGGGGTTGGACTAGATGACCCTCGGAACCCCTTCCAACTCTACGATGTTATGATTTTATGATTCACGCAGCGCATAGTCAAACTATGCAACTCTCCCCCATAGGAGGCAATGATTTCCACCCATTTGGGTGGCTTTAAAAGAGGACTGGATAAATTCATGGAGGAGAGGGCTGCTGATGGCTGCTTGCCCTGATGGTTGTGCTCTGTGTCCACTATTGAAGGCAGTAATGCTTCTGAAAACCAGTTGCTGGAGACCACAAGAGCTCTTGTGCTCTTGCTTGCGGGTTTGCCATAGACATCTGTTTGGCCGGTGTTAGAACGAGATGCTGGACTCCAACAGGGCTCTTCTGACGTTGTTTGGGCTCATAGCTCAGTTGGAGAAGGTCCCTAGTTCAGGGTTTGCCATAGCCTCAGTTCTAACACAGAACTGGAGTTCTTGTTGTTAAGCAAATTTAAGCTCTGATTATTTCCCCCTCTCCTGCCTATTAAAAAAAGAAAAAGAACTATTGATTGTAAAACACTTGGCACATTAAATATGCTCTTAGAATCATGATAATCTCCAGTGCTGATAACTAGCAATAAAGTCCCAGACCACTTCAAGTGACCAGGTAATCAAGAAAACGAGGAACCAAGCACATTTTTCAACCTCTTAGCCGATGGCAAAGTTTCCAGACTTGCCCTGAAATCCGATTCCCTACTGAGAGCGCATAAAAGGGCACCAGAACAGAAAATAATTGCCGTCTGTCTGACAGTTTGGTGTTCAGCTCTCTACATGGTCCAGCAGATGGTGTCAAGGATTCGACCCCCGGGGGTTTTAAGAGGTGCGTAACACGGCCTGTAAGACTCTTCTGAACTGTCTGCGGAGCATCTTTCAGCTGATCAATGTCTTCATGTGAGTGATACTTAGCAGCTGAAACGTGTTTGATTAGTACATCTAATCCCTGATTGATTAGTTGTTCTAAATAATTAATTGCCATGTTCACAGCATGGCAGGGAGAGCATGGAGGGCTGGGGGGGGGGGAGCCAGATGAAACTTTAATAAGCGACAAGGATCTTGGCGTCTCTGTAGCACACTCCACGAATGGCTCAACCGCTTGCGTTCCCTGCCTTTGCATTAGCGGATCACAGCTCTCCTTTGAACCACATATGGCCACATTTCACCAGGGATAGATAACATGGCTTCTTCTTTGGCGATCCCTCGTAGCCGAGTAAGATTGTCTTCCATAAACATGGTTTTAACAATGAGTCCGCAAATGACTGTGGAGGCCAATTCTGGATCCACACATCCTTCCACAGTGGGGACATTGGTTTTCAGGCAGGAGTTGATCACGGTGTGGATCTGCCAAGCGTGCCTTCGTCTTAGCATGTTTCTCCCTTGCATCCTGAGTTTGAGTGTCTTCAAAATGACACCTTTGGTAAAGGCTGTTCTCCAACTGGAGCGCTCGCAGGCAAGTGTTTCCCAATTGTTGGTGTTTATACTACATTTTTTAAGATTTCCCTTGAGACAGTCTTTGAACCTCTTTTGTTGACCACCAGCATTATGCTTTCCATTTTTAAGTTTGGAATAAAGTAGTTGCTTTGGAAGACGATCATCAGGCATCCACACAACATGACCAGTCCAACCAAGTTGATGGTGTGCGGATGCCTGATGATCGTTGCTTCAACACTGGTGATCTTTGCTTCTTCCAGTACACTGGTATTAGTTGGCCTGTCTTCCCAAGTGATGTGTAAAAATTTTCAGAGACACCTTGGTGGAATCATTTGAGGAGTTGGAGATGGAGTTTATGAGTGGTCCATGTTTCACAGGCATACAGTAAACCTTCCCATCAGCTCCAGTCAACATGGCCACTGGTCAGGGGTGGGGAGGAGCTGTAGTCAAGCAACATCTGAAGGGCACAGCATTAACTGCCCCATATCAAATTATAGTTACCGTATCTTTCGCTCTATAAGGTACACCTGACCATAGGATGCACCTAGTTTTTAGAGGGGGAAAGCCCCATTTTTTTGAGGATCAGCTCAAATTTCTGCAGCTTCTTTTGCAAAGGAGAAAAGCCCCATTTTTTGAGGATCAGCTCAAAGTTGTTGAGCTTACTTTGCAAAGGGAAAAAAACCCTGTTTTATGGGGTTTAACTCACAGTTCTGCAGCTTCAGGAAGCCATTTCTACAGTTTCCAGACAGATAATCTAATCAGCCAGTCACATGTCTCTGGGGAAACAGCCTCCCTCTGCAAGGGGGCAGGGCTGGAATCTCTCTCCCTTATCTCTCTCCCCGATCGTTTGCTGAGCAGCTGCTCAGCAGGCTTCCTTTCAACACCCCCTTCTCTCTCTCTTTTTTTTTTAAAAAAAAGCACGATCTGCTTTTGCCCCTGGGCAGTTCAGCTCCAGGAACCACACATTCGCTCCATAAGATGCACAGACATTTCCCCTTACTTTTTAGGAGGAAAAAAGTGCATCTTATGGAGCGAAAAATACGGTAAAATAAACTGATGGTGTGTGTTGCAGAAATTGAAGGTGCTTCTGCCCTTTTCCTTCGCCGATGGAAAAGCCATTGTGAGGACCATATTCCTAAATTCAAGACTGTAGTATGTGTCCTCTTAACACCGGGGGTTGGCTTTTTCTTTGAATTTTGCACTTTAAATTATTTTTTAAAAACAAATGGGTAACACTGAAAACAGTTCATTTTTCTTGCTAAGTCCTCCATCCTGGCTCAGCCAGCAAACGTCCTGAAACAGGGATGTTCTGAGAGAGAGAAGGGGCAGGACAGAGCAGAAAGCAGTTATCCTTCTTCCAAACTCCATTCGGCTCGGCCGCATGACATAGCGATTTCACCAGAATTTACACCGGTCCAAAGTGTGATGTGCATCTGACTCTATTTGAATGGCTTCTTTCCCCTCTGCGACAGCCTGGGCTGTCTCAGCCAGCATTAGCCCTGCCCCTGAACAGAGTTTGGAACCAGGGTAAGTTACACTGGCACAGTTTACCCTGATGTAAATTCCACTGGATTTTCCTGTGGTTTGGATTGCTCTCCCGGGTCTACAAAATGACCCCCATGTGCTCCGCTTTATAGCCAAACACAGAGGTTTGGCAAATCAGCATGCAAAAAAAGTGTGCCACAACAAGCTCAGTGTAGCCAGTAGAGCCAGTGTGGTGTAGTGGTTAAGAGCAGTAGACTCGTAATCTGGGGAACCGGGTTCGCGTCTCCGCTTCTCCACATACAGCTGCTGGGTGACCTTGGGCTAGTCACACTTCTCTGCAGTCTCTCAGCCCCACTCACCTCACAGATTGTTTGTTGTGGGGCAGGAAGGGAAAGGAGAGTGTTAGCCGCTTTGAGACTCCTTCGGGTAGAAATAAAGCAGGATATCAAATCCAAACTCTTCTTCTTCTTCTTCTTCTCAACAACTCTGTCCGGATTTGCCGGGGGAGAGGGCACATGGGTTTAAGCTTTCCAGTGGAACAGGAGTCCATCGCTTGCCGTTCTGTGGGGGAGAGGCACCTCCGGTAAGCCTCTCCCCTCGCCCGATGGCATGGAGTGTACAATGTCACCTGCAGTCCCTGATTGGGTTCCCCAGGTAACGTTGAAACCTCCTTTTTATGAATGGCTCCTGAAATACATCTTAATAACAATAACAGCAGTAGCAATAATGCTTAATAATGCTCGCTCTCGTACAGTACTCTAAATCCTCGGAGCTCTTCAGACTGAATTAATGAAACACTGGCGCTCCAGCATGGCGAGGGAGGAAAGTATAAATATTGTTAGAGAAGAAAAACGTGCACAATGGTTTGCACTGTTTTAGGAGCCAGTGTGGTGTAGTGGTTAAGAGCGGTAGACTCGTAATCTGGTGAACCGGGTTCGCGTCTCCGCTCCTCCACATGCAGCTGCTGGGTGACCTTGGGCTAGTCCCACTTCTCTGAAGTCTCTCAGCCCCACTCACCTCACAGAGTGTTTGTTGTGGGGGAGGAAGGGAAAGGAGAATGTGAGCCGCTTTGAGACGCCTCAGGGTAGTGATGAAGCGGGATAGCAAATCCAATCCACTCTTCTTCTCTCGAAAGCCTTTTGTTGTCCTGGGAGAAGGGAGGGGGAACCTCAGGCTCGGGGGGCAAATATTGCCCTCTCAACCTCATCTCAGTCCCCTGCAGGACTGTCAATAATAATAATAATAATAATAATGCCCCACCCATTTGACTGGGTTGCCCCAGGCACCTGGGCGACTTCCAACATATATAAAAACATTTAAAAAAACAAAAAAAACACTTCCCTATACATGGCTGCCTTCAGACACTCCCGGATTTATAGAAGCTGTCCCGGTTTCTGATTTGATCCCAGAATGTCCCGTTCTTTCCTTAAAGGTAAAGGGGACCCCTGACCATTAGGTTCAGTCGTGTCTGACTCTGGGGTTGCGGCGCTCATCTCGCTTTATTGGCCGAGGGATCCGGCGTACAGCTTCCAGGTCATGTGGCCAGCATGACAAAGCCCCTTCTGGCGAACCAGAGCAGCGCATGGGAACGCCGTTTACCTTCCCGCCAGAGTGGTTCCTATTTATCTACTTGCACTTTGACGTGCTTTCGAACTGCTAGGTTGGCAGGAGCTGGGACCGAGCAGCGGGAGCTCACCCCGTCGCAGGGATTCAAACCGCCGACCTTCTGATCCGCAAGCCCTAGGCTCTGTGGTTTAACCCACAGCGCCACCTGGGTCCCCGTTCTTTCCTTAGGACATCCCTATTTCCATCGGAGAAATGTTGGCTTCCTCTTGGCACAAGATTTCTCTTGACACATATTATCCTTAATTCCACTTCCTCTTGACACATATTATCCTTAATTGTATTTTTAGTTCATTTATTTGTGTCACTTTACGGATTGCTTCCCACACAATGTATCCCAAAGCGATTTAAATTTGATACGTAAAAAATGATACGTAAAAAAAAAACAATTTGATACGTAAAAAATGTTTTTAAAAAATTCCAATTTCATATCATGTACAGGTTACCATCATCTCCATGGTTAGTTTTGGGGATGAAGGTTTAAAAAAGCCCACCATTCCCAATCCTGGGGTGAGGAGACCTCTCAAAAGCACTTTTAATTTCTCCTTGGACTTGTACCAGAAGAGCATTAGCATGTTCTCTGCTCGATACATCCTTTGAAGGTTTGCGGAGATGTCAAGAGGAACAAAGTGAGACAGCAAACGAGTTCTCCTTTATCACTCTTTGTTTTCAGAATGGCTTCGTACCACTGTACTTAACATTCCAGCTGGGAAGCGAAATTAAATTGTCTGGGTACTTGATGGCCCACTGTTTTTAGAAAGCTATTAAGATGCCACTGGAAAGTCGAGGACAACCTCCTTGACCCTCTTTAGCTGGCTTATCTAGCAGGCCTCCTGCTGGCCTCCATCTCAGCACCACCGGGACAAACATGGAAGAGGGGCGATCTTCAGCAATGCCTTCTCCTAAGTGGCAATTTAGTGAGCATCTGGGAGGAAAGACCCGTGAGACTCATGGCCAGATCCAAATGTTTTCTGGCGTCCGCTTTTGGGATATCGGCGTCCAACCCAGGAAAGAATTATTGATTACAAAAGAATTTCAGAAATAGACTGGAAAGAGAATTTGCTGAGTTGCAACTGATTACCAAACTTAAAACCACAGAGAGACCTGGTCTGAATAGAGACATTGGATTCTTATCTCATTATACATGATAAAGCTATTTTTAGCCATCTCACCCCTTGCTTTTGGGATATCGGCGTCCAACCCAGGAAAGAATTATTTACTAGAAAAGAATTTCAGAAATAGACTGGAAAGAGAAGTTGCTGAGTTGCAACTGATTACCAAACTTAAAACCACGGAGAGACCTGGTCTGAATAGAGACATTGGATTCTTATCTCATTATACATGATAGCCATCTCACATATTGCTTTTTTCCTGTAAGACCAATTGCAGTCGTTAACAGATGTCAACAGCTTTACCTCACCCATGGGCAGAGGAAGGGGGGCGATGGGTGTGCACCTCCCCCATTGGCGCGATCCTGGGGGGTTTCTATCGTGGCTGCCCCCCGCCCGCGCTGGGCATCCCGCCCCCACAGGCTGCGCACCACGCCCCCACGGGGGGCGCGCTCCATCCCAGAATGCGCGCCACGCCCCCAGAACACGCATCACACCCTTGCGGGCGGTGCGCCCCGCCCCCAGGACGCGTGCCAGCCCCTCCCCCACCTGCTCCCCACCCCGGTGCCGGAGAATGAAGCTCCGCCACTGACCTCACCTATCAGCTAATCACCCATTCCCATCACCCTTCTGAGTAATACCCCTCCCCTCCCCACCCTCTCACTATATATAAGGGTCTGGCGACTTCTGTTTCAGTGTATCTGAAGATGTGTGCATGCACACGAAAGCTCATACCAAGAACAAACTTAGTTGGTCTCTAAGGTGGTACTGGAAGGAATTTTTTTAAATTTTGTTTCAACCCAGGAAAGATTTCCAGTCGTTTCCGTCACCGTTCTTGTCCCCCTTTGTCTTGGCGATGTGTGGGGCTCTTCTCTGAATCCCGAAGGGAGATTTCGCCTTCTTCAGTGGTGCAGGCAGGTGGTGGAGAAGGGGAGATAAGCTTCTCAAGGTGAAGACAGACGTTTCTGAGATAAGGCGGTTACAGAGGAGGGTCTTCTGTTTGACGGGCTGTCTGGTCTAAAGAGCCATGGGGGGGGGGGCGGGAAGTTGCCCATCAATACTCAGCACTGGAACAGCAAACAGTTGACTGAGTGGAATTCCCCCTTATGGATTCCAATGTTTCATCTATTTTATATTTCGCTGTAGAGTGGTACCTTGGTTAAAACAAATCGAAGCCATATTGAATTGTTGGGAGGCAATAATTTCGATGGCGATGTGAAATAAACAGATACAGTGGTACCTTGGTTCTCAAATGCCTTGGTACTCAAACAACTGGGAACCCGAACACTGCAAACCCGGAAGTAAGTGTTCCGGTTTGCAAACATTTTTTCGGAGGCCGAACTTGCTCCGTTTTGAGTGTTGCGATTCCGATCCGAGTGCCACACTTCCGTTTTGAGGGTTACGCTGAGGTCTGTCTGTTTTTGCTATTTATTTTGCGTTTTTGTTTTTGCGGCTCTTTTTTGTTTTGTTTTTGTGACTGTGTGGAACCCAGTTCAGCTACAGATTGATTGATTGATTGTGTGACTGCTTTCATTTTATGGACCAATGATCTCGTTAAATAGTAAAATTCATGTTGAATTGCTGTTTTAGGGGTTGTTTTTAAAAGTCTGGAAAGGATTAATCCATTTTGCATTACTTTCTATGGGAAAGCGCGCCTTGGTTTTGGAATGCTTTGGTTTTGGCATGGACTTCTGGAGTGGATTAAGTTTGAGAACCAAGGTACTGCTGTGTTTAATTTAGTTCTTTTCCTTTACGGACCTCTTTGCAGTCCTCTCTGATGAAAAGCAGCATATAGAATCTTAGAACCATGGAATCGCAGTTGGAAGGGATCCTGAGGGTCATCTAGTCCAACCCTCTGCAATGCAAGAATCTCAACTAAAGCATCCATGACAGATGGCCATCCAACCTCTATTTGAAAATCCCAGGAGAGCCCACCACTTTCTGAGAGAGCCCGTTTCACTCTCGAACAGCTATTACCATCAGAAAGTTCCTCTCTGTGTTTAGTGGGTATCTCATTGTTTTGTAATTTGAATCCATTTGTTCAGGTCCTAACCTGGAGCAGCAGAGAAAAAAAAAATTTATAAATTTGATCAGGCATCCCCAAACTGCGGCCCTCCAGATGTTTTGGCCTACAACTCCCATGATCCCTAGCTAACAGGACCAGTGGTCAGGGATGATGGGAATTGTAGTCCAAAACATCTGGAGGGCCGAAGTTTGGGGATACCTGAATTAGATGCATACCCCAGATCTTCCTCCAATGGTGTCCAGGAAATCACCCGGTCACAATCATTCCCCACTAGGATCAGACGTTTTCTATTTAAATGGCAAGCAGTATATAAAATTATTATTATTATTATTATTATTATTATTATTTATTTATTTATTTATTTGTAATCTGCCCATCTGACTGGGTCTCCCCAGCCACACTGGGAGGCTTCCAGCAAATATCAAAATACATTAAAATATCGCAGATTAAAAACTTCCCTAAACAGGGCTGCCTTCAGGTATTTTCTAAATGTCAGATAGTTGTTGTTCTCTTTGACCTCTGCTGGGAGGGCGTTCCACAGGGCGGGCGCCACTACCAAGAAGGCCCTCTGCCTGGTTCCCTGTAGCTTTGCTTCTCGCAGTGAGGAAACCGCCAGAAGGCCCTCGGCGCTGGATCTCAGTGTCCGGGCTGAACGGTGGGGGTGGAGACGCTCCTTCAGGTATACAGGACCGAGGCCGTTTAGGGCTTCAAAGGTCAACACCAACACTTTGAATTGTGCTCGGAAACGTACTGGGAGCCAGTGTAGGTCTTTCAAGACCGGTGTTATGTGGTCTCAGTGGCCGCTCCCAGTCACCAGTCTAGCTGCCGCATTCTGGATTAATTGCAGTTTCCGGGTCACCTTCAAAGGTAGCCCCACGTAGAGTGCATTGCAATAGTAAGGGACATTCTAAGGAAAAGTGGGACATTCCGGGATCAAATCAGAAACCAGGACGGCTTCTCTAAATCAGGGATGTCCCTGGAAAATAGGGACATTTGGGAGGTCTGACACACCCTACAGAAATTTGTTTCTGACCCACCCACCCCTCCCAACACAACAGCTTACACAATCAGGTGGTGATCTTAAAATGAATCATCACTAAATTTAAATCCTGATTTGTTTTCTTTTGAGGTGGAGGGCTGCACCTGATACTTCCTGGTGGGAAGCTTTAATTTTATCTGAGTGCCTTGCAGCGCTGGTTTCTGAGGACTCATCTTAAGGGGACTGAAAGCACGTACCTGCTACCCATATTAGATGCAGAGGGGAGGTACCAAATGGCAACAACGTCCTGTCCGCAAATGTGATTGCATTCATGCTTTGCTGGGGTCCTTGGGCTTGACGTCTGCTGCCCCCCTTTGCTTAGATCTCACTGTCGCTTCTGCCTCCTTTTCAATTCCACTTGCGATCTTTGAGCGAATGAATGGGTGATTCTGAACCCCCCCCCCCACCTTCCCTGCTGGATTTCTGAACCGTGAGTAGCAAAAAGAGCAAAGCCGTCCCATTCACACAATGCCATCCAGTGAACCAAGAGGAGAACTCATCTCTTCCCTGGAAGCGGCCCATTATTCCGATGCACTGAAATGGCACCGCATCAGCTTAAAGAGCTCCTTTACTCTTCTTTCTTCTGAAGTTCAAGAAAGAAAGAAAGAGAGAGAAAGTTGTGTTTAGAATGTTTTTTTTTTTTTTTTTAAGGAACTGAATTTGAATTGCATTTAAACCATTCAGGGCAGAAGTTCTCAAAGTTGTTTCATAATGAGCCTGCAGATCAGCTTAGTTCTGTGAATTAGCTTTATCTGGCTCAAAGCTCTGCCGTGATCCCATACTTTGCCATTGGGACAAAGGTGACCTGATCACTAAGGAACAGCAGTCTTTACATTTCCACCGCTACTTTTTTCTTTTCTTTTCTGCTTTCTCTCCCATCCACACAGCACTGCATGCTCAGGGGAGTTTTCTGCAAAAGTAACACACCTCTGAAATAATGTCGTGCATATTGTTAACCACCAGTGGCTTAGTCGTGCATCATGTTCCCATAGCGTTCTATAAGTATATTGGTTGCTCGTCTTGTACATAGGCAGGAGCTGGGACTGAGCAATGGGAGTTCACCTCGTCGGGATTCGAACGGCCAAACTTCTGATCGGCAAGCCCAAGAGGCTCAGTGGTTTAGACCACAGCGCCACCTGCATCCAGCCTAACAGTTCGGAAGCACGCCAGTGCAAGTAGATAAATAGGTACTTCTGTGAAGGTAAACGGTGTTTCTGTGCGCTCTGGCTTCCATCACGGTGTTTCCGTTGCACCAGAAGTGGTTTAGTCATGCTGCCCACAGCCTGAAAGTGAAATGAGTGCCGCAACCCCATAGTCGCCTTTGACTGGATCAGGGGTCCTTTACCTTTTTCTCTTTTTTTCCATAGTGTAGGAATGTGGGAAACTGTGTTATCCTGAGTCAGACTTCCAGGCCATCTAGCAGAGCTCTACCTACACTGACAGGCAACAACTTTCCAGGGTTTCTCAGACAGGGCTTTTGGCAGGTGGCGCTGTGGGTTAAACCACAGAGCCTAGGGCTTGCCGATCAGAAGGTCGGCGGTTCGAATCCCCGCGATGGGGTGAGCTCCCATTGCTCGGTCCCAGCTCCTGCCAACCTAGCAGTTCGAAAGCACGTCAAAGTACAAGTAGATAAATAGGTACCATTCTGGCGGGAAGGTAAAGAGCGTTTCTGTGCGCTGCTCTGGTTCGCCAGAAGTGGCTTAGTCATGCTGGCCACATGACCCGGAAGCTGTACGCTGGCTCCCTCGGCCAATAAAGTGAGATGAGCGCCACAACCCCAGAGTCGTCCACAACTGGACCTAACGGCCAGGGGTCCCTTTACCTTTAAGCTGAGGTTGGACAGCTCCATAACAGATGGACGTCCAACCTCTGCTATTTCTTCCCCCTTCCCCATTTTATTTATAAATAATAGGAAAAAAATACAAGGGGGAAGGGCGGGAGGGAACATTTGCAGCAAATAAAGACATTACGTAGATTAACATCCAAATTATACCTTTAAAAAAAACATAGTGCTCCAAGTGGTAATAGGATACTTGACATCAGATATTCTAAAGTCTTGGCAAAAGTTGATTGATGGCTTTATCTGGAATTAAAGTAGGAATAAAATCAGGGATTTGGCATTACAGGGGCCTAGAGATAAACAGGGATTTGGCGAGCCAAACATCTATCCGGCAGCAGAAATATACAGTATATTTTACATGGGGGTGTGTAATAATCCTGACAAGCATTGAAGGATTCTTGATAACAATAATGAGTAGCAAATCACATTATGTGGTCTTGATTCCAGGGCTCATGCTTTTTATTTTGTTTTTGCCTAGACTTAATAAAATCCCAACTAACTCTATTAAAAATATATATATTTAAAAATGACAGTCCTCATACAAACAGAAGATGAGCCCTCCTGGAAAGCCTGTCACACTGAATTCCCAGGCAGTAGTGCTTCTGAATGGGACGCGGATGGTGCTGTGGTCTAAACCACTGAGCCTATTGGGCTTACCGATCAGAAGGTTGGTGGTTCGAATCCCCGCGACTGGGTGAGCTCCCTTTGCTTGGTCCCAGCTCCTGCTAACCTAGTAGTTCGAAAGCATGCCAGTGTTAAGTAGATAAATAGGTACCGCTCCGGCTGGAAGGTAAACAGCGTTTCCTTGCGCTGCTCTGGTTTCGGTGTTGCGTTGCACCAGAAGCGGCTTAGTCATGCTGGCCACATGACCTGGAAAAACTGTCTGCAGGCAAACGCCGGCTTCCTCGGCCTATAGAGTGAGATGAGCGCAGCAACCCCAGAGTCGTCCTTTACCTTTTAAAGGACCCCTGACAGTTATGTCCAGTTGCAAATGACTCTGGGGTTGCAGCGCTCATCTCGCTTTACAGGCCGAGGGACTAAGCCTGTCTAAGCCACTTCTGGCGAACCAGAGCAGTGCACGGAAACACTGTTGACCTTCCCGCCGGAGTGGTAACTATTTATCTACCCTACTTGCACTTGGATGTGCTTTCAAACTGCTAGGTGGACAGGAGCTGGGAACGAACAACAGGAGCTCACCCCATCGTGGGGATTCAAACCGCCAACCTTCTGATCGGCAAGCCCTAGGCTCAGTGGTTTAGACCACAGCGCCACCCATGTCCTTTACCTTTTTAATGCTTCTGAATACCAGTTGCTCTTGCCCTTGAATCCTGCTTGTGGGGTTTCCCCAGGCATCTGGTTGGCCACTGTGAGAGCAGGATGCAAGACTTGATTTGCTGGAGAGCATTGCACCCACCTTTTCAAGGCTGATCAAGAGGGACGTTCCTTCAAGAAATGGAGGCAGTATAGATTAGAGACATTCTGAGATGTTCAACCCCCTTCAATGAGAAATCACAGCTAAAGAATCCCTGGCAGATGGTGTAATGGGCTTCACCTGCTGAGCAGCAGCCTGAAAGGGCAGGAGGCAAAGTGACTCCACCTGCTGTTGATCAACCTTCTTGCTCCTGATGAGAACCAGTTGGCTCCAGCTTTTTTAAGCAGGGTTTCCAGCCTCAGTCAGTTGCTGGAAACAACATTCATCGTTCCTCACCAGACTTTGGACCCTTGGCTTTCTTGACCCCCAGATCAACATGAACTGAGATACTCCTGACCTTAGGACTGGGCTGGACTGGACCATGTTTATGGATTCTGCCTCCAGGCAAGTACCCCCCCCCCCCTGAGACCTGGCTGGTTGACTGGATTCTCCCTCCACTGAGTTCTGTGGTGGCTGGTGGCTTAGGACTATGACAATTGGCCACCCAACATCCAATGAAGAGTCCACCACCTTCCAAGGTAGCCCATCCCAAAGTCAAACAACTCTTACCATCGGAAAGTTCTTCTAAATGCTTAGTTAGAATCTCCTTGGCAGGGAACCTTTGGGCCTGCAGATGTTGTTGAACTACAATGCATAGAATCCTAGAGATGTAAAGCACCCCAAGGGTTATTAATCCAACCCCCTGCAATTCAGGAATCTCAGCTAGAGCATCCTCGGCAGATAGACATCCATCATGCTAAACTTTCAGGGTAGACATAAAATGTAGGAGAAATTAGCATGTAAGGCACATCAAATCAACCTTTCATCATCTCCTTGGCTTGGAGCATGAGATAGGTTAGAGAGTCAGTGTGGCATAGTGGTTAGAGTGTTGGACGAGCACCTGAGAGACCAGGGTTCAAATCCCCACTTGGCCATGGAGCACACTGGGTGGCCTTGGGCCAGACAGTGCCTCTCAGCCTAACCTACCTCACAGGGTTGTTGTGGAGATCAAACGGGGAAAGGAGATCCATGCATTCCACCTTGACTTCTGTGGAGAAAAAGTTGGGATGTAAATGCAATTGATTTAATGAATAAGCATTAGGAAGTTAATGGAAGGAAAGTTTCCCATCCCATCCTTACCTGCCACCGTAGTCCTCTGTGCCCAATTGTTAAGGAGGGCCTCACCCCTCAAAAAAGATGTTTGGGGTGGGGCGAAGGTGGTAATTTCTGCCCATGAATTTCCTTAACTTCTCTTAAAATCCAAGCTGATATCTGCATATCAGGGACTTTGCTGTTCCTCCATGTATCTTTCATGGAGTGAAAAGAGACTTGGATTGGTTCAGTTGTTTGTTGAAAGTAGTGGCAGGAGTTTTGAAGATCTTTGATGTCCAGATTTTATGGTGGGTGTATGACACTTGACTGAGATTTTGTGTGTGTGTATGTGTTTAAAACGGGGAAAAATAATTTATAGTAAATTAGAAACAAAGCTTTGGAAATGGAATTAGCTGGTATATGGCAGGGAAATGTAACAAATTGTTACGTTTATTCTGTCAGGGAATCAAAAGTGGGGGGGGGAAGCTTTGTGCAAATTCGACACGTATGTCGAGAAGGGCTTGTTGGAAAGGAAATAGGCAGGGGGAGAGGCTCGTTTACGCATCCGTGTTGTTCCTGTAAATACATTTAAGGGTTTTGGCAGAGAGATGTGAAAGAGATTAAGGAGATCACGGGGCATGATATTCCCTTATGTCCAAAATTAATCTTGTTGAATGGTGGCTGGAAAGATGCCCTGTGGAATTTCATTCTTGCAAAGATCATATAATTCATTTCTTAATTGCTCTGAAGTTATGTGTAGCCCTAGATTTGGGGGGAGGGGGGGAATGTTCATGCTCCTAACATTACATGGAATGTATTGCAACCCTGCCGAAGTTAGCAGATCTTACGCAAGCACTTTGCGGTCTTCAGAAAGAGGGCATTGCTTGAAAAGTGTCTCCCTTTATGAGTTTTAGAAGGGTGTGAGATTCAGACACCCTCTCACATACTCCGAAACGTTGAAAGAACATCATTCCCGAATGGGATAGATTCATATACCCCACCCATAAGAAGAGTCTGGGTTCTGGATCATATGAAGGTCCCATCTAGTCCAGCATCCTGTTCTCACCATGAGCAAACTGGTGTCTATGGGATGCTTGTAAGCAGGAGATGAACACAGCACACCATTTGTGATTCTCAGCAATTGGTCCCTGGAGAAATTCCCTTGTTTTGGCCACAGTGAGAACGATCCTTGATTCTGACGGACATGCTACTGTGGAACATCTGTAAGCATAGTATATGTAACTAATTAGTGCTGGTGCTGGTTTTGACCTTTAAAGCCCATCGCGGCCTAGGAACCTATGGGACCGCCTGTCCTGGTATACCCCACAGAGGACCTTAAGGTCCATAAATAGCAACACCCTAGAGCAGGCATGGCAAACTCCGGCCCTCCAGATGTTTTGGAACTACAATTCCCATCAGCCATAGCTAACAGGACCAGTGGTCAGGGATGATGGGAATTGTAGTCTCAAAACATCTGGAGGGCCGGAGTTTGCCATGCCTGCCCTAGAGGTCCCGGGCCCTAAGGAAGTTAGATTAGCCTCAACCAGAGCCAGGGCCTTCTCAACACTGGCTCCAACCTGGTGGAACGCCCTGTCTCATGAGACCAGGGCCCTGCAGGATCTGATTTCTTTCTGCAGGGCCTGTAAGACAGAGTTGTTCCGCCTGGCCTTTGGCTTGGAATCAACTTGATCCCCTCCCCCTCTTTCCTTTTTCCTTCTGTGATGGAACTCCTATTTGGGGACTTCCCTGGCTTTTTCCCCCTGGCCCACACAAGACCAGTCTGGATAGTTAGCCTTGGTGAAGATTTGACGCTTTCTTCCCCAAACAGTTTTTTTTATTATTTGAGTTTCTCCTGAAATGAGGTTGCACTTTAATGTTGTATTTTAATCTTGCTTTTAAGATGTATTTTAATCAGTTGTTTTTATACCTGGTGTTAGCCGCCCTGAGCCCGGTCTTGGCTGGGGAGGGCGGGGTATAAATAAAATTTATTATTATTATTATTATTATTATTATTATTATTTATTAGCTATGCAAATGACCACTCACCTGCTTCCTTGCCCATCACCTGTGTATTTGCACATCCTAAAAAAAATTCCCAGAAACAACTGAAAAGGATCTGACTGTGGCTAATTTGATCATGGGCAGCCAATATGGCACGGCACCTGAAAAGCTTCATTGACCTGCTGGAATACAAAATAATACAATTAAATAATACAAAATAATACAATTAAAAAACAAACATCAATAAACAAACAAAAAAGAAAACAACAATAATAATACACATAAAAACATACATAATTCCTTTTAACTTATTCATCCTTCTTATCATTGTGGGTTGATTTCCTCCCATCCTCTCTTCCTGCGTTCCTTGTATAATATCTTTAGTAATTTCTTGACATCATTGAAAACATTTTTAATTAATTAATCTCAATATCTCTTCTTTTCTAATATCAATATCATTTATTCCAACAATTATAAACCTTAAATCTGTCCTCTGAGTCTACAGCCTCCCTTATCTTCCAGCTTACTTCTACTCTTTAATCTTACAATACTTTTTTAGATATACTTTAAATTTCTTCCAGTCTTCTTCCACCGCTTCCTCCCTCTGGTCACGAAGTTTCAGTCAGCTCAGCAAGTTCCATATAGTCCATCATTTTCATCTGCCATTCTTCTATCGTTGGTAGTTCCTCTGACTTCCAGTTTTTAGCTAACAAAATTCTGACTGCTGTTGTGGCATACATAAAGTCCTGTCACCTTTTGGGATTTCCTGCTTTACAATTCCAAGTAAAAAGGCTTCTGGTTTTTTACTAAATGTGTTTTTCAACACCTTTTTCAATTCATTATAAATCCTTTCCCAGAAGTCTTTCACCTTTGGGCACATCCACCATATGTGGAAAAAGGTTCCTTCTACTTCCTTACATTTCCAGCATTTATTACTCTGTGCTTGATACATTTTTGCCAATCTAACCGGTGTTAAATACCACCTTATTAAGTGCTGTTCCAAGTGGTAGGCTTAAGAATATTGTGGTAGGGGATTGTTCTGAGATAACCTGGCCTTTGTATCGAAACTTTGGTTGTTCTAGCAAGTTACACAAGTTTCGCTTTTTTCTTCTTCCCCATCTTTCTCCAAAAGTCATCAGAGGTGTTATTTCACAGGTGCAATAACATGAGGATAATAACAATAAAAAAGGAATCAAAATGCTCCCCACTATAATTTGCTTTCTCCTCTTCTCCTTCTTTTCCCAAATCATTCGTCTCAAGCCCAAATCGACAGCTTCTGTCAACCTGAGTCATCTTAGTTATAGAAATACCCCGGTGTGGAAATGTTCTCGAAAACCGCCTGCAAAAGAAAATAATTATCACCTTGTTGAAAACATTGCGTTCTCACTGCCATGTGCACGGTAAAATCTAACCACTTTCGACAGGCACTTTTAATTAAATCTAAGTAGATGGAAGACGGTTTGATAACCCGTCTTGGAGTGCAATCTTCTCTCTCAACCCCCCTGCTAGGCAATTTCCCCATCCTCTTCAGTGGGCTTTCTGCAGACTGATTGGCCATATGATCAAAGTTTCAGAGGCGTGGGATTTGAAGTTCATTACCCAAGAGTCATGCCTGCTAGCTAACTGAGCAGAGGAAAAAGGAGCGAAAGATAGAAATCAAGTTTGAGGTTATGGCATCACTGGGGTCATCTATGGAACTTGTGGGTCACCCTGTGGAAGGAACAGGTAGCAGGTTTGTGATACATAGCTGTCAACCCTCCCTTTTTTGCAGGAAACTCCCTTATTCCAATGCCGTTTCCCGCTGCTATCCCGGATTGTTGATATCCCTTAAATTCCCCGGATTTCAAAGGAAGCAGCTCCTCTCCCTCCCTGCCGGCCAGGCAGGCTCCTCAGCTGCGTTGCTCGGCTGCCAATAAGGAGTCTGAGACCGACTGGGGGCGGAGCTTGCATGCCTTGTGCAGCCAGACCCTCACACCCAACCAGACAGACAGCCTGCCTGCCGTCTACGCACTCGCTCTTTCGCTCACCCGTTCGCGTGCAGCCTCTGGAGCGCAGGGTGGCGAGGCTACTTGGTGCCATTGCACCGCCCTCGCGACATCCCTTATTTTCAAATCCGAAAGTTGACAGCTATGTTGTGATATACCAAGGAAAGGGCTTTCTGTCAAGATGGATAGACTTCAGGGCTGCAGCATCTACTTTGGGCTGAATCCCACTTTCTCTGACCTCTAGTGCAGATATGTGAGCTAGGTAATATTTTATTGGGAGCTGCACAGAATGGTTGGGGCAACCCAGTCAGATGGGCAGAATAATAATAATAATACTAATAAAGATAAAGGGACCCCTGACCATTAGGTCCAGTCGTGTCCGACTTTGGGGTTGCGGCGCTCATCTCGCTTTATTGGCAGAGAGCCGGTGTACAGCTTCAGGGTCATGTGGCCAGCATGGCAAAGCCACTTCTGGCGAACCAGAGCAGTGCACGGAAACGCCGTTTACCTTCCCGCCAGAACGGTTCCTATTTATCTACTTGCACTTTGACGTGCTTTCGAACTGCTAGGTGGGCAGGAGCTGGGACCGAACCACGGGAGCTCACTCCGTCACAGGGATTCGAACCACTGACCTTCTCAGTGGTCCTAGGCTCTGTGGTTTAACCCACAGCGCCACCTGGGTCTCCAATAATACTAATACTACTACTACTAATAATAATAGCTTTGATGTTCTACAACAGAGAAATTCAACTCAAGAGTTGCACTAGCAGGAACTTGTGCTACAAAGCTACCAGCGACATTCTAATGCATTAGCTTACACAACAATGTTCAGCTGACACAAAACTCATATGGCAAGGGTACTACTAGGTGACTTCAATATAGCGCTACATTGGATACACAACACTTTTCTTTCCAGAACCCCTAGATCAGTGGTAGCGAACCTTGGCACTCCAGATGCTTTGGGACTACAACTCCCATCATCCCTGACCACTGGTCCTGTTAGCTAGGGATGATGGGAGTTGTAGTTCCAAAACATCTGGAGTGCCAAGGTTCGCCACCACTGCCCTAGATCCACCAACTGGAGCCTACAGCAAAAGGCACACACCTAGAATTAAATAATTTCAAGCCCAGGCATTTGTTTTCAATACCACAACTGAACTTCTTCACAGAAATCCACTTGTGGCTTAACCCGATGGCCACTAGCCACGCATTCATTCTTAATTTTGGCAGTGTAATTTGGGCAAGGGGGGAGGTTTTTTTTGTTACTAAACCATTAGGAGCCAGAAATCTTTGTTGATCTGCTGGAGAGCACCAAGAGATCTATCAGAAGATCTTGAACCTTAATCAAAGAGTCATAGTTCCACCTCTGCTTTGTAGAAGATAGAGTTATGGGGCTAGAAGAAATCCCATCCAGTCTAATCTGCTGCTGATAGAGGAAATAATTAACTAATGGGGCTGACTGCCACAAGGTGTAGAGATGATCATTAGCTTAGATGGCTTTAAAAAGGGTTAGACGAGTTCGCTGAGGGTAGGTCTATCAAGGGCTCTTATTAAACATGGCAGCTAAATGGGTTCTCCATTATAGTAGTTCTGGAAGGTTGCAGGTAAGAGCTGTATTCAGAAGCATAAGGAGGGCTCCAGGTCGAGGAAGACTGGCTTAGATTTTCATTAGACCCATGTTGTGTGCCTTCAGAAAACTCCCTGGGCCGTCCTAAAATTACAAATACAGTGGTACCTCGGGTTACAAACGCTTTGGGTTACAAACGCTTCAGGTTACAGACTCCGCTAACCCGGAAGTAGTACCTCGGGTAGAACTTTACCTCAGGATGAGAACAGAAATCGTGCGGCGGCAGTGGGAGGCCCCATTAGCTAAAGAGGTACCTCAGGTGAAGAACAGTTTCAGGTTAAGAACGGACCTCCGGAACAAATTAAGTTCTTAACCAGAGGTACCACTGTATGAACATAGAGAAAAAGCCATCTTGACCCGCAGAATCTACTAAAGAGGGCCTCAAGAATCTGACAAGATTGTCAATCTTGGCTGTTTCATCAAGAATCTCACACATTCTTAACTCGTGGACACAGAGGATCATAGGGTGCAAGGGATCTCAGAAGCCATCTAGCTAAGCCTTGTCCCGTCGTCCCACCACCATTGGCCATGGCAGCCTGGAATGATGAGAGTTGCAGTCTGAAACTTCTTCCAGGTTTGGGAAGGTTGCATATAGCTGAACACCCAGACTTTCTGGATGCGACATCTCCTGAGAATCATATGAAAACAGCTTCAGGCTCTTGAGAAATAAACAAGCTATGCAAGGCCATGGATATAATATTGTCCCAGCAGTGAGCAGGTCCTTGAGAACCTCCTAGGAAATGTGCCTGAACATCTGGGCTTAGATTCATTTCCATTAGGGAACAAAGGTTTCATGCCTGGGGTTGATTGGAGCGTGGCCTTTGGGTGTCTGATGAAAGAGCCCGGTTTGCAAAATAGGGGCGTAATGGCCTGCAAAACACTTGACAACCTTTGAAGATTAATAGCTCCTTCAGAAACAAACTCTGATAATTAACTAAAATGCATTACCAGAGTGGTAAGGCTTCAATTAATTAAATTTTTCTTAATGATGATGGAGACCATTCCGATGAAAGCTAGGAGAGGAGAGTGGATTACAGTGTATTTTGATACTACTATGGCCTTTGAAGATTGGTGTTCCTCTGGTCATACTGGAAACTCAAGGCATATGAAAGGAATTGAGGAATGGAGAGTTTATTTAGCACACTAATAAAAGCTTGCCTTGCCTTGTTCTTTCCCTCCTTTCTTTGTTGAACTTGAGGCCTTACAAATTACAAACAGCTCTTAACACCACCAATTACCATGGGAACCAGTGAAAAAGGCCACTTCTGCACTTCACACGTAGTACTGTTATTATTGCTGCTACCATGTTTTGTGGGAGTGGGATATTTGCATGGCACGTGTTGGTAGCAGTGGTGGTTTGTTTGTGGTGGAGAGAAGATCAGACTGCAATTCGGAACAATTATATGGGCCAGTTCCGATTCAGCTTCATTCCTATGCAAGAAACTGAGGAGGATGTCTTGCTCGACCCCTGAGGATGCAAATCTCAGTTCCTGAGACCATCCAGAGCAGGGGTCAGCAACCTTTTTCAGCCATGGGCCGGTCCACTGTCCCTCAGACCATGTGGGGGGCCGGACTATATTTTTTGGGGGGAAATAAACGAATTCCTATGCCCCACAAATAACCCAGAGATGTATTTTGAATAAAAGCACACATTCTACACATGTAAAAACACTGGCAGGCCCCACAAACAACCCAGAGATTAATTTTAAATAAAAGGACACATTCTACTCATGTAAAAACACGCTGATTCCCAGACCGTCCGCGGGCCGGATTGAGAAGGCGATTGGGCCGCATCCGGCCCACGGGCCTTAGGTTGCCTACCCCTGATCCAGAGGAACACAGTTCATATAATAGAATCATAATATTGTAGAGATGGAAAGAACCCCTAGAGGAATTGACAGTCAGTGCTTTTTTTCTGGGGGTATGCAGGGGTACGCATACCCCTGAACATTTTGTGAATCTTTGTACTTTTGTCCATTTACTGTATTTTCCCCGATTTGAACTATAAAATGGTGATTTTCTTGAGTCAAAATGAGTACCCTTAAACATTATTTTTTAGAAAAAAAGCACTGTTGACAATTTTCAGCTACTTGAACATCTCATATCCTCCAACATTTCTCCAATGAAAATGGGGACATCCTATTCCAGTGATGGCTAACCTTGACACTCCAGATGTTTTGGAACTACAACTCCCATCATCCCTAGCTAACAGGATCCGTGGTCAGGGATGATGGGAGTTGTAGTCCCAAAACATCTGGAGTGTCAAGGTTAGCCATCACTGTCCTATTCCATAATCATAATTTTATTATTTATACCCAGCCAACCTGACTGGGTTGCGCCAGCTCAGCTTCCAACATATATAAAACTATAATAAAACATTAAACAGTTTTTAAAAAACAAAACAAAAAAACACTTCCCTAAACAGTCGTACCTTGGAAGTCGAATGGAATCCGTTCCAGAAGTCTGTTCGACTTCCAAAATGTTCAGAAACCAAAGCACAGCTTCTGATTGGCTGCAGGAAGCTCCCGCAACCAATTGGAAGCCGCGGAAGCCCCGTTGGACGTTCAGCTTCCAAAAATAGTTCGCAAATTGGAACAGTCACTTTAGGGTTTGCGGCGTTCAGGAGCCAAAACGTTTGATTTGCAAGGCGTTCGGGATCTAAGGTATGACTGTACAGGGCTGCCTTCAGATGTCTTCTAAAGGTTGTATAGTAACTTTTCTCCTTGCTCAGGGCTTGCAGAACTCCAACGTTCCTCCAATGAAAATGGGGATGTCCTAAGGAAAGGTGGGACATTCCGGGATCAAATCAGAAACTGGGAAGGCTTCTGTAAATCCGGGACTGTCCCTGGAAAATAGGGTCACTTAGAGGGTCTATTATCTTAGCATCTGTGAGGTCAGGAATGCAGCTTGAGTTCAACCGAGCTTACGTGAAAGTAATAGAATCAGAACTGTAGAGTTGGAAGGAACTCTAGTGTGTGTGTACTACTCTCCTGATCTGGGGCAATAATTTCTTAGCCCTGAAGTCATTGGACAGCTCTGGAAAACGATCTCTCTACCACGAGTCTTCCTTTGTTGTGGCCAACCATACAGGGTTGTTGTGACAATGAATGGCATAAACATTGTAAAACATCTGTTATAATTACAATATTGGTGAAGTTAACGAAAGGAACCTTGCCGTGGGACAACTAATACTTAAAGAATAAGTGAATTGATCTCAGCAGCACCAAACTTAGGTAATTGTCTCAAGGTTTTTCTACATTGGTTGTTCTTTCCATGTAGTGCCTAAAAATATTAGAATTTTTTAAAGTGAAAAATGAGGTGTCTGTCATTGGGAGCAGGTGGAGAATAAAGTTTTTTTAAAAAAAATAAAAGAAAAAACACTTGAATAGGGAAAGCGAGTATGGGAGCCTTGCAGGATATTAATCAAAACTAGTGTCTAAAACAGTGAGCTAAGATCAATCACTCCTCGGAGAGGTATGGACTTTCACGCTGAGATTGGGACCATCTGGAGATGAAGTGCAAACTGGGATAATTCTGACGGGTTTTTAGGACCCTTCAGTTTTTTCTTCTGGGCAACTTCAGCTGGATTGTACTACTTCGTTAATAAAGCCAGCAGTTGAAAAAGAAAACCAAAATGATAGATGCACTGAATGGAATAGCAGACACACAAATATGCCAGTTCTGTGGCTCTTTAGATTTCAGGTTCGTGAAAGCTCTTTTTAAGGCTTCTTTTCAACATGGCATTCTCTCACCCTGCTCTTTCTCTCTGATCTCGGTGATAGCAACTGTTAGTCATACTCAGAGTAGACACATTGACCTCAGTTACTGAAATGCTTTGCTTCCAATGGGTGTGCTCATGAGTAGGGATGCCAGAAGGCACCATCTTCCATTCTGCCCTCTATCAATCGCACGCAGCGCTGTTCCCATCCCACTGCAGTTCGTCTCCCACCAAAAACCATATTCATCTTGCTGCCCACTGTAGCAAAATTATGAACGCTGCGTGGTTTATGTAATGAGTTGCATTATTTCAACCCATTCATTTCCAGTGCAAAGGAAGCACAATGGAAATGGGGGGGGGGGACTTCCATCAGTGGCATTCCTTTTGTGGCTTGAAAGAAACAACAGCCATGAACACCAATCATATTAAGTGGGTTGATTTCCATTCTGGGCATGGGATGAGCAAGTGGGCCTTGCCAATTTCCGTTCCCGCTCTCGCTTTCATCAGAGTGCTCTGACATCCCAAACTCCGAGTATGGCTTTGTTGCGTATTGCCCGAATGTTTCATTGTTGATGGGTGAATGCTTGGATTCCTTTAGCGTGCAGAAATGCACCACTCCTTTCAGCCAATGGAAACATGGGCAGGGAAGATATTCAAGACCTTATCTGCCCTAACTTCAGAATAGCAGGTCTCCCTTTCCATGAATCAGCAACTATGATCCGACCCCGGAGGGTTGGGAGGGGATTACAGGGCAGTAGATAACAAAAGATTAACATTGGAGGCCACTGAGCCCACCGGTGAGGTCCTGCCCTGAAGTATAGGCTTTGCCGGAGGGATGAATTGGCCTAAGTTAATTAAGACTGGTTTTAAACTCCGGTGAGAGGTCAGCCCCCTCCTCCCCTCCACCCCCGTAAGTCACCTCGAGTCCATTTCATGAATAGTACAGATTGTGGTAGAAAAAGGGCCGTCTGGGAGGTTGCTGTGTAGCCGTCTTCAAGGTGGGCAGAGCCAGAGGGTGGGGGAACCCCAATCGGGACATTTCCGAAGGCTGAATAGCAGAGTGGAGAAAAGGTCCTTTTGTCTTGTTGCTTAACCCATGAAACGATGACCTTTCGATCCCGCTGACCCTTTTATTTTTTGTCCCTGAAAAGACTAAAACCAACCATGCCTGTACAAACCCCCCTTTTCTTTTCAGCTTTCTCATGGTCATTAAATTCCCCGCAGTGTTCTCTTTAAGTGCTCTCTGAGGCTGCCTTGTAGAGCGGGGCAGATATTTTGACTCTTTGAAGCCAATAGATTATTCTGCCCCTCCTCCCTGCCCCACGGCACCTCCTCTTCTCTTCTCTTTCTCTGCCTATAGCCTCCGAACTTCGGCACCGGGCTGCATTCAGGGCATGTTCATCTGCGTCAGGACAAGATGAACAAGGAGAGGGGAGGGAAAAGCGTTACTCTAGTGGCGTTCCTCTTTAACCACCTCAAAAGTGCTTTCCAAGTGAGACATTTGGATGCAGTAATTAGCAATTTACATCCAAACATCCTCCATTGCTCACAATGAGACAAAGGGCTGCATCAGCCACTGCAAATGTGCTAATTACAGGTTTACACCCTCCCTATAGTAGCCGGTGTCAAAATACAGCAACGGACAACTTCGCTCAAAGCAGGCAGCAATCGGTGATCTGATTCAATGATGTGGTAAACATAGAATCGTAGAATAGTAGAGTTGGAAGGGACCACAAGAGTCATCTAGTCCAGCCCCCTGCAATGCAGGAAACTCAGCTAAAGCCTCCATGACAGATGGCCATCCAACCTCTGCTTAAAAACCTCCAAGGAAGGAGAGTCCACAACCTCCTGAGGGTTTCTCTGTGTTGTGATTCCTGGTGTCAGATTTATGTCCATTTATCCTTTGGCGTAGGGTTTGGCCTGTTTGTCCAATATAGAGAGCTGAAGGGCACTGTTGGCATTTGATGGCATACACAATGTTAGACGATGAGCAATTAAATAGTCCTGAGATGGTATGTTTGTTGTTGGGGCCAGTAATTGTGTTGTCCGGGTGTATGTGGCAGCAAAGTTGGCATCTCGGTTTATTGCAGGCTCTGGTGCCAGTGTCCGTATTAAGTCTGGTTGTAGTATTGTGGGTGAGGAGTTGTTTAAGATTGGGTGGCTGTCTGTAGGCGATGAAAGGTCTTCCTCCCAGAGCTTGAGAAAGAGAACTGTCATTGTCTAGGAGAGGTTGTAGATCTCTGATGATGCGTTGTACTGTTTTAACTTGGGAGCTGTATGTGATTACTAGTGGTGGTCTGCTATTTTCTTTTTTGGGTCTGTCTTGCAGCAAGATCTCTCTGGGTATCAGTCTGGCTCTGTTGATCTGTTGTTTAACTTCATCCAGTGGGTATTTTAGTTCTAAAAAGGTTTGCTGTAAAAAGGTTTCTCAGAAAGTTTTTCCTGATGTTGAGTCAGATACTCTTTTGTAACTTGAAGCCATTGGTTCGAGTCGTCCCCTCCAGAGCAAGAGAAAACAAGCTTGCTCCATCTTCCGTGTGACAGCTCTTGATATATTGGAAGGTGGCTATCCTATCTCCTCTCGGTCTTTTCCAGACTAAACATACCAGCTCCTTCAACCATTCCTCACCCATGCGCCAGGCTGCTTTTCAAATTGCATCCTCAGGTGGAACAGTCCCTCCAGTGTGGTGGTGTGGTAAGGGCAGTAAACTCATAATCTGGGGAACCGGGTTCGCGTCTCCGCTCCTCCACATGCAGCTACTGGGTGACCTTAGGCTAGTCACACTTCTTTGAAGTCTCTCAGCCCCACTCACCTCACAGAGTGTTTGTTGTGGGGGAGGAAGGGAAAGGAGAATGTTAGCCGCTTTGAGACTCCTTCTGGTAGTGATAAAGCGGGATATCAAATCCAAACTCTTCTCCTTCTTCCATTATTTCCTTTAAAATAATCTGCAAGCTTGCTGTGATCAGTTGCCACAACCCCGATTAGGGTGTCAGAAGTGGGTTCCTGGGCCTTCCAACCGCTTTGACTGCCATGTCACGGTTGTGCATGAGCTTTGCCTTCAATCATGCTTACTTAAGCGTTGGGATAAAAACAACAACCCCAATTGGCTTCCTTGGGCTTCTTAAGCTCCGGAAACCAAGTGAAGGAGAGAGGCAAGAGTGGTGTTTAAAATACGCAAGTCTTTGCCTGGGAGTGACTGCCGCGGGATAAATTACCGCCTCTCCATGAATTAACATTTTTGCGAGATCTTAAGAAGCAATGGCTATGAAATTGACTTCTGGCCCATTTTAATTGGGGTGGGCCAAAACTTTTAATAAATACAATGGACAATATCTGGACAGCTGCTTTGCCCTCCTGGCGAAGGAGAAGTAGAAGAGGAGGAGAAGTTTGGATTTGATATCCCGCTTTATCACTACCTGAAGGAGTCTCAAAGCGGCTCACATTCTCCTTTCCCTTCCTCCCCCACAACAAACACTCTGTGAGGTGAGTGGGGCTGAGAGACTTCAGAGAAGTGTGACTAGCCCAAGGTCACCCAGCAGCTGCATGTGGAGGAGCGGAGACGCGAACCCGGTTCACCAGATTGCGAGTCTACCGCTCTTAACCACTACATCACACTGGCTCTCAAGAGAGGCTTAGCATGCTACTGGAATTGGCAAGAGGCAGCAGAGCAGGAGAGAGGAACCTTGTTTCAGCCTGAGGGCCACAATCCTTTTTTGGCAGCCTTGCGAGGGCCACATGGCAGTGGTGGGCGGAGCCAGAAACAGAAGTGGGAGGAGGGACAAATGTAAATTTTTGCCTTTATACTTTAGGCTGCTTTCTACGCACAAACACTTTTCTCTCCTCCATCTGGGCAAGGAAAAGAGTCCCAAGAACACCTGTCCTCCCGGCCAAAGCACTCAGCCAGGGTGCTAAGAGATGCTTAGTGGCAGATTCATAACTGTCAACCCTCCCTTTTTTGGCGGGAAACTCCCTTATTCCAATGCCATTTCCCGCTGCTATCCCGGATTGTTGCTATCCCTTAAATTTCCCGGATTTCAAAGGAAGCAACTCCTCTCCCTCCCTGCTGGCCAGGGAGGCTCCTCAGCTGCATTGCTCAGCTGCCAATAAGGAGTCTGAGACTGACTGGGGGCGGAGCTTGCATGCCTTGTGCAGCCAGACCCTCACGCCCAACCAGCCAGCCAGCCTGCCTGCCATCTATGCGCTCACTCTTTCGCTCTCCCGTTCGCGCGCAGCCTCTGGAGCGCAGGGTGGCGAGGCTACTTGGTGCCATTGCACCACCCTCGCGGCATCCCTTATTTTCAAATCCGAAAGTTGACAGCTATGGGCAGATTGTGCCGGAAACTTAGCGTCAAGTGAGAAATGGAAGAGGGATTGGGAGCTGATCAACATGCTGATGCAGCTTGCAGATGTAAAGAAGGGAAGGAGGGTCGCGGCCTTGCTGCCACATTCCAGTCTCTGGGGGGGAAAGCTACTTTCTGCACCCAACCTTAAAGCCTATCAGAGCTGCTGATGCAGCCATCCAGATGGCCGATGCCGTTTTATGTGAGACATTCCTGTGTTTTGGTTTCATTACCAGAGCAAACGAGCGGAGCGTGACACAATTGCAGAAGGCAACCTGCGCGCGGCTGCCAATGTATTAATCTGTGGGGGCTAATATCATAATGTAATTACTACAACAGCGCTTTCTGACTTAATTGAAAACTCTCTGTGTCTGGGCCATTAATGAGAAATGCATGATTTGGCGATTCAAAACAGAGGAAGCTGTGGGTCGTTGGGCGTGTGGCATAAGGGAGGACAGGAGGATTGATTCCTCCTGCCCCTCTGTTTTTGTCCCTCCCCCCTCCCCACACCCGGTGGCAGTGAAAAATGTCCTGGACTTGAGATACGCTGTGTGGTATTTAACAGGCTCCTCTCCTTTCCTGTTTTCTCAAAAGGTATGGGTTTGCAGGTGTCAGACTGGTTGGACGTAGAGGAGTGGCAGGTGAAAACAGCTCAGGAACCCTCAAGGGAAGAGGACTCAGAACCCAGGGAGTGGTGATGGTGGTGGGATGACGATGAGGGGACAGAGGGAGAAGATAGGGGAGCCTGGGAGGAGGAGGTGCCCGAAGCTGAAGGGGTAACAGGATGCGGGTGGTGCTGTGGTTTAAACCACTGTGCTGCTTGGACTTGCTGAACGGAAGGTCGGCGGTTCGAATCCCCGTGACGGGGTGAGCTCCCGTTGCTCGGTCTCAGCTCCTGCTAACCTAGCAGTTTGAAAGCATGTCAAAGTGCAAGTAGATAAATAGGTACCGCTGCAGCGGGAAGGTAAACGGCGTTTCCGTGCGCTGCTCTGGTTCTCCAGAAGCGGCTTTGTCATGCTGGCCACATGACCCGGAAGCTGTACGCTGACTCTCAGCCAATAATGCGAGATGAGCACCGCAACCCCAGAGTCGGACACGACTGGACCTAATGGTCAGGGGTCCCTTTACCTTTATCTTTAAAACCCTAACAAGTGGACACTTGCGGAAAGACCTGTTTACGCTGGGAAAACCTGTTGGAACAAAAGGTTCTCTAGTTGTCTTCACTCTATAAGTGAATGATACAAAATTAATTCAAAGTCTGCCTGTGGTCCCGAGCTTATTTAGGGCAAATGCCAATACGGCCCTCCAGATAAATAATAATAAATAGGTACCGCTCCGGCGGGAAGGTAAACGGCGTCTCCATGCACTGCTCTGGTTCGCCAGAAGCGGCTTAGTCATGCTGGCCACATGACCCGGGAAAACTGTCTGCAGAAGCGGACAAACGCCGGCTCCCTGGGCCTGTAAAGCGAGATGAGCGCCGCAACCCCAGAGTCGTTCGCGGCTGGACCTAATGGTCAGGGGTCCCTTTACCCTTTACCTTTAAGGTGCTACTGGAAGGATTTTTTTAATTTTGTTTTGAACTGGAAAACAGTGAATTCTTTTTGATCTAATGCAAACCGTCCAGAAATCCAGATCAAGATCTGCCTTCTGCCTCTCTGTTTCCAATTGCATTCATCCCAGACTTCGGTTTACTCTTGAGCTGGCGCTCGTTGTTCCCCAAAATGAAGACTCTGTTGTTAACCCTGGGCGATTTGTCGGCGAAACCCACGCTTAAAGTGTTTTAGCCCCTATCCCCAATACTTACACCTACACAGCGCCGTTAGCACAGTTAAGACTTGACAGCATTGTTTTCCTAACCGGTTTTGTTCTTGCTTCTTTGTTGACAGCATCTTTGTCTTTGAACCTTTGCAAACATGCACAATAAACTGCTAGCCTTGACATTTCCGTAAAAGAATTCTGCTCGACGCCCTGTTATCCCTCTAGTGCTAGCTCACCAGCCAAGGACGGTGTGTGCTTTAGCGAATGCCACTTTCCCCATTCATTTCATTCCAGTGTTTGAGGTCAATACTATTGGTTTCAAACAGTGCACACTCTTGCATGGCATCTCTCTCTGCATTTGCATCGTGAAGGACAGGTTGCCAGGAGTTCCTTGTTGTTTCTGCTTTGTGTCCCCCTTTGACTGTTTCCCTGCTGTGGTAGTTTTGAACAGAAGCTCTTTTCCTTAAAGTAAAAAATCTTGCAATCCTTGACCTAGAACACGGGAATGTATTGATTGCAGAGTGTTGTTCGCTGCCTTTTTCTCTCTCTCCACCCTCCCCCTCTCTCTCTGAGTGGTGCATGTATTTCAAAAGAGCTTGTCCATTAAGTTAATTGGATTTGGTGTACTGATCATGTTCTTATGAATATGTAGATACAAGAGGATTTTTCTTCATTGTGCGAAGCGGGGAGAAGGTTTATGGTGGCAGCAAGAGGAAAAACGTTCTGCGCAGAGAACATGAGTAGTTGCACATGATTTAAACCACTCACTGCGTGGAGTGCCGCACGGAAGTGAATTTAACCTTGATTTGGATGGGCAATAGACTTGCTTGCCTAAGTCCATGCAATCAATTCATAGCTAATAATTATATTTAGTTGTCTTTAAAGAATGGGCAATGGCTTGCCCCAAACCATACAGTGAATTCATAGCCAATCATAATATTTAGTTGTCTCACTTGTGTTTTCTTTCAAAGAGGTGAGAGTAGCATCTGTGAGAGCCCATCTGGATCAGAGCATTACTGTTTCCAACAATGGAGGCAGAACATAGCCAATATGACTACGGTAGTTACTATTTGATAGCCTTTTCCTGTAATGTAAACAAAATCTTCTCCTTTTCCCTTATGGGGTATCCAAGAGCCCATATTAGAGTCCTTAAATGGGTTCCCTATCAGTAGGAGAAAATAGGTAAAGGTAAAGGGACCTCTGACCATTAGGTCCAGTCGTGTCCGACTCTGGGGTTGCGGTGCTCATCTCGCTTTATTGGCCAAGAGCCGGCGTACAGCTTCCGGGTCATGTGGCCAGCATGACTAAGCCGCTTCTGGCGAACCAGAGCATCACACGGAAACACCGTTTACCTTCCCATCAGAGCGGTTTCTATTTATCTACTTGCACTCTGACGTGCTTTCAAACTGCTAGGTGGGCAGGAGCAGGGACCGAGCAACGGGCGCTCACCCCATCGCGGGGATTCGAACCGCCGACCTTCTGATCAGCAAGCCCTAGGCTCTGTGGTTTAACCCACAGCGCCACCTGGGTCCAGAGGCCAAATCAGAGAATACTGTATTGAGAAGCAACTAGTAAGCCTGGTCTTTATTAAACTGTTGCAACAGGGCCCTCACTCACCACATGCAGGAAGGAGGAGGAGCCCAGAGCAATGGTGTGTAAGCCCCTATATAGACTTTTGAAATTTCCCACCCTGTAGCTCAAGACCACCACCACCCCAAACATCATACCTACATCACAGAAGGAGGCGGTCTACAACAGAAATCCTGTCTGCCAGGATACCTGACAATGGCCAGTAATTGCTTTACCTGGGCAGCCTGGCCATTCTTTTGTGGAAAGAAAAGGAAAGGAAAGGAACCAAAGAGGGCTGGCTGTGGAGCTCAGACCCCTTTTCAAGCGCCTTGACCCCGCCCCCGACCGACTGTCCATTGTCCACCTGGCCAAGGGCGGGTCAAGGGGGCAGCCTAAGCAGGTGGGCAGCTCGCTCCCAGGGAACCCCCGCTCAGTGTCGCAAACCCCGCCCACCTGAGAGGGGAGGGCGGAAAATACTTTAATTCCTGAATCCAGGTCACAGGCTCACCCTATTCATACCCAAAGATGCCCTAAAGACAGGTAAGCAAAATACAATGGTGAGGCTTTCCTATTTCCTTCCTCCTTGCAGAGAAACATTTGAGGTCAATTTGGGAGAGTCAAAATGGCTTCAGGATTGCTCTCCTGTCCTATTTCAGACACGTGATTTACGTACTTATGTATGCGTTTGCCTTGTAAATTTATGAACTTTTAATTTATATATTTGAGACCGTAAATTCTTATAACACCTCCATGAATTTCTCCCTCCCTACAAATCCCTGCAACCTCACCAGATTCTTCGGGCGTGTCCAGAGGAACACATCCCTAAATTGTGGCAATCCCTCCCCATCACCTTTGCACGGGTTCCATCATAAAACTGAGATTGTAGTGGAGGAAAATTCAACTGCTCCGTGCGTTAAAGGAAGGGGGGAAATGCAAAGCCCTCGCATTTGAGATTCATGGCTAAGAAAGCAACTCACGTGGCCACAGCAGCTGCTGCCTTCCTTTGAGGTCTTCTCCGTTACTTATTTATTAAATGTTGGCTGGAGAAGCTTTCTCTCTAAAAATAACCTCTGGTCTCGGTGGATAGTTCGTTCCTGCCTGTCTTCCTTTCATGCCACTCAGTGTGCATATTCTGAAGCTAACTGCCACAGACAGGCACTTCAGTAGGTGCCAACCCTTGAAATATGCTTTCTTAAAGACACAGCTTCTACTAGAGGCAGGTGCCCCCACACTGCATACATCTATTGGTGGTCCCCTAACCCTTTTATGCCGTTTTAGCCTCTGGCTTTGCCATATCGGCAAGGTCAATGTGGACAAGCTTCAGGTGTGTTAGCAACGAGAATGTTACAGGCTACTTTTTTTGACCCCAAACTGTGTTGACTGCCACAAGGATTCCTCTCCTGCAATTCTAAATCATTTGGGGGACTTTTACCGCTTTAATCTTTCATTATTTGCAGTTCTGAGCCTTTAATAATAATAAGAATAACATCAATAATATCTCACCCACCTGACTGGGTTACTGCAGCCACTCTGGGGAGCTTCCAGTAAATTAAAGCACATTAAAAACTTCCCAGCACAGGGCTGCCTTCAGATGTCTTCTAAAAGTCAAATGATGTTGTTGTTTAGTCGTTTAGTGGTGTCCGACTCTTTGTGACCCCATGGACCAGAGCACGCCAGGCACTCCTGTCTTCCACTGTCTCCCACAGTTTGGTCAGACTCATGTTGGTAGCTTCAAGAACACTGTCCAACCATCTCGTCCTCTATCGTCCCCTTCTCCTTGTGCCCTCTATCTTTCCCAACATCAGGGTCTTTTCCAGGAAGTATTCTCTTCTCATGATGTGGCCCAGAGTATTGGAGCCTCAGCTTCAGGATCTGTCCTTCCAGTGAGCACTCCGGGCTGATTTCCTTCAGAATGGATAGGTTTGATCTTCTTGCAGTCCATGGGATAGTTAGTCAGATAGTTGTTTATTATATGACGGGAGGGTGTTCCACAGGGCAGGTGCCACCACCGAGAAGGCCCTCTGCCTGGTTCCCTGTATCTTCATTTGTCGCAGTGAGGGAACCACCAGAAGCCCCTCAGAGGTGGACCCCAGTGTCCGGGCTGAACAATGGTAGTGGAGACGTTCCTTAAGGTATTTTAAGTGGTGTATCCTGCATGTGTACATTTTTTAAGAATATAAGGAAAGCCCTGCTGGATCAGACCAAAGACCCATCTAGTCCAGCATCGAGTTTTCAGCATGGCCAACCAGAATTCCCCAATGGGAAGCCGACAAGTGGGACCTGAATACAACAGCACTCTTCTCACTTGTGATTCCCTGCAGCTAGTAATCAGAAGAACACTTTTTTTCCAATAGAGGATGTAGAACATAACCATTGCACCTGATAGCCACTAACGGACTCATTCATTTGCTTGATTCTCTTTTAAAGCCATCCACATTGTTGGACATTACTGCCTGTTGCGGGAGAAAATTCCAGTTTAATTTATTGCTGTGCGAAGACGTCCTTTCTTTTGTCTATAGTGAATCTTCCAAGTCTATTGAATAACCTTCTTCATTGTCTATCTGTTCATCAATACCGTGTAAAGATCAGCTACTGCCTTTACCCCTTAAGGGCAACCCAGTGATCTTTCCTAGGTTCTTTTATTTTTATTGTATTTTATTTTTTTAAAAACCCACAAACCTCCTTTCACTCGAGGGGGATCAGCTGTCACAAGGTGTTGATTGATAAGAAAATGATAGTAGCTGCAGGTGAAAAAGAAAATGCAGCCCTGTTGTTTGCTTGCAAAACCAATTGTTTTTGATCAGGGCTTCAGAAACTGCTGGAGCATTGTGGATTTCTCTCTCCAGAAGTAAGCACTGCTGATTATTTCCACACGCGGGCGGTTTCTTCATTGTTTGATCATGTCCCCTCTGCCTCGGTTGAAAGTTTGGAAACATTTGTTTGATTTGAGTATGTGCCAGGCTAGAAGGTTGGTGGGGTGGTGGGGAATACAGCAAGATGTGCTTGTTCTTTTGAGATTCACTTGCAAATTCTGGGCAGGAGTAGAAGCTACTACAGGAAACGGCAACTCAATGGCTATGTTTGAGACTTTTTAGTTTAAGGAGGTCCTGGTAGATGTGCATGGAATCCTAGAATCGTAGAGTTGGAAGAGACCACGAGGGCCGTCTAGTACAACCCCCTGAAACGCAAGAATCTTTTGCCCAACGTGGGGCTCGAACCCACAACCCTGAGATTACCAACTGAGCTATTCAAGAGAATGGTGATGGCTATAAAGTGGACAGAGAGCCAAACCTAACAAATGCGTATTCTTGGCAGTTAGCGTGAGAAGGGGCTAAGTCCACAGAGCTGTATTGCTGATAGGCCGATACTCAGACCATAGAAATGCAATTGGTAGAGAGGGGTCTGTGTGATGTCATTTCCCCTCTTTTCCTGGAGAGGAAGGTGTATGCAGTACTTCCTGTTCCTCCTGAGCTCTCTTCCTGTGAGCAGCCATAAGGGCAGATGTGCCCTGTGCTTAATCCAGCTCCAGGCACAAGCCTGAAGCTCGTTATCCTGTGAATCTAAGTATTTTGCTTGCATAGTTTTTACTGCTGCCATTGCTGTGAATCCATGCATGGTAATAAGTCAATTATATTTTAAGCTTACTTGTTGCCTTATTCCTTATTAACCGGGGTACAAAAGGGAAGCCAGCTCCCTTCATAGGTGGATTTGCTCAAAACAAGGTTTTACACACTAATGCCTATGCTTTTAATTTTGCTGCCAATAATGGGATTTTAAAACTCTCTTCAGCCCCCACATGTGGGCTCCTGGAGGGATAAATTGTGATTAATAGGTATTTCCCTGCCTATTAAAAACTGCCCCACGGAATGGGAGGTTCCTTGGAGGTTTTTAAGCAGAGGCTAGATAGCCATCTGCCATGGATGCTCTAGCTGATATTTCCGGCAGGAGGTTGGACTAGATGACCCTCGGGGTCCCTTCCAATTCTATGATTCCATGTATTTCACTCCCTGAGCATCAGAAGTCAGTGTGCAGACAGGGTGGTGGTTGTTACTCAAGCTGGGACACCTTTCTCCCTGACATCTGGCTGGAGGACTCAAAAGAAAGCCACGCTTGCACCCCAGGAGTCCACTAGTAGGTTGTGTGGGACTTGATCGGTCCCTAGTTGTGTCAGTCTGACCTTTGCATTGCCTGGCCTTTCCCAACACTAGTCATTGGCTAAAGGTAAAGGGACCCCTGACCATTAGGTCCAGTCGCGGACGACTCTGGGGTTGCGGCGCTCATCTCACTTTATTGGCCGAGGGAGCCGGCGTACAGCTTCTGGGTCATGTGGCCAGCATGACTAAGCTGCTTCTGGCGAACCAGAGCAGCGCACGGAAACACCGTTTACCTTCTCGCCGGAGCAGTACCTATTTATCTACTTTCACTTTGACATGCTTTCGAACTGCTAACTGGCCATAAAAGAGGCTCTCTTGCCTCTGTGCCAGGGCTGCCTTTGCTGCAAACACTGCGGCAATAAGGCATCACACACTCCATGCAAGTGGGGCTGTAGCCACAGAGGACCGGCTGAAAAAGCTCTTTCCGTCCAGCATGAATTAGGACACTCCGTTTAAAAAATTCATAGCAAGATTACATAAAACCATATGTTGCCTGTATGCGTGTGCATATCTCTCTCTCTCTATAATTCTCAAGGCTCCGCCCCCAGCTTTGCATTAAAAATGTGCAGCTGCTGAGCATTAGACATTCCATTAGAGTACCAGGCTTGAGACATGAGCTTCACAGTTAGCAACGAGGGAAGGGAAAGGGGTGGCGGGGGAGAGAAAGTGTTTTCAAGCACAGTGTTTATTTGATGCTTCTTTGAAACGGCGGTGTCACTAAGTGGATCAAGATTTTTATTGTATGAGAAATAAGGAAGCCTGTTTAAGAAGAGGCCGGCTGTGCTGGACGGGTGCCTATTTTTGCAGTAACCCAGCTGCTGTGCTTCGGCGCTCTCTCTGCCGGCCCCCCATGCCTCCCTTTTCTGCCACTGCTATCTGGACTTCAAGAAGTGCAGGGCCCCATAACCAGACCTGCAATGTCTGCTTTGCCATTCCAAATTTCTGCATGCAGACAGTCCCAGGTTCAGTCTCTGCAGGTTGCAGCTGACGGGGGGGAAATGGTCCTGAGAGCTGTTTCCCATCAGAGTAAAGGTAAAGGGACCCCTGACCATTAGGTCCAGTCGTGACCGGCTCTGGGGTCTCGCTTTATTGGCCGAGGGAGCCGGCGTACAGCTTCCAGGTCATGTGGCCAGCATGACTAAGCTGCTTCTGGCGAACCAGAGCAGCGCACGGAAACGCCGATTACCTTCCCGCCGGAGCGGTACCTATTTATCTACTTGCACTTTGATGTGCTTTCGAACTGCTAGGTTGGCAGGAGCTGGGACCAAGCAACGGGAGCTCACCCCGTCGCGGGGATTCAAACTGCCAACCTTCTGATTGGCAAGCCCTAAGCTCTGTGGTTTATATCAGTGTAGATCACACCAAACTACATGGACAACTGGTGTTAGTTAAATTAGTTTATGTATTTATTTTCACCATTATATTCATATTTCACATTTCCTTCATAGAGCTCAGAGATTGCTCTTCCACAGCACATTTCATCCTCACAACAACCCTGTGAGGTTAGGTTAATCTGGGAATAGTGATTGGCCAATGTCACCCAATGAGATTCATACAGATTTGAACCCTAGTCTCCCAGATCCTTGTCCATCACTCTAACCACTACACCATACTGGTGACTCTAAGCCACCAGCCCTCCCAAGGATTGCCAGTCGCTACCATTTCAGACCCCATTAGTGTACGCTTGGATGTTTTTGCCCCAGTGCTAATCGCTTAACATTTGTTTACGTTGAACCTGTATCTGTTGTTTTGATGCCTGTTCATCCTCCTTGGATAAATCTTTTTGGAACTCCTCCCAATCCTATTTAGCTTTAGCCATCCTGAACGGTTGGGTGTCACTAGCAAATTGGCCATCTCACTGCTTATCCTAATTGCAGATTATTTATGAACAAGTTAAAAAGCATCTGTCCCAGTGCAGATCTCTTGGGGGACCCAGCTTCCTATATCCTTCCACTTGAAGAACTGTTCATTTATTCCTTTCCCTGCTTTCTGCTTTTTAACCAATTAATGATACATAAGAGGACCTATCCCTTTTCCCCACCTCTGCTAAGGTTAGTCAAGGAGTCTTTAGTGAGGGATCTGTATCAACAGCTAACTGAAAATCCAAGTAAACAGTATCTGCTCCACCATCCTTTGACATATGCTTATTGACACTTTCAACAAAACTCCAAAATGTTAGGTAGCACAGTCCATTGCAGAAGCCATGTTGGTTCTTCTTCAGCATGGCTTGTTCTTCTATATGCTAGTCTGTTCTGTATTTTCCAGCCCTCATCTTAAGGACGAGTTACATATTTTTGTTAGATGCCATGCAGACCCAGCGAGTTGTCTGTTTTTATTGTGTTCATCTCTCGTCACCACTATTTGCCACATTTCCTCTGACTCCCTTGCTGAGAAAATTGGATCAGTCACAGATGAACTGCTCTACATCTCCTGCAGTGACGACGGATGCAAATAATAAATTCACCTTCTCTTAAACATCATTTTCCTCCTTGAGCACACCTTTGACTCCCTTCTCATCCAAAGGTCCAACCGTCTCCCTGCTTGGTCTCCTGCTTCTAATGCCTTTACATAATTTGTTGTTGTTTGCTTTTACAGTTTTAGCAACACGCTCCTCAGAATTCTTTTTTCAGCATCCCTTATTGTCTACTGGAATTTCTTTGGCCAACGTTTGTTCCTTTTGTCTCTCTTTACTTGGGCAAGACTTCCATTTTCTGGAGGAAGCCCCATATAACTCCTTTGACACTAACTTGTTAGGTAAAGGTAAAGGGACCCCTGACCATTAGGTCCAGTCGCGGACGACTCTGGGGTTGCGGCGCTCATCTCACATTATTGGCCAAGGGAGCCGGCGTACAGCTTCCGGGTCATGTGGCCAGCATGACTAAGCTGCTTCTGGCGAACCAGAGCAGCACACAGAAACACCGTTTACCTTCCTGCCGGAGTGGTACCTATTTATCTACTTGCACTTTGAGGTGCTTTCGAACTGCTAGGTGGGCAGGAGCTGGGACCAAGCAACGGGAGCTCACCCCGTCACGGGGATTCGAACCGCTGACCTTCTGATCGGCAAGCCCTAGGCTCTGTGGTTTAACCCCCAGCCCCACTTGTTACCACACAGAAATCCTCTTGGGTTTTGTAGCAACCACATTGACCGTCCATATACATTTTAGCTGAACTTCTATTATTGCGATTTTGAAGAAACCCCCTAGCCTTCTGCAGAGCCTCCACCCTCTTGACTTTCTCTTCCATCTTCCTTCTTACGAATCCCTTCATTTTATTTTCAGTTAGAAGTGTCCTCTTTTTGAAGTCTAATGTGACTGATGTTGGACTTCCTTTCCCCTGAAGAGTGCTCAAAATCCACAGCAGCTCACTGCAGCAAGGCCCAGCCTCAGGCCACAGGAGTCTTCAACCTCTTGAGATGCTCTGACCTTTCTCTGATTCCACTGCTAAGTAAAGCTTGAGCACAGATGATGATGGAGTAGCCTTGTTTCCCGTCCTTCCATTTGAGAGGAAATTTCCCCTTCTAAAATTTCATATCCCAGATGGACTCAAGGAAGTGGTCGGATGCTCTGGAGCAGCACTAAAACACACCCAAATGCCCTTGTTCTCACAAACAGCGGAGTGGAAGGTACTTTTGTCTCTGCAGAATCTCGCTTCTGCTGGGGAACCGCATGATCAACTGCTTTCTCCATGCACAAAAACTCACCATAAATCTGAACGCGTAGAGAAGAGGAGCATGTCAGAGAAAACACTGGTCTGAGGACTGTGGCAAGGTTTAGGGCAGGGGTAGGCAACCTAAGGCCCATGGGCCAGATGCGGCCCAATCGCCTTCTAAATCTGGCCCGCGGATGTTGCGGAAATCAGCGTGTTTTTACATGAGTAGAATGTGTCCTTTTATTTAAAATACATCTTTGGGTTATTTGTGGGGCACAGTACATCCCCCCCCAAAAAGTCCGGCCCACTACATGGTCTGAGGGATGGTGGACTGGCCCACGGCTGAAAAAGGTTGCTGACCCCTGGTTTAGGGTGACCTCTCAGGCATTGTGAAGAAAATAAGAGAATGGGGTTTGTGTCTAGGCTCCATTCTGCTTTCCTTGTGCTAATAGTAGGATTGGCATACGTCCGGGAAATCCCGGACATGTCCTCTTTTTGGGTGGTCTACATGCCCACCTGGAGGAATTTTTTACAATTTTAAGCAAATGTCCAGGTTTTGCAGGGTGTTAAAAAAAATTGTGTGCATGGGCGGCTCAGTTTTGGGGTCTGGCGCGGGCAATTGCGCGCGCAGCGCGCGCGCACACACACACACACACACACACACACACACACACACAAAAGCTCAACACATTCCCCCCCTGGATTTTTACCTCTGGAAATCTGGCAATCCTAGCCAACAGACAAATGTGGTTTTTTGGGGGGGGTTCATTCTAAGAGTCCTTTCGCCACTAACTAGCTGTTGTTGCAAGGTGGGGATGAGTGTTTTGTGTGGGTGTGCATGCTTTCAAATGGTTCTAGGTGTTTCTTAAAGCAGGGTTACTTATTTAAATATTTATATTTATGCGTGTGTTTTATTTTAATTTCACACCCTCCAACATTTCTGCCGAGGAAAATTGGGATATCCTATTCCATAATACAAAAAAAATTACAATTTATACCCCACCCACCGACTGGGTTCCCCCAGCTACTCTGGGCAGCTTCCAACATATATAAAAGCATAATACAGTGGAACCTCTACTCACGTACGGAATCCGTTCCGGAGTCGATCCGGGTCGCTGGTAGAAGCGTCATTCTGCGTGTGTGTGAATCGCAGCAAACCCGGTATTTACTTGTGGGTTTGCCACAGTCGTGAGTTGAGGTTCTACTGTAAAACAGTGAAAAATTCCCTATACAGTGCTGCCTTCAGATGTCTTCTAAACATAGCTGTCAACTTTCAGATTTGAAAATAAGGGATGCCGCGGGGGTGGTAAAATGGCACCAAGTAGCCTCGGCACCCTGCGCGCGAACGGGTGAGCGAAAGAGCGAGCGCGTAGGCGGCAGGCAGGCTGTCTGTCTGGTTGGGCGTGAGGGTCTGGCTGCACAAGGCATGCAAGCTCCGCCCCCAGTCGGTCTCAGGCTCCTTATTGGCAGCCGAGCAACGCAGCTGAGGAGCCTCCCTGGCCAGCAGGGAGGGAGAGGAGCTGCTTCCTTTGAAATCCGGGAAATTTAAGGGATATCAACAATCCAGGATAGCAGCGGGAAACGGCATTGGAATAAGGGAGTTTCCCGCCAAAAAAAGGGAGGGTTGACAGCTATGCTTCTAAAGGTTGTGTAGTTAATTGCCCCCTTGGCTCGGGGGGCGCATAACTCCATACTCTCCTATATTTCTCTGGTGCAAATAGGGACGCCCTAAGGAGAAGCGGGACATTCCAGGATCAAATCAGAAACCCAGAAGGCTTCTGTAAATCTGGGAGAAAGGTGGGATACAGATGTAGGTCGTGGGCCTCTGTCCTTTCATCTGGCTCTAGTAGACATCATTGGCTGAGGCACTCTTAGGCTGTGGATAAAAAATCTGTCTTTCAGCTCTGAGGCATGAATGTTCTTTCAGACAGCTGCCACCTTTGGCTGATTCTCAGTCGGCTGCTCCCAATGGGTATTTTTTACGCAAGGTCAAGATCTCCTTCTCATGGCCTGCCACAGTCTCCACTTCACGCCAGTCTCTGAGCTAGGGGAAGGGTGGGGGTGATATGAACGCTTGACGCCTGGGAAAGGACTGTGAGGGTTAAAAAATAAAACAAAAATGTTCTTCTCGGCAGGAAGAAGGCCTGGCGGTGCAACGGACTCCATCCAACTATTTCTCCACCTAATTAATTTGCTAATTGTGTATGTGTTTCACTTACTCGGCGGAGCTCCGCCGAGGAAAATGGTTGCCCCCTCTGGTGGCCTAACACACATGGCATGATTGTCTTTGTTTGCTCTCGTTTTCAGAATGTTCTTCTGGGCTGCCCTTAAAGGAAGATCAGATGACCCCAAAGAGGGATTTGCAGAGCTTCAGGCCCCTGCTATTCCTGCTTCTGCTGTAATGGAGCCAGGTATCATCCGCACCGAATCTTATCTCGCATGGGGAGTGCTTTTGCTTCTGCCGTGGGCAGTCTTGGATTTCTAAGTGTGTCCAGGTGGTGTTTTGGAATAGTCAACCAGAGCAGCCGAGGGGACCATTTCAGAGTTCATTAGTGGTGGGGTGGCTACTGGCAAAGACCTGTTCACAATGTAAAAATGGAAGGAAATGTTTTTTAACTAGGGGTACACACATGCGCTTGCCAGGTAGCCAGCGGTGACTTTATCTTTCGGTGTGGCGAGTGCCTTGTGGAGAGTGAAAGGCAAATGAAAACTTGCCTTGTCCCATGCTGGCTGGGCGCACTTGAACACAATAAGTCTTTAAATGGCTAGGAACCAGGGCCAGATTTAGTTTTGATGATGTCCTAAGCTACTGAAGGTAATGGGGCCCTTTATATGTCCAGCTGTCCTTTGTCAACAACAAATTGTTGCTGTTTTTTTGTGTTGAATATATGCTAGATGGTAATTTATGGACCTAATAAGTATCTAAAGCCATTTGCACATGCAGAATGTAGGCACCCTATATATAGAAAGGAGCAAACCAGTGATGTTTTAGGGAGCAGGCTAGCAGGCGGGGCCCATGACTTATATCATAGGAGCCAAGAAAACACAAAACACTGTTGCTGTATGTAGGTTTTATTCTATTTGTTTTTTATCTTATATTTTGGAAATGTACATCCAGTTCCCCCCCCCCTTTAATTTTTTGGGGGGCTGGCAAGAGAGTGGGGTCCTAAGCTATAGCTTGTTTAGCTTATACGTAAATCCGGCACTGCTAGAAACACTGGTTGCAGATGTTAGGAGTCAAAAAAATTTGGAGGGCACCAGGTTTAGAATGTTGGGGTAGATGGGCAAATCTAAAGTATGAGGCACCTGATAAATTCTCATGAGAGCTGGACGAAATCTCCACAGAGATGCTTAAGGAATTTCGTATTTGTGAATTACATTTGTGAATATTGTATTTGTGGTTTCCAATATGAGGCGCCCATGTCCTCGCCCCTGGGTGAATGTGCAAGTCAGAATGTAGCTGTGCATTGGATCTCTCACTTCTCTGAAGGCCACAACATGATTCTCGGCCCAAGGAACATATCCAAATGCATGTAGAAACTCACATTTTTGGAAGAAAATGCATTTCACAAAGAGCATATTTTGTGAGAAAATGCGTGTGTGCGTACACACAGAGATATGGGCAAATTTTTGTACAGATTATTATTATTTAATTTAATGCCAGATTAGTGTGGAAACAAGATGGAGCGGACTTACAAGTAAACACTTGGATATGTGGCATGGACTACAGATATCCTGATTTAGGAGAAGGTCTGCAGCTCAGTGATACAGCATCCAATTTGCTTGCAGGGGGTCCAAAGGTTCAGTCCCAGGCATGTCCAAGTAGGGCTGGGAGAGACCCCTATCTGAAACTCTGGAAGAAATAGCCATGGCCAGTCATGAACGGTACCCACCGTTCAGCCCGGACACTGAGATCTAGCGCTGAGGGCCTTCTGGCGGTTCCCTCACTGCGAGAAGCAAAGCTACAGGGAACCAGGCAGAGGGCCTTCTCGGTAGTGGCGCCCACCCTGTGGAACGCCCTCCCAGCAGAAGTTAAAAGGATCAACAACTACATGACATTTAGAAAACACCTGAAGGCAGCCCTGTTCAGGGAAGTTTTTAATCTGTGATGTGTTAATGTATTTTAATGTTTGCTGGAAGCTGCCCAGAGTGGCTGGGGAGACCCAACCAGATGGGTGGGGTACAAATAAATAATAATAATAATAATAATAATAATAATAATAATTATTATTATTAATTATTATCAAAGCAGACAATACTCCGCTAAATGGACCCAATGGTCTGACTCGATACAAGGAAGCTTCCTTTGCCCCGATGAAACATGTCACTCTATTTGTTCCTAAGGTGCAGGTGAAGGGAGTATTGCAAAATAGGTACAGAGAACGAACATTGGCTCCAACTCGGTTGTTGCACTAGCAGGAAGCAGTGCGGTGAGCCCTGCCATTGCCATGGGTCTTGCTCCCTCTGTGTCCCCTGTTCCCCTCCCCAAATCTGCTTGGGAGCATTGGGAAGAACCCCCAGAACAGGAGAAGGGAGATTATTCCATCTGAAGTAACAATCGTCAGAAATAACCATTTGATCCTAGAAGCCAGAATTCTGGACTCGATGGATGTTTGGTCTGAATCAACACGGCAGACTTTATGTCCTTGCGATATGCTTTGATGCATGGGCTCTGGCACGCCAAGGGAAACCCCTGTGTTGGAGCGATGGCATCCAGATGTCGAAATCTGCCTTTTGCATGGTCCAGAAACCGTTGTCATAAATACTCCTTGCTTTGTTGATGTTGTTAGTAAAACAGGCTAATGGTAATCATTATTTACCTGTTCCTTGTCCTCCCACTAGTATCCTGCCGCGTTAGCCATGTATGGGCAATTAGAATTAATGCGAACAGCACTTATAAACTGAATGCCTAGTTTATTTCCAAATGGGAAGGTCAACGTCATTATCCTTGGTGGATTCAATTACCAAATCCTGTAGAATCGCATAGCGCTTTGCTTCCTGCTTGTTAATCACATCTTGCTTTGCAAAGGATTGTCATTCCCCCTACCCCAAGCACAGCCAAAACATTTCCTTCTGTCACGTTGCCTACAATGCTGGTTTCTTGCCGTGAAAATTAGATTTCTTCAGCCTTGTTGCTTTTGTGTTCAAAAGGGAAGGGAACCCAGGAACTTTTAAAATACGTATAAAGAGAAACCGGGGAAACTATCTGCATGCAATAAACCTCTGGAGTTGTTCTGTGGGCCTGGGAACAGTAAGAGAAAGTCACGACTGCAGGAGATGGCAATTGCCTGTTAAGTCATCACAAGTGGGAACCTGCAACAAAATATTGCAGTTGTGTTAGAACAGGAGTGTCATCCCTAGACACAATAAAAAAACAATGGGAGGCCGACATAGGTTATGAAATCAACCCCACCCAATGGACCAGAATGTGGTCTAAACCACCCTTTAAATCCATATCAATGAAAAGAAAAGAACTCGCCCTAAAACTAACCTACAGGTGGTACCTAACACCAAGAAAATTAGAGTTAATACTCCCAGGAACCTCACCAAAATGCTGGAGAGGGTGCACCTCCACAGGCACATACCTCCATATGTGGCGGGAGTGCCCCAAAATCCAACGATTCTGGACAACAACCATGCAAGAAATAGGTAAAATAACCAAACAAGTGCTAGAAATCACCCCAGAATTGGTCTTGCTAAACATCTTCCAAGACAACAATGCCCACTTACACCACAAAGAACTCATAAGCCATTTACTCTCAGCAGCCAGAAACATCATAATCAGACACTGGAGAGACCTGTCAGGAGTAAGCATGGACCAATGGTACCAAGTAGTATGGGAAACAGCCCTACTAGAAAAACTAACCAGTAAGCTGAAACTAACACGGGGACAATCAGAAGAAGACGCCTTCACCCCGGTATGGCTCCCCTTCATCACACACACAGCCCAAACAGACAATGACAGAAACCTACCGACAGCATACAAATCAATATGGCTAACCTGACCAAAAACACTCACCCACCCCACTCACACAGGAAACCAAAGACCACCACAGCCTACCACAAATGAACAATCACACCCTACGCCAACCCCGACCTCTCTCACCACTAAAGGAACACAAGCGAACAACAGAGAACCTGCACAAATGACGCTGACACCGAACCCTACATATACTAAGTAAAGTAGAAATACCGCCACCCCACCCTACCCATCTCCCCATCCTGCCCACCTCTCTCCCCCTTTTCTTCCTAATGTCTCAAAAACCGAAACTGCTGTATAAAAATGTTACATGGAAAGAACACGAAAGAGACATTGCATATACCTTTGTAAATCAAGAAAATCCTTAATAAATTAAAATATATATATATGTAGGAACTCTGCTCAATAAGGGCACCTGGCTGTGCCAGAGGCCCTACCTGCAAGGTGGCTCTTAAACCTTGCTAGTCAGTGCAGACAATGCGCAATGAGATTGTCAGGGAACTGCCCTCACCCCCGCGGGAGGGCTCAGCGATGTATAGAGAGCCTAAACACCTCCTGAGTAGAGAGACCTCTTCCAGCGGGCAAAGCGGCTCCTCCAGCGGGGAGGGGCAGGCAACAGGCAGCCCGGTGAGGCAGAGGCTTGAGGATGCTGCTGAGAGACCCAGCGCATCCCGTGAAACTCGCTCAGAAGGGGGCACACCACTTCTGTCACCCCAATTGCGCAGAGCGGTGAAAAGGAGACAGGGGAGGAGGCGCTTCGGGATCCCCAAGTTCTTGTGTTGGGGTCGCAGCCGGAAACCGGCACTCCCGGATTCTGCTAGCGACTGAGGCAGTCATGTGTTCACCAGCTCAGCACTGTAAACAGTTTTGTGCAATAAACTTGTATATAGACAAGACGGATTTTGTCGTTACTCGTGAGCAACCGCAATGCGTCCTGACAGAGATGGCCAATGGTCTGATGTGTTCGTATAGTTTTATGTGTTCACAAAGCCTTTATTCTCAAGGCCGGCGCAAGAACCTAAGAAGAGCCTGCTGGATCAGGCCAATGGCCCATCTAGTCCAGCATCCTGTTCTCACAGCATGGGAAACTAGCAAGCAGGATCCAAGCACAAGTGTCACTCTCCTGTGGTTTCCAGCAACTGGTATTCAGAAGCATTGCTGCTGTGGAAGCAGAGCAGAGCCAGCATGGCTGGTAGCCCTCTCCTCCATGAATTTCCCTAATCCTCTTTTTAAACCATCTGTGTTGGTGGCCTTTGCTGCCTCTTGGGGGAACGAGTTCCATAGCTTGACTAGGAGCTGCATGAATAACTTTCTTTCCCCCGGAGGCTCCTGAAGGACAGCCATTCCATCTGGGAAGATTCCTCCTCCTCTGGCTTGATAGGCAGAGTCACATGATAAGATCCTGGCTGCGGGAGGAGTCCTCTCAGGCTCCCCAGACCATCCCTGCCTTCCAAGCGGTGCAGAAGGGTCTATGCCAGGTGTCAGGTTCTCTTATCGGTTGTTCAATAGTAACACCAAGCCATTTTGTCTTTAAGTCTCTTTATTTCAGTACAAAGCTATTTACAGTGCAGAGTTCAGTTTATCATGTCTGCTCAGTCACTAGCAGAATCCGGAATTGCCTCCCTCCTGTTTTGGCGCCAACACCAAAACCTTGGCATCCGGAATTGCCACCTTCTCCTCCTACGTGAGATATGCGTCGGACCTGACGCCTCCCCCTCCAAGCGAGTCTGCTGGGTGGTGCCAGGTCTCCCAGCAACTCCCTGGACACCTGGCACTCCCTGGGTCCCAGCCACTAACTGTTCCTCCCTCGAATAGGGGCTCCCAGATTCACTCAAAGATGAATCTGTTGTTAACACAGGCTGCGGCTCCCTGTAAGCACTCAGAGCTGGACTGGCAGGGGTGGGCAGATCCCTGACACTAGGCATAGGCAAATTCCACCCCCCACCCAAGATGTTTGGGACTACAATTCCCATCATCTCTGACCACTGGTCCTGTTAGCTAGGGATGATGGGAATTGTAGACCCAAACATCTGGAGGGCCGGAGTTTGCCTATGCCTGGTCTATGCACACCCTAATTTCAGCACACCAACACAAGATCTTTTTTGCGTTCGAACTGAAGATTTGTCTCCTTGTTTTTGGGTTACAGTGATACCTTGGTTCTCAAACGCCTTGGTACTCAAACAACTTGGAAGCCAAACACTGCAAACCCGGAAGTAAGTGTTCCAGTTTGCAAACATTTTTCGGAAGCTGAACGTGTTCCGTTTGGAGTGCCACACTTCCGTTTTGAGTGTTACGCTGAGGTCTGTCTGCTTTTGCTATTTATTTTGTGTTTTTGTTTTTGTGGCTCTTTGTTTCATATTTGTGACTATGTGGAACTCAGTTCAGCTACTGTTTGTGTGACTGCAGTACATTATTGCTTTCATTTTATGGACCAATGTTCTCGTTAGATAGTAAAATTCATGTTAAATTGCTGTTTTATGGGTTGTTTTTAAAAGTCTGGAATGGATTAATCCATGTTGCATTACTTTCTATGGGAAAGCGCGCCTTGGTTTTGGAAATCTTTGGTTTTGGCATGGACTTCTGGAGCAGATTAAGTTAGAGAACCAAGGTACCACTGTACATGAAAACTTTGGATTGTTTTTTTACCAATTCAGCGCTTCTATATCCACCAGGAATCACAGAAATCAACAAGCCTCTTATTGTGAGTTGTCTTCCCATCCCCAAGGGTTTCAAAACTTGTCCTAGACTGATCCTAGACTCCCTGTCCTGAATCTTGCAATGTTCAGCTTTGCTGGATGTCCACAAGTTCTAGTGTTATGAGAGGGAGGGGGGAATTATATCCTCTTTCTCCATGTAGTGCCCTCCACCTCTGATTCAATATACAGACTACTCAAGGCCAGCCCAGTTATTTTGTCACCTAAGGCATGAATTTCCCTAAAGACCCTCTCCAGTAAAAACACAATAATAATAAATTAAACAGCTAGCTATTTGCTGCCCCTTCATGATTCCCCAAACCAGCTGCCTGAGGGGGTTGTCTCTCTGTGTGTAATGGTAAAACCAGCTCTGCTCTTTATTGAAGAGATGTTCTTAGTTCCATCTTGAAGTCCCATGAAACTTTGGCTTATCCCCACATTGCAAATGAGACGCATGAACAAGGCCTACATTTACTCCCAAACTCCGCTTTGAGTGCCTTTCCATCATCTTCTCCCCACAAACCTTCCTCCGCAGGTTCGCTTCGACTTCAAAGCGCAACGTCTGCCTCTCTAGATAGACTTATGCGCGAGTGCTGTCACTTTTATTTCATAACAGAAAATTGGTGGCACATCCAGTAGTCCCAGGGTTCCGCTCTCGGGGGCTTCTGGGCATCTCTCAAATCCACAGGCAACCCCTTTGTGCAAAATTGAATCCATCATTTCCCTTTCTGTTTCCTCCCCAATGGGTTTGGACAAAGCGAACACACAAAGGGCTTGGGGAAATGAAGCAAGGAAGAAATGTTTTTGAAGGTAAAGAAGAAAATCCGATGAGAATATATTGGGGGGTGGAAGTTTGTCATAAGTTCGCCTTCTTCCCCGGGAGACTTTTCACCCAATTCATTGCCAGTTGCCTGTGTCTCAAGATGTGTGGCTTTCAAACTTTCTGCTTTCAGGGAACTTCCTTTTTTTTTACATCACCTTCTCTTTGGTGGAGTTCCTCAACATCTGTCATAGAACCACTGCATGGTGGATGGAAGTTTAGGTCCCACTTCATCTTCAGCCCTCACCATTAGGGTTGCCATATTTCAAAGAGTGAAAATTCGGACAAAAAAAAGTTGTTTTTAGAAAAGTTGTTGAGCTTTTTGGGGAGGGGAGGCTGTTTTCACCATGGTCTCACATGGAACATCCTGAAATACATCATAATAAAAGCACTGCTAGATCAGGCTTGTGGCATTTCTAGTGCTAAGGATAATGGTTTCATTTTCTGAAATGGGAATGTTTACTTATGTTCAATTATATCTCTCTCATGTGATTGGCTGACTGTGAGCCACATGAGAGTGGCATTCCATTCTGTTGTGACTGTTATTCCAATAGCTGTCGTTTTTAACCTTTCTCTCTGTGTGTTGGGGGGGGGGGAGAGAATGGCTGCTGAGAGAGGCTTCTCTGGATACTGTTGAGGACAGTGTTGTGTCAGTGTGACCTATCTGAAGTGAAACAGACCGTGGAAGATCCCTAAAACATTAACAGGGGAAACCCCGTGCAGGAGCTCTCTATAAGGAACAAAGTGCATAAGCATGAGACCGTAAATATTTTCTTCTCAGTTATGTCTATGAAAGTAAAATTATTTTGAATATAGAGAGTCTGGACATTGCATATCACCAAATTTTGTTTCCAGTACCTGTGGGTTGCAATTAGGGGTGTCAGAGAATCCCAACAGAAATGGAAGTGCAAATTTCAGGTGTTTGCTTATCCATCCTGTGTCTGGAATGGAAATCTATCCAGTGAACAAGACTGGTGTTCTTCATTGTTCCTTTTAGAACACAGTTGAATAACTAACGGGATACTAGATGTCCTGATCTAGCTCTTACTGAATTGCCACTGAGTTAGGATCTATGAGTGGCAGAGCATGTATCTTGCATGCAGAAGGTCCCCAACATCTGGGAATGGCCTTCACCTGAAACCCCGGACAGCTGCTGCCAGTCAGTGTAGACCAGGCTTCCTCAAACTCAGCCTCCCAGATGTTTTGAGACTACAGTTCCCATCATCCCTGACCACTGGTCTTGCTAGCTAGGGATCATGGGAGTTGTAGACCAAGAACATCTGGAGGGCCGAATTTGAGGAAGTCCAGTGTAGACAATATGGAGCTAAATGGAACCAATGGGTCTGGCTCACTGTAATGTGGCTTCCCATGTTCTTTGGCTGGAAATCTGCCCATTCCTAGTAGACCATTATGGGATTCATGGGCAAACAGTCAGACCTGCATTGCAGGGGGTTGGACTAGATGACCCATGGAGTCCCTTCCAGCTCTGAGTCTATGAAGGCAGTTTGGCTTTCTTTGTTCCTACATTGTAGGTTTGGAACCCCACATCTGCCCATTCCTCTGGCTAATATTGCTATTCTTGGATGTTCAAGGTTCTTTGAGCCACAAGTATTCTGGAGATAAAGGATGGAGGCAAACAAACATTTGCCACATGGCAGGGGGCTGATCATCTGAATTGCCTTGTCAAATTGAGAGAAGGATTATAACACTCACGTCCTTCTCCGGATTTCAGATTTCCCTTACCAGTTGATAAGGCAATTCAGATAGCCCAGTTACGAAGCAGGTGTATGTATGCATGCATGAATGTTGCGATAAGTTACTGCTCTGGTGAACGATCCTTGGTAGAGATGCAAATTTTGAGGGAGAAAATTTTGCAAAACTTTGGTGCAATTGACCTGCAAAGGTGTGGAACGAAAAAGGGTGTCCTGCTGGATTTCCATATCACTCATTTACTCATGCAAAAATAAATAAATTGGGCATCCTATTTTGCATGCAAAACTGAACTCCTTCTCCAGGGTGTCCATAATGAAGAGTTTGCAATGCTTTCTTTCTTTCTTTCTTTCTTTCTTTCTTTCTTTCTTTCTTTCTTTCTTTCTTGCTCTCTCGCTCTCTCGCTCTCTCCCACACACACACATATCACGGGACACAGGTTTTTATATGAAAGGTTATATTTGGGGTGGGCAAAAATACCGTAGCAATTTCAGTTTCTTTTATTGCATGTCAGTTTGCAAATTCTTTTGAAAGGCCTCAAGGAAATTCGTCGGAATTTCTTCTAACATGTGCATCTTTGTATGCAATTTCATCTAACATGCCCCATTTCTGCAGAGCCATTTACCCTAAGATGATGCATTTTGCGTCGTATTTTCACAACGTGAAGGCTTCCGAATTACAGCTCTTAGCACCATCTATTACCATGGGAACCAGTGAAAAGGGCCACTTCTGCATTTTCCACTTAGTATTGTTGTTGCTGTTGCTAAGATCTTCTGTGCAAATGGAATATTTGCCCAGTACGTCTCGGTGGCAGAGGAGAGGCTGTGATGGGTTTGCTTTGGCCAATAATGCAAGACTCTAGAATGGTGGCAGCCAAAATAGTACCCTCTAGACCAGGGTTTCCCAAACTTGGGTCTCCAGCTCTTTTTGGACTACAACTTCCATCATCCCTTACCACTGTTCCTCCTAGCTAGGGAGTCACTTAAAAACATAGAAGAAACAGTTAAACACTGATAGAATTAAAATTATATGCATATATGATCAAGGGAATCTAGCATCTAGATCAAGGGAAGTAATAGTACCACTGTATTCCGCTCTGGTCAGACCTCACCTGGAATACTGTGTCCAGTTCTGGGCACCACAGTTCAAGAAGGATACGGACAAGCTGGAACGTGTCCAGAGGAGGGCAACCAAAATGGTCAAAGGCCTGGAAACGATGCCTTATGAGGAACGGCTTAGGGAGCTGGGTATGTTTAGCCTGGAGAAGAGAAGGTTAAGGGGTGATATGATAGCTATGTTCAAATATATAAAAGGATGTCATATAGAGGAGGGAGAAAGGTTGTTTTCTGCTGCTCCAGAGAAGAGGACACGGAGCAATGGATTCAAACTACAAGAAAGAAGATTCCACCTAAACATTAGGAAGAACTTCCTGACAGTAAGAGCTGTTTGACAGTGGAATTTGCTGCCAAGGAGTGTGGTGGAGTCTCCTTCTTTGGATGTCTTTAAGCAGAGGCTTGACAGCCACCTGTCAGGAATGCTTTGATGGTGTTTCCTGCTTGGCAGGGGGTTGGACTGGATGGCCCTTGTGGTCTCTCCCAACTCTAGGATTCTATGATTCTATGAAATGCAGCCAGACAAGGCCAGATAGGTTTTGGTTTTGGCACTGATTCATATTTACCAGGGATGCAAACCTTTTACAAAGGTATGTAGGCACAGGTGGAACAAATATTGAAATAGGTACCAATGAATGGAAATGCATACACACGGACATGTACAAAGCCAATGCAGTTAGCAGTAAAGCCACAGAAGAAAGAAAATTCGATGTACAGTCCCCGATCCTGCCTGTACTTGCAAAGCTGAGGTTCCCTCCAAGTTAGCAAGGAAGCAAATGCGGCAGAAAGGTAGGGCAGTGGGCAAGGAGTCTGGGGTGGTGGAATTGATGATCTCTCATTGTGCGAGGCAGTGCTCTAATTTATTTTGACATGCTGAGTTCTGCTTTCATTATTTATGACAGTGCTAGAGAAGACAGTTTGCAGAAGCCTTTAGCATATTATGGCAATGGGGAGGATGGCTTCGTACGGTTTGCAAACGGAAGCCCAGCTAGCCTTTGACAGTTGTACTCCTCCAATTCCTGAGATGCTGTTCTCTAATCCAACTCCCTGTTGTAATGGTATGGTTCGGTCTTTACTTACGAGTAAAGACACAGCAAAGACACATGCCCGACTGGCATGATCGTCCAAGATTGTCCGGGAGCTTATCAGCTTCTTCAGCCCGAACATCACAGCGACTGGTGTCGGCAGACATCCAGCACACTCATAAATCAGCAGTAGTCTGCGCGGCAGCGTAACAGACACAGCAGCTCAGCATTTGTCGCTAAAACTACTTTATTACAAATTTACAATCACGGAGCTCTACATCATGGCTCCTCTCTCTCTGGCATCAGGCTGCCGAGAGAGAACAAAGGATAAGAATCCTATTTAGAGGGTACACAACAAAACAAGACTTCCTGTCAGTCGTCACTTCCTCCTTCCACTCTGTGGGATGAAAACAAATACAGTCATGTGAAACACAATAAGCCCATGACTGAACACAGGGAATGAATCTCACAACACTCCCCCCCCAAAAAAAGGGTCCGCAAATTCATGAACTAGGAAAAGCAGGCGTGTAAAATGTTGAGTACGTTTCCGAGCACAATTCAAAGTGTTGGTGCTGACCTTTAAAGCCCTAAATGGCCTCTGCCCAGTATACCTGAAGGAGCATCTCCACCCCCATCATTCTGCCCGGACACTGAGGTCCAGCCGCCGAGGGCCTTCTGGCACTTCCCTCCCTGTGAGAAGTGAGGTTACAGGGAACCAGGCAGAGGGCCTTCTCGGTGGTGGCGCCCTCCCATCAGATGTCAAGGAAATAAACAACTATCTGACTTTTTGAAGACATCTGAAGGCAGCCCTGTTTAGGGAAGTTTTAAATGTTTGATGTTTTATTGCTTTTTATTATTAATATTCTGTTGGGAGCCACCCAGAGTGGCTGATGAAACCCAGCCAGATGGGTGGGATAATAATAATAATAATAATAATAATAATAATAATAATAATAATAATTTTAGTTGGCCGGATGCTGATGAGTTTACACCAGGGGAAGGGGAGCTGGAGTCTGACTTGGGAGATGAGAGCAGTGATTTTAGGGGAACTGTACCAGCCATGAGGCAAGCGTAAAAGGCAGGGGAAGCTTCAGAGCTGGAGGGTAGAGCACAAGATGAGTTTGAAGAACAGGAGGAAGAGGCAGGCCAGGCAACTAAAGAGCCGAGTGGCTCCTGCACTACTGTCTCCCAGAACCAGGAGGGGGTTGAAGAGGGATAAGCAGAGATTTTACTTTCTTGGGTTCCATGATCACTTCAGATGGTGGCAGCAGTCACGAAATTAAAAGACGCCTGCTTCTTGGGAGAAAAGCAATGACAAATCTAGACAGCATCTTAAAAAGCAGAGACGCCACCTTGCCGACAAAGGTCCGTCTAGTTAAAGCTCTGGTTTCCCCAGTAGTGATGTATGGAAGTGAGAGCTGGACCATAAAAAGGCTGATCGCCGAAGAATTGATGCTTTTGAATTATGGTGCTGGAAGAGACTCTTGAGACTCACATGGACTGCAAGAAGGTTAAACCAATCCATTCTGAAGGAAATCAGCCCTGAGTGCTCACTGGAAGGACAGATCCTGAAGCTGAGGCTCCAATACTTTGGCCACCTCATGAGAAGAGAAGACTCCCTGGAAAAGTCCCTGATGCTGGGAAAGATAGAGGGCACAAGGAGAAGGGGACGACAGAGGACGAGATGGTTGGACAGTGTTCTCGAAGCCACCAACATGAGTCTGACCAAACTGCGGGAGGCAGTGGAAGACAGGAGTGCCTGGCGTGCTCTGGTCCATGGGGTCACGAAGAGTCGGACACGACTAAACGACTAAACAACAACAACAAACAGAGAGGACAGACCCTCAAAGGGTTCCTATTTTCCAGCGACAGTCCCGGATTAACAAAAGCCGTCTTGTTATTTTAATTAAATCCTGGAATGTCCTACTTTTCTCCCTCCGGAATGTGGAGGACTCTCCTTCCTTGGAGTTTCTAAGCAGAGGTTGGATGGACATCTGTCATGGATTCTTTAGCTGAGATTCCTGCATTGCAGAGGGTTGGACTAGAGGACCCTTGGGGTCCCTTCCAACTCCACATTTCTACAATTCTTTAAAAGAGAGCAGCACCCCATGAGCAGGGGAATGCAAAGAGCTGCATTTATCGTGTGCCACTGCTATGCAGGGACAGGGGGGGAAATAGAATTGGATATTCTGTTCCATGCCCCAGAAGAGCACCCATGATTGCCCTCACATACATAATTTTTTAGAGGAAGCTTGATGCTTCTTGATGAGAATCAGAGAAAACCCTTCACACAGTTCATAGTTAAACTGTGAAATTTGTTCCCTAAAAAGATGGTTATTGCCACCAACTTGGGTGACTTTTAAAGAAGATTCAGATAAGTAGCCGTGTTGGTCTGACGCAGTCAAAATACATAATAAAATTAAAAAATAGTCCAGTAGCACCTTAGAGGCCAACTAAGTTTGTTCTGGGTATAAGCTTTCGTGTGCAGTATCTGAAGAAGTGTTCATGCACACGAAAGCTTATACCCAGGACAAACTTTGTTGGTCTCTAAGGTGCTACTTTGGGACGCGGGTGCGCTGTGGGTTAAACCACAGAGCCTAGGGCTTGCCGATCAGAAGGTCGGCGGTTCAAATCCCCGCGACGGGGTGAGAGCCTGTTGCTCGGTCCCAGCTCCTGCCAACCTAGCAGTTCGAAAGCACGTCAAAGTGCAAGTAGATAAATAGGTACGGCTCCAGCAGGAAGGTAAACAGCGTTTCCGTGTGCTGCTGTGGTTCGCCAGAAGCGGCTTTGTCATGCTGGCCACATGACCTGGAAGCAGTACGCCGGGCTCCCTCGGCCAATAAAGCGAGATGAGCGCCGCAATGCCAGAGTCGTCCGAGACTGGACCTAATGATCAGGGGTCCCTTTAACTATAATAATAATAATAATAATAATAATAATTTATTATTTGTACCCCACCCATCTGGCCAGGTCTCCCCAGCCACTCTGGCGGGCTTCCAACAAATATCAAAATACATTAAAATATCACAGATTAAAAACTTCCCTAAACAGGGCTGCCTTCAGGTATTTTCTAAAGTTCTGGTAGTTGTTGATCCCTTTGACCTCTGATGGGAGGGCGTTCCACAGGGCGGGTGCCACTACCGAGAAGGCCCCCTGCCTGGTTCCCTGTAGCTTTGCTTCTCGCAGTGAGGGAACCGCCAATGGCAGCTGAAGAATAGCTCAGTTGGGAAAGCATGAGACTGTTAATCTCAGGGGCATGGGTTCGAGACCCACATTGGATAAAATATTCCTGCATTGCAGGGGCTTGGACTAGATGATCCTTGTGGTCACTTCAAACTCCACAATTCTATGTTCTAAGCATGAAGACTATGTTTTACTCCCACGGTCAGAGGCATCAATACTTCTGCATACTTGTAGCTGGAAGCTGCAGGCGGTGATTAGAGTGTTGTTGTGCTCAAGTCCTGCTTGCAAATTTCCCATAGGTTGGCCACTGGAGTAGATGGGATGTGGCCTGATCCAGAGGGTGGTTCTTATGTTCTTTAATAATAATAAAAGTTTCTCATCTGAGAACTTTCAACTCATAATCTTGTCACTCATTATTTGGAAGAGAACTGCTTGGCCGAGAGACAGCACAGAAGTTAAGGAAAACAAATCCCCCCCCCCCCCCGGTGCTTAATCTTCCCATGGATATATATTTAAGAAACATCAAGCCATATCCAGCTCGTTCCTTCACCTTCATGGAAAGGGCACAAAGGGGGGGCCTTTTGATTAGAATTATCATCTCCCCAAGTGCTTGTCACTTCACATTATGCCGGCAAACGACCAAAACTCAAAACATATCCCCTCTAGGAAGGAATTCATGGCCCCCTAGTGTGGACAGGGATTAAGCCCTCGGAAGAGCAGAACTAAACAAATTACTTAAGGGTGTCAGATGAAATCCCTGGAACAGGCTCCAAAGCTCGGAGGAGACGAACGCAGGCAAATGGAAGATGCCGTCAATGGACCATGTCTCTGCGGTGTCCACATGCACTACATCAAACTGTTGACAGCCTTGCTTTGACAATACGCCACCAGCGTTTGGCTACACAACGCAGACGGCAGGAACCTGCAGCCCAAGGTCTGGCTGTTTGGTTCCGATGAATATGTGGATTTCGGCATCTTCCCTTCCTCCACCCTTCCACACTTCTCGGCTCGCCAAGGCATAATGCGCCACTGAAAATGGAAGAGGCAAGGGGTGAAATCCAACGTGTAAGGGCTCGTGTTTGTCTCCTCGAGAGTAAAGAGGCAGAAACATCCGTTCTTCTAAAGCTAATGCTTTATTTACAGTCTATGTACATCAGAGCGTCTAAGATTCATGTCCGCTTGAGTCGGTTCCAGAATCCGGGAGTGGCTTTCGCCTACTCCTTCCCCAGCATAGAAGTTTGGGGATACCAAAACGTCTCCGCCTTTCCTTACGCTTTTTCCCTCTACGCAGCTGGAGCGATGGAAGTAGCTGACTGCTTTGCTCCGCAACCCCCTCAGGTCGATCCAGGGCTCTGTCAGCATCTCTGACCCCTCAGCTCTACCGCACTGCCTGACAGTTCCTGTTCGCCACCACTGGGGCTGTCCTTGCTATCTCCGCTGGACTCCGAACTGCTTCTCAAGAGAGGCTGCGCTTCCCTCCATCCCTCCTTCCCTGTCTCAAGTGCCTTGCGTGAGGTCAGGTCCCTGACACAACGTCTGCTCACCTCTTACTCTGCTCGGTTCTGCTCTGTAGCAGGGGTGCCAACTTGAATAAAATATTGGGAGGGAGTGCAGGTAAACCCTGCCCGCATAGAATCATAGAATTGTAGAGTTGGAAAGGGTCCCAAGGTCATCTAGTCCAACCCCCTGCAATGCAGGAATCTCAGCTCAAGCATCCATGGCAGATGGCAGCCCAACCTCTGCTTAGAAACCTCCAAGAAAGGAGAGTCCGCAACCTCCCAAGGGAGACCATTCCACTGTTGAACAGCTCTTAGTGTCAGAAAGTTCTTCCTGGTGTTTAGTTGGAATCTCCTTTGCGTTGCAATGTCCCCTCCCCTCCCCTTGGAAATAATGACACTGACACGTTGTATAAATTTAATTGGCGAGAAGGCCACAACTTTATTGGTTACGGATGTTGAGAGGTATTGGCTTAGGCATTGGACCCTAACAGACTATATCCGTCCCCAACCCATGTGTTGGAAGTCTGGGAAGGGTTAACCACCAGTAAGGAGCCCCAGTGATGTACATCGACTGGAACTCCCCCTGTGATCACCGTTAGGGGCGTGCCTTGGGCCCTAACCTCCCTAGGCTTCGGACATGACCACGCCCCGGAATCCTTTACCGGAATACCCTTCAAGACAAGGGGCAGGTGATGGCGCTACCTCCCCTCCTCACATCTATGGAGACTTCTTCCAATGCCTAACCGTCAAACCAAGAGTTGTGACAGATTGCTACGAGGTAGGTGAAAAAACCATTTGGCTAGTCCAAGTGGGGAAAAGTCTACCAGACCCCTTGGCCAACCAAGGCGACCAACCAAAGTCCATAGCAAGGTCAAGAGCTAGACTTAAGGGCGGGATGGTGGGTGAACCTAAACAGCTGAGGAGCGGTGCAAAGATGGAGCATTTCCCGCCCGCCTCTTGCTTAAAGGAAGCAAGACACACACCCAGGTCGACCTGATTGGTCGGGCCCATGAGCGATGCGAGCGGGAAATCCCCCAATCATACAGGGCTAAAGAATAATAATAATAATAATAATAATAATAATAATAATATAATAATAAATTTATTATTTATACCACGCCCATCTGGCTGGTTTCCCCAGCCAGTCTGGCGGCTTCCAACAGAACATTAAAATGCAGTAATCTATTAAACATTAAAAGCCTCCCTAAACAGGGCTGCCTTCAGATGTCTTCTAAAAGTCTGGTAGTTGTTGTTCTCTTTGACATCTGGTGGGAGGGCGTTCCACAGGGTGGGTGCCACTACCGAGAAGGCCCTCTGCCTGGTTCCCTGTAACTTGGCTTCTCGTGGTAAGGGAACCGCCAGAAGGCCCTCGGCACTGGACCTCAGTGTCCGGGCAGAACGATGAGGGTTGAGACGCTCCTTCAGGTCTTCTGGTGCGCGTCCATTTAGGGCTTTAAAGGTCAGCACCAACACTTTGAATTGTGCTCAGAAACGTACTGGGAGCCAATGTAGATCTTTCAAGACCGGTGTTATGTGGTCTTGGCGGCCGCATTCTGGATTAGTTGTAGTTTCCGGGTCACCTTCAAAGGTAGCCCCACGTAGAGCGCATGGCAGTAGTCCAAGCGAGAGATAACCAGAGCATGCACCACTCTGGCGAGACAGTCTGCCAAACACCTTCAGTACCCCTGCTCTGAAATGTTAAGAGCACTTCTTTGCATCCCAAGCACTAACCAGCCAAGAAGAAGCCCCAACCATGGTTATCAGTGACAATCTTCTGCTGTCCCTTCCATGATCCCAGGAAGCACGCCAAAGGGATCTTTGAATGGTGCTCTTCAAGGAACGCATCTTTAAAATGCAGCCTCATATTTCAGACAGAAACTCTGCATTTCCCACCCCCTCCAATGCCAGAGACGATAACAATTGACTTATTAATACTTTTTTTAAAAAAAAACCACCTCTCTAATTATAATAAAAACTATTGAGTTTCATTTCTTTTATGGAAATAGCTTTATGGTAATAGAGAGGTGTCTGCCTTGCTTCTGCTGCAACTCTGAAAGAAAAAAAACAACACCATATAGAGAATTCAGATCAGGCTTTTCCTGACTTCATTCATTGCTTAAAAGTTAGAAGAGACGCTTCCTTTGTTCCTCTCCTGCCACTGTCTCCTGCAACCCCTATTCCTCCTCCTCCATCTCTCTTCCCCAGCCTAACAGTGTATTTTAAACGCCTTCCCAATTGCCTAGCAATTTACAGTTTCATAGAGGAGAAATGGCTTGAGGGAGTCATCAACTTCTACGCCTGGAACATCAAAATGAAATGCCAAATGGAAAGATGAATTGGCCACGACTTTGTAGGGAAGGACGGTTGCCCGAGGTATGGCACGCCCGATTCTGTGGCTCACGGGTAGCGAGGGCGGACTTTGGGGGCTTGTGTCGGGGGAGGGAGATCCAGAATTTATCAGAAATGTGTGAGAATATAAATGATGAAAGGAGTCGGGAGAGTGGTGGTCATCATGCCATGTAATGAGTTGACGGCTAAAGTGGGCTGTTTTGAGGAATAACGCACATAACTGCTTCAATGCTTTCACTCTCCCCTCCCAAACTCTGGGGGTGTGCAGACAGAGCGGCCATTTATGCATCAAAGAAAAAGAAAGTTATTGATTCAGTCTTTATTAATTTATCAATTGCTTTCTAAAGCATCCATCGTAAGGCGATTTAACATATAAGATTAAAAACTGTCAAAAGCACAAGAATAAGCAATGTGTTTAAAACAAGACTAAAACCCTAACAGGGACCCAGGTTGCGCTGTGGGTTAAACCACAGAGCCTAGGGCTTGCCGATCAGAATGTTGGCGGTTCGAATCCCTGCGACGGGGTGAGCTCCCGTTGCTCGGTCCCTGATCCTGTCAACCTAGCAGTTCGAAAGCACGTCACAGTGTAAGTACCCTATATACTCGAGTATAAGCCTAGTTTTTCAGCACATTTTTTGTGCTGAAAAAGCCGCCCTTGGCATATACTCGAGTGAGGCAGGCAGTGGCTCCTATGAAGCTTTCCCAGGTTTTTTTGTGGTAAAATTGGATGCCTCGGCTTATATTCGGGTCAGTTATACTTGAGTATATACGGTAGATAAATAGGTACCGCTCCGGCGGGAAGGTAAACGGCGTTTCTATGTGCTGCTCTGGTTCGCCAGAAGCAGCTTAGTCATGCTGGCCACATGACCCGGAAGCTGTACGCCGGCTCCCTTGGCCAATAATGCGAGATGAGCGCCGCAACCCCAGAGTTGGACACGACTGGACCTAATGGTCAGGGGTCCCTTTACCTTTACCTTTAAAATCCTAACAAGTGGACGCTTGTTGAAAGACCTGTTTACGCTGGGAAAACCTGTTGGAACAAAAAGTTCTCTGGTTGTCTTCACTCTATAAGCGAATGATACAAAATTAATTCAAAGTCCACATGTGGTCCCGAGCTTATTTAGGCAAAGGCCAATGCGGCCCCTCCAGATGTTTTGGGACTACAACTCCACATCCTAGCTACCTGGACCAAGGACCAGTGGTCAGGGATGATGGGAGTTGTAGTCCCAAAACATCTGGAGGGCCGAGGTTGCCTATTCCTGGCATCGGCTTCGCTCCATGGTAGTGGCATGATGCTCACGCACTGGCCCCATGTTCCCTGAGCACCCACTGAAGTTCCTGGAAGCCCACCCCTCTGTCCTCCATTTCATCTGAGTTACGATTAAGGGAGATAGTAGGGAGCCTGGGGACATTTGGAGGGCCTCAGAACCCTGTGGCTGGCATGCATGGTTGTAGCAGTTATTGAGGGAAACTGGGAACTATGATATGTAGAGTTCCCATGGCTCCCCAAATCACCGGAAGCCTTGGTGAACTTGCTCGATGGAGCGTTCGCAACCTCAGCCCCTTGCCCGGCTTTCAGCTGGAGATCTCCCTGCTCTCCCTTGTCGAACTTGGAAAATGGAGTACAGTGTGGAGAATCACACAGAAGTCTGCAAATCAAGACTGGGGCAAAACATGGATGACCCCAGATCCATCTCCATCTCCAGCTTCTGGAGGAACTGGATACCTCAACATAGATGGTTTCCTAAATGCCAGAGCACGCCACTCCTTTTTAGTGTTATGTTTTGATTTTTAAGGAAAATCCTTCTTGATTGACATAGGGGCTATATAATGGAAAGAAAAGAAAGAGCAACCTCTTCCATACCCTTCAACATTACTCCAATGAAAATAGGGACATCACATTCAAAGAATAATAATAACAGGCATACCTTGGATCCTGAATGCCTTGGTACTCGGATGTTTTGGCTCCCGGACACCACAAATCCAGAAGTGATTGTTCCGGTTTGTGAGCGTTCTTTGGAACCCAAACGTCTGATGGGGCTTCCGTGGCTTCCAATTGGCTGCAGGAGCTTCCTGTAGCCAATCAGAAGCTGCGTTTTGGTTTCTGAATGTTTTGGAAGTCAAACTAACTCCCGGAATGGATTCCACCGTTTGAGTTCCAAGGTATGACTAATAATAATAATAATAATAATAATAATAATACCCCACCCATCTGACTGGGGTTACCCCAGCCACTCTGAGCGGCTTCCAACATATATAAAAACGTAAGAAAACATTAAAAAAAAACCAACTTCCCTATACAGGGCTGTCATCTAAAACATCCCTATACAGGGTTGTATAATTACTTATCTCCTTGGCTCAAGGGTGGGGTGGGTGTCACATATCTCCATACCCCCAACATTTCTCCAACGAAAATAAGAGGTTTTCTAAGGAAGAGCGGGACATTCTGGGATCAAATCAGAAACCAGGATGCCTTTGTAAATCCGGGACTGTCCCTGGGAAATAGGGAGACTTGGGGAGTCTGCTCTTTTGATTATCAAACATGAACAAACAAGAGAAAAAGATTTCTCTGAGGTATACAGATGCAGAAAAGCAAGTTGTGGATGGTAGATCTGGAGTTAAAAATGGAAGTGTAGTCTGGAGCGAAGGAAGGGTATTTACCAACAGACTTACATTTGTATAATTAAACAGGAAAGGAAAAGCCTCTCTTTGTGTATTGTACCGTTTCTACAGAGTTCAGCTCCCTGTTTTGTATTATTCATCTAGACAAGGATGCTTCCTTCCTGCCCCTCCCTCCCTCGCCCTTTCTTCACACTTCAAACATACGTAGAAAACACTTCAGTTTCCTGGTAGGATAAACTCGTATCATGTAAATGAAAAAACAAAACCACTTCGGGAACCGGAGACCCAAGATGACAAATTTCGAAGAAGTAGGTCAACACAGAAGGCTCTTAAAACGAGTGTCAGGATAAGAAGGAAAAAGGGGGAGGGACCCTCGCTACATTATGGAGAATTTCAATTTTTGGAGGGACAAACCCAATATTGGAAAGAAACAGGCTTTTATTATTATACAGAATAGAATAATAGAATCATGGAATCCTAGAGTTGGAAGAGACCACAAGGGCCATCTAGTCCAACCCCCTGCCAAGCAGGAAACACCATCAAAGCATTCCTGACAGGTGGCTGTCAAGCCTCTGCTTAAAGACCTCCAAAGAAGGAGACTCCACCACACTCCTTGGCAGCAAATTCCACTGTTGAACAGCTCTTACTGTCAGGAAGTTCTTTCTAATGTTTAGGTGGAATCTTCTTTCTTGTAGTTTGAATCCATTGCTCCGTGTCCGCTTCTCAGGAGCAGCAGAAAACAACTTTTCTCCTTCCTCCATATGACATTTATATATTTGAACATGGCTATCATATCACCCCTTAACCTTCTCTTCTCCAGGCTAAACATACCCAGCTCCCTAAACCACTCCTCATAAGGCATCGTTTCCAGGCCTTTGACCATTTTGGTTGCCCTCCTCTGGACACGTTCCAGCTTGTCAGTATCTTTCTTGAACTGTGGTGCCCAGAACTGGACACAGTACTCCAGGTGAGGTCTGACCAGAGCGGAATACAGTGGTACTATTACTTCCCTTGATCTAGATGCTATACTCCTATTGATGCAGCCCAGAATTGCATTGGCTTTTTTAGCTGCTGCATCACACTGTTGACTCATGTCAAGTTTGTGGCCTACCAAGACTCCTAGATCCTTTTCACATGTACTGCTCTCAAGCCAGGTGTCACCCATCCTGTATTTGTGCCTTTCATTTTTTTTTTGCCCAAGTGTAAAATTGTGTGTGTGGAAATTGTGCTGTGCTTAAAAGAAACAGGGTGTGAGATTCCAGTCCAGATAGTAGCAGCTTACACAATGAGTAGAGGCAGTCCAAGCCAATTGGCAAAAATAGGAGAGATGGGGGGGGGGTTGGTTGGAGGAATGAGACCAAGATGATGCTTGTAAACATGTTGTTCAATATAAAATCTCTCATGAGTTCCAGTGCAAGACAGAACAGTTTTCTTGATATTCCATTGATAAAAGTAACCCCATAGTTCCTGGAAAGATTTGTTTGTTTCTATGCCGTCATAGCTTTTCTAATCTTTTCATGGCACATCTAGCATTTCTCCTTCTTCTGGAGGCTTTTCTTCCCCCGAGGAGCTCCCCTTCCACAAGAGGCTTCCATGTGATCAGAGCGATTCCACTGTAGTCTCGCTTTCGTTTCGTGCAAATCTGTCAGTCTTTACAGTTTGCAGGTCTCTTTATCATCGTGCCCAAACACCTCGTGCTCTTTTGCTGAATGTTGCTCCTCAGAGAGGGCTTTAGATGTTGCAGGAAGACAAGCGAATGAATCCTGAGGCATATTAAGAGCAGAGCTGTCACCCCATTAACATGCAATGCCAACTTAGAAGGAAGACCCGTCAATTTAAATGGGCCTCACTCCCAGGAAAGTCAGTATGGGCGGGATATAAATAATAAATTGTTGTTGTAGGGTATGGAGTTATGTAACCCCTGAGCCAAGGACATAAGTAACTGTGCAATCTTTAGAAGACATCTGAAGGCAGCCCTGTATTGGGAAGGTTTTTTAACAAAAATGTTTAATGTTTTATTATGCTTGTGGCACTGTGGGTTAAACCACAGAGCCTAGGGCTTGCTGATCAGAAGGTCGGCAGTTCGAATCCCTGCGACAGGGTGAGCTCCCGTTGCTCGGTCCCAGCTCCTGCCCACCTAGCAGTACGAAAGCACGTCAAAGTGCAAGTAGATAAATAGGAACTGCTCTGGCGGGAAGGTAAACGGCGTTTCCGTGCGCTGCTCTGGTTCGCCAGAAGCGGCTTAGTCATGCTGGCCACATGACCCGGAAGTTGTACGCTGGCTCTCGGCCAATAAAGCGAGATGAGCGCCGTAACCCGAGAGTCGGACACGACTGGACCTAATGGTCAGGGGTCCCTTTACCTTTACATGTTGGAAGCTGTCCAGAGGGGCTGGGGCAACCCAGTCAGATGGGATAAATAATACAATTATTGACATTATGGAATAGGACGTTCTTATTTTCATCAGCGAAATGTTGGTGGGCATAATATAGACAATCAGATATAGTTGATGTGTACTACTGCATATGATACTATTGCATGAAGTTGTGTACCATTGCACAACCCCATGAGTAAAAGCACCCTGTGCATTTCAAGGGGCACCTGTGTGTTTCCATGGCCTGAGAATCAAAGTGACGCTGACAGTTCTCTTCCTCTTCCATGCTTGTTTAATAAACCACTAAGTACCCATGTTTTGCTGTTAAACATGGCTTTGCACTTCTAACCAGGCCTTGCCACCCCCCTTCCCCGGACTAGGCCTTGTTCCTTGATCGCTTTGTGGTTAATTATTGGCCTTGTCCTCTTTCCGGTGTGCCTTTCCCCTGCTCAGTTTCCAACCTCTGGGTCGGATAGACCAGATGAGGCGAGTGTAAAACACAGGACTGGGGGAACACAAGATTAACTGTTCCCTTGGGGAAGCTCTTATTACTCGCTGCAGCCTTCTCAGAGTTCAGACAGAGACACTGGAAATGCAGCAAAGTGATTGTCACCTCCCGCAGAACAAACAAGGGAAGATGCTCCAGATTCCGGTGGATTCTGGAGCGACTGGAGCCTAGCAAATGAGCAGACATCAGTGGTCCTAAGCAAGGGCACGCTGAATATTCTCTGGTTTCAATGTTTGGCTTGAAAACAGAGGTTTCGGTGAGACATATTTTCTCTTCCCCTGCCCCGCAAGAATGCTGAGGTTGTGCATTAAAAACAAACCCAATCAGATGGATGGGGTGCAAATAATAATAATAATACGGTAATATTCTTAGTAGTAGTTTTTGGGGGAGGCGGGCAGGTGTGGAGGACTCCCTGGTCCTGAATGGGGTAACTGTGCCCCTGAAGGACCAGGTGCGCAGCCAGGGAGTCATTTTGGACTCACAGCTGTCCATGGTGGCGCAGGCTAATTATGTGTCCAGGCAGCAGTCTACCAGCTCCATCTGGTACGCAGGCTGAGACCCTATCTGCCCGCGGACTGTCTCGCCAGAGTGGTGCATGCTCTAGTTATCTCCTGCTTGGACTACTGCAATGCGCTCTACGTGGGGCTGCCTTTGAAGGTGACCCGGAAACTACAACTAATCCAGAATGCGGCAGCTAGACTGGTGACTGGGAGCAGCCGCCAAGACCACATAACACCGGTCTTGAAAGACCTACATTGGCTCCCAGTACGTTTCCGAGCACAATTCAAAGTGTTGGTGCTGACCTTTAAAGCCCTAAATGGACTCGCACCAGTAGACCTGAAGGAGCGTCTCCACCCCCATTGATCTACCCAAACACTGAGGTCCAGCTCCAAGGGCCTTCTGGTGGTTCCCTCACTGTGAGAAGCCAAGTTACAGGGAACCAGGCAGAGGGCCTTCTCAGTAGTGGCACCCGCCCTGTGGAACGCCCTCTCACCAGATGTTAAACTACCAGACTTTTAGAAGACATCTGAAGGCAGTCCTGTTTAGGGAAGCTTTTAATGTTTGATGGATTATTGTATTTTAATATTTTGTTGGAAGCCGCCCAGAGTGGCTGGGGAAGCCCAGCCAGATGGGCGGGGTATAAATAATAAATTATTATTATTAGTAGTAATAGTATTAATCCTAAAATTGTAGAGTTGGAAGGGACCACGAGGGCCAACCCCATGCAATGCTTTTGCCCAAAACGGGGCTCAACCCTGAAATTAAGAATTTCATACTCTACAGAATGAGCTACCAAGGCGGAGAGAAGACAACCCAATGCTGACCCCAGGACTAGCATAGGAAGATCCATAGCTCTGTGGCAGAGCTTCCGCTTGGCATGCAGAAGGTTGCCAGTTCAACCCTCGGCATCTCAAGGTAGGACTGGGAGAGATTCCCATTTGGATAGCTGCTGCCAGTTAGCATAAATAATAACAGAACCAGTTGAACCAATATGACTTCCTGTGTCCCGAGCTCCAGATTCGAGGGAGCCTTTGGCAAGGTGCCCTCTCTCCTACGTCAGGGGGCGATTTTAATTTCCCACGTGCCCCGGGGCAGCGCTTCATTGGGGGAAATTAAAGCGTCCACCTGTCGCCGAGGCTGCTTCCAGGGAAGCCTGCGGTCGACGCTCCGGGCAGGCTGCAGCAAGCTGCTCCGTTTCTTCGCAAACCCGGCTAATTTGCAACCTATCACTCATTTGCTCTTAGTTCCACTCCTCCTGCTCCGCAGGAAAAGGTGCCATTTGCGCACATCATGCTCAAGTCGTCTCCAAGTGAAGGAGAAACTGCAGCTGCGGCAGGTTAATCTAGCCAGGCTGGGGTTAATCTGATGGATGGAAAAAAAGCCTCCATTTAAAAAAATAAAATAAAGGAGGGACGATCTGATAGATGCTTTTAAAAACAGAGGAGGTTCTCCTGGTGACCCCTTAAGGCTGCTTCATATACACAGATTCATATACTGCTTCATATACACAGATTCACACTCAGTTTCTCTCACACACTATGCAAAAGCCTGTTCTCAGTCAGGAGAAGCCCCCACTAATAACTTTGTTAGAGAGAGAGAGAGAGAGAGAGAGAGAGAGAGAGAGACCTCATGCGTCTGGCTATCGTCTCTTCTTAATGGAGAGATGATTCCATATGGTTTCATATGTCATTCGATGGCGAGCAAACGTTATCAGGAGAGGGGAGGCAGCTGGCTCCCCCTTTTAGAGCCATATGGAGCGACGCGAGAGTCTTCCCTCCATACGCAACGTGATCAAAACATCCAGCGGAACAGGTGCTGCCCTACGGGGAGATGCTGTGCTGTCACATGCTCTCAGCAGGCTCCGGCCTTTAACTTTCTCAGCTGGCCACGTTCTGCCGTTGGAACAAGGCTCGGGGTCAAGTTGGGGCATTGCAGAGGCCAGGAAAGACATGCTGACAACCTGTTTTTATATCTGTCGGAAGCCTCCCGGAGTAGCTGGGGCAAACCCAGTCAGGTGAGTGGGGTGCAAACACTAAGATTACGATGGTGATCCGTAAGAAGCAGGAAGCTGATCGCTGCCTTGACAAGGCAATGGCAAGGAACAGGTTGGCGCCTTGTGCAATAATAGACAAGACAGCTCTTTGAACAGCAATCAACAGGGACGCCAACTTGCCCCCCCACATTGAGGGGGGCGTAGCTACGTAGCGTGGGGCGGCGGCGGCAGCCCCCTCAATATCTGTGGGGTGCAGCCCCCTGCCCCAAAATATTGGGGGGGGGGGGTTCTGGAGCCCCTTGCACCCCATACACCTGGTGCCCCCAGCAATCAATGTCCATGTGTTCGGCTTGCTTGTTTGTAAAAATTGTTCCCTGTCCTTCAGCAAAAAAAAAAAAACAGCTCCCATGGCTAAAAGCGGTCAAACCCATAAAGCAAAAGATTAACGGCAATAAAGGTTTAACCACAGAGGCGGTAATAAGCATGTATGCACATCCAAGAAGCGTGCAAGAAACAGGTCCTGTTGGTGTAAAAAAAAAAAAAAAATTTAATGTCTTTGCTTGATGCTGACATGACGTCTGCATAGACGCTATCTGCGGAGGTCCTCTCTGAATCAGAGTCCTTTTGACCCCTCATGGAATAGTAGAGTTGAAGGAGCCCAAAGGAGGGCTTGCTGATCAGAAGGTCGGCGGTTCAAATCCCCACAATGGGGTGAGCTCCCGTTGTTCGGTCCCAACTCCTGCCCACCTAGCAGTTCGAAAGCACGTCAAAGTGCAAGTAGATAAATAGGTACTGCTCCAGCGGGAAGGTAAACGGTGTTTCCGTGCGCTGCTCTGGTTCGCCAGAAGTGGCTTAGTCATGCTGGCCACATGACCCGGAAGCTGTCTCCCTCGACCTATAGAGCGAGATGAGCGCGCAATCCCAGAGTCGTCCGTGACTGGACCTAACGGTCAGGGGTACCTTTACCTTTACCTTAAAGGAGTGGCTGGGAAACCCAGTCAGATAGGTGGGGTACAAATAATAATAATAATAATAATAATAATAATAATAATAATAATAATAATATCATGATCATCCAGCCCCCTGCAATGCAGGAATCGCAGCAGATATCAATCTAAGTTCAATTTCATCTTCAGATTCACTGTCCAAGGTGCCCATACCGTGAATCACCTTTCTGTTTTCTTCCTCCTTTTCCTGAAAGGCTGACGTTGACCACATGACGTTGTCTCCATTGGGCCACGTTGTCTCCATTGGCTCAAGTCTCTTGTCGCTTCGGCGTTTCCTTTCTCCCCCTTCCCCGCCCCGGCAAGCCTGGTGTAATAACAATCGCAGCCTTCAAATAAGCTTGCTCCATTTTTCAATTCCTTGAGTCAGCTTTGCTAATATCTGTGGGCCCAAGGTACCTGCTGACTGATTTATGGGAGCCGTGGGGTTCCTTCGGAAATGGAGTACAGCCTATTCCACCCGTGTGTGTTATGACACTGCCCAGCGTGGTGTCTGCCTGTGACCCCAGAAATTCCTGGGCTTACTTTCTGCAAATAAAATAAGACAGGCTGCCCAAGAACCTTCCTGCCCCTGCACAAAGCCTGACTCTAATTTGTGTCCAACTGAGTAGAACGTGCTGATGATTTGCAGCATGTTTTGGGGGAGAGGAGAAAGGCGGGAACCCCGTATCAAAAGTGTGTGATTTTATTCCCCCTTGTATCACCCCAGTGCTACTCAAAAGGGTCCAACACAGAGGTAAGTGTGCTTAATCACCTTGGTTTCACCAGGTAGGGGAGCACACTTTGCTCCATGCTGGAATGTGGACAAGACCGATACTTGTGTATAGATAGGATTTTCCGACAGAGGAACTTGTTCAGCAAGTGACATTTACTCAAATCAAAGGGCCTTCTTCATCGATGACTTGCTGGGAAGCAATGAGTCGCTGCATTTTGCAACCCTGACCATGTATTCAGGGGAGTAAGATCACCTTTGAAGGTGACCCGAAAACTGCAACTAATCCAGAATGCGGCAGCTAGACTGGTAACTGGGAGTGGCCGCCGGGACCACATAACACCAGTCCTGAGAGATCTACATTGGCTCCCAGTACGTTTCCGAGCACAATTCAAAGTGTTGGTGCTGACCTTGAAAGCCCTAAACGGCCTCAGCCCAGTAGACCTGAAGGAGCGTCTCCACTCCCATCATTTACTGAGGTCCAGCTCCAAGGGCCTTCTGGCAATTCCCTCACTGCAAGAAGGCAGCCCTGTTTAGGAAAGTTTTTAATGTTTTAGCGCATTTTTAATATTTTGTTGGAAGCCGCCCAGAGTGGCTGGGGAAACCCAGCCAGATGGGCGGGGTATAAATAAAAAATTATTATTATATCATCACCATCATCATCACATTACTGAGACTAGAGGATAGTCCCTCTGAGACTTTCCTCCAGGTGTGTATGCTTGGAAGACATGGGACTGATTTTGATAGAATTTTATCATAGGCAGGGCCGGCGCGTCCATTTAGGCGAACTAGGCAATTGCCTAGGGCGCCAAAATGGAGGGGGTGTTGGCAGACCAACCAGCGGCAGAGCAAGCAGGTTGGGGCGAAAACCGCGGCAGCGAGGGCGCCAAAATGGAGGGGGCGCTGGCCAGCCTGCCCCGCCGCCGCCCGCCGCCGCCCCAACCAGCGGCTGAGCAAGCAAACCGCGGAGGCGGGGGGCGCCCGGCCAGGCAGGGGGCGGGGCACCACTCCGCAACGTGCGTCATATGCAATGATGTCACGTGGCCCGCCCCCTCGCCTAGGGCGCCAAAATTGCCAGCACCGGTCCTGATCATAGGAGGTTTATTCCATGGAACCTCAGGCCTAGGGACGAAACCTCAGGCCCCTTTCACTTCACAGAGACATAGGGTTGTAGAGCTGGAAGGAATATTTAGGGCCATTTCATCCTTTAGGGCAGGAATCTCAATGAAAGCAGCCATGACAGACAACCAAGAGAAAAAAAGTATGCTCCATCTTCTGTGTGACAGGCCTTTAGATATGCCTATCATATACCCATACTCCTTCAACCGTTCCTTATCGGGCTTGGTTTCCAGACCCTTGATCATCTTGGTTGCCCTCCTCTGGACACCTTGCAGTTTGTCATAGAATCATAGCATCATAGAGTTGGAAGAGACCCCAAGGCCCATCCAGTCCAACCCCCTGCCAAGCAGGAAACACCATCAAAGCATTCCTGACAGGTGGCTGTCAAGCCTCTGCTTAAAGACTTCCAAAGAAGGTGACTCCACCACACTCCTTGGCAGCAAATTCCACTGTCGAACAGCTCTTACTGTCAGGAAGTTCTTCCTAATGTTTAGGTGGAATCTTCTTTCTTGTAGCTTGAATCCACTGCTCCGTGTCCGCTTCTCTGGAGCAGCAGAAAACAACCTTTCTCCCTCCTCTATATGACATCCTTTTATATATTTGAACATGGCTATCATATCACCCCTTAACCTTCTCTTCTCCAAGCTAAACATACCCAGCTCCCTAAGCCGTTCCTCATAAGGCATCGTTTCCAGGCCTTTGACCATTTTGGTTGCCCTCCTCTGGACACGTTCCAGCTTGTCAATATCCTTCTTAAATTGTGGCACCCAGAAATGGATGCAGTGTTCCAGCTGTGGCCTGACCAAGGCAGAATAGAGCAGTACAGATTTCTCGGTCTGGCTCCCAGAGCACCCGCCCCTCTCCAAGCCACATCCTGGGAGAAGAGAAACATTTTTGCCTGGCACCTAAAGAAATGTAATGAAGGTGCTAGGCGAGCCTCCCTGGAGAGAGCATTCCAGAAATGGGGAGCCATTGTAGAAAAGGCCCCGTTCTTGTGTTGCCACCTCTTGTGGAGGACACACACAAAGAAGGGCCTCAGATGTTGTAGGGTCCAGGTCCCCATATTTTCACTTGTAAGGGAAGAAGGGAGGGTGTTATTTTTATCCTACATCTTTCCCAAGGAGCTCAAGACATTGAAAAGGATCCCCACCCTGTCCAATTTCTTCTGTCCTTGCAACAACCCTGTGATTCCTGTTAGATTGAGACAGAAAGCTGGGAAAGGATTTTACCTTGGCTCTTTTGGTCAAATTCCAATGTTTTATCCATTTGTTTTCTAGTTGTAAAAGCTAATAAATAATCCATGCTGCAGTGTGGTAGCTGTCTTTGGACTTTGTTTGCAAATTTTTATTGAGTGCTATAATATAGAATGTTATTATTATTATTTTATTAAATGATTTTAATAGTTAATGAGGGTACATACAGTGTCTCTGTTTTCAATTCATAGAGCCCTTTCTACCCACTCCCTGTTCTGTAATCTCACTGTGACTACAAATCCCATGGTGCAGTGCACACCGTGCCTGCGTAGGAATAATAACAATGCATTCCTTGAATTCTGGTGCCGACCTGAAAAATTTGTTTGGAGAAGAAAACACCAATCCACGCTTTGCATATTTCCAGTTTAGCTAAGATGTTCCCGGGTTTGGGTAGGAAACCTGAGCGGCTCTTGTTAAAAACCACATTTCTCCATTGATGTTTTGTAACAGAACCACCATTGTGTCTGCATATTCAGGGGAGCTAGTGGGGTGTTTGAAGAAGATTTAATAGAAAATCTGAGAGCATGTGCCCGATATTGAGATGATATGGAATTACTGCATATAGAATTTTGTCTCCTTTGTAGCCTTTATCTGCCCTTTGAAGTACCATCGGCTAAATCTCCCCCCATTTTCTTTTTCTTGTTAGAGAGAGAAAGAATGCCCGAGTTTGTGTGCACAGGGAAAGAAGCGATTTCCAAAGACAATGAAGTTTTTTAAATAAAATAAAAAAACAACCCACCCCAAAACACCCAAAGTTTCAGGTTAGATAAGGAAGGGTTGAGCCCAAATGAAAGCTTGTTTCTCCAAGTAGGCTTTCAAATCCGTCTGCTGAGATAAGGGAGATCAAAGTGTTTAAACACGTTGATCCACTACTGAGGGAAATTTAGCGCCAGCAAAGCAGAACAGCTGCACAGTGGCTGCAACTTCTAAAGTCGCAGCAGGGGTTTAATTGGCGGGTTGGAAATGCAGAATTCAGGTCTGGAGGAAGACTGCACAGGCGCGCTTTTATTGTTATTGACAACTGGCGAAACACAGTTCTGTGGATTTCCTCCTCCATCCTTTCCCGGGAGAGAACTAATTGGCAGTGGGGAGGAGGGTAGCTTTAAGCGGCTGGGGAGAACGCAATGGGTGCAGTCCAGACCCCTTTCGTTTTTATTCAATTTGCATCTCCCAGGATAGAGATCCTGTCAATTTGCCGAGGATTAAAAGGCTCGCTCTCAGGCTCTCCTCGAGAGGCATTAAATAATGGAACAGGGCTGGGTAATGTCATATGGTAATGTTGTTTGCATAGCACCTGGGAGGGGTGTGTGTGCCTGTGTGGTGGCCGCTGGGAGGAGGCTGGATTCGTGCTTCTAGCAAAGAAACTGAAATCTCATTCTGTCGAAATGACCAGGCGAGAAGGAAGGGGGTCTGTATTGATTTCCCTTACAGGTGACAAGCAATCTCCCAGGGCCTCCTAGGCACTGTAAATCTTGGGGTACTGTTGTAAACAAAATCTGCCCTTTTTCCATTGTGGGGTATCCAAGAGGGCCCGTATAGAGTCCTTAAGTGGGTTCCCTACACTACACCAGCGTGGTGTAGTGGTTAAGAGCGGTGGACTCGTAATCTGGTGAACCGGGTTCGCGTCTCTGCTCCTCCACATGCAGCTGCTGGGTGACCTTGGGCTAGTCACACGTCTCTGAAGTCTCTCAGCCCCACTCACCTCACAGAGTGTTTGTAGTGGGGGAGGAAGGGAAAGGAGAACGTGAGCCGCTTTGAGACTCCTTCGGGTAGAGATAAAGCGGGATATCAAATCCAAACTCTTCTTCTCTTCTTCTTCCCTATCAGGAGGAGAAATTGCGTGTTTAGACCTTTTGCCCTCCCTTAAATAAACTCACACAAGAGACAGATATTTGGTTTGGTTTTTGGCAGAATTTAGGCCACAACTTTATTGATTACAACCAAGTGAGTGGTTGCATAGGTTCTGGTTCGTCTATCTCCATGCACCCTTGCAGGCAGTGCTGTCCCAGAGCCACGTTCGTAGGACAGACAAGGATGAACACCAGGGACGGCTGCTGGTAGGGGTACCTTACAGCGATCCTGATGTCCCCGGGACTCGGCCATAGGCCGTACCCTTTCGGGAATGACAACCAATGAGTCCCTGGATTCTTGTACCGGAATATCCTGCATTTGCATAGGCGTGACCACGCACCATGCCACACCTATCACCTGAACCAGAGCCTATCCGCAACTTACAAGTTGTAACTATTTGCTACGTGGCAGGCGAAACCCAAGTGGCAACAGCCAATCAGCCAAGTGGGGAAAATTCCTGCTGTGCCCCTGTCCCAACGACAGATGACACACACCGGCATAGCAAGGTCAAGCACAAGCCCTAAATATAGGGAGCGGTGGGTGGGTGTTCCGATGCGGAAGGCCCCAAAGAGGACGCTCAGCAGCCTCGCGTGGGCTTAAATAGGTCCCGCATTGCTGCACTTTTACGACACCCCATTGGCCGGATTGCACCCCAGCAACACGGGACCAACCAATCAGGGGTTGTGGCCTGCTTTTCCAATTACCCCCACAATGCAGGGTTGGGTAGTCGGTTGCACCGCAACACATGCCCTCTTTAAATGGAGGACCCGCTATAACAGAATATTAAGAAGCAAAGCAGCTGGTAAGCCTGAGGAGCAACCCAGAACAATGGTGCGGACGGCCTTATATAGACTTTTTAAATTGCCACCCTGCAGCCCAAGACCACCCCCCAATACATCATACATACATCACAGAAGGGGCATCTACAACAGAATCCTGTCTGGCAGGAAACCTGTCGATGGGTTTACCTGGCAGTTAATGGGTTTAGATGGAGAACCTGGTCATCCTGAGCCCCTGGGAGCATTTGGGGTGAGCTAGAGCCTGAGCCTGGTCCAGTGCTCCCCCAGGATGTTTTCCCTTACTCACCCCTGCCGGAGTCCAGGCGTCAGAGCTGCCCTGCCAAGGTCAAGTGAAGCTAGTCAGGAACCAATGCCTAAGCAAACCACCCACGATCTGTAATCAATAAAGCTGTGGCCAAAATTATGCCAATAACCTTAAACTAAATTCTATGTCAATTGTGTCTTTATTGGGGGAGGTCTTGGGATCTTAACACGCAACATTTAAGGTATTCGAAGATGGCTGTCATATCTCCTCTTTTCCAGGCTAAACATACCGAGCTCCTTCAAGTGCTCCTCGAAAGGCTTGGTTTCCTGACACTTGATCATCTTGGTTGCCCAAGATGTTTTAGGGATAGATTTTCAGTCATTTACTACTATTTGTCCATTGACCACTCTCTCTCATAGCTGTCAACCCTCCCTTTTTTGCGGGAAACTCCCTTATTCCAATGCCGTTTCCCGCTGCTATCCCGGATTGTTGATATCCCTTAAATTTCCCGGATTTCAAAGGAAGCAACTCCTTTCCCTCCCTGCCGGCCAGGGAGGCTCCTCAGCTGCGTTGCTCGGCTGACAATAAGGAGTCTGAGACCGACTGGGGGCGGAGCTTGCATGCCTTGTGCAGCCAGACCCTCACGCCCAACCAGACAGACAGCCTGCCTGCCGTCTACGCGCTCGCTCTTTTGCTCTCCTGTTCGCGCGCAGCCTCTGGAGCGCAGGGTGGCAAGGCTACTTGGTGCCATTGCACCGCCCTCGTGGCATCCCTTATTTTCAAATCCGAAAATTTGGAAAAATCCCTTATTTTCAAATCCGAAAGTTGACAGCTATGCTCTCTCTCATAAACACACACACACACACACACACACACACACACACACGGATACCACAATAACACGCATCCCCTTCCTTGTATTCTTAAAATTCCTCCTTGTAGCCGCTTCTTGACAAAACTGTTTCCCCTCTCCTCCTCCTCTTCATAAAATTACAATGAATAAAATACAAGTATACATGAGAAAATTGCATTTGCTAAATATTGCATTGAACAGCCTGTGTTGTTTAGTTTCCGTCTCTTCTTTCATATCCCATAAGAACGAAACTGACATCTTGAAGTGGAAGTCAGAGCTGCTCAATGAAGTAAGTACTCTCTGGGCCTGACTCCATCCACTGAGGCTGGCCATGGGATCCTCTTAAAAGAACTTCAGATGAGCAACATGCTCTTCCTGAGCTCTGGCCTGGCTCTGTTGTCTTGGATATGCTTTGGTTCTGATTTCCAGTTTGTGTCTCAGCCAGCTCTTGTCTCCTGGTTCCTCCTGCGGTTGTGACTTGGGGCTTTTGAGTAAGCTGAGTAAGAGGACACATGCTTGAGGTCTCTAAAGTCAGGCATGGTTTGGAAGAGGGTAGAGAAACTTCTTCTCTCACTCTCTCGCAACACTAGAACTCATGTGCATCCAATGAAGCTTGAACGTTGGAAGATTCAGGACAGACAAAAGAAGGGTCTTCTTCGTCACATGTTTGCTTCCTTGAGAAATAGGGGAAAACTCAAGGATCAGCGATTCAACTCAGTGCTGGTTGAATAGCTACAATCTGGACAAGACTGGTGTCCTCAGCAGGGAGGGAAGTAGTAGAGTCTGGTGCTCACTGGACCTCGTGGGGCTGCCAGGAAATAATGGGGTGTGGCCAGTGAGATAATGGGCGTGGTCAGTTGTCCTGGTTTTCAGCCCATCATCGGCATCATCTCTATGGGACTGAGGACAACTCAGCCCACTCTCCCTGATCTTGAGGGGTCAGATCTTGCCGGGCCTCCTCATGGAGGCAGAGAGTCTCGTAGGGCCTTGCAGCCTCCTCCTGATGCACTTGACATCACGCCTGTGCGTCACACATGTGACGTCACACAAACGTGACAAACTCACCCAATGTCAGGCAGAACTCAGTACCTCCTCCCTTGCCAATATTCTGTGGATACTTAAGTGTTGCCATTGTACAAATACTTAATGCCTAAATAAATGGAAAAGTGACTTATTTTGGTTTGGAAGGAGACTTATAAACACCATCTCCAACTCCTCGAAAGATTCCATCAACGGTGTCTCCGAAACACATCACTTGGGAAGACAGGCGAACTAATGCCAGTGTACTGGAAGAAGCAAAGATTAACAGTGTCGAAGCAATGATCCTTCAACATCAACTTCGTTGGACTGGTCATGTTGTGCGGATGCCTGATGATCGTCTTTCAAAGCAACTACTCTATTCTGAACTTTAAAATGGAAAGCGTAATGCTGATGGTCAACAAAAGAGGTTCAAAGAATGTCTCAAGGCAAATTTTTAAAAATGTAGTATAAACACCAACAATTGGGAAACACTTGACTGCGAGCGCTCCAGTTGGAGAACAGCCTTTCCCAAAGGTGTCATAGGCTTTGAAGACATTTGAACTCAGGGCGAAAGAGTGAAAGGCGCTAAGAGGAAGGCACACTTGGAAAATCCAAACCGTGATCAACTCCTGCCTGGAAACCAATGTCCCCACTGTGGAAGGACGTGTGGATCCAGAATTGGCCTCCACAGTCAGTTACAGAATCATTGTTAAAACCGGGTTTATGGAAGACAATCTTACTCGGCTATGAGTGATCTCCGAAGAAGAAGAAGTGTTTGGTTCATTGTGGGTGCAGGAAAGAGCTCCAGTTTTCCACTGGAGACCCAACTTCAATGCAGTGAGCTCCTGATAGGGTGGCTTACAACTTCTTGCAGAGAACAAAGCTTGTTTGCCTCTTTAATTCCAATGATTGAGGGTGTTAGGAGAAGGCCTTGAATCTCAAAGGGACCCAAGATAAGCACATTCCTCAGGGTGGGGTCCTAAGCTCAGCTCTGTGAGTCAAGAGGACTTTGTCTTCGTTCAAGGGAGGGTCCCACTCCAAGCCAGAAAGTGCTTCTTCATCCTTAATGCAGTTAGGGTGCTTTGCTGCAGGCCTCTTCAGCCAGCTGGGTATTAATTCCATGATAAAGCCTCAAGTTCAGAATACAACCTCAGGCTCCGCTTACCTTGGAGAAAGGACCCATTGAACTCAATGGGACTTATTTATGAGTAATTATAGGTATATGGACGCGGGTGGCGCTGTGGCTTGCCTAGGGCTTGCCAATCAGAAGGTCGGCGGTTCGAATCCCTGCGACGGGGTGAGCTCCCATTGCTTGGTCCCTGCTCCTGCCAACCTAGCAGTTCGAAAGCACGTCAAAGTGTAAGTAGATAAATAGGTACTGCTGCAGCAGGAAGGTAAATGGCATTTCCATGCGCTGCTCTGGTTCGCCAGAAGCGGCTTAGTCATGCTGGCCACATGACCCGGAAGCTGTACGCTGGCTCCCTTGGCCAATAACGCGAGATGAGCGCCGCAACCCCAGAGTCGGTCACAACTGGACCTGATGGTCAGGGGTCCCTTTACCCTTTACCTATAAGTATAGTATTACATGCTATAAACTCAGACAGATGTGCCTAGTGCAGGGTAAGCGAATGCTGTATCCTCCATCAGCCCCTGCCTCTCCTCCCTCTGTGTACCCCCCAAATCGGTTCTAGAGGTTCCCCTAACCCCTTGGAGCAGATCTGGCAAGAGGGGGAAGGAGTTGTGCAAATGGAAATCCTTAAGCGGATGGGAGAGGTTAGTTAAATACCAGCCCTAACCTTTCCACCCTCTAGGATAAGGAGTTATGCATAACACAAAAGTAGCTGTTAGGGAAAGCCTTAAATTTCACCACCTGTGCTCTTTCTTTTCATACCTCTCAATCAAGCACGTACAATTCCTGCCGTTACGTCAACAGTCACCATATAAATGAGGTGGAAATGCAGAGCAGGGGAGAAAAAAGCCTCTGAAGTCATGCAAAATTAGTTTCTGATAAGGTTTCGGGGAGTTTACATTATGCTGCCTAATGATTTATGACTATTTGAATCTCACCATTCCTGTAATTAATACCGCCGGATGCTTTCTGTTTGGAGTAGTGTTAATCATAATAATGCAAATGCTCTCGCGGCTTTGGCTTTGCGTTTTGCATCGCGCCCAAAACAAAAAAGGCAGGCTCAATATTCAAAACCCTTCTCAGTGGAGCGGCTCGCATTGCATAGGTGAGTGAATGCGCACCAAAGGTAAAATGACTGAATTAATAGGATCCAGAATAAGAAAAAAAAGAGGGACTAAAAAAACCCACTTGGCTCATAGCTCTGTTTTTTCTTCCCCATCTTGTTAGAAGACCGTGACTGTTCAGCCTTTTAAACCAAAAATAAATTATTGCAATGCATTTGCTAATTATATTGTACCCAAGTTCTGTGTAGTGAAAATTACACTGATGATAGATTTGGAATAAGGTCTCTTCATGCTTATTTATAGCATTTTCAAAAGCCACAGAGCTCAAATGACGGGTGCTAAAACCAAGGGCACAAACTGTCACAGTTGCCACACATGGATGCGCACCCCAAGTCTCCTGCATCTTTCAGAGCTGCACAGACAACCACACATCCAACAGCTGCAACTTTTCTTTGCAGCACTGAGATCATGATGATGATATATTATTTATACCCCGCCCATCTGGATGGGTATCCCCAGTCCCCAGCCACTCTGGGCGGCTCCCAACCAAATATTAAAAGCACAATACAGCATTAAACATAAGGGACGCGGGTGGCACTGTGGGTTAAACCAATAAGCCTAGGGCTTGCCGATCAGAAGGTCGGCGGTTCAAATCCCTGCGATGGGGTGAGCTCCTGTTGCTCAGTCCTTGCTCCTGCCAACCTAGCAGTTCAAAAGCACGTCAAAGTGCAAGTAGATAAATAGGTACCGCTCTGGTGGGAAGGTAAACGGCGTTTCTGAGCGCTGCTCTGGTTCGCCAGAAGCGGCTTAGTCATGCTGGCCACATGACCCGGAAGCTGTACGCCGGCTCCCTCGGCCAGTAAAGCGAGATGAGCGCCGCAACCCCAGAGTCGTCCGCGACTGGACCTAACGGTCAGGGGTCCCTTTACCTTTACAGCATTAAACATTAAAAACTTCCCTAAACAGGGCCGCCGTCAGATGTCTTTTAGAAGTAAGATAGTTGCTTATTGGTGTACCTGCTACATTTCAGCAGGTCATGAAGACTTGTCCTGGAAATCTTAATGGTATGCAAATGAAGTGGTTAACTGATGCCTAACGTAAGTTGCTCTGAGCTTTCTGGAGGCAAAGCAAATGACAGAACAAAAATGCATGGCAACTGAGGGCAAAGGGCCTTGACCTTGGGGAAAGTTATAGCCCTTTCCAAGCATGTAGAAAGAACATGCAAGAGCAGAAACTGAGGAAGGCAACAGGAGCCTGTGTCCCAAACCTCTCCGATGCCCTGGCACTACTAAGCTCACTGCACTGGGCTGTGCCACCAGGGTTTCCAAAATGCCCAGCCAAAGTTCCTTAGGAGCCTCTCCATATCTTCCTGCTGAATGCAAGAAGGCCTTGGATAAAACAGAGTGTGCCAGGCATGGCTTTCCCAGACCTCCTCCATAAGCAAATGCCTAGAGCTAGGAGCTACCGTTGTCAGGCTTGACACTGTGCACTTGTGGACAGGACAAGAAATTGGTCTGTGCATGGTTAAAGCATAGCTGTCAACTTTTCCCTTTTTTTGCGGAAAATTCCCTTATTCTGAATAGGATTCCTCGCAAAAAAAAAGGGAAAGGTTGACAGCTATGGGTTAAAGCTATGGTTTTGCCAGTAGTGATGTATGGAAGTGAGAGCTGGACCATAAAGAAGGCTGATCGCCAAAGAATTGATGCTTTTGACTTATGGTGCTGGAGAAGACTCTTGAGCGTCCCATGGACTGCAAGATCAAACCGATCCATTCTGAAGGAAATCAGCCCTGAGTGCTCACTGGAAGGACAGATCCTGAAGCTGAGGCTCCAAGACTTTGGCCACCTCATGAGAAGAGAAGACTCCCTGGAAAAGACCCTGGTGTTGGGAAAGATGTAGGGCACAAGGAGAAGGGGATGACAGATGATGAGATGGTTGGACAGTGTTCTGGAAGCTACCAACATGAGTTTGACCAAACCGTGCGAGGCAGTGGAAGACAGGAGTGCTTGGGGTGCTCTGGTCCATGGGGTCACGCAGAATCGGACACGACTAAACGACTAAACAACAACAACATGTGGCAAGATGTGGGAGATTAAATTCTCTCCCCGTTGTGCTTCTTAAGGTAGCGTTCTTCAGCCCTGGGTTCCCAGAAATGGCTTTGGACTATGACAGCCATCATCCCTGGACATTGGCTAAGGTGGCTGGGGATGGTGGCAGCTGTAGTCCAACAAAACATCTGAAGAGTGAAGGTTTCAGAACACCATCATTTCCAGCTGAGTCACCCTTCAAGAGCGCTACTTAAACACACACTCATTTGCAGATTTCGCCACTCCTTGTTGGTAAAGGAAGATTGTCCAGATGAGTGGTTTTTAGTTGTGCCCACCCACCGCCCCGGTTACAGAGGCCAAACTGACCTCGGACCAGAAGCTGGGGATTTAGTGTTGCTGGTTCCATTGCTTCGGGAAACTCCTCCAGCACAGTTTCCTTCAGACATCTTCACTTTTGACTTTCAGACGTCTCTTGGAGACTTTATTATGCCAAGAGCTATATTCAGAATTAAGCAAATACTAATTCCAGGTGAGCCGGTCATGCCTAGGATTATTTTGCATTGTTTTGTGGTATCTTATGCTTTGTGATGCTGCCTCAAGATAGTTCGTTTGGTTTTGGAGGGGCAGGCTAAAGATCTCTCTGATGTTGTTTTGCTAAACCATGATGCAAGAGGTGCAATCACTCTGTGTAGGGCTTTAGTGCTTCCTTGTTCTTTCCTTATGTTTCCTTTTGGGATGGTGTCTGTTGTAACTGGAGGGAGGTTGGTTCAATCTCATTTTACTAACTTTGGCAAATGCTTTGGTGGTGGGGATTTGAGTGTGGGCTATTGTATATTACCTTGATATTTCAAATGAGTAGGTGGTGTATACATATTTTTATTTAAAACATTTAGAACGGTTTTTAGTTTTCATTTGTGACTGGGGATGTGGAACCTCTAGAGCTTCTAGACTTGGGTCTCCAGCTGTTGTTGGACTACAGCTCCCAGCATCCCTAGCCAGCAGGACCAGTGGTCAGGGATCATGGGAACTGTAGTCCAAAAAACAGCTGGAGTCCCAAATTTGGGAAACCCTGTTCTAGAATCGTAGCTCAGTGGTTGAGCAAGTGATTTTCATGCGAGAAATCCCATGACATTTCCTGCCTGATACCCTAGAGTAGCCCTTCCCAACTTTTGCCTTTGCTTGGAAAATCCCCACGTGTTTCACCTGAGGAGGATCTCAACATTTACTATGATTTTATTCATTCCTGCTTTAGACCAGCCTTTCTCGACCCTGGGTCACCAGACGTTGTTGAACTACAACTCCTATAATCTCTGACCACTGGCTCTACTGCCTAGGAATGTGTGGCATTAGATGCTATTCCAGTGATTCTTTCTCTGAATGAAAGAGATTATAATATAAGGAAACCCGATTTCCCATTCATTGTGGAGGAAATAAGCCATGTTTCTGCTTAAAGTTTATTATTTATAAACAAAGAAAAATCAGGATCCAAAATTCACACCCATTTGACTTTTGGAACCATCATAAGAATCCATTCTACCACACCTGCAAAACCAAATAATATGAAACCATCAAACCAGCCTGGGGGGAAACAACCCAGTGGACCAGATGTTCACCCAACTTTTGAGCTGCTCTGCTTGTTTGATGCTTGCATCTTCCATTCATCTGCTCTTATCACTGAGATTTTAATGAGATTTTAAAGAGCTAACTGTATCAGGGGGGCAAGATTGCTGTTCTATAATTCAGCTAAATCAGTAGCTGTTTTGAATTCCTGGCTTCCCCTGAAGAAGCATCCCACGGCTGCCGCTATTATTCTTATTAATATGATTGTTCCACTTCCTGCTTCCCAGCCTAAAAGAAATAACTGAAAAGGCCAACGTCCTTATCGTATTTCTTTATGTCCTTTCCCCCGACAGGTAAACTGCAATCAACACATGTCCAGGTTAAGGCTGCATACTTCAAGGATCTTTTGATGGATTATTCCTAGATCTTTCCAACAGGTAAATAACCACATGGTTGAATTCTAAAGCCATTCTAATGGGCTTGGCGATGTTGTTGTTCATTCTGCCGTGGAGGGAATGCTTTGCGCAGCCTTCGTAGCTGCACATCTGTGCGCCGTTCGATAAAGGGATGTGAAGCTGGGGTGATGGTTGCTTGAGGGTCCTTCGGTCCCCAACATCATACGGTAAATATTGCACAATGGCTGTTAGTCAGGTTAGCTAATGCTTCTTAATACCAGTTGCTAGAAACCTCCGGAGGGGAGAGGGCTCTTGTGTTCAGGTCCTGCTTGAGGGTTTGCCCCAAGTATCTGGTTGGCCACTGTGAGAACAGGATGCTAGGCTAGATGGGCAACGGGCCTGATCCAGCAGGCTCGTCTTGTGTTTCTATGTTCATACAAGAGGAGAAACCAAGAATCCTTTTCAAGAAACCAGTGGACTTGAGTCTCTCTGTCCTTGACGGCCAGTGTGGTGTAGTGGTTAAGAGCGGTAGACTTGTAATCTGGTGAACAGTGTTCGCGTCTCCGCTCCTCCACATGCAGCTGCTGGGTGACCTTGGGCTAGTCACACTTCTTTGAAGTCTCTCAGCCCCACTCACCTCACAGAGTGTTTGTTGTGGGGGAGGAAGGGAAAGGAGAATGTGAGCCGCTTTCAGACTCCTTCATGTAGTGATAAAGCGGGATATCAAATCTTCTTCTTCTTCTTCTTCTTCTTCTTCTTCTTCTTCTTCTTCTTTATGTAAAGGAAGGAGCTAGAACAGGCATTGGCAACCTCAACCCTCCAGATGTTTTGAGACTACAATTCCCATCATCCCTGACCACTGGTCCTGTTAGCTAGGGATCATGGGAGTTGTAGTTCCAAAACATCTGGGGGGGCCACAGGTTGCCTATGCCTGAGCTAGAATGAGGATTGGAGACGAGGCATGTGGTGTGTGAGAGGAGAAAGATTGTGCAAGGTCTAGCAGACTACAGAGAATAGCAGCTGCATCAACAGAAGCAGGGGCGTAGCCAGGGGGACAAGGAGGGGCACCTGCCCCCTAAATCAATTTTAAAAATCAATAAAAGTACGTAGCAAACTGAGGTTCTGCCCCAAACAAATGGCCTGCCCCCGCTAACAAAAATCCTGACTACACCCATGAACAGAAGTATAGTATCCAGATCAAGGGAAGTGATAGTCCCACTCTATTCTTCCTTGGTCAGACACCACCTGGAGTACTGTGTCCAGATCTGGGCACCACAATTTAAGAAGGATATTGACAAGCTTGGACGTGTGCAGAGGAGGGTGACAAAGATGATCAAGGGTCTGGAAACCAAGCCTGATGAGGAATGGTAGAGGTATGTTTAGCCTGGAAAAGAGGAGACTTAGAGGAGACAGGAGTTGTTGTTGTTTAGTCGTTTAGTCGTGTCTGACTCTTCATGACCCCCTGGACCAGAGCACACCAGGCACTCCTGTCTTCCACTGCCTCCCACAGTTTGGTCACAATCATGTTGGTGGCTTCGAGAACACTGTCCAACCATCTCGTCCTCTGTCGTCCCCTTCTCCTTGTGCCCTACATCTTTCCCAACATCAGGGTCTTTTCCAGGGAGTCTTCTCTTCTCATGAGGTGGCCAAAGTATTGGAACCTCAGCTTGAGGATCTGTCCTTCCAGTGAGCACTCAGGGCTGATTTCCTTCAGAATGGATCAGTTTGATCTTCTTGCAGTCCATGGGACTCTCAAGAGTCTCCTCCAGCACCAGAATTCAAAAGCATCAATTCTTCGGCGATCAGCCTTCTTTATGAGCCATCTTCAAATATTTAAAGGGCCGTCACATGGAGGATGGAGCAAGCTTGTTTTCTCTTGCTCCGGAGGGTAGGTCACGAACCAACTGCCTCTTTGCTTTTCCGAACAAACTGGTGTTAGAACCATTGCTGCCTCCATCTGTGGAGGCAGAACATAGCCATCAGGGTTAGTAGCCAAGTCGGAGAGGCCATGCTAAGGTGCCACAAGACTCGTTGCTTTTGCTGCAACTGTGTAAGGTGGTCACCCTTCTGAAAATTGCTGCATTGAAGAGTTTTATAGACTTTTGCAGACTGGCAGACATTATGGAAATATTTGGCCCTGATGGGGCAGAGAGAGCATTGCTTGATTTTTAAAAAAATCCAAAGCACTTTTTGAAGCATTTGTGCTGATTTAATACTGCTTCTTCTGTCTAAATTGCAAAAAAGCAGCACCTCTGCCATGCCAAAGGAAGTAACGCAGGCAAGCAAGTGGGGGCATCCTTCTGGCAATGTCTCTGCTCAAAATAAATAAATAGATCTGGTTCTGTAGATGGCAAACAGGCTATTTTCAATTTAGCATTTTGGGAATTCCCTTGGGGAGGCTGCAGGATGAGCCACTAGCAAAGGGGGGTGTAGGGGGGGAGACATGCTTCCTCGCTCAGTGTCAGCACAGGAGCCGCTCGGTCGCTTACTGCAAGGTAATTATGATGCTTTACATCTGTCAGATGTTGTAAGGTGTGGGCCTCTTAAGGATCTGCCATGTCCCACTGCTTCTCTCCCTCTCCTGTGATGATCTGGGCAAACATCTGTTCTTCCTCTTACCGGTAGCAGCTTTTCTCTGTATCCGGAAACTACCTTTTAATTGCCCACACCGCGGCCTGCAATAATAATAATAATAATAATAATAATAATAATAATAATAATCTGAAGACAAAAACGCTTTTGGGCATGCAGTCCCCTTTCGTGCTCTGTGTCTCCCAGTTTGGTGTGGGAGGCAGTGTCGTTTTGTTGCATTGTATCAGCGAGGAAAGTGAACAGTGAGATTAATTATTATTAATAATAATAATAATTTATTACTTATACCCCACCCATCTGGCCAGGCCTCCCCAGCCACTCTGGGCGGCTTCCAACAGGATATTAAAAACACGCCAAAACATCAGACACTAAAAACTTCCCTAAACAGGACTGCCTTCACATGTCTTCTAAAAGTCAGATCGTTGTTTATTTCCTTGACATCTGATGGGAGGGCGTTCCACAGGGTGGGCGCCACCACTGAGAAGGCCCTCTGCCTGGTTCCCTGCAACCTCACTTCTCGCAGTGAGGGAACCGCCAGAAGGCCCTCAGAGCTGGACCTCAGTGTCTGGACTGAATGATGGGGGTGGAGACGTTCCTTCAGGTCTACTGGGCTGAGGCTGTTTAGGGCTTTCAAGGTCAGCACCAACACTTTGAGTTGTGCTCGGAAACATACCGGTAGGTCTTTCAGTTCAGATTTCCCCTCGGCCTATGAATCTCTAGGTGACCTCAGGCAAAGACCCTCCTGTCTGCCTCTCAGCCACCCACCTCAGCAATGTGGGAAGAATAACAGCATCCTTTCTTACAGGTGGAGAAGGTGAGAGGAGACCCTAAAGTCCTCCTGACCTCCACTGGAGGGAAGGGAGTCGTTGTCACCAAGGTCCCTCTCTGCTGAGGCACCTTCTCTGACCCACAGTAGGAGTGTCTCACTCTGCCATCTTGTCATGCCACCTCCAAAGCAGGCCTCTTGCGTCCCACCCTACATTACTCAATTATTTGCCAGGCCTTCCTAGGCTCACAAAGATGGTGGTGATCTTTGAAGGCTTTGTGCATTAATCAGATGCCCACTTTAGCTCAGGGGAGGAGAAGAGACTTCTTTCCATTAAGGGGTGATCACATGTAACCAAAGTAGCTCTAAATCTGTCTCGTCAGAGTGGTGCATTCTCTAGTTATATCCCGCTTGGACTACTGCAATGCACTCTATGTGGGGCTACCTTTGAAGGTGACCCGTAATTAATCCAGAATGCGGCAGCTAGACTGGTGACTGGGAGCGGCCGCCGGGACCACATAACACCGGTCCTGAGAGATCTACATTGGCTCCCAGTACGTTTCCGAGCACCATTCAAAGTGTTGGTGCTGACCTTTAATGCCCTAAATGGCCTCTGTCCTGTATAACCTGAAGGAGCGTCTCCACCCCCACCGTTCAGCCTGGACACTGAGATCCAGCGCCGAGGGCCTTCTGGCGGTTCCCTCACTGTGAGAAGCAAAGCTACAGGGAACCAGGCAGAGGGCCTTCTCGGTAGTGGCGCCCGCCCTGTGGAACACCCTCCCATCAGAGGTCAAAGGGACCAACAACTACCTGACATTTAGAAAATACCTGAAGGCAGCCCTGTTTGTTGTTGTTGTTCAGTCGTTCAGTCGTGTCCGACTCTTCGTGACCCCATAGACCAGAGCACGCCAGGCACGCCTATCCTTCACTGCCTCTCACAGTTTGGCCAAACTCATGTTAGTAGCTTCGAGAACACTGTCCAACCATCTCATCCTCTGCCGTCCCCTTCTCCTTGTGCCCTCAATCTTTCCCAACATCAGGGTCTTTTCTAGGGAGTCTTCTCTTCTCATGAGGTGGCCAAAGTACTGGAACCACAACTTCAGGATCTGTCCTTCTAGTGAGCACTCAGGGCTGATTTCTTTAAGAATGGATAGGTTTGATCTTCTTGCAGTCCATGGGACTCTCAAGAGTCTCCTCCAGCACCATTCCCTGTTTAGGGAAGTTTTTAATCTGTGATATTTTAATATATTTTGATATTTGTTGGAAGCCGCCCAGAGTGGCTGGGGAGACCCGGCCAGATGGGCGGGGTACAAATAATAAATTATTATTATTATTATTATGGCTGAGATCAGGCAGTCCCCTTCCCTGTTGACCATCTGGCGAAGACCTTTTAATTTCTGCAGGCGTTTTAAGCCCTCTTCTTATTTTATGGCTAACTTTAAACTTTTTACCCGTACTTCATCTTCGGTAGCCTTATTGTGCACCGCACAGAGACCACAGCAGTTGAGCAGTATATAAATTGGTCGAAATCAGAGAAGCTGGCTCTTCACTGGGCAAGGCTGGGTCTTCAGTGGCCTATATCATTCCTAATTCTGTTGTGCAGGAGCAGAAATAAGTTTTGCATGGAGAAGCAAAACGGGCGCAGAATTTGGATACTTTGAGAGCAGTGTGTGTGTTTGTGTGTGTACGTACAGATCAGTAATTGAGTTTCTACTGTAACTTTCTTTAAAATTATATTTAAAATAATCTTTATTTATCAACCACATAAAATTTACGAGTTACACAAAATTCAAAATCAAAACTAACAAACATCCATTCCCAAAAGCAAGGTGAAAAAAATACAATACATTCAAGGAAAGAGCGAGAAGAAAAGAAGAGGGGGGGGTAAGAAAGTAAGAAAAGAAGATAGAAGGAAAGGAAAAGGAAAACAAAGACTACAACACATCATTAAAAAACAAAAAACAAACAAACAAATAATAATTAACATTTGACTTCTTACTGTTTGTGCATCGTATCTTATTTTTATTGTTCATATTTTGCTATTTCTAATACCCTTCTTATTCAACTAATAAGATGTAGATATATCTTCATTTCTTATCCTTACTTATTTATAAAATTTCTATCCCCAAGTTTATTTCAGTCTAAGCAAATCACTAATTCCGTTTTTATACCCTCTCTTTTAAAATAATCTTCTACGTATTTCCATTCCTCTTTTATTCTTTGTTTCGGTGTGTTTCTAATTCCTGCTGTCATTCTTGCTAAGTTCATAAACTCTACCAATTTGATATGCCACTCCTGGATTGTTGGTAATTTTTCTTCTTTCCATTTTTGAGCAAGAGTTTCTACTGTATCTTTTGGACCTTTCTGATGTCATTCTCCCGCAAGCACACATACACCCTTTTTGTCCTGTTCTTGTAAGCACCTTAATATAGTTACAATAAGCAGAGGATATGATTTCACGCCCTGCAAAGAACTGATATATGTCAGCGATGCTGGGGCAAAGATCCAGTCATTATGCTGTTTGGAAGAAAAAGAGATAACTTCATGTTAGAGTGTAGGTAATAGACTTTTCCACAGTAAACTACATCTGTCACCAGATATTAATGAAAAGTGCACTGGTAGTTATCAGAGCAGGATCTCTGCTACAAAATAGTATTTTTCCCCTCTGTCTTTCTCGAGGTGTAATAACCTGCCGCAGTGCTACAGCCGTCCCTCTGAAGAGAATTTCAGTATTTTGACAAATGTTAGTGAATTAACGCCTTGTTCCACGCCCATGGGAAATAGCTAAGTATTACTACCACAATCTATCAAACGACAGTGTCGAGACATGGAGGAGAAACTGCTAACTTTGACCAAGGTTTGGGCCTGGCAGTATTGGGTAAGGATGAGCGGGAGGCAAATATATTTCTTTGCTTAACCCATTTATTATACCCCAGTTCGTAAGACGGGTTCTTCACCAAGTGGCATGTGTATACTAGGGGCACAAAATGTCAACACCCAGTGCTGCCTCAACAGAGCTACATGCTATGCAGAATTTTGTGTGTGTTTAAATTAATATCGGGTGGTTCTGTTGGGTTTTTTTAATTGTATGGTGATTTGCAACACTGCAAACACGTCCGTGAAATTTAAAAAGTGGTCTAAAAGTGTTTGAATCATAGACTTGCAGGGTTGGGAGGTATGAAAAGGTAGGGTTGCCATATGTCTGGGAATTCCTGGACATGTCCTCTTTTTGGGGTCCTACATGTACTTCTGGGGGGGGGGGTTACATTTTTAACCAAATGTCCTGAATTTTGGTTTTTTTAAAAAATGGTGCCCGGGCGGCTCTGGTGTGGGCGACTTGGGCTCTGGCTGTGATGGCTCTGGCTCGGGGGTGGCAAAGGGGCTACTGGGCGATTGTCCTAAAAAAGCTCCCAACTTTTGTCAGGATTTTTACCTCTTGAAATATGGCAACCCTACCTCAAGGGTCTAGTCCAACCCCTTGCAATGCTGGAAACTTTCACCTGACGTGGGTCTCGAACCCAGAACCCTGAGATGAAGAGTCTCATGCTCTCAGGTTCCAGAACCCAAGGCGTACCCTGCATGGCAGGCTGTCATGTGAGAGCCACATTCTACCACTGAGCCACAGCCCCTGTAGTGAAAGGAGGATAACAAATATAATGAACTAGCTGGCCCGGGCACGCCTTGCTGTGCCTGACTCAGGGTCCTTAAAGGGGGAGGATATGTCCGTCCAACTCTTAAGGATTCTACCATGAGGCAGAAAACCAGAAGGCCTGTTTACGTGGCCTGATTGAAAGTCAGTCTGTTTTGCACCTGTCAGTCTCAAGCGCACCGCCGTGGCAAAACCTTGGCATGGAGCAAATAGTCATGGAATGGACCACTGAGCGCATTCTGGGCCTCTGCTAGGAGAAATGGCGTGTGTACCCGCAGAGTGTTTCAGCCTGTCTTCTCACGTGTGCGAGAGAGCAAATCCTCCTTTTCTCCTTTTTCCACCAAGCCGCGTTTGAAAGCTGGAGCCGCCCCAGACTAGAACTTTGTTTTAATTTGAAGCTTGTAATTAGATGTTGATGGATGGGAAGTCACTGGGCAAGTTCAGCGGCGCTGCCTACTTTGCAGCAAAAGCCAACAATGTTCCCAAGGAGAGCTGGCACTTTTTTTATTTAATATTAATGCACTGGCGTTTGTTTGCACAGTGCCTATGGAACCATGAAAGTTGGCAGGGCTTGATCCCAGGGTTATTTTGGCTGCGTGGGTCCAGTGGTTTCCTTCCCCGCCCCCAGTATAATTCTCAGCGCTTTTCTGCTCAGGTTTATACAAAGTTGTTTTTTCAGTTTAGAGAACAAAATAATATTCTGAGGCTGCAGCAGACTCAAAAGCCAGGGATCTCTTTGATAGCAGTTATTCTCACTGCTTTTTTTTTTCTTTAAAATGTTTAGGGGTACTCTCATTTTCCTACTCATATTTAAATTTTGTTGTTCAGTCGTTCAGTCGTGTCCGACTCTTCGTGACCCCATGGACCAGAGCACGCCAGGCACGCCTATCCTTCACTGCCTCTTGCAGTTTGGCCAAACTCATGTTGGTAGCTTCGAGAACACTGTCCAACCATCTCATCCTCTGTCGTCCTCTTCTCCTTGTGCCCTCCATCTTTCCCAACATCAGGGTCTTTTCTATGGAGTCTTCTCTTCTCATGAGGTGGCCAAAGTATTGGAGCCTCAACTTCAGGATCTGTCCTTCTAGTGAGCACGCAGGGCTGATTTCTTTAAGAATGGATAGGTTTGATCTTCTTGCAGTCCATGGGACTCTCAAGAGTCTCCTCCAGCACCACAGTTCAAAAGCATCAATTCTTCGGCGATCAGCCTTCTTTATGGTCCAGCTCTCACTTCCATACATCACTACTGGGAAAACCATAGCTTTAACTATACGGACCTTTGTTGGCAAGGTGATGTCTTTGCTTTTTAAGATGCTGTCTAGGTTTGTCATTGCTTTTCTCCCAAGAAGCAGGCGTCTTCTAATTTCGTGACTGCTGTCACCATCTGAAGTGATCATGGAACCCAAGAAAGTGAAATCTCTCACTGCCTCCATTTCATCCCCTTCTATTTGCCAGGAGGTGATGGGACCATATTGAAATACTGCCCCTCAATGAGGCCAAACTTAGATTCACAAAATGTTTAGGGGTATGCGTCCCCCTACGTTCCCCCAGGAAAAAAGCCCTGGTTATTCCATATGTATATTTTGCTTTGAGGTTGTGCTGTTTGATTATATTATGTTAATTATGCTGCATACCTTGGTGGAAAAGTAGGACAGAAATAAATAAGGAAGGAGAGGTCAGGAGTAGATCACTGAATTCTGTAGTTGCTCTCTTACTCCTTTCTGGACAGAACTCCAGAACTTTATTAAACTTGCCACTTTTCCATGATACGTCATGACATTCACACAGTTTCTTCACTTCCCCCCAATTCTATCCCATGAGACCTTTACCATCTCAGCTGTTTATCTAATTTATCTAATTAGCTGCACTATTTAGGGAGGTTCTTTATACTGTATGCAATTTCCTCTTTCTGTCGGCAAATTATTTGGCAAACACTGTGCAGCTAAGAAAAGGTGGTTAAAGAATGCTCATCTTAGATTTGGAAATGGCCAGAATCCAGCGTTTAATGGAAAAGGAAGAGAGAGTCTTTATCTGAGAAGGATTTGGTCAGGGCTTCCCGAGAACAGCTCAGCAAAAAAACACCCTTGAGTAGGTCGTTCGTAATTCATCCATAAGCCTGCACCGGAGCCAAAAGAATTATCTCAGTCCCTAAATCAAGCATGTGTTTTAAGTGTTGCTATAACAGAGGTTAGGGAGCTTTTCTTAGCCCAGCAAAAAGTCTGTGATTTTTTTCTGCTTTGCACATGACAGTAAACAATAGTTTGAAACAAACTTTGGTTTGATGTCAGGCGTGGGGAATCGCTTATTCTACAGAAGCTGTGGGACTACAGTTCCCATCATCTCTGACTTCTTGCCATGCTGAGTGAGGCTGATGGGAGTTGGAATCCAACAGCAATGGGAGAGCTACAGATTCTCTACTCCTGGTTTAATGTGAATGCAAGTTGTTGTTGTTTAGTCATTTAGTCGTGTCCGACTCTCCGTGACCCCATGGACCACAGCACACCAGGCACTCCTGTCTTCCACTGCCTCCCGCAGTTTGGTCAGACTCATGTTGGTAGCTTCAAGAACACTGTACAACCATCTCATCCTCTGTCGTCCCCTTCTCCTTGTGCCCTCCATCTTTCCCAACATCAGGGTCTTTCCCAGTGAATGCATAGCACATTGGTATAGTGCATGGGTAGGCAAACTAAGGCCCGAGGGCCAGATCTGGCCCAATCACCTTCAGCATGGTGTAGTGGTTAAGAGCGTTAGACTTGTAATCTGGGGAACCGGGTTCACGTCTCTGCTCCTCCACATGCAGCTGCTGGGTGACCTTGGGCTAGTCACACTTCTCTGAAGTCTCTCAGCCCCACTCACCTCACAGAGAGTTTGTTGTGAGGGAGGAAGGGAAAGGAGAATGTGAGCCGCTTTGAGACTCCTTTGGGTAGTGATAAAGCGGGATATCGAATCCAAACTCTTCTTCTCTTCTTCTCCCCTATCAGGAGGAGAAATTGCGTGTTTAGACCTTTTACCCTCCCTGAGTGCAGGCCAGTGTTTCCCAGTTGTCGGTGTTTATACTACTTTTTTAAGATTTGCCTTGAGAGAGTCTTTAGACCTCTTTTGTTGACCACCAGAATTATGCTTTCCATTTTTAAGTTCGGAATAAAGTAGTTGCTTTGGAAGATGATAATCAGGCATCCGCACAAGTCCAATGTGCGTTGATGTTAAAGAATCATTGTTTCAACACTGGTGATCTTTGCTTCTTCCGGTACACTGGCATTAGTTCGCCTGTCTTCCCAAGTGATGTGTAAAAATTTTCAGAGACACCATTGAGGGAATCTTTTGGGGAGTTGGAGATGGCGTTTATGAGTGGTTCATGTTTCACAGGCATACAGTAAGGTTGGTAGTACAATAGCTTTGTAAACAAGCATTTTGGTTTCCCTGAGAATGTCCCGGTCCTCAAACACTCTGCACTTCAATTGGGAGAAAGTTGCACTCTCAGAGCTCAGGTGATGCTGGATTTCAGCATCAATGTCGGCCCTTGTGGAAAGATAACTGCCCAGGTAGTTAACACACACACCCTTTGGAGTGTATAAAGCTGACTGAAATGTAACTCAGATAATCATAGGCTCATAGCATTCTAGAGTTGGAAGGGATTCTGGCCCTGCCCACTGCTGGCTTTTGGGCTGCAGCAGACTTCATGCTCCTGGTTGAATGTGATGTGCACCGAGCTCAGGGGCGGAGGAAGGTGGGGGCGATGGGAGCGCACTGCCGCCATTGCCGCAATCCTGGGGGGGTGTTCCATCGCGGCTGCCCCCCCTGCCTGCACTGGGCGCTCCACCCCCACAGGCTGTGTGCCCCGCCCCCAGAACTCACACCACGCCCAAGAACATGCACCACGCCCCTTTGGGCGGCGCACCATGCCCCCGGGACGCATGCCAGCCCCCCCGCCTGCTCCCCGCCCCCGGTGCCCGGAGAATGAAGCTCCGCCACTGACTGAGCTCTTGTGAATCCAAAGGGAATATTCTTCCTTGCTGCAAACGTTCGCTGCAAAATCCTCTCTCTGTCCCCAAATCCACAAGCGCTTCACTTTGCACTTTTTCTGCAGCATGGCCTCATCCAGATAGCTTCGCCACTGGCCCCAAAGGCGGAGTGACTCGTCTAGGGTGAATACCTCACTGCAAGTAGGATTTATGGAGAATGAGTGGGGTTTTTATGACTTGCTTAACATCAGGTTCTCTGGGTCCTGTTAAGAAAATGTCACAAAGCCTTAGGCTCCCAGTTTTACAAGCTTCCTGCTCGTGACCCTATAGGCTTCTCCTATAAAAGCCACTGTGTTTGGAGAGTGGGCAAATGAGAGCTGAAAAGGAGCTGGATGGGGTGTGGGGTGCTTCCCTCTTCACTCCCTCACCTCCCACCCAGCCCAGGTCTTCATCTTTGTCACACTATATTTCCTCTGTGTGTGGGTGGCCCCTTACTGGAGGAGAGAGAACTGCACAGAAAACCCAGGGCTAAGCAAAAGAATTGCCGTTTTTCTGTACGTCTATACCTCTATGTCAGAAAGAACATGTAGCTTTTACGATCTGAAATCATACGTTCCTTGCTTCTTTCTTTCTTTCTTTTATATAATCATTTTTTATTGGTTTTATATAAATACAATAATAAATTCGCCCATTTATCTTCACATTTTATAACGTTTTGGCTTTTTATGACCGTGACTTCCGTCAAACCTTCCTTATGATATTCTAATATCTATTCCTTATATCTATATTTCCAAAGTCAATCATTGTTTTATATTATTATTTTCTAAAATTAATCACTATATCTTCGTACTAACAACAATGTTTCTTCCTTACTCTACAAAGCCTCTTGCAATCCTACCAACGTATTCAATTGAATACAATTTTCCTTTAAATAGTCTGTAAATTTACCCAGTCTTTGATGAACTTCTGGTCTCGCTGTTCTCGGATTCTCCCCGTGATCTTGTCCAATTCTGCATACTCCGTTAGTTTCACAATCCATTCTTCTTTTGTCGGTGTTTGTTCTTGTTTCGATTTTTGAGCTATTAACATTCTCACCCCTTCCTTCCTTCCTTCCTTCCTTCCTTCCTTCCTTCCTTCCTTCCTTCCTTCCTTCCTTCTCTCTCTCTCTCACCCCTTCTTCCTTCCTTCCTTCCTTCCTTCCTTCCTTCCTTCCTTCCTTCCTTCCTTCCTTCCTTCCTTCCTTCCTTCTCTCTCTCTCTCTTCCCTCCCTCTCTCCCTCCTTCTTTCCCTCTCTCTTCCTCCCTCTCTCTTCCTTCCTTCTCTCTCTCTTCCCTCCCTCCCTCCCTCCCTCCCTCCCTCCCTCCCTCCCAGCCTTTTAGAGGAGGAAAACCAGAAAAAATATTTTTTCTTGTTTTCCTCCTCTAAAAACGAGGTGCACCCTATGGTCCGGTGCACATTATGGCGAAAAATACGGTTAACATCAGCGCTGTTTTTAAAGGTTCCGCCCATCAGCTTGATTCAAAACGGCACCCATAACGCCTTCATCTCTGGAACCACCATGCAAAATTGGGTGATGATTTCTTGCGAGGTGTTCAAATGCATAGAGGCAGAGTTTGGGTGGAATCCCAACATAGCACTAAGTCAGCAGTGGTGAACCTATGGCAGACGTACCAGACTTGACACGCAGAGCCCTCACTGCTGGCATGCGCGCCATCGGCCCATCCGCGCTGTTCCCCCCCCCCTATTTGTTCTCCCACTCCCTTCCCCCCCCACGCTACAGCTTGCGTCCTCTGTTAAAACCTGGAACCTTTCTTCTTCTTCTTCTTCTTTTCTTTCTTTTCTTTTTTTGCTGTTAGCCCAAGATTGTGTTCGGCAATTGGTCTGTTTTTCAATTTGCTGCGTCAGTGGCTGTTTCTGATTGGCGTAACAGCGTTCATTTTTTAACCCTTATTGTGCTGGGGGCTTTGGCGCTTTGGCAGACGATGATGTCGGTGCTGCACGTTAGTTCCAGCGAAGGTATTATCCATCGTTTATTTCTGTTCTCTCCACTCCTGTCAACTTTCGGATTTGAAAATAAGGGATTTTTTCAAACTTTTGGATTTGAAAATAAGGGATGCCGCGAGGGCGGTGCAATGGCACCAAGTAGCCTCGCCACCCTGCGCTCCAGAGGCTGCGCACGAACGGGAGAGCGAAAGAGCGAGCACATAGACGGCAGGCAGGCTGGCTGTCTGGTTGGGCGTGAGGGTCTGGCTGCACAAGGCATGCAAGCTCCGCCCCCAGTCGGTCTCAGACTCCTTATTGGCAGCCGAGCAACGCAGCTGAGGAGCCTCCCTGGCTGGCAGGGAGGGAGAGGAGCTGCTTCCTTTGAAATCCGGGAAATTTAAGGGATATCAACAATCCGGGATAGCAGCGGGAAACGGCATTGGAATAAGGGAGTTTCCCGCAAAAAAAAAGGGAGGGTTAACAGCTATAGTTCTCCCCCCCCCAAAAAAAGCTCAGCAGCTTTGGGGGGTCTCCCCCAAAAAGCAAAGCAACTTTTGTGACCCCCCCAAAAAAAGTTCAAAAACTTTGGGGAGCCCCCCCAAATAACCTCAACGAAAAGCTCAACAACTCTGGGCACTTTGCAATAAATAAGTGGGTTTTGGTTTGCAGTATGGGCACTCAGTCTCTAAAAGGTTCGCCTCCACTGCACTAAGTGGTTCCATTGGCACCATTATTTCTGCTGGCAGATAAGCCATGCCCTGCTTAATCGATCACATGGCACAGTACACATACCCCATTTGAATGACAGTGCCCATCAACTTTGGGGGGACCCAACTCCCTCAAATATTTTATTGGGGGGGGGACAAAGGACCCCGGCCCCTAGGAGTTGGCTCCTATGGTAGATGCTCTGGAGAGAAGGGTTAATTGTGTCCACTTTTCAAACTTCCCTAGTAACTGGACTGTGTTGGACCACCTCTGCACCGATTTTCAGCATTCTTTCAGGTGGTTAAGCGCTGCATCAGTTTTGCTAGCCGGTTCTGAGATCAAGCGAGAGGTCCAGGCATCTTTAAGTCAACAGATGGCATACTGGTTGAGGGTATAACTCCTCCCAGTGCCAGATATTCTGGGGGGCCCAACCCTGAGATGGAGTGTTGCAGCATGAGCAATTCCACTTGAGCCAGGCTGCTTACCATCATCTCGGCAGCCCCCATTTCGTGCCACGGTGATTCACGCAGATGACCGGAACCTTGCGCCTGTTGCCATTGGGCAGGCAACGGAAAATCTGTCAGTTTCTCAGAGTTAGGGAGTTATATGGCCCTTATGCCTGAATTTACTGGTAAACATCGGAACTGAATTATATGCTTTTCCGTCGAAATCCATTTTTAGTCATTTTCACAACACCCGTCTCTGCTGGATCGGTGCTGACTTGCTCATTTCCTGGAGGGGCACATAGTTCTTTAAGAAGCAGCCCAAGAGCTTCCTGGCATTTGGAAATTAAACGGTAGGGGTGAGAAGGAAAAATTAGACAAGACTGCCTTCCTTATTGGCAGTTACTCCCTTTATTCCCATTGTCACAACAAGGGGAGCGTTGCTCTTGAATAACCCGCTGATAGATTCCAGATGGCAGTTGGAAAAATGAGGATGCAGTTTCATAAAGCACCAGGTAGACGCTAGGTGCCCCAAAGTGCCCCAAAGTGCAAATAGAAGGGGAAGAAATGGAGGCAGTGAGAGATTTTACTTTCTTGGGCTCCGTGATCACTGCAGATGGTGACAGGAGTCACGAAATTAAAAGACGCCTGCTTCTTGGGAGGAAAGCAATGACAAACCTAGACAGCATCTTAAAAAGCAGAGACATCACCTTGCCGACAAAGGTCCGCATAGTTAAAGCTATGGTTTTCCCAGTAGGGATGTATGGAAGTGAGAGCTGGACCATAAAGAAGGCTGATCACCGAAGAATTGATGCTTTTGAATTCTGGTGCTGGAGGAGACTCGAGAGTCCCATGGACTGCAAGAAGATCAAACCTATCCATTCTGAAGGAAATCAGCCCTGAGTGCTCACTGGAAGGACAGATCCTGAAGCTGAGGCTCCAGTACTTTGGCCACCTCATGAGAAGAGAAGACTCCCTGGAAAAGACCCTGATGTTGGGAAAGATGGAGGGCACAAGGAGAAGGGGACGACAGAGGACGAGATGGTTGGACAGTGTTCTGGAAGCTACAAACATGAGTTTGACCAAACTGTGGAAGGCAGTGGAAGGCAGGAGTACCTGGTGTGCTCTGGTCCATGGGGTCACGAAGAGTCGGACACGACTAAACAACAACAACGGTAAAGGACCCCTGGATGGTTAAGTCCAGTCAAAGGCGTTCATCTCGCTTCAGGCCGAGGGAGCGGGCGTTTGTCCACAGACAACTTTCCGGGTCATGTGGCCAACAGGACTAAACCGCTTCTGGCACAACAGGACACCGTGACGGAAACCAGAGCGCACAAAAACACTGTTTACCTTCCTGCCACAGTGGTACCTATTTATCTACTTGCACTGGCGTACTTTCGAACTGCTAGGTTGGCAGGAGCATGGACAGAGCAACGAGATCATTCCGTCATGGGAATTCGAACCGCCGACCTTCTGATCGGAAAGCCAAGAGACTGAGTGGTTTAGACCGCCTGCTCTAACCACTGCACCCCACTGGCACCCTAAACCCATCTTTAGAACATTTCATTGGTACTTTAATATATATGTATATATTCAGTTGTTTTAAATGTATGTTTGCAGATTGCCTTGAGACTCCTGGGAAAGGTGATGCATAACTTAAGAGAATAATCAAAACAGCTTATTGCCTTCGGTCATGTGGGCGCAGCCGCCGTTGTTCAAGAGTTCCAAGCATTGCCTCTCTCTTCATGAACACTCAGCCTGAATCCTTTCTCCCAGCACCGGTCCCCTCTGTACCCAGACTCAACTCCCCTTTCTTTCCAGCCCTTCGGCTAGACCTCACAAATGGATTTTAAATCTTAGGCCATTAAAAAAGAAGAAGAAGAAGAAGAGGCACGTCGTCTGGAGAGTCGGGGTGCGCAATTTGCGAAACAATCCACTTTTGGTCCTCAGAGTCAAAGCCACTCGTCTCTCCTTTTGTACCCTCATTTATCTCTCTTTCTTTCCCCCCTTTTTCAAAAGGGGGGGGAGAGAAAAGACATTAATTTTCATAAGAAAAGGTAGCCGGGCCCTGCAGATTAACAACGTGTCTCATTTTTCTGTGGTAGTCTGTCAAACGAGGCAAAAGCTGGGGGCTTTTTTGGGTAGGGGGGGAATGTAATGGCTCTTTAATTGGACCCCGCTTGTTCAAAAAGGTGTGTGTGTGTGTAGGGTTTCTGCCTCTTCGTTCCCATGGCCTTCCAGACCGGCCTCTGAGCATAATGCCAATTAAGAGGGAAATAAAGGATATGCAAAGTGGTTGAAAAAACGGAGGCTCAACTGGAATTGCTCCTTTTGTGGCTAAAACAATGGGGCCCTCAGCTCAGGGGAAGAAGGGCTTTCTGCTTAGGGCTCCTTCCCGCCCTGTCTCTGACAGGGCTTTGCTGAAGATTGACTGCTGAGCAGGCCAGCGCTGGAGTCACACGAAGCCGCAGCTTTTTGGAGAGCTCTCTGCATGGCGGAATTGAGTCAAGTGGCCCCCGGTTCCTTCTGCCTCTTGGCTTCTGACTTGTGTGTGTTTTTTCGTGGTCGGAGGCAGTAATACCTCAGACACTGGTTGCCAGACAGTACAGGAGGTGGTGGTGGGGAGCTCTTGAGGTTGGGTCCACCTTGCCAGTTTCCTTCAGGGCTCTCAGACCCTCCAAGTGTCCCTGTTTTCCAGGGACAGTCCCGGATTGACAGAAGCCATCCCGGTTTTTTATTTGATCCCAGAATGTCCTGCTTTTCCTCGGGACATCCCTATTTTCGTTGGAGAAATGTTGTAGGCTATGGAGTTTTCCAACCCCCGAGCCATCTGAAGGCAAAATCCTGTATAGGGAAGTTTTTTTAAAAAAAAAAATTAAATGTTTAATGTTTTATTATGTTTTTATATCCATTGGACGCCTCCCAGAGTGACTGGGTCAATGCAGTCAGAACAGGATGCTGGACTGGCTGGGACATTAGTCTGATCCAGCCGGGTTCTTTTTATGTCCCACATCAGAGGTGGGCAACCTTTCCGGGCATTGCTGATCTGGAGTCACTGGGAATTGCAAACTGCACTCAGGACCTGCCTATAGGGGTCACTTGGGAAGACAGTCAAACTAATGCCAGTGTACTGGAAGAAGTAAAGATCACCAGTGTCAAAGCAATGATCCTTCAACATCAACTTTGTTGGAGTGGTCATGTTGTGCGGATGCCTGATGATCGTCTTCCACAGCAAATAATCTATTCCAAAATGGAAAGCGTAATGCTGGTGGTCAACAAAAGAGGTTTAAAGACGGTCTCAAGGCAATTTTTTTAAAAAAAAAATAGTCTAAACACCGACAACTGGGAAACACTGGCCTGCGAGCGCTCCAGTTGGAGAACAGCCTTTACCAAAGGTGTCATGGGCTTTGAAGACGCTCAAACTCAGGACGAAAGGGGGAAACGTGCTACGAGGAAGGCACGCTTGGCAAATCCACACCGTGATCAACTCCCACCCGGAAGTCAATGTCCCCACTGCGGAAGGATGTGTGGATCCAGAATTGGCCTCCACAGTCACTTAGGGACTCATTGTTAAAACCGTGTTTATGGAAGACAATCTTCCTCGGCTGCGAGAAATTGCCAAAGAGAAGAATAGGGATGCAAACAACCTGTCTATTCAGTTCTACAGATTTCCGCACCAGTCTGCAGGTTGTTTTTAAATTAATCAAGCATTTTAGCATTCATTTTTTCCTATGCACATTTTTGCCATTTTCTGTAATACAATTCATTTTGTATAATACGTGCATTTTCATGCTTCCCTAACATGCATTTTTGTCTTCATTAGAGAACAGCATCACAAACTTCTTAGAAGTGCAAATTTCAGAGAGTAGTCTTCATTCGGTTCACATATTCCTTTGGGAATGGCGAAGGGGATAGTTTTGTATTAAAATGGTAAACTTAGCCAAATTTGTCTCACATATCAGCCTGCACAGCTTCTGAGGACCCAGGAAAGGCCCTTCTGTCTGCCCTAACAAAATTGGATGCATATTTGGCAGGAAGTCACCTGTGGTGTCTACACCTAAACTCTGAATCTCCTGGCCAAGCCCTTCCGCCAATGACCTTCTGGCAGGCAAGCAAAGTCATTCTTTTTTAAAAAAACAAACAATTTTTATTATTTTTCCAATTAAACAAATTTAACAATTCATAATCATACAAATTCACACACATCCTCACTCTGCCGAGCTACGACTTCCCTCCATCACGTCAGCAGGTTTTCTAGTCCTTTCTATTCACGCAGTTTCTTACTTTAGTCTTTCCAACAATGCCATAGGGTCATTCCAATCCCGCTAGTGTCTTCAAACTTCCACGGTTAAATCTTAAATAATCAACAAATTTACTCCATTCTCTTTGGAATTTCGATTCGTCCTGGTTTCGTACCTTTCCAGTCAGTTTTGCAAGTTCTGCATTCTCCATCATTTTCGTCTGCCACTCCTCTATTGTTGGTACTTCTTGTAACTTTCATTTTTGGGCTACCAATATCCTCGCCGCAGTTGTTGCATACATAAACAATCTTTGGTCATTTCTGGCTTTTGGGGGAAAGTGTATTTAAACATCTTTTTTTTTAATTCATTATAAATCAATTCCCAAAATGTCTTCATTTTCTTGCATTTCCACCACATGTGGTAAAATCCACCCTAATCCTTCTTACATTTCAAGTATACATTCTGCATGGACTGATTGCATGGCAACACGTGCTAATGGCTTTAGATACTTATTAGGTCCATAAATTACCATATAGCATATATTCAACATAAAAAACAGCGACAATTTGTTGTTGACAAAGGACAGCTGGACATATAAAGGGCCCCATTCCCTTCAGTAGCTTAGGGCCTCATCAAACCTAAATCCGGCCCTGGGTGCAACTGGGAGGTGGTGATGCAGCCCTCAGGCCTGCAAAGGTTATATCCCCTTTCCCTGCTTTTACCCCAGTGTGGTGTAGCAGTTAGAGGGTTGGACTAAGGCTAGGGAGACCTGGGTTCAGATCCTCACTAAACCCTGACGTTCTGGTGACTTTAAACCAGCCCCCTTTCCTCAGCTTGGCCTGCCTCACAGGGTTGTTGTGGGAGAGGCAGTGCTGTGTAGCTTGAGCTTTTTGCAGGAATCGCCGGATATGAAAGGGGTAACCAAAAACATTAACGCTTCTGTGACTGGCCAACAGTATATATTTATGCTTTCCTCCCACCCCCAGCTTAATTCTTTTCACCTCCAGAGTTTTATACATGCTACTATTCCTTGTTGTTAGGGACGCGGGTGGCGCTGTGGTCTAAACCACTAAGCCTAGGGCTTGCCAATCAGAAGGTTGGCGGTTCAAATCCCCACGGCGGGGTGAGCTCCCATTGCTCGGTCCCAGCTCCTGCCCACCTAGCAGTTCGAAAGCACACCAAAAATTGCAAGTAGATGAATAGGTACCGCTCTGGCGGGAAGGCAAACGGCATTTCTGTGTGCTGCTCTGGTTCACCAGAAGCGGCTTAGCATGTCTTTGGACAAACGCCGGCTTCCTCGGCCTATAGAGCCACAACCCTAGAGTCGTCCGCGACTGGACCTAACGGTAAGGGGTACCTTTACCTTTAGTCCTTATGTTACATATGAGGAGTCCCTTGCAGGAGACCTAGAAACCAAAGGCTTATATGGTCCAGGAAATAAAAAGCCCCAGGAAAAGGGGGTTCTCAAAGAGAGCCTTTGTTGCGGGGTGGGCATGAAGCCATTCCTCTTGGTTTGGGGGAAGGGCTTGTGGCCACAGCAATAATTGAACTGGTAGGACTGGCCAAATTTGCATGTCAAGTGATTGACAGCCCAGCGTCCTTTAAATGGATCTGCACGTGATCCATCTGGTCACTTTTGTCTGGAGCTTCGGATCTCCCGTCCCCCCCTCCCTGGTATAGGCTGGTGCTTTGACCTTGCTGTGCCTGTCATGGGGTCGTCTCCAATTGAGAGGCCTAGTAGGAATTTTTCCATTTGGCGAATTGGCCGTGCCTCTTGGTTTTCGCCTACTATACAGCAATTAGTCACAACTTGTAAGGTTGGCGGTTAGGCATTGGTTCTGTGATGGTAGGGCGGTGCCCTCCAAGAAGTGATGATGGTGATGGGAATTCCGTTAAAGGAAGCCAGGGGCTCAACATGCTTGTCTGAACCCGGTGGGTTGCAGGGCAACGCAAGAGCCCCTGAGGACCCCTGGGGAGGGGGAGGCGCTGATTTCACCAGCCTCCGTTAACTCTCCCCAGCTAATGGTTTCCCCAATTGCTGGCCAGTGGTCAGCTCTGTCCGGTGGACAGATAGTCTTGCTGACTAGTGTCAGCCCTGTCCAGTGGACAGTGCGAACCAATGCCTACGCAACCACTCACGTGATTTGTAATTCAATAAAAAGTTGTGGCCAAAAATATGCCAAAAACCCAAACCAAAATTTATGTTTCCGGTGTGAGTTATTGGTGGGAATGGCTGGGTGACCTACACACGCAAAACAAAATCCTTCCTTCCCAGGGTCATCGCAAGAGCTGGCTTTCCTGGCAGGCTTTGCGAGTTGTTTTGCCCAATGCTGAAAACAAATAGCTCCTTAAGCCCTTGACCCTTCATGGAAGCACAGACCTGAGACAACACCTAATAAGCAACATTTATTATCGCATTATCAGTGGCTCCAGCACCCGGATGGCTTGGCACAACCCTGTCCTGTCACCTTTATCAGCCTTACTAATGCCTGGACCCATTTTGCTCACTGCAGAGTCACCGATCAAGATAACTCAGCTGCCTTTTTCTTGCTGATCTTACAAAACCGAGGAACTTTTTTGAAAAAGAAAAGAAATCAAATGAAGCCATTTGACCCAATAAAATATCCAGTCCACCCTTTCAACCAAAGATCTGGGAAGGATAAGCTGTACCTTAGTTTAAAAGACAAAAGAACTAGGAGTAATTCTGGAGAAAAGGCGCATGAGCTGCATCTCCGCTACTGGCTTAATGCTGGTTAACAAACAAAGAAGTTAAGTCACAATCCTGGTTTGTTAAGTTTCCTTTTTTCCGAACGGGGCAGGGAACACTGAATTCACGGAAGCTGGGATTTTTTTTTTTTTTTTGTGCTGAAGCTGCTGCAAAGCAGGAGGCTGACACTTATTCACGGTTCAGCGTGACACTTATTCATGGCTTCGTAAACCATGGTTTGTCAACCATGGTTTTTCGGAGCCTTATATCAGCCTTCCCTGACCCCAGTGCTGGATTAATGTATAAACTAAACAAGCTATAGCTTAGGGCCCCACTCTCTTGGGGCCCCAAAAAAACTTTAGAGGAATGTTGCATGCATTTCAAAGATGGCAAGATCAGACAGTCCATCCTAAATAAATATTCTACTGATTATTTTTTTTTGTTCTTTTTTCTAAGGGCATGTAACTAGGGGCTCCTCCAGACAATCTGTTTATTTCGCTTTTGTCCTGCTTTGCTTGTGCAATGCTTACGCAGAGGTTAGATCAGTGTCGGGTTTACGTATAAGCTAAACAAGCTATAGCTTAGGGCCCCACTCTCTTGGGGGGCCCCCAAAAAATGAAAGGGAAAAAACAACTGGATGTACATTTCCAAAATATAAGATAAAAAACAAATAAAATAAAAACTACATACAGCAACAGTGTTTGTGTTGTATTGTGTAGGATCCTATGATGTAAGTAATGCTAGCCTGCTCCCTAAAATATCACTGGTTTGCTCCTTTCTATATACAGTGGTCCCTCGACTTACGAATTTAATCCGTTCCAAATGGACAATCGTAGGTTGAAAAGTTTGTAAGTCGAAAAAAGCGATTTCCCATAGGAATGCATTGGGAGAAAAAATATTCAGAAAAATTCGTAAGTCGAGGAAACCGCATCTAAAATCCGTAAATCGAGGAAACCGCATCTAAAACCGGCAACGATTTCCATTCGGATGTCGAAAAATTCGTAGGCGTGCGGCCACTTTTTTCATTCGTAAATTGAAAAATTTGGATGTCGAGTATTTCATAAGTCGAGGGACCAGTGTATAGGGTGCTTACATTCTGCATGGACTGATTGCATGGCAACATGTGCAAATGACTTTAGATACCTATGAGGTCCACAAATTACCATATAGCATATATTCAACACAAAAAACAGTGACAATGTATTGTTGACAAAGGACAGCTGGAGATATAAAGGGCCCCATTCCCTTCAGTAGCTTAGGGCCTCAGCAAGCCTAAATCTGGCCCTTCCTGACCCGGTGCCCTCCAGCTGTTTTGGACCACCACTCACATCAGTCCCAGACAGTATGATCCCGGGATTGAATCTGAGATGTTCCGCATGCAATGCAGAGTCTCTCCCATGGAGCTACGGACCTCCCCTTTCTGGCAATGGACCAGGGCAGAGGGGGAGGAACATCTGTGCCATTGAAAGAGTCCTAAAGATAAAGGGTGAGTTCCGTGCCAAAGATGCCCTGTTCTTTCTCTCTCTTCCTGCCGCTGCCTGCACTGGAAGGATCTTTGCATCCATATGTGAAGAGGGGAGGTCATCACCCATGCAATTTCCCATGCAAGTCCTCTCTTGGCAACAAAGCAGGTGGCCTTCTGAGTTGTAGGGGCAGAACGGGAGGAAAAGGCCGGTAGAAACCCCAATAATTGCATGAATTGTGTGTGCACAAATAGCCTAATCGCGTTAGCAGACACACTAATTAAAGACGCCGGTGAACCCAACCTAATTACGTGCGCAAGAGGCAAACAGTCGAGCGGCGGGTGCCATGAGGCCCTGTTTCGCTTCACATTTGGGTCTGACGTTTGGCCTACCAGGGAAGACTTCTAGCTCAGATGGAGGCCTTTGTCGCTGTATTGTTACTGCCACACAAACACACACATACCCCTCAGCCCCAGCTCAGTTGGCTGTTTCTGATGAGATCCAACCAGGAAGTTTCCCAGAGCTCAGCATCCTTTTCTCAAAAGCAAGCTGGTTATTTTATTTGCTTTGGGGAGGAGAAACACACAAAACACCCGATTTCATCTCAAGGCCAGTAGATCCACTGCCTATGAGAGTTTCAATTCTCCTTGTTGGCCAGTGACGGAAACGAGTGGTGTTTCCAATGTCTGTTTGTTCAGGAATTTATAACCTGCTTGTTGCTAGGTCTGAAAGTTGGCTTGTGGAGCGGGGCATACAGTATACAAAGCATACAATATAACACATTGATTCAAGCATCAGTTTATATCCCGGCTTGGCTGGAGAGTTGTGGCTTGCCTCTCGAGTTGGCGAGGCCCATCGGACAGCAACAGGAAACTGAGCTTTCAGTGAAATGCTCTGCCAACAGAGATTGAGCAGACACCTTCTGTTATCACCTTTAAACTCCTTTATGCTGCCAAGCTGTTGCACTTATTTCTGTAATAGTTAGCTGATGGTCTCTGGTTTTAATATTTTAACTTGGTTTTCCTTGTATGTACGTTTGCAGTAAACGGCTTTGATTTCTTTTTTAAAAAAATGCATAGCAGTAAAAAAAAAAATTATATACATTTGAATGAATCAGTAGATAGAAATATTAGGAGAACATTCATGGTGCAAAGACCTCCTGGAATAAAACCATTTTAAGCTGGAGACTGAAACTTAACTGAAACAGTACTTGTCTTATTTCTAATGGCATTTGCTTATTTCTTTTAGCATTTTTTGGCTGGGGGGGGGGGGGAAGAAGGAGGATAAAAAAGCATTGTTTGTGTGCGAGTTAGGAAGCCAGTGGCTACTTTTTAACAATGCCATTTTCTCCACCTGGTTAACTGTTGGCTGTTTTCCTAAATTGTCCGGATCCTTTTGCCTCTTTCCCCACCTTCATCTACACATCACCTAGGCAAGGGGTAGCTAAAATGGCATCATCCTCCAGATGTCCTTGGACTCCAGCTCCCATGAGCAGCAGTCAGCCCAGTGGTCAGGGATGATGGGAGTTGTAGTCTGGCAACAGCTAGAGGGAACCAGGTTTTGGCTACCCCAGGCTTTGAGCGTCTGACTTCAGGCACCCGCATGGAGAGTTTTGTTTTGAAAATGGCATCAAAGTCAAGGCGACAAAGAGGCAAGCCTTCTACAAAGAGACGTAGAAGAAGGCTACCTTCCAAAAGTGGCAAACATCCTTCGGAGCGCAATACATTTTGATTTAAAGATCTTCCTCGGGGATCATCGAAAGCCAGAGGGAGAATCATAGAATCCTAGAGTTGGAAGATACCACAAGGGCCATCCAGTCCAACCCCCTGCCAAGCAGGAAACACCATCAAAGCATTCCTGACAGGTGGCTGTCAAGCCTCTGCTTAAAGACCTCCAAAGAAGGAGACTCCACCACACTCCTTGGCAGCAAATTCCACTGTCGAACAGCTCTTACTGTCAGGAAGTTCTTCCTAATGTTTAGGTGGAATCTTCTTTCTTGTAGTTTGAATCCATTGCTCCATGTCCTCTTCTCAGGAGCAGCAGAAAACAACTTTTCTCCTTCCTCTATATGACATCCTTTTATATATTTGAACATGGCTATCATATCACCCCTTAACCTTCTCTTCTCCAGGCTAAACATACCCAGCTCCCTAAGCCATTCCTCATAAGGCATTGTTTCCAGGCCTTTGACCATTTTGGTTGCCCTCCTCTGGACACGTTCCAGCTTGTCAGTATCCTTCTTGAACTGTGGTGCCCAGAACTGGACACAATATTCCAGGTGAGGTCTGACCAGAGCGGAATACAGTGGTACTATTACGGTAATTCCCTTGATCTAGATGCTATACTCCTATTGATGCAGCCCAGAATTGCATTGGCTTTTTTAGCTGCTGCATCACACTGTTGACTCATGTCAAGTTTGTTGTCTACCAAGACTCCTAGATCCTTTTCACATGTACTGCTCTCAAGCCAGATGTCACCCATCCTGTATTTGTGCCTTTCATTTTTTTTGCCCAAGTGTAGTACTTTACATTTCTCCCTGTTAAAATTCATCTTGTTTGCTTTGGCCCAATTCTCTAATCTGTTAAGGTCATTTTGAAGTGTGATCCTGTCCTCTGGGGTATTAGCCACCCCTCCCAATTTGGTGTCATCTGCAAACTTGATCAGGATGCCCTCAAGCCCATCATCCAAGTCATTGATAAAGATGTTGAATAAGACTGGGCCCAAGACAGAACCCTGTGGCACCCCACTAGTCACTTTTCTCCAGGATGAAGAAGAGCCCATAGCTGTCAACCTTTCCTTTTTCTTGCGAGGAATCCTATTCAGAATAAGGGAATTTCCTGCAATAAAAGGGAAAAGTTGACACCTATGGAGGAGCCCTTGATGAGAACTCTGCCCGTGAAAGGGAATCTCTCTGAATTACCCCTGGGGAAGATTTCAAAATCTTTAAAATGTGCTGGCTTCCTGTTGGTTTTCATTTTGTGGTATGAACTTCCCTCTCTTACTCCACCAGATTGTGACTTTGCCTCTCCCCCCCACCCTCTGCTCAATTTTTTCCATGCTGCTTTTTCCTTTCTTTCCCTGCTTCTTTTAATACCTTCAATCAGGGGCGAAAAGGGGAGCGAAATCTGAATTAAGGTGCGACGGCTCCTAAAGAGCCAGCTTGCTGAAAAGCGGGGAGAACAAAGATGGGGAGATTTCAAAGCTCCTGGGCCTGAAAGAGACCTCCTGTCTTCCTCCTCCTCTCCCAGCACCTGGCGATGCCATTGAGGATAGTTTCTCCCTCCCTTAAGCTTCAAATGAGAGGAACTTCGACAACACAACAAGTTCCTGTCGGAGGAGAGGGAGGGGGCCACCCCGACAATGGGGGAGTGTCTTTTCTAAAGCCCCTTTCTAAAGCATTCAGATAGAAAAGTGTAAATAATGAAAGGCTGGCGAGCCAAAGGCCAGTCCCTGGGAGCATGCCTTTGCATTCCATTCAAGCCGCCCGCTTGCCGGAGGTTTTCCTGGAGGAGGTCTGCAGAAGCCGAGCGGTTCAAGGAGGTTAGCAAAGAGCTCTTCCCTTCCCTCTGTCTTAGAAAAGAAAACCCAACGGCTGACTTTGACTTCTCCGCTGAAGTTGCATCCTTGCTGTTCTTTGCCTCAATCTGTCCACCAAGGTTGTTAAGGCCCTGGTACCTTGTCAGGTTATTATTTTTTTTCACCCCAGAGGGGGGGGGGGAAGATAACAATGATGTCTGGTGAATGGCTCAACCTAAAAGCAGATGACTGAACAGCTCTGCAATGTGGATGGATCAGCCTGACATTCCTTGTCAAGGATCTGGGGCCACCCTAGATTTTAGGTTGGCAGAAGGCAGGGGGAGGCATCTAAAAAAGGTAAGCGCAGGTGTTTTTTAAAAAATAAAATAAAATAAATAAAACCCACATTTATTTTAATGTGCTTTCCTGTGATACCTTAATTGCTAAAACACTACCTGACTTCGCATATCAGTTGTTGGGACTGCATGGAATTCACCTAACACCCGGCCGTATATTTTTAAGAGCGTAACTTTATACGGGATCACTGGCTATAAAACCTATGGCAGTTCATCAGATTTGATTTGATTTGAGATTTGTGTTATGTTTAAACCGATGGGTAGGGTTGTCTCTAGGGGGGCTTTGCAAATTCTGATAGGAAGCAATCCTGATCCACATACTGCGTATTAACGTGTGGATGTCAGAATGTAGATGTCATTTGGATTTCACATTCTCCTGAATGTCGTGCTGCTGTGCTTGGCTCAGAAAGTGTGTCAAAAAGATGCATGTCTTTGAATTGTTGTGTTTTAAAAAATCCCAGTTCTGTAAGAAAAAATGTGGTGCAAGAAAAGTATTTAGATGTGGGCTTCAATGCACAGTTGTTGTTGTTTAAAAAAATGCAGATTAATACAGAAATGGCACAGAATGGACTTGTGAATTCAAAGCAGACACTGACCAGAAACTGATCCATCTATCCCTAATTATATCTTGACTTTCCACCTCAGTGGGTAGACAGCGAAGGGCTGTAGCTCAGTGGTTAGAGCATCTGCTTTGCATGCAGAAGGTTCCAGATTCAATCCCGGCATCTCCATGCTCTTGAAACCCTGGAGACTTGTTGCCTGGAAGTGTTGCAGCTGCCAATGTTGTAACTTTGAGATGGGGTTGGACTATAGTTGCCATCATCCCTCACCTTGGCCATCCTAGCTGGGGCTGATGGGAGTTGTGGTCCAACATGATGTGGAGGGTAGCAGCTGCTGTAGAGAGTAGGGAGCCTGGCTGGAACAATGACCTGGCTCACAATAAGCTGGCTTCCTCTGCTCTTTCCTGGGAGGGGTTGTAGGCCAGTGGTAGATTCGAGCTTTGCAACCTGGAGGTCCTAAATTCAATCCCAGGCATCTCCAGGTCGTCTCTTCTTCTTCTTCTTCTTCTTCTTCTTCTTCTTCTTCTTCTTCTTCTTCTTCTTCCTCACATAGTAGGGTGGGAAAGGTCGCTGTGAGCTTGGAAAGCTGTAAAGGTAAAGGGACCCCTGACCGTTAGGTCCAGTCGCAGACGACTCTGGGGTTGCACGCTCATTTCACTCTATAGGCCGAGAGAGCGAGACGGCTTCCGGGTCATGTGGCCAGCATGACTAAGCCACTTCTGGCGAACCAGAGCAGCACACGGAAATGCCGTTTACCTTCCCGCCGGAGCGGTACCTATTTATCTACTTACACTTTGACGTGATTTCGAACTGCTGGGTTGGCAGGAGCTGGGACCGAGCAATGGGAGCTCACCCCGTCGCGGGGATTCGAACCGCCGATCTTCTGATCAGCAAGCCCTAGGCTCTGTGGTTTAACCCACAGCGCCACCCGCGTCCAGCTAGATGCAAACAGTCCTGGGCAAAGTGGACAAATGGCTTGACACAAAATGAAAAGTGCTTCATCTGCCGTGTGGCTTGATTTTGGTGGCAGACATTGGTGAACAGGTGTTGACTTTTGCACTTTTGAAAAGTATAGAATTTGCAAGGTTTGTGGCTGCAGAAAGGAATTAATGTATTTTGGGGGGGGGGATGCAATGCAGGAGCATTTATCACCCTCACATTTCTTTGCTCGCTCCTTTGGCCATTAAACATGCTGTGTGTTTCAGCTATGCATCTGATTCCCCCCCCCCATGCTCCCCCAATAATATGGGGTGCCACAACCAAAAATGACCCTGTCACTTTACACTTCTGGCATGGGCTTCAAGTTACAAGAAAGGAGATTCTGACTCAACATCAGGAAGAGCTTTCTGACAGTAAAGAGCTGTTTGACAAGTGGAACGGGCTCCCTCAGGAGGGGGCGGACTCTCCTTCCTTGGAGGTTTTCAAGCAGAGATTGGATGGCCATCTGTTAGTCATGTGCGAGATTCGGGCATTGCAGGGTGTTGGACTAGATGACCCTGGGGGGTACCTTCCACCTCTATAATCTAGGATTCTATAGTTATTTGGGATGGGGTGGGGACATGGAGGAACCCTAAGAGTCAGTGTGGTGTAGTGGTTAAGAGCGGTAGACTCGTAATCTGGGGAACCGGGTTCGCTTCCCCGCTCCTCCACATGCAGCTGCTGGGTGACCTTGGGCTAGTCACACTTCTCTGAAGTCTCTCAGCCCCACTCACTTCACAGAGTGTTTGTTGTGGGGGAGGAAGTGAAAGGAGAATGTGAGCCGCTTTGAGACTCCTTCGGGTAGTGATAAAGCGGGATATCCTGTATACCTGAAGGAGCGTCTCCACCCCCACCGTTCAGCCCGGACACTGAGATCCAGTGCTGAGGGCCTTCTGGCGGTTCCCTCACTGCAAGAAGCAAAGCTACAGGGAACCAGGCAGAGGGCCTTCTCGATAGTGGCGCCCGCCCTGTGGAACGCCCTCCCAGCAGAAGTTAAAAGGATCAACAACTACATGGCATTTAGAAAACACCTGAAGGCAGCCCTGTTCAGGGAAGTTTGTAATCTGTGGTGTCTTAATGTATTTTAATGTTTGCTGGAAGCCGCCCAGAGTGGCTGGGGAGACCCAACCAGATGGGCGGGGTACAAATAATAAATTATTATTATTATTATTATTATTATTATTATTATTATATCAAATCCAAACTCCTCCTCCTCCTCCTCCTCCTCCTCCTCCTTCTTCGTCCCCCGTCCGCCCCCCCCCCCAGAAACAGGGCTGTGAGCTGAGTTTCTGGGACTGGAAGCAAAATTCCTGGGCTATGCATCTTCTCAGATGTATATCTGTGTATATCTGTTCCCTTGAACTGCTATTTTGCACCTGGTTCTGCTTGGGATACCTCTGAAGGGTGGGCCTTGTGATTCTACTACAGTCAGTGTTTAGTGTGCTGGACTGGGAGCCGGGAGGCCAGGGTTCAAATGCCCACTTGGCAGTGAAACTCGCTGGGTGACCTTGGGCCAGTCACCGCCTCTCAGCCTAACCTACTTCGCAGGGTTGTTGTGGGGCTTAAATGAGAAGGGGGAGAGAGCCATAGGCGCCACCTTGAGCTCCTCGGAGGAAAAGGCGAGATATAAATGCAAGAAATAAATGTCTAAACAGCAACCCCCCAGATTTTGAACTAGAGGTTTACAGCGCTAGCACGGCTGCTGTGTGCTTAGTTCCCTCCCTCCCCTGCCCCCCCCCGGCTTGTTTCTTTGCAATGCGTAAAGCAGTTTAGAAAATAATGTTGCCACTCTGGGAGATGCGTTTTGCGTGTTAATGGGGTTGACATTTTATCAGGATGAAGATTTGAAAGTGGTACAGCAAGCAGAATCTCAGGCAGAAATAGTGAATTAAAATAAATGTCAAGGCGTGATTCTTCCCTCTTGTGACACACTTTCCTTATTACAATGTGCATTGTTGTGATTTTTTTTTAAAGAGAGAGAGAGAACAGGAAAATAATCAGCCATGATGCAAACTCCCCAACCTCAGCAGCAGTTCATACCTTCAGCAGGGTCATGTGATTAAAAAATGTTACCCTTCCATGGGAGAAAAAAACCCCAAAACTCTCTGTGAAACTAAGTTATACTCAAGAGTGGAGTGACTTGAAAATTTATGGACCCGAGTTAGTCATCTTTAATTTCAGTGGGTTTTACTCTGAGTAGAACTAATGTTGGACAAAACTCACTGAAAACTAGCATGTTAAGGGTTCAAGGTGGTATAGCAGTAAGTGTCAGACTAGGACCTGGGAGACCAGGGTTCAGCAATGAAGCTCACTGAAGGCCAGCTTGAGGGACAGCCACTGCCTCTCAGCCTAGCCTACCTCACAGGGTTGTTGTGGGGCTTAAATGAGGAGAGGGAGAACCACCGAGACCATATATCACCAGTCCTTCTTCTTCATCATCATCATCATCATCAGGTGTTGAACAGCCAGGGAGTATGAAACTGAGCCCTGCAGAACCCCACACTCCACGGGGCCAAACAATACAGGCAGTGACTATTTTAGGCACGTCTGATACATGCACAACTGCACATGTGCACATCATGCTGAACCCGGAATTGATCCACCAAAAGGGGTGGGACGCGTTTTGCAGGCTTTTTCAAGGGCGTTGCCAATATACGTGATTTCACTTAAATTTTGCAGTGCCTTGGAACTTAAATGGGGAGCTGCTTGTATCCCCCAAGAACCATCCTCTGGAAGTGTCGCCATATAGAGCGTGGTGGTAATAACGCCAAGGCTACTGGTTCAATCCCCGCATGGGACAGCTGTGTATTCCTGCATTACAGGGGGTTGGACCAGACGATCCTCAGGGTCCCTTCCAACTCTACAACTCTACGATTCTCTATGATTCTAAGTATAATCAGAACCATGGCAAAGTGGTGCCACCTCTCCGCAGGTCAGACAGCCGCTTCACAACGATAGCTCCCCATGTCTCCAACCGGGCCTAAACCCTGGTCAAAATGAATCTAGAAAATCAGTTTCCCCCAAGAGAGCTTGGATCTGGCCTGCAACCCCCTGCTCAAGCCAGCTGGGGGCTGATGGGAGTTGTAGTCCCAAACTTCTGGAAAGCACCAAGCGAACAAAGACTGCCTTAAACCAATACCCTTTAAGTTGATGCGAGGGGATCCCTTGCAAACTGTACGAAAGGAGCGCAAACTTCTAAACCAGTCACTGGCTGATGGGAATACAACTCCTGTTGACCGGGAGGGGTTAAAGCCGACCCTCTTATGTCAGGGCAAAACCTATTCCCAGGCTCCCCCATTGTTTGAGTTGGAGGGTCTCCATTGTGTTCCGCCTTATTTGCTACTTCGGTGATCAGAGGATTTGTTTGTTTAGCTTTCGAGTCAAACCGAATCTTTGTGTTCCTCCTGCAGTTCCAGTTTCCCAGCTGCCCTTTTCAGCCGCCCCACACTCTGCAACCCTCTCTCTCCAGCCACCGCCACCCCTGAACTTTCTCGGTTTAGATTCTGAGAAGTTTCTGCCTATATCTGTTTTAATCAGCATGGTGGTCAGGAGGCCGTTAGATCTGATTGAGATCAGCTTTGCTTTCACCTTCATGTATCTGCATATCTCTTCCTTTAATCTTTCCTCCTCCTTTTGCTTGCTGAGTGTAATTATCCGGCCTTCGTTATGGTAGTTCCTGGGTGTCTTCCGTATCTCACTGTATCTGCCCTGACTGCAGCTAACAATGCAAATTCCTGAAGCTCGCAGAAAGAGAAAAGAACGGGGCAAAGTCTTGTGGTACCTCAAAAGACTAGTAACTTGAAGCTGTAATCCTTATACACCAGGCAGGGGGTCCTTTTTCACCCCAAGTGGCACATTACCTCACAGGCAACTTATTATTGGTCATCCTCTCCCATCTCTGGAAGAACTATACAGTTCCCGTTGCCTTAAAAAGGTTAACAATATTTTAAAGGCTCTATCTCATCCAGGATATAGTCTCTTTGCACCACTGCCTTTGGGTAGAAGATATAGAACAATTAGATCAAGAACAAATAGACTGAAGAACAGTTTCTACCCAAGAGCTATAACCATCTTAAATGCTGTAACCAGATAATATGACCTTGGAGAGCTGTTATGGGTGTGTGTGTGTGTGTGTGTGTGTGTGTGGCCTTTTTGGTGTGTGCATTTTGTGCTTTTTTTCTTTTTTTTAAGGGATGGCATGCAATTTCGTTGCACTTGTATAGCGTTGTGCTTGTACTTGTGCAATGACAATAAATAAATTATCTTATCTTGGGGAGCCACATGGGCAGGGGGAAAGTGGTTGGAGCCACAGGCATGACTCTTACCTTTGAACAATAGGCTACTTTCTGCATAGAATGAAAGAACTGTAGGGTTGGATGGGAGCCCAAGGGTCCTCTTGTCCAACCCCCTGCAATGCTGGAATCTCCGCTAAAGCATCCATGAGAGATGACCACCCAACCTCTGCTTAAAAACCTCCAAGGAAGGAGAGTCTACCACCTCCCAAGAGAGACCGTTCCACTGTCAAACAGCTCTCACTATCAGAGAGTTCTTCCTGATGTTGAGTCGGAATCTCCTTTCTTGTAACTTGGAAGCCATTGGTTTATGTCCTGCCCCCCCCCAATTGTCTCCCAAGACTAACGGATGCCCAGCGAGGGCAAGGAGTCTGAATTTGGATAGACAGAAGTGTGATCAGCACCAAAAAAACCATTTAAAAATAAGAGATTCCATGTAGTGAGATGAGTCTGCATTAAATGTTTGTGTGGACCACCCACCCACACAGCACAACATACACCGGAGGTGCAGAGATAGAGAGATACATATATATACAGGGAGAGCCAGTGGTGTAGTGGTTAAGAGTGGTAGACTCATAATCTGGGGAACTGGGTTCGCATCTCCGCTCCTCCACATGCAGCTGCTGGATGACCTTGGGCTAGCCACACTTCTCTGAAGTCTCTCAGCCCCACTCACCTCACAGAGTGTTTGTTGTGGGGGAGGAAGGGAAAGGAGAATGTTAGCCACTTTGAGACTCCTTTGGGTAGTGATAAAGCAGGATATCAAATCCAAACTCCTCCTCCTCCTCCTCCTCTTCTTCTTTTAAAAGAGGCCCCATGGAACATGTGTACTCTGTATCCAAGGGGCCTCTTTTAAAGGACTCACCCTGTATAAGGATGAGTCCAGGATCTGTGATATGCAAGACAGGTGAGCTCCCATTGCTTTTTCCCCAGTTCCTGCCAACCTAGCAGTTTATTAGATAAATAGGTACCACTGCAGCAGGAAGGTAAATGGCGTTTCCGTTTGCTCTGGTACTCATCACGGTCCTCTGTGCACCAGAAGTGGTTTAGTCCTGCTGGCCACATGACCCAGAAGAGCTGTCTGTGGACGAACGCCGGCTCACTCGGCCTGAAAGCAGAGATGAGCGCTGCACCCCATAGTTGAATTTGATGGGCCTTAACCGTCCAGGGGTCCTTTTACCTTTATTGATATGCAAGAAGTGGCCAGAGAAGAATATTTGCAGAAGAAAATGAACCATCTCTGGCAAGGCTGAACTGTTATTCCAGTGGCTCATCTTAGTTAATCAGCAAGAGTTCATTGCTGTTGGTCCTTTTGGCACTGATAGAGTACACAATGTTTCTAGTCTGTGATTCCTGGTTGATTTAGGCTAGAAGCGATGTGGGGGGCAGGATTCAGTTCAGTCCACATTTAAAGACAAATCTTACCTGTTTGGAACTTTCCTAAACAGAATGTGAACTGAAACACAGCTGCCCTTCGAAATCTGCGCTGCTCTGAATTTTGCGTTTCAGTTGTCTAGCCACGTAATGTGTGGAAAAGTGCGTTTACAAGTGTCGTGTGCATGAAATGCATATATTGGTGAAAATAGCATTACGATTAGGGAGTTTCCTTGCAAAAATTTGATAAACATGCATTAAGAAATGTCTATTTTAGAAATTCACACCCAAATGCTGATGAATTTTCATGGGCAATTTTTGAAGGAAATAAATCACTAACTGACGTCAAAATGTGGAGAACCAAATTTGAGATTGGAAGAATGAAACAGAAATTGATAGTTTCACACATCTCTAGCAGCTAGTAAATGCAAATCCTCCCCCCCCCCCAAAAAAAATCACTACTTGATTGGATAAGATCAGACAAAGGAAGAGCTGTGGTGGTTTGTCTTTCCTTGCTTGCTTTTTTTTGCCTTCATGACTACAAGGAAGATAAAACACACAGAGAATGAACTATAAATAGTTTAGCCAGCAAAAGGGAAGAGAACTTGCATCATTAATGAATATGCGCTGGAAACATTCCGCTGGAGCAGAACTTAAAACATTTGCTTACATCAAAGTAGAGAACGATCAAAAGCTACAAGCTTCCCTGAAGGCTTTCATACAAAACCCCCAAAAAAGAGAAAAGAAAAGAAAGCCAAAGAGAGAGAGAGAGAGAGAGAAATTGGCTCTGCCTCTGTTATACTAGATGTATTGTATAAATGAAAATTAGTGTAAACAGACTGGAGATAACAATATATTAAATGTGTGCAATTTATATAGCTTCGAGGAAGACGATAATTGCAAAAGCCACAGGAGAGATGCATCTCCACACTTAAGTTGATTTCATCTTTGCAGTATTTATAAAGGCAGGACGGAATAGAGAGGGAGGGGAGGAACCCGGAGACAGAATGGTGAGCTACTATTAAAATATCGGCTGCTTGAACAGTGTCTGCAACTAGAGAGAATGCTTGGCCCCTTGGGAATGGCTCTAGGACCCCAAACAGGTGGGAGACCTTACCGGTTATGTGCTTTCTAGAAATGGTGTAGGGATTGAGTGACTTAACATCCCCCCCCCCCGAGGAGCAACGATCGGACACACGCTAAAATGCACACACACACACTTAAGGCACAGTTCTGAGAACATCAGTGCAGAGAAAGTTTCACTGAGAGATCTGGAGTGGAGTCCCTAAGATGGTTGGATTTCACCTTGTAGGCCTCCTTCCGGCAACTCCTGCAGCCAAGCTGGTGCCAAACGTTTTGCTCTGCTTTCCTTTGGACCACATCAGCATGGCCGGGGGGAGGGGGTCTTGTCGTCTGGGCAGCCCAGGACCTCCAGACACAGTGCCCAGACTTGTGCCCCAGGGAGATCACTTTGGTGCTGCTAACACACCGGTTTGACTTCACCCCCAGAGGCACACTCCATTGTTTCAAGACAGACAGATGTAAACAACAACCCAGATCCAGATTGCCAGCTGATTATTTGGATGTAACCCACAACATTATAGGGACCCAGCTGGCGCTGTGGGTTAAACCACAGATACTAGGGCTTGCTGATCAGAAGGTCGGCGGTGCGAATCCCTGCGACGGGGTGAGCTCCCGTTGCTCGGTCCCAGCTCCTGCCCACCTAGCAGTTCGAAAGCATGTCAAAGTGCAAGTAGATAAATAGGAACCGCTCTGGCGTGAAGGTAAAAACGGCATTTCCATGTGCTGCTCTGGTTCGCCAGAAGCGGCTTAGTCATGCTGGCCACATGACCTGGAAGCTGTACGCCGGCTCTCGGCCTATAGAGCGAGATGAGCGCCGCAACCCCAGAGTCGGACACGACTGGACCGAATGGTCAGGGGTCCCTTTACCTTTTAACCCACAACATACGACATGGATCAACCTAGGCTTATTTGACAACTTAAAAGAGGGTTAAACCCAGGAACTTTGGCATGCAAAGTGGATGTTCTGCCACAGAGCTATCGCCCAAGTTTTCTTCCTTCACTTTCTGCCCACCATCACAAAGCAAAAGGGGTTTCGTGAGCCCTTAAAGACACAATTTTTTTTTTTGGAGGGGGGGAGTAGGAGGGAGGAGAATCTGTGCCAATTTGTAATGACATTGCAGCTCTCTGCAGACATGTAAGAGATCAAGAGATGCTTTTTAAAATGTTAACATGATTGTGGGAAGGAAGGAAGGAAAGAAGGAAGGAAGAGAAGGAGGGAGGAAGCAATCCCCAGAGAGGAGCTGTGAAATGTTTTGATTTGACAATGCCATGAGATTCTAATTTTCTCTTCTGCAAGAACCAGGGTAGACAGCTTGCAAGCCTTTGTGTAATAGCCCGAAAGCAGTGCTTAGAGGTGCAATCCACAACATTTCCTTGCCCAGGACTCACTCTATACACCTTGTGTTTCCTCATCTACACTGTATTTCTAGACAGATGTTGCATTTCATTATACCATATGATGTGGGTGATGCAAATGTTTGAACGCACCTGGTCATCTGCGGCGAGAGAAGAAGTAATCTACAGGCAACCAGGCAAGGGGAACTTTACAAAAGCTGGCTACACACTTTGAAAATCTGCAAATGGCTTAGGCCTGGTCTACAATTTAATTGAATAAGGTAGGGGAATTGGCTAGGCCGCTCTGTCGGGAGGCTACAATTTTTGAATATTCTCTTCTGTAAAAGCCCCTTTGCCACAAACGTCAACCCAATTTCAACCATCTTGGGCCCCACAATCAGCAGGTGAGGCCTTGTTGATGGTGCCACCACTTGGGGATGCCCAGTTGGCATTGGCCCATGACAGGACTGGAATACCCCGTGCTGTGTCTGAGAGACTTTCGAGCATTAGGTGGCTGAAATACACTGAAAGGCCCCGTGCAATGCTTCTGAAGTCCAATAGTTCAACTGTTTGGTTGTGCATCAGAAGCGCAGCGCATCATGCGTAGGAACTACCAACGATGATAATAATAATAATAACAATAATAATAATTTATTATTTTTACCCCGCCCATCTGGCTGGGTCTCCCCAGCCACTCTAGGTGGCTTCCAACAAATATTAAAATACATACACATGTCACAACGATCAGCTGATCATCAGCATTCAGAAACCCCAAGCACCAGGCTTCTGAAGCGCTGGTGATCAGCTAATTGTTAAGGCTTCAAAGGACAACATAGGTCTCTTCTGCAAGTCCCATCCAAAGAGCCTTGCACATCACTCCAAAGTTCCATGGACCAACTGATGGCCGGGACTTCAAAGCGCAGGCTTGCAAGTAGGTGCTTTGAAGTCCCGGCAATCAGCTGATCCATCAACACTTCAAAGCACCTTGCAAAAACTTAGCCAAAAAAAAAAAAAAGCCCAGTGCTTTTTTTTCCCGAGCACGTTTCCGAGCACAATTCAAAGTATTGGTGCTGACCTTTAAAGCCCTAAACGGCCTCGGTCCTGTATACCTGAAGGAGCATCTCCACCCCCACCGTTCAGCCCGGACACTGAGATCCAGTGCCGAGGGCCTTCTGGCGGTTCCCTCACTGCGAGAAGCAAAGCTACAGGGAACCAGGCAGAGGGCCTTCTCGGTAGTGGCGCCCGCCCTGTGGAATGCCCTCCCTTCAGAGGTCAAAGCGATCAACAACTACATGACCTTTAGAAAACACCTGAAGGCAGCCCTGTTTAGGGAAGTTTTTAATCTGTGATGTGTTAATGTATTTTAATGTTTGCTGGAAGCCGCCCAGAGTGGTTGGGGAGACCCAGCCAGATGGGCGGGGTACAAATAATAAATTATTATTATTATTATTATTATTATTATTATTATTATTACTGTGTCTTGAAGTCCTACCAGCGAGCCAGTTGTTGGGGCTTCAGGGTGCCACACCACCCAATTTCATTGTGACATAAAGTGATTGGCAGGTGGGCAGCCCTGCCCAGCTTTCAAATTTGGCCCACAGGCAGGAGGGGGAGATAAGGGTCTGGCCCACCAGCCGGATCCTATTCCTCATCGCTGTATACATTTTTTTGTGTACACCAAAAAGGGCAGTAAGAAATCTATTATCTGTAAAGTGTTAAGGATCCCCAGATTCAGAATAAGATTTCAGATATAGGCATAGCAGGCTGCAGGAGAGCCTTAAAGTGGAGAACAAAACCACCAGCTAACACCACTAACCTCTGGCTTTTTCAACCTCTGATACAAAGCCCTTCCTGGACTTTTCAAAGCGACCCCGAAGCTTTTTTTAAAAAAACAACAACACAAAACTGCAAATGAGTAGAAAGGAGCAGCAGGTGTTGCTTAGGGATTAGGAAGTGAGGTAACCTGCCCTAAGGCAAGACTTTGCAGCTCTGTGGGACATTCCTGATGAAATGTATTGTTCAAAAAATCACAATAATTTAAGGTAAGGAAACAGAGGCAGCCTCATTCTGTAGCTTTGCCTGCTAAGCACTAAAACCCCAATTGCCCGTCCCTGAGGCAGAGTCATGCGATCTAAAACCAAGATGGGTTTTTGTTGCTTTTACAAACTTGATACTTCAAATCCACACCACCTTGTTCCCTTAATTCCACTGCCTTCCATCTTTCCTGAAAGTCAAGAGATGTTCACAAGGCCCATTTGGTGTCGAGATAGCGGCGGCCGGGATATAACTTATCTTTATCCGGAAGTTGGCAAGAGAGGTGGGTAAACTGGGGGGGATTATATTTCATATGCCAAAGCTTGAGCTATAACCTTTCACGATTTAAAAGATGTCTCCCTTGAATGACTTCTTTCTAGCTCTGGCAGAAAACAAAGGAGGGAATGCGAGACCATGAGCTACACTTAAAAAGCAGACCTGGATTGTTTTAGTAGCTGTCTCAGCACTGTTTAAAAGAAGGAGGATGAGCTTTTTAGCTCAGAGGTAGCCAAAACGAAGCCCTCCAGATGTTGCTGGACTGTGGACATCTTCAAGCTGCTGTTTTATCATGGGAATATTCTGCAGCATGTCACTGATGCATTAACAGTGCATTTGGATTTATCTTCTTCTTTGGTGATCCTCATAGCCTAGTAAGATTGTCTTCCATAAACACGGTTTTAACAGTGAGTTCATAAGTGACTGTGGAGGCCAATTCTGGATCCACACTTCCTTCCACAGTGGGGACATTGGTTTCCAGGCAGGAGTTGATCACGATGAGGGTTTGCCAAGCACACCTTCCTCTTAGCACGTCTCTCCCTTTCGTCCTGAGTTTGAGTGTCTTCAAAGTCCATGACACCTTTGGTAAAGGCTGTTCTCCAACTGGAGCGCTCACAGGACAGTGTTTCCCAGTTGTCGGTGTTTAGACTACATTTTTTTCTGATTTGCCTTGAGAGAGTCTTTGAACCTCTTTTGTTGACCATCAGCATTACGCTTTCCATTTTTAAGTTCAGAACAGAGTAGTTGCTTTGGAAAATGATAATCAGGCATCCACACAACATGACCAGTCCAACGAAGTTGATGTTGAAGAATCATTGCTTTGATACTGGATTTAAACAGGACCATCCATCCATCATCCCGTTCTGTCAGCTGTTCTGCAATGTTCCCCCAACGAAGGACATAAATGTATGTTTGTTTATTACCTGCCCTTCACCCTAAGGCCCCAGGGCAGGTTACCAAATTTAGAACAATATTAAAAACAATTTGAAACAAGGTTGCTGCTTTCAGCCCACAAGCGATAATGTTATTTGTTATGCTTCCCCTCCATTTGCTTGATGTTTGCATTGAAATGAATGGGGTGGAATAACATAATGGCATTGCAATGCACGTAATTAATTCAATAAATTACATGTGTTACAACATTTCACCACCGGGGACAGCAAAAGCGAATAACATTGGTTATGACAGAATTGCAGTGGAACAGAAACAGGGCTGCATGTGGAGGTGCAGGGCAGAAAGGAAAATTCTTAGGCTCTCTAATTCACCCTGTTTTTCTCTGTATATTTTTCCCCATCTCTGCCCCTGCAGCTATTATATGTGTAAGGCAAAAGTGTGGCCGCCGGCAGCATAAGTTAAGCTTTGGACACAGCAGGGGCTATGCTCATTAATCAATTGCTCTTGTCTTACTGTGCACTCTGATTATCCCTCTCCAGGAAAAGGTCTAAAAATAAGGCCCATAGAAAATCGAAAATCAATCTGTGGCCCATGCATCTCTTCATATGTATAACTTGCACGGTAATAAACTTCGGTTTGAAGTTTAGTCCTGCTGAGTTTTTTAAAAATCAGTATTTGTCTCTTTCTGTGCCGAGAGATCAGAGACTTTCTTATGCGGGGTTCTTTTTCATGCATTGTTCTATACCGGGTGTTGAAGGAAAGATTTGCTTAAAAACAACAACACATTATCGAGGAAATTGGTCTTTGCAGTTCAAGATTAGGTCTTCAGTAAATAGCCAATTTGTCTAGAAGTAGCCTAAGGCATAGCCTTAGTCTCTGAGCAATTTGGGCTCTTTTGGGCAAATGTTTGCAATGTGTGTAATCCAGGACTGCAAATAACATGCTTAGGAACTTCACATCTTTAGTAGAGAGCATTCTGTAAAAGGCAGTAATAGAGAGCTACCCACGGGCATCAATAAATTGGCTTCCCTGGATCTTTCTGGTTCTTTTCCCAGTCTTTGGCCCAAGAAAGGCCATGCACAGAGGTTGTGCATCAACAATTGACCCCTCTATGGTGGCGCTGTGGTCTAAACCACAGAGCCTAGGGCTTGCCGATCAGAAGGTCGGCAGTTCGAATCCCGTGACGGGGTGAGCTCCCGTTGTTCGGTCCCAGCTCCTGCCCACCTAGCAGTTTGAAAGCACATCAAGTGCAAGTAGATAAATAAGTACCACTCCGGCGGGAAGGTAAACGGTGTTTCCGTGTGCTGCTCTGGTTCACCAGAAGCGGCTTAGTCATGCTGGCCACATGACCCGGAAGCTGTCTGCGGACAAACGCTGGCTCCCTCAGCCTATAGAGCGAGATGAGCGCACAACCTCAAGAGTTGTCTGCAACTGGACCTAATCGTCAGGGGTACCTTCACCTTTACCTTTTATGGGTCACAGAAAGAGTTCCCAGCTTCTATTGTCCCCTACGCTCTCCGTGCTGATATTTTAACTCAGCCAATGGCTAGGGAGAGTTCACAAAGTACCAGCGTGTGCTTATGTCACATCCTATATACCATACCCTAATCTAGTGGCTCCTAGAAGCTGTCAGCAAGCGACAGGGCCCACACCCCAGGCTGGCTAAACCAGGTGAGGATAGCCGATGGGTCTCAAACCCTTGGGGAGTTAAGGATTCCCCCTGCATGTGAAGACAGGCTCTGGTGGATTGAGCAGAGAACAGGATGCTGGACTAGATGGGTCATTGTCTTCATCATGCAGGCTATTCTTACATTCTCCTTTTGCACACGGAAACTGCTTTCTACTGAGACTAGCTCACTATTGTCCACCCCGACTGCCTGCAGCTCTAGAAACTCTTGAATAAGGTCTTCTCCACTGCTGCCAACTGAAATCCTTAAAGAGCAAGCAGGGATCTCTGACTGCCTACATTGCAGCAGCTAAAACACCTCCCCTAGCCGTGCATGAATTTATGAAGCATTCCTACAGCATTAACTCGGTCCTTCTGTGTTTAAAAATGTTGCAATTTTCCAAAGTCCTGTCCAGGGATATCTGCAGAGCTATTTTGCTCACGGGGGGCTCGGTGTTATAATAAATCTGCTAAGCCAACTGTGCATTCCTTGTGAAGAGTGCCCAGCTTACTGGGGATATTGCCTATTCAGCTGCTGACGAAAGTGTCTTCTCAGCGTGCTGGCTCGTGACATCCCAATGTCCAGCTCGTCCCCTCCACCCCTTTTGCATCAGAACATAAGAAAGTGCCATTGGCAAAAGTGGACCCTCTCACAAGCAGCCATCCAATGTACTTTGGAGGGTGGTGGGACACAAAGAAAAGTCTCATTGAGCAAACTCAACATGTGGATGGCTTCTTTACATAGCCAGGTTCCCAGCTGCTTAGGCCACAGATGAGGAGCCTGTGGCCCCAGATGTTGCTGTACTACAGCTCCCACCATCCCTGACCACTGGCCATGCTGTTTGGGAGCCCCAACAACATCTAGGGGGCCGCAGGTTTAGGGCTTTCGATGAAAGAACTGGGCACAGAAACAAACTGGAAGCGGAATATGCTAAATATTCAGTATACCTGAAGAGCGTCTCCACCCCCCATTGTTCAGCCCGCAAACTGAGGTCCAGCTCCGAGGGCCTTCTGGCAGTTCCCTCCCTGCGAGAAGTGAGGTTGCAGGGAACCAGGCAGAGGGCCTTCTCGGTGGTGGCACCCGCCCTGTGGAACGCCCTCCCATCAGATGTCAAGGAAATAAACAACTATCCGACTTTCAGAAGGCATCTGAAGGCAACCCTGTTTAGGGAAGTTTTTAATGTTTGATGTTTTATCGTGTTTTTAATATTCTGTTGGGAGCCAGCCAGAGTGGCTGGGGAAACACAGCCAGATGGGTGGGGTATAAATAAATAAATAAATAAATAAATAAATAAATTATTATTATTATTATTATTATTATTATTATTATTAAATAGGTGTGATGTGGTCTGAAAGAGGGTCCCATCAGAATTCTAGCTACACTTCTCGAATCATAAGTGTAGAACCTGACTTTTGTCCCTGTTTTCAGAAAACATATGCTGACATTTCTGAACACATTGCACAGGCAGCTCCATAATAATAATAATAATAATTTTTTATTTGTACCCCGCCCATCTGGCCAGGTCTCCCCAGCCACTCTGGGCGGCCTCCAACAGATATTAAAATGCATTAAAATACATGTCTCCGACATGGAACTAAACACTGGAGGCTGCTATGTTAGGGCAGAGGGGGCACCTTCATCTCCCACCTGCCTGCCAAATTCCCGACAACCAGCCCAGGCATGTGGCAAAACTGCATGTGGCAGAACCCCCCCCTCCCCTGCCTCAGAGCTGCCCTTGTAGAACTCATAGAATCATAGAGTTGGAAGAGACCCCAAGGGCCATCCAGTCCAACCCCCTGCCAAGCAGGAAACACCATCAAAGCATTAATGACAGGTGGCTGTCAGGTGGCTGTCAACTCAGCAAGGAGGAAGAGGGTGGGGACAAAACTAGAATCAGATGACTCTGCCAACCATTGTTTCTGGTGCCAACTACTGTCAAACTCCCTGCCAGGGGTGTAGCGCCATTTGCCAGCACCTGGGGCGGCCGCCGAGCATGCTCACCTAGCTTTCGCCACCGACGCCGCAGAGTGGGCGCTCACACGCTGTGCGGGGACAGGACACGGAGGGCATCCTCCATGATCCCCAACCCTCATTGCTGGAGCCAGGCAGGGCTGGCACAACGGGGATCTCTGTGGGGGCACAGGTTTGCGCCCCATGCTCCTGGGGCAGCGGCACTCCTCCGCTACTGCTCCCTGCCTTCCCTTACCAGAGCTAATATGCACCAGCCACCACTGGAAGCAAACCAATCTAGATGTGACCAAACCAGGTGTAAAGGTTGCCACCTGATTTTTTGCAGGGCTGATAAGGCAAGCGAAGTCATGGGCTGATGACATCATGTCACACACTGAGTTTCCCTAGATATCTGGGAGGGGGCGATTGTGGGGACCAACTACTAGACACAGGTATTTTTAAACGCTTGCAATGTCTAGTCCCAGATCTGGATTTGTTAACGTCTTTTCCTGATGTTTATGTGGAATGCCGCTTTGGAACCCAATGAGAGGATGGCGAGGCAACAGATTATTGGATTCTATATAATCCACGGAGCGACGTGCTCCAGATCAGAAACTTTAGGTTTTCCAACACTTTTTTTATGAGGGAAAATTTTTCATATAACTCATTTGGTAGGAATGCTCTCCATTTCCTGGTAGGTTTTTATGCTTTCCTTTGTTGCTGCTTCACTTATTACACAGTCACTAATGGCAATTGCAGAGGTTGGCTTTGTAGGTGCTGGCATGACACAGGGGTTTTCTTGCCATGGGCAAATCTTCCTATAGAGCGGGCCTCTTGGAACCAGCCATTGGAGGGGGAATTCGCTCCTGTGCTCGAAAGTCAGGTGTTTTGATCGTAAACTTGAAAATGACGAAACGCCGCTTTCGTGAGGCCTAGTGGCATGCCCTGCCAAAAAACGGGTTTGAAATATTAATTCCGAAATAACAAGGTAGCAGATAGGAGCACGCTTGATTTGTTTATTGGGAGCATATACTATTAAAAATGGACCAGTTGTCTGGCTTAATAGCTTGTCGTGTCCTTATATAGAACACACTGTAAAAGATGGCTGGTTTTCCCTTCCAGAACATTCCGATCTGATTGCCTCACGGACGCCGTTTCTTTGATGTTGAAGACAGAGACGAGAGGGCCATGGATGTGAAAGAGAGGAAGCCGTATCGTTCTCTGACCAGGCGCCGCGATGCGGAGCGCCGCTACACCAGCTCGTCCGCAGAGAGCGAGGACAGCAAGATACCTCAGAAGTCGTACAGCTCCAGCGAGACTCTGAAGGCTTACGATCAGGACTCCAGGCTGACGTACGGCAACCGGGTGAAAGAAATGGTGCACCAGGAAGTGGACGAGTACTGCCGAACAGGTACGGTTATTGCACCCTGGCTTCCTTGAAGTTGGGCGGTTGGAGAGGGCGCTCAAAGTTTTTTCCATCTATTCCTGAACATTCCTGGACTTCCTTTCCACCCAAATGTTCCACTGTCTTAATGTTCTAATGATTTATTAAGGTGGGATATGAATAAATTTAGTAAGTAATAATAATAAAGCAGAGCACAGGAGACGCAGAAAAAGTATATAAGTTGAAAGGAGCCCAGGGTGGTGAAACACCAAAACGTGAAAACCAAAAATTTAACATAAAATGAAAAAAAAACCATATTTATAACCTTGAAACACCAACATTTGGAACAGTGGTTTCCAATTGGTGGTCCGCGGACCACAAAGGGTCTGCATGACCCACCCAGGAGGTACGTGTCACTGTCCCAAATCAGGACATTCCATTTTGGGGGGGCCGTGCTCTCGTGCGAGATCGCAGTGCCCCAAAATGCTCACTTTTTAGTCATCATGATCTCACGGCAGGTCACACACACGGCACTGGGACATGTCAGAGGGTATGGTGGCAGGGACGCGGGTGGCGCTGTGGTCTAAACCAATGAGCCTCTTGGGCTTGCCGATCAGATGGTTGGCAATTCGAATCCCCACGACGGGGTGAGCTCCCGTTGCTCTGTCCCAGCTTCTGCCAACCTAGCAGTTCAAAAGCACACCAGTGCAAGTAGATAAATAGGTACCACTGCGGCGGGCAGGTAAACGGTGTTTCCGTGCGCTCTGGTTTCCGTCACGGTGTTCTGTTGCTCCAGAAGCGGTTTGGTCCTGCTGGCCACATGACCCGGAAAGCTGTCTTTGGACAAACGCCGGCTCCCTCGACCTGAAAGCCAGATGAGCGCCACAACCCCATAGTCGCCTATGACTGGACTTAACCGTCCAGGGGTCCTTTACCTTTTACCTTTATGGGGGCCCCATTCACATAACAAAAACTACCAGAGAGATATCAACTTTTTCAAAAGTCGGGTCCGCTTTTGAAAAGAACAGGGGGTCCGCAGAACTTAACTCATTGGGGACCACTGATTTAGAACATCTAGAAACATTTAAAAGCAATGGCATTGGGCTGCGATTCCTGCACTGCAGGGGTTAGGCAAAATGACCCTTATGATCCCTTCCAACTCTACCATTTCTGTGAATATGAGGCTGAGGGAAGAAGGAATTATTTGGCTGAGGAGGTTGGGGATGTGAGATTAAAAAGGGAAATGGGAGCAGGAATAGCCACTTATAACCTCCCCATATCTGGAGCGGAAATCAATTCAGTGAACACCAAACAACAGGCCTTTCCTCCAAAGAGGCCTCCCTGGGGCCCAGAGTCCTGACACCAAGTTAGCTGAAATGATAAGAGGGGGGAACCTTGCTGAGCTGACCCCACAGGTAAACTTCAAGGGCGGTGCAGCTTTCTCTCTTTCATTAGCCCCTCTCCATCCTCTCGCAGCTGCGAGGTGATGGAATGGGAAGGCTGCTTCTCTTGCAAGGAGGCCCAGTGGTGTTATCCGGATTAATTTATCATAGGCTCGCTCCTTGTTCTCTCGGCCAGCTCTGCAGAATTGGCAGAGTGGCTATCCCCAAGCCTGCCAATGCTGTCAGGAAGCTTAATCTGTCTTAGGTAATTAAAAAAGGTGTGAAGTTCACCCTCAGCTCCTGTTCTCATGCTAGACTACTTGTTTCAAATAATGGCTGGGGGGGTTTGTGTATGGTTGCTGGGAGAGTTGCACCAGCCTTTCCCCTGCAACCCCCTCTGTGCAATTTTTAGCACATCCTTTGGGCCCGGTACTCCCTGCAACTTAATCTCTACCTATGGGGAAGTTTATCAATGGTGCATAGAAAGTGAATATAGAAACGGCGTTTCTCTTTTTTGAATAATCAATTTTAACTGAAGGTTCCCCACGAAAGATACAAAGAAATCACGCTAATCTAAAATAGGAAAACAGGGGGGGAAGGAAGAAGAAAGGAAGAAAAGAAAGAAAAGGAGAAAAGGAGTCCTCTATCAAAATTAACTACCGCATTGGCTTGAATATAAGCCTCACTTTTTTCCCAAATTCCGCCCGTGAAAAATTAAAGTGTGTCTTATATTCACGACCTTACGGTATGCAGCCAGGGGCAAACAGTGCCAGGAGCACGGCAAAGTGGTGCCTGCCGCGTGCTTAGTCCCCTGCCCTCTCCCCCAAGGACGGAAAGGGAGAGACCGAGGAAGGGAAAAGGCTGCCGGCAATGCAGCCCCCCCCCCCCCGTATGCAGCCAGGAGCAGCGAGGAAGGGAGTGGCTTATATTCGGGTATTTTTTTCTTTTTTTTCCTCTCAAATTTTAAAGGTGCGGTTTATATTTGGGTGCAGCTTATATTTGGACCAATACAGTATTAACCCTTATTCCGCACCCATCCCAGCTCTCACCTAGAAGCTTCCACCTCTTCCCCCAGCCTCTCACCCTGGGAGACCCTCTTTACCTGCCCCTCACAAAGGGCCCTTCACCTTTCTCGCCCGGATCTGGCCACAGTGATCCATGCGATGGTCACCTCCAGGCTTGATTATCGTAACTCGCTCTACGCAGGGCTGCCCTTGAAGTTGATCCAGAAACTCCAGCGGGTGCAGAATGCCACGGCGAGGCTCCTTACGGGGTCCTTACCGCGGGATCACATTCACCCAGTGCTTTACCAGCTTCACTGGCTCCCGATGGAGTACAGGATCAGGTTCAAGGTGCTGGTTTTGACCTTTAAAGCCTTATGCGGCCTAGGACCCTCGTACCTACAGGACCGCCTCTCCCATTATGCCCCGCAAAGGACCTTAAGGTCTACAAATAATAATCTGCTGGAGATCCCGAACCACAAGGCTGCCAGACTAGTGTCAACCAGGACCAGGGCCTTTTCAGTTCTGGCCCCAACCTGGTGGAACACTCTGTCACAAGAGACTAGGGCCCTGCGGGATTTGACATCTTTCCGCAGGGCCTGCAAGACAGAGTTGTTCCACCTGGCCTTCGGGTCGGACTCTTAAGTTCGATGGTTATCTCCCCTTGGTTTGGTAATGGGCGCCAAATGAATTCGGCATTTTAAACTGGTTTTAATCTTATTTTAACTAACTGGTTGTTGTATTCTATTGTGATTTTATTGTTGTTAGCCGCCCTGAGCCCGGTCTTGACTGGGGAGGGAGGGGTATAAATAAAATTTATTTATATTTATTTATATTCCTCCCATCCGCCACCTCCCCGTGTGTATCTTCCTTGATATGGGATAAAGGTAAAAGGACCCCTGACCATTAGGTCCAGTCTCGGACGACTCTGGGGTTGCGGCACTCATCTCGCTTTACTGGCTGAGGGAGCCAGCGTACAGCTTCCGGGTCATGTGGCCAGTATGACTAAGCTGCTTTTGGCGAACCAGAGCAGCGCACGGAAACACCGTTTACCTTCCTGCCGGAGCAGTACCTATTTATCTACTTGCACTTTGATGTGCTTTCGAACTGCTAGGTGGGCAGGAGCTGGGACCGAGCAACGGGAGCTCACCCCGTCGCGGGGATTCGAACCGCCGACCTTCTGATCAGCAAGCCCTAGGCTCTGTGGTTTAACCCACAGCGCCACCCGCGTCCCTCATATGAGATAGGGAACTTCAAATTATAGAACAAAACATAAGCATAACGAGAAGAAAGAAACAGGAAAGGAAATCGGAAAAAGAAAGTAAGATATAAAAATAGGCTAAAAATACAGAAATCGGAAGGGCTTCCAGTTCTCCACCTTCTCAATCATGTATGTAACAATTATGCAGAATGTTCATTTTGAGAAAAGTATTTCTCTGTTTTTCGTAATACTAGAACTTGCAGGCATCCAATGGATTAAGGGTAGGGAAAAGGAAAGCCTTCTTCATGCAGTGCCCAGTGAAACTGTGTAACCCGCTCCCACAGGAGACAGTGATGGTCATTGTCAGGTTTTCCCCTTATCGGTTGTTCAATAAGAGAACCACACCATCTGTCTTTTAGTTCTTTTAATCAGTGCTCAATTATATACAGTGCAGAGCTCAATTTTATCATGTCTGTTCACTCACTAGCAGAATCCGGAAGTGCCTCCCTCCGGTTTTGGCACCAACACAACATTCTTGGCAGCCAAAATTGCCTCCTCCTCCTACGTAATCTCTCCACCGGACCTGACGACTCCCCCTCCGGCCGAGCCTGCTGGGTGGTGCCAGGCCTCTCACTCAATCTCTGGAGCCCTGGCACTCCTTCTCTCCCAGCCACTAACTGCTTCTCCCTCGAGGAACTGCTGGTTTCACTCGCAGATGAATCAGTAGTCAATACAGGTGGCTGCTCCCTATAAACACTCAGAGCTGGACTGGCAGGGGGAGGCAAATCCCTGACAGTCATGAACCGAGATGACTTTAAAAGAAGATCGGATAAATTCATGGGGGAAGAGGGCTATCGATGGCTACTAGCCATGAGGGGTGGCTTTGTTCTGCCTCCACAATTTGAGGCAGCAATGCTTCTGAATACCGGTTGCTGGAAACCACAGGAGACGGGAGAGTCGCTCTTGTGCTCGGATCCTGCTTGGAGATTTCCCACGGGCACCTGGTTGGCCACTGTGAGAGCAGAATGCTGGGCTGGAATGGACCATTGGCCTGGTCCTGCAGGCTCTTCTTGTGTTCTTAGCTAAGCAAACGCTTCCCTGTAAGGAACAAAAACAACACACACAGAGAGAGAGACACGCACAATCACCAGGTTTGCTTGTCCTGAGTGGAGCAGCCCAGTGCCACCTGTGTTATTGCAAAAGTCTTTCCCTGCTGGGAGCAGGCTTGTGGTGAGGCAGCTCTTCCACAGGTGTGACCTACATAATAACACACCACAAAAGAGTGTAAAAATCATAGCTATTTTTCAAACGTAGGAGTTGGAGGGAGCCGTCTGTTTAAAGGTGGAGCGGCCTGAGATTGGAAACACGGAGCTACCAGCAAAAGAGCATTTCTGCCTTGCATTTTCTCTTCCCTCTCCATAGCATGGAGCTCAGTGCAAATCATTGCTGTGCACCCTCTCTCCCTGCCTCCCCTCCATTTCACTGGTGATTGGGAGGAGAAATAAATAATAATAATAATAATAATAATGAATTTATATACCGCCCTTTATAAAAAGATCCGAGGACGATGTACAACATCAAAAACACATTATAGAACATCAATGATAAAAACAGTATAAACATAGTAATAAGCGTACTGACAGCCTAATAGTAAAATAATCATCATAATAAAGAGTCCTCACCCCCACACTTTTACAGGCCAAAAATTATTCAATAGCCATAGGCCTGAGTAAAGAATAATGTTTTTGCCTGGTGCAAAGAGCACATTGCAGCGGCATCAGGACAAGAGCTGGAGTTAGCTGGAGCTATCTCAAGTGGCTGATAGGATAGTAGCCAAAATGGAGCCACAGTCTATGCCTCCAACTACAAAGCTGCACTCAGTACCTTGCTGAGACAACTAACATTTCCTGCCTCCGCTGCAGGGCTGTTGTTCGCGGTCCTGAACTAGTTCTGCAGTCCCTGTCCAAGGTCCTGAACCCAGCTTGGCCTTAAACTCAGCTTACGCAGACTCTCTCTATGGAAGAGCTTTCCCTCTATCCTCTTAGCCAGGGGTCAGCAAGGTTTATTTTGCCTGGGCCGGATTGGTTCCGTAGAGATCCCTCCGGGGGGCGGATCACACGTGCCCACAATTTTTGGTGTCTGCGCATGTGCAGACATGATTTTCGGCACCGTGGAAGCGAGTCCCCATGCCGTGTTGCACCGGTTTAGCGCAGCGCATGAGCGGGCAGCTCGGTTCAGGGGTGGCTCGTGGGCTGGTCAAACGACCTCCATGGGCTGCTTCCGGCCCATGGGCCTTAGGTTGCTGACCCCTGCTTTTAGCTGTTCTGCTCCTAGATAGCTGGAACTATCTCAAGTGACCAATAGGATGGAAGCCCAAATGGAGCCACTGAGACACAGGAGTGGGGTATCCACATGGTCAGAGGGAAAGTGTATCGGAAATTTCTTGTTAGAGAAAATAAACTGCAGTCCGCACAAAATTACTAACTGAGACCAGGTATATGAACATAACTGCAACCAGTGTTTATTTCTCTGGGGGGATGCAAGGGTACGCATACCCCTAAACATTTTGCTATAATGTGGCTCACCGGCACAGGACTCTGCTATCATTTGTGTGCCAAGTTAATAAAATAATAATAATAATAATAATAATAATAATAATAATAATAATTTATTATTTATACCCCACCCATCTGGCTGGGTTTCCCCAGCCACTCTGGATGGCTTCCAACAGAATATTAAAATACAATAGTTTATTAAACATTAAAAGCGACCTTTTCATTCCTCCAGGCTTTATGGTGTTCTTTAACGTTTTGTGGATCATTTGATCTCCCTTCTAAGAAGTTTCCATTGCTTGTCTTTTCCTTTTCCTCTGTACGGTTCGTTAACAAAGGCAGGGTTAATACACCGAGAAGTGGTAGAGGGAGGGATAATAGTTGAAATTCCTGGATTGTACTGGGTTGGACTAGATGACACTTGGGGTCCCTTCCAACTCTACAGTTCTATGATTCTAAGAACATTGCAGTAAAATCACAAGCAGTGAGATCCACAGCAGTCTGCTAGGAAGAAGGGGCCTTGTACAATCCTTGGGTGCTTACAGTTATGCATACTATATACCTCTTACTGCCTTTAATGTATTTTTCAATTGTTGTGACCCACCTGGAACCTAAGAGTCAAGGGCGGGTTATAAAATAATGCTATTACTAAGAGCAACAGCAATAATCCCCAACCTAAATGACAGGATTGTCCTGACTGTACTTGGGATTAATGAGCTGGAACAAAAGATTTAGAATAGAAGATTTCTGGGTACTCTCTTGCACTCTTGCAATTCTATTTGATAAAAATAAATAAAGGAGGCAGAGGGTGTGTGTGATACGAATTTGATAAATAAATGGGGCTTGTAATAGAATAACTAATTGGTTAAGACAACTTTCCTGAACAAACCTTGAGAGCCAGTGTGGTATAGTGGTTAAGAGCGGTAGACTCGTAATCTGGTGAACTGGGTTCGCGTTTCCGCTCCTCCACATGCAGCTGCTGGGTGACCTTGGGCTAGTCACACTTCTTTGAAGTCTCTCAGCCCCACTCACCTCACAGAGTGTTTGTTGTTGGGGACGAAGGGAAAGGAGAATGTGAGCCTCTTTGAGACTCCTTCGGGTAGTGATAAAGCGGGATATAAAATCCAAATTCCTCCTCCTCCTCCTCCTCCTCCTCCTCCTCCTCCTCCTCCTCCTCCTCCTCTTCTTCTTCTTCTTCTTTTGAAAAGGCAGGACTGATATTTGAATGTTTATTTATTCTGCCTTGAACCGATTATATAGCTCTGCAGGTAACTAGATGTGAATTCAAGAGCCCTTTCTTCCCAGGTAATATTTTTAGCCAGCTAAACAATCACATCTGTTCTGCTGCTGAACAGATTCTGTTGTGACCTTATTGGAGTGGAAAATGTCAACAGGGCGGGTGTCTGAGCGGATGACCTTGGGGTTCCAAATGGAATCGTTTTGTGTGATGCAGAAAGTGTGTTACACACTGCACTTGAAATGGCGTTCTGGCATAGTGTGACTATAACCCCATCCGTGCCTCCGTATCCACGGATAAGAGCATAAGAGAAGGGTGGGATTTCCCGGGCTGACTGGCCCCCAAAATTCCACATCCAGATCTTGAAAGAGAGTCGGCACATGTGCAACTGTACGCACCCTGCACACATACAACTATGCACAGCTGACAACCTTACAAAATGCAGGTTTCATGATAATGCGGACAGACGTTTGTACGTGAGCAAGCTCTGTTCCAACCTTCCGGAGGCTGAAAGGCAGACCAGAGAGCACAAGTATTGCTGCTTCTCCACACCAACTCAAGTTCAAATCCACACACACGATTGTGTGGGTGGAATTGGAGAGCACAACCATATGACTCACACTGCACACTTATTTTTAAGCCAGGATATCCATTGAATTGGAGCAGGCAAGAACGTTGTGCTTGGACCAGAGAAGTAATGTTCAAATTCTTGTTCAGCTTTCACCCTGGGTTGGAGATCCAGTGGTCCTCCAGCATGTTGCTGGGGTAAAACTTCCCTAATCCCTGGTTGTCGGCCATGTTGGCAGGGACTGATGGGGCCTGGACTCTGGCAACATATGGCAGGGCCCAGGCTCCCCAACCTGATACATCTCAAATGGAAGGTTCACATGGTGTGAAATATCATCCGCTGGTAAACGTCTCCATTATCCCTCACTGGCGGACATCCCACAATGTTCTGCTCTTTTATTCTTCTTCCCCAACCCCCTTCCCCCATTTCTGCCCCAGGAGCCAACTTTTCCTTGCGAGAGCTGGGCCTCGAAGACGTATCACCTCCGCCGCACGGGACTCTGTACCGGACAGATTTAGGGCTGCCCCACTGCGGCTACTCTATTAGCGCCGGCTCGGATGCCGACACGGAAGCCGACGCGGTCATGTCCCCGGAGCACCCCGTGAGGCTGTGGGGGCGCAACCCCAAGTCGGGCCGCAGCTCCTGCTTGTCCAGTCGAGCCAACTCCAACCTCACCCTCACCGATACGGAACACGATAACACCGAAACTGGTAAGAGAGACCGCCAGGGAGATACCGGTGCTTCTGTTCTGCTACTTACGAAGACTCTTTCTGTCCATCTGTTTGTCTTCCATCCTGTTGTTTTGTGTCCCAGTCTTGGTTTTTTGTCTTCTAGACTTGCGGTGGGAAACTATTAGGGTCCTCTGGATGTTGTTAGCATGCCTCCATTAGCCCCAGCCCATAGAATGGGCCGGCTCAGCCATTAGCCTCTGTGGGGCAGTCGCTTCAGGCTGCAGGCTGGGGACAGCTGGGAGGGACGTTCTCCTCTGGGGAGCACACTGTTTACCACTTTCTGAGCTTGTTGCTCATCAGTGGCATGTGGTGAAATTTTTCATAGGGGAACAGTTAGGGCCAGAGGTTCCAGCTTACAAAGGTGACCGGGGGGGGGGGGAGGTTCAATGTTGTATGTGTGACATTGCACATGTGAGCATAGCGCCTTCTTCCCTTAGCTGGGCAGAAGCTTCCTGGGCTTTGAGAAGGAGGTGCCGGGGGAACATTTAGGGGACTAGCCCAGCCCCCCTTGTCCACTGACCACACCCCACTGTCACCCATGGTCACTGCCTGGGAAGTGCGAGGCCATCTGTTCCTCTTCGGCTTCCTTTTCTCTCCCCCACTGCCTTACGTTGGCTGCCTAAGCCATCCCCAGTTGCTTCAGGTAGCAGCGGAGGAGGATGAAGAAGCAGGGACCCTTAAGGAGGAGGAGGTGGGGAGCGCCATTTTCTGTTTTGCTTCATGCGGCAAATTGCCTTGGGCTGGCCCTGGCCGGGCACAATGGGAGTTGTAGTCTATCCACATCTGGGTGGGGACAACAGGTTCTCCAGCAGCTCTGGGGGGGGGGTTGATTTGGTTATGAGAAATGGTGGAGGAGAAACGGGGGCAGAATAGTATTCTTTTTGTACTTCACCGGCGTGGCCATTTGTACAAAACGTTCAGCGGCGTTGTGCTACGAAAAAGGCTCCCATTTTGCTTATCGTGGAATAGCAGAGGTGGTTCAGTAGCCCCTGAGCTCTTCGCAGGGCCCATTCAGCCCCCCCCAAAAAAAACCCACGGAAAAAGCCACCCTTTAAACTCCTTCATTTAAAATTTCACCCTATCAAGCATTTTCTCCTCTCTCTTTCCTCCCCGCTTTCCTTATCTCTCGAACTGATATCCTAGCAGATCATTTCCAAGCCCATCTCCGCTGACTCCCACCACTTATGTAAATAACCCCGGCTTCTCTCTCTCTGAGGAGGGAGAAGAAAAGGCGTATTTTTAGAAACTTGTCTTTTGTGAAAACTTGAAGGTCACAGGGTGTTTCCCCTTCTTCTTTCACCTCCTCAGTTTGGTCTCCCTGGCTGCGGAGATGTCTCCCAGTTGCAGGGTTGGCGGTAGAAGGCACATTTCGGGGTCAACAGTTCTGTGGGGGAGAGTGTGCCGCAGTATACAATTGCGGCTTGACCACGGCGTGTTTAAAGCGGGAAGGAAGGGTGGGCGGATGGGAAGCACATCCCGAAGCAGCAGCCGTTGAAGGGTGATGTCCGTGCTCCTTTTCACACCTTTAATTGAACTGCTCCATTGCCAGTTTCTTAATACAGACCAGGCATGTTGGCCACGGAGGGGTCTGGGATTTTTGAGCACTCGCATGGAATGAGTGAAGCGGTTCTCTCCCTGCTGCTGCTGCTTTCCACAGCCGGATTGGGTAGCATATGGTGATTTTAAGTAAAATTGGTGGGTTTTTTTTGGGGGGGGTTGCTTTTTGTATACGAAGACTTGCGACACTGATTCCTCACGTGCTGCCCCCTCATTTTCTGTTTTAATTTCAGTGACTAAGGCCTATTAAGGTTGTGTTCCGTCATATCGAAGATGTCATGTGAGGGTGGGCGAGGGTGTGTTTCAAACAAACAAACAAACAAACAAACAAACTACTATCTGTGGAACAGGGATTGGGGTTAGCCCAGGGGTGGGGGACCCTTTTCAACCAGAGGGTCATATTCCTTTCTGGGTGATCTTCTGGGGCCACAAGTTATTATTATTCAGGAAAGTTTTTAATGGTTGATGTCGGCTCTGGATCCATTTCAGTCCGGCTTTCGCCCTGGTTATGGGACCGAGACGGCTTTGGTCGCACTAACAGATGATCTCCGTAGACAGCTGGATCGAGGCGGGTCGGGACTGCTGATTCTTTTAGATTTGTCAGCAGCCTTCGACATGGTCGATCATGAACTTTTGGACCACCGCCTTGCCGACGTGGGGATTCAGGGCACAGTCCGACAATGGCTGCGCTCCTTTATCTCAGGTCGGGGACAGAGAGTGGCAGTAGGGAGGGAGTTGTCGCCGCGGCGCTCCTTGGTGTGTGGAGTCCCGCAGGGCGCAATCCTTTCCCCGATGCTTTTTAACATCTTTATGCGCCCTCTTGCCCAGATTGTCCGGAGCTTTGGGCTGGGCTGTCATCAATATGCTGATGACACCCAGCTTTATCTGTTGATGGACGGCCGCCCTGACTCGGTCCCAGACACACTGACCAGGTGTTTGGTAGCTGTGGCTGGATGGATGCGTGGGAGCCGGTTGAAGTTAAATCCTTCGAAGACAGAGGTCCTCTGGCTGGGTCGGGACGACATGGGGTTGGGGGGCCAACTCCCATCTCTTGCGGGGGCCCAATTAGTGCCAGTGCCTTCTGTCAAGAGTTTGGGTGTAACCTTCGACGCCTCCCTTTCTATGGAGGCGCAGGTTGCAGCCACAGCAAAGGTGGCATTTTTCCATCTTCGACGCATCAAGCAGTTGGTCCCTTACCTTTCTCGCCCCGATCTGGCCACAGTGATCCACGCGACGGTCACCTCCAGGCTTGATTATTGTAACTCGCTCTACGCGGGGCTGCCCTTGAAGCTGACCCAGAAACTCCAGCGGGTGCAGAATGCCGCGGCGAGGCTCCTTACGGGGTCCTTGCCGCGAGACCACATTCATCCAGTGCTTTACCAGCTGCACTGGCTCCCGGTGGAGTACAGGATCAGGTTTAAGGTGCTGGTTTTGACCTTTAAAGCCTTATGCGGCCTAGGACCCTCGTACCTACAGGACCGCCTCTCCCGGTATGCCCCGCAAAGGACCTTAAGGTCCACAAATAACAACTTGTTGGAGGTCCCGAGCCACAAGGCCGTTAGACTGGTGTCAACTAGGGCCAGGGCCTTTTCTGTACTGGCCCCAACTTGGTGGAACACTCTGTCACAAGAGACCAGGGCCCTGCGGGATTTGACATCTTTCCGCAGGGCCTGCAAGACAGAGCTGTTCCACCTGGCCTTCGGGTCAGACTCAGTCTGATGGTTTCCTCTCCTTGGTTTTGTTTTATGGGCTACAAATGAAGTGGTATTTTAAATTTTAAATTGATTTTTAACTTGTATTTTAATTAATGGTTTTTATATTTTGTTGTGATTTTTACTGGTGTTAGCCGCCCTGAGCCTGGTTTCGACTGGGGAGGGCGGGGTATAAATAAAATTTATTATTATTATTATTATTACTGTGTTTTTAATCTTTGGTGATCACTTGTAGCCAAGTAAGCTTGTCTTCCATAAACATGGCTTTAAAAGTGAGTCCGTAAGTGACTATGGAGGCCAATTCTGGATCCACACGTCCTTCCATAGTGGGGACATTGGTTTCCAGGCAGGAGTTGATCATGGTGAGGGTTTGCCAAGCGTGCCTTCCTCTTAGTGCGTTTCTCCCTTTTGTCCTGAGTTCGAGTGTCTTCAAAGCCCATGTCACCTTTGGTAAAGGCTGTTCTCCAACTGGAGCGCTCGCAGGCCATTGTTTCCCAGTTGTCGGTGTTTATAGTACATTTTTTTAAGATTTGCCTTCAGAGAGTCCTTGACCCTCATTTGTTGACCACCAGCATTGCACTTTCCATTTTTATGTTCGGAATAGAGTAGTTGCTTTGGAAGACGATAATCGGACATCCAGACAACATGACCAGTTCAACAAAGTTGATGTTGAAGAAGCATCGCTTTGACACTGGTGATCTTTCTTCTTCTAGTACACTGACATTAGTTTGCCTAATGTGTTTTTAATATTTTGTTGGGAACTGCCCAGAGTGACTGGGGCAACCCAGTCAGATGAGCGGCATATAACAAATAAAATTATTACTATTACTATTACTATTATTATTATTATTATTGAACACCCTCCATGCAAAGATGATAGTGGTGGACGGGATCCGAATCAAGAGTGAAAGAAGCAGATGAATGAATATGTTATCTTTGCACACAAAGCTAATGTCTGCACACACAAAGACCCCTCTCTCTCTCCTCCAATATGGCAGGTGAGTCCGAGGATGAATCAAGAAGCAACTCAGAGGTGCTGATCTACAGGTGGGCCAGAGGGGAAGGGATCAGGGAAACCAAAAGGAAACAGAAGCTTCCTCACAACTAAGGATCCTTACTGCGGATCCCAAGAGCTGCTCGCAAAATGACTTTGAGGATTTTACAGGGGAAATATATCCTCAGATGTGAAAATTGTGCTGAAAGCAAGCTCAAAGCGACTCAAGGAATGAGTGAGTTTACCGGATGCATTTTATCGGTCAATATTAATTGCTGACCGTATTGATAGAACGTATAGCCTTTAGCTGTAGTCAATGCAGAGTTTTATAAAGCTGCCATCAATAGCAGAGTTTATGGGGGCCATTAAAGCCCATTTTTCTCCCACTGCATGTTAACATCAGCAACTTTTGTTATGTTTCCTTATTAGTTATGCAAAATAAATAATCAGTATTGAATTCTGATGTCTATACACCCAGATCCTTCTGCATAGTTTTATCGTTTGGTGCTTTGGAAGAGAGTTGTGTCTTAAAGGGAAAGGTTGGGATTTGTGTTCCTCTGTTTCACAGAGTCATGGCCCTGCCCATTCATTTGCAAGCCTTAGGGATGGCTTAAACATGCATGTACGACGCCTGATCACTCCATAGTTGACTGGCAACCAAATGCGGGAATGGATCCCGTCAAAAACTCTTCTGCCTGAGGTGTCTTTGGGGTTGAAGTATCTACTCTGGAGGAAGAAAGTCCCAACGGCAATCCTTGGTGTTTCCAGATCCAAGAAACCCGTGAACTACTCTTGGAACATAAGACTATCAATGACCATTTAATCATGATGGCAGTCTACTACAGTAGACCTGAAACATACGCAGGAGTTACGTTCCAGAGGTCCACACAGAAAGGCAAAATTGCATAACAGCAGAAAGACCTCTCTAACTGCCCCCCTGGGCCCATCCCTACCTGTCCGAAGCTGATGCAGGAGAAGGCAAAGATCTCAGGAGCCTCTCAAGGCCTTCCAGATCCCTCCCATGACCTTCCTAGAGGCCAGTAAGTGGAGGGCTTAAAAACCTCATAGGAGGAACAGTTGAGGGATTTGCAGATGGCGCTGTGGGTTAAACCACAGAGCCTAGGGCTTGCCGATCAGAAGGTCGGCGGTTCGAATCCCCGCGATGGGGTGAGCTCCCGTTGCTCGGTCCCTGCTCCTGCCAACCTAGCAGTTCGAAAGCACATCAAAGTGCAAGTAGATAAATAGGTACCGCTCTGGCGGGAAGGTAAACGGTGTTTCCGTGCGCTGCTCTGGTTCGCCAGAAGTGGCTTAGTCATGCTGGCCACATGACCCAGAAGCTGTACGCCGGCTCCCTCGGCCAATAATGCGAGATGAGCGCCGCAACCCCAGAGTCGTCTGCGACTGGACCTAACGGTCAGGGGTCCCTTTACCTTTACCTTTTACCTTTAGCCTGGGAAAGAGGAGACTGAGAGAGGTGGTAGACTCTCCTTCCTTGGAGGTTTTTAAGCATCTCTCATGTATGATCTAGTTGAGATTCCTGCATTGCAGGGACCCCCAAGATCCCTTCCAGCTCTATAATTCTATGATTCTATGATTGACAGTTTCAGCCAAGTAGTTAGCGAGCCCAACAGCAACATCTCAGTATTACATGAACATTTAAACACCAGGCACAATAGAGCACAAGACGGAGCCAAGGGCTTCTATCCGCAGGTTCCGAGTGGTGAAAAATAAGTAAATAAATGCCACGACTTCTATGAAGAAACCTGCTGTTGGATGGCACAACTATCAGATTCCCTTCATGTTTGGGAAGCCTGTTCCCCACTTGATCACAGTTCAGAGAGCCAGTGTGGTGTAGTGGTTAAGAGCGATAGTCTCGTAATCTGGTGAACCGGGTTCACGTCTCTGCTCCTCCACATGCAGCTGCTGGGTGACCTTGGGCTATTCACACTTCTTTGAAGTCTCTCAGCCCCACTCACCTCACAGAGTGTTTGTTGTGGGGGAGGAAGGGAAAGGAGAATGTGAGCCGCTTTGAGACTCCTTCGGGTAGAGATAAAGCGGGGCATCAAATCCAAACTCTTCTTCTTCTTCTTCAATACGCAGGCTCCTCTCTCTCTTTTGGATTGTGCGGTAAATGTCACGACAACGCAATTAAGATCTCTCGAGATAACGGGGTAGAGAGGAGTACGATAATACTCGTTGCGATTTTGGCCAGGGTGTCCTTGGACATATGGTTCCTCCGAAAGATAGTTCATTAGCCTTCAGAAAACCAGAATGGCACCAAAACGATGCATCTTCTTAAAAGGCAGAGATAATGTGGCACATCTGTTAGCGGGCTCTCAGACATAAACCTGAGCATGGTTTTTTACCTGGGGCCATATGCTTTCAAGCATCTCTTGTTTCACAGGCCAGGCACTTATATCTGCACATACTTACATGCACATGTGCACACGCTAGATAGAATTGTATCCCTCCCTCCCCCTCCCTCCCTCCCTCCCTCCATCTCTCTCTCTCTCTCTCTCTCTCTCTCTCTCTCTTCTGCTTTTCAAACCATGGATGAGCCCATTACTCTGAATCTATACAAAGACAAGGCTGACTCTTGTCTGTCCTGCCTTCATAGATCTGGTGGGATGCTGAAGGGTTTGAACAACCAGTTAAATAAAAGCCACGCCATCCTTAATATTTAATCAGAGTCAGGCTTTCAAAAGTCTGTCTTTGCTTTCGCTTCCAGCGTCAGACTGTAGGATGGCTCCGCACTTGAGCCACATAAACTGCCATTCTCATCATCCATCAATGGTGTTGGATAATGGGAACTGTAGTCCAAAACAGCACCAGGTTGGGGAAAGCTGTATATTGAGATAACACAAGGTTAATCCACATGCACATTCATTACGTTTACAGTAAGGTAATCATTCTCCCCAAACCCTTTCAATATTTGTTATTTATTTATTGTTAGCAGATTTTTTTTTATGAATTGCCAAATGAAAGTGACTTAGAATATAATGCAAAAATTAAAACCAATATGAAGCTAAAGTGAAATAAAAGCTAAAATGATTGATACACATGTGGCCAAGGGTGCCAACTGTTGGAGACTCATTCCCTGTGTCTACAGTCATGGGATTGTTGTCTATCACATGATGGTATGTGTTTTCATTCCACAGAGTGGGAAGTGACGAAGACAGGATGTTTGTGTTACTGTGTTCCGTGAAGTGGGACTATTGTCCTTTGTCCTTTCTCTTTGCTGTCTGATGCTAGAGAGAGAGGGAGCCATGTTGCAGTGCTCCGTGTGTGTTTATATGTAAATAAAGTAGATTGGCCAAAATGCTGAGTTGCTGAGTTCTGTTACGCATGCTGCGAAGACTCTGCGGATCCCTAAGTGTGCTGATGTTTCTTGGCATCAGTCGCTATGATGTTCAGGCTGAAGAAAGCTTTTGAAGCTCCCGAACGATCAACCAGGAGGGAGAGAACATGCCAGCCGGGCATGTGTCTCTGCCAGGGTTCCACTCGTGAGTAGGACATATCCTAACACCAACTTGAATAAAATATTGTGGCGGGAGGGAGCAGGTAAGCCATGCCCCACATAATCGATCACATGGCACAGCACACACACACCATTTTAATAGCAATGCCCATCAACTTTGGGGAGGCCTGAGCCCTCAGATATTTTATTTAGGGCGGCAAAGACCCCCTCAGCCCTTATGAGTTGGCTCCCATGCATGTGGCACTACTGCAGATGCCACATATTGCCTGCTCTGCATTTTTTAAAACTTGATTGTTTAGTGTGCCAGCGCCTTTGGAACTCCCTGCCTCTTGAGCTCAGGCAAGCGCTTTTGCTGTACTCTTTCCAGTGCTTGCTGAAAACATTATTGTATAGACTGGCCTACCCAGATGCTTAGAAAGTTGAGGTATTTATTATTATTTATTTATTATTTATTATTATTAATTACGTCGCAGGGATGACGTAGAATAGGAGAGAATAGGAGAGACGGAGGGGGTGGGACTTTACTCGGAGCAATGCCAGTACAGTGGTACCTTGGTTCTCTAACTTAATCTGTTCCGGAAGTCTGTTCCAAAACCAAAGCGTTCCAAAACCAAGGCACGCTTTCCCATAGAAAGTAATGTAAAATGGATTAATCTGTTCCAGACTTTTAAAAACAACCCCTAAAACAGCAATTTAACGTGAATTTAACGTGAGACCACTGATCCAAAAAAAGGAAAGCAATAATCAATGTACTGTACTATAAAATAAATCAGACAGTATTGTAGATGATAAAAATTAAAATTAAATTTTGTTCTTTCCTGCACTGATAATAGTCATTGTTTGGATGGGGGGGGGGCTTTTTATCCATTTCCGCAGTCACACAATCAATTAATCTGTAGCTGAACTGGGTTCCACACAGTCACAAAAACAAAACTGAAAAAAATCCGCAAAAAAAAGCAAAAACAAAAGTACCAAATATAAGCTCCAAATATCACCTTAGAACACTGCAATCGGAAACGGAAGGCTTGAATTACAATGGGGGGGATGCAAATTAGCAGCACAACAGGAAACACAGGGGGACATAAAACAGAGCATGTTCGGCTTCCAAAAAAACGTTCAAAAACCGGAACACCTACTTCTGGTTTTGCAGCGTTCGGGTTCCAAGTTGTTCATGAACTAAGCTGTTCGAAAACTGAGGTACCACTGTATTCTAAGAGAGACTACATCCCTTCATCTCTCTCTGTGAATATTGAATAAATGACTTAGTAAGAACTCTTCTTGTTTATCTGCTCCTTGGCTGCCACCGTGGGATGAATTGGATTCCTAGAAGCCTGACACTGGGATTGATACTGGGCAATTTCCCCAACCAGGCCAGACCAATTTCAGAAGAACTTAAACAGGTGTTTTGTAGCGACCATTTCCAGCGGGTGGGTCTTGGGGTGTGACGTTCCTTTAAGAAATGGCTGTAAGGTGAGTGTAAGGGATAGCTGCTTCCCCCCAAATTTTTGCCAGAAGATTTACTTCAGAGGCGCTGCTAGTCTCTGTTCTGCTACTTCCCTGCAGTTCCGCACTTCTCCCAAGGTTCCTCTGCTTATCAATATGCAAAAGGTGCTGTCGTTTATCGATTAAGCCCTGCCTCGTTCCGAGGTGATTTCATAGACATGCTCAATAACAGCGGCTCCAGACCAGAGAGTTGGCCAATAAACATGGACTGTCATTGACCTTTGATGCAACCTTCACACTTATCTCTGTGGCAAATCAGAGGAACTCATGCCAGAGCTCGTTTGGAAGATGTCTGCTGGTAGTGCATATTAATATACCAGGCAGAATCCTGTTTCATCAGGAAATTGAAGGAGATGACCTGTAGACCAAACCAAAGAACTGCCGCACCAGCAAACGCCTTTATAGTGGGGCACGCAACTTGTGTTTGTTATATGTGGAACGACAGGTACCTAGGAACTCTGCATCAGGAATGGGGGACCTGTAGACCTTCAGATTTTGGAAGACTCCCAACTCCCTTCAAGGGTCAAGAAGCCAAGCCTTATGAGGAACGGTTGAAGGAGCTGAGTATGTCTAGCCTGGAAAAGAGGAGGCTGAGAGGAGATATGATAGCCATCTTCAAATATCTCAAGGGCTGTCATGTGGGAAATGGAGCAAGCTTGTTTTAATAATAATAATAATTTATTATTTGTACCCCACCCATCTGGCCAGGTCTCCCCAGCCACTCTGGGCGGCTTCCAGTAAACATTAAAATACATCAACACATCAGAGATTAAAAGCTTCCCTAAAAAGGGCTGCCTTCAGGTATTTTCTAAAGGTCATATAGTTGTTGATCCCTTTGACCTCTGATGGGAGGGCGTTCCACAGGGCGGGTGCCACTACCGAGAAGGTCCTCTGCCTGGTTCCCTGTAGCTTTGCTTCTCATAGTGAGGGAACCGCCAGAAGGCCCTCGGCGCTGGATCTCAGTGTCTCAGTTTTCTCCTGGTCTGGAGGGCAGGACTCAAACCAATGGCGTCAAGTCATTTGAAAGAAGATTATGACTCAACATCAGGAAGAACTTTCTGACGGTGCTTCCAGCACCCAGCTGGAGCTTATTTCTCTCTTGGCGCTGATAGCAGAGGGACTCAGAAGGCGATGGTTTCACCAGCATTATACCACTGAGTGAAACTGTAATCACAGTCTGTCCCTCATACCGGTCCTGGGCGATATATTGATATATATCCAGGCCTACCTGGATAGTGACCCTTTCCATTCAGCAACCAAACCTAGTTGTTTTTCAGGGTTTTGGGGCTTGGATGAGGAAGATCCCCTTTTTATTAGGCACCCATTGGCTAACATTTCTGTGATTTCTCACCTCGCCTCCTTTCTTCCCACTGCTGTATTATTTAGCTAACTAGTTAGTTATTAAATTTATATACCACCCTTCATCCAAAGATCACAGGGAAGTTTACAAAATATTACCACCTATTAAATTTGCTTTAAATGCTAGCTATGTTCTTTACACTTTACAGAGCTAAGGGTATATGCTCATAGAAGTCTACAGGCAACTGCAGGGGACCGATTTAGTGAGCTCACATCCTGAATTATTCACAAAGAGTTTACGCAACGTTGGCTATCTAAGGAGCATTCGTTCTTATGTGCTGGCAGGGAGGTTAGCTGATTTTGCGTAGAAGCAAGTGTTATCCCAAAATTTCCCCAGGCATTTTTGCCACTGCTCTCCTAATCAGCTATAACTGCATAATTTGAATGCCATCGAGTCTGGCAGTGACCTATGTAACAGGGGTTTGCTTTGTGTTTTTAAGAAGCAGGCAGCCTTCTTGACTCATAAGGGGAGGGACAAGACTGGCAGCTGATCACTGGATCATCGTCTAGGCTTGTCCCTCCTCACATTAGCCCAGATGATTTGCTATCCCTCTTCATAGTGTTCTATGTAAACTGAGATGCTGGATGTGAATTAGGCTTGAAAATGTGAATTGGGGAAGAAAGAACTGCAGTCACAGCTCTTGAACTGATACGTTGATCTTCTTAACTCATATTCAGTGATGCTTTCCACTATGACCTTTGGCTGGTATTGTTACCTCCCATTTTCCTGGTCTATAGTTTCCCTCTGTTGCATCAGCTTTTAATATATTTATGCATCACAATTGCCCTTAAAACTTTCAATGCTGGGGATAGGAAGCAAAACAATTTAAGACATAATACCTGTGTGATATGGCTGATCATCCACTGTTGCTGGCAAACATTAGGAGGCAGCATTATTGTAAAGAGCCAATTACTTTCTCTTTTTTATGAGCATTGTATATTTGGAAAGTAATAAAGCCGAGTTATAAAACCTAGATGATTATGACGCTCAGAAATGTTTTGCATTTTAAGAGGCGAAGGGTATCCTTTTAATTGCATCCAAGCTCCCATCAACCAATGATTAGTTACTTTCCGAGCAATAAACATTACCTGAGAAGCAATAAAAGGATGGGCAGAAAAGTTATTTGACAAGTGGGAGGGAAGCATGGCTTTTATGGTTGAGATCTTCAGAGTCCTGAGGGCAATCTTTATTTTTGCAACATGTTTCCTTCGCGACCTTGGACAAGCTGCAGGCCTACTTCCTTCCACGGCACTCCTGCCACTGTGGGTCTTCCTTCCCTATAGATGAGCTTCCTTTATAGCAGGGGTATTCAATCTGGTGCCCTCCCGATCTGACGGGACTAAAACTCCCATCAGCCCGTCAACATGGCCAGTGGTAGTTGTAGGCCAACAAAATCTGGAGGCAACCCTGTGGGATACTTTTGCTTTATAGGATGGCCTTTGAGTTATAAACCATTTGGTGGAAAAGTGAATTGCTCATTGTTTCAAAATCTCAAAAGCTGATGCATTGTTTTAGGTGTTTTAGATGCTAACCAACATTAAGGACGTATTGTAAGTCTCCCTGATTTTAGTGGAAGAGACTAAGTGAAGCATTCCCAATGAAAACAATGGAATCTACTCATGCTTAACTTTAGATCGAACAATATTTGGATTGTTCAAAATGTCGTTCAGGAAGGCCACCGTTTCTGCTTCATCAAGGGACACTTAATAGGGGTTACTTTAAAAACAGTGGTATAAATAATTGGATGATAGAAAACAAGTCTCCATCTCTCTCTCTCTCTCTCTCTCTCTCTCTCTCTCTCTCTCTCTCTCTCTCTCTCTCTCTCCTTTTTTTTTTTAAATGGACTTGCCCTTGAAATTCCCATGAGCCTGCTCAATTTTTACCAGCTGTGGGTCTGGCAATTACAGGGTTTGTGAACTCATTCCTTGTTTGACAGGTTCAATTTGGAATTTGAGGTTAAACCACCCCTAGTTGAAACCATGTGACAGCCAGGCTGGCTTTTGCACCCAAAGCCACAAATATGGGCAGAGGGAGCTTTGGTCTAAATTCAGCCCAGGTTTTCTCATCCTTCACAGAAGACGTTGTTTTCTTTTGGACAAGCTGGTCTGAGTTTCAGGCCTGTAATTTTAATTTCCCCCCAAACCCACTACAATGAACGTCGTTCAGGTGAAGTTTTCTTTCTTTCTTTCTTTCTGGAGACAGAAATAGTAAGGAAAGAGCTTCAAAGTGGCTTGACCGCAGTGGCCTTCACCTCTTCCATGTGGGCAACCCCAACATCCAGCTCCTTAGATACAAACTGTGGGTATCATCTTGGAAATCACACAGGACCATGCTTTTGCTCTAATGATAGCCATTGAACTGCACACTCTCTCTCTTCCAGGCACCACATTTGCCATGAAACCATGAGATGATATCTTGCCTACTCTTTGATCTTGCACTGTCAAGGAACCTCTTGTTTTAGATGTATCCCACTAGCAAAGATGGTTTGAGAGGAGGAGCCAATGTCGTGTCCTCCAGATGCTTCAGACTACGACAGCCATTAGGCCCATCAGCATGGCTTAACAGTCAGGGATGATGGGAGTTGTAGTCCAACAACATCTGTCATGAATGCTTTAGTTGAAATTCCTGCCTTTCTTGGGATCCCTTCCAATTCTACAATTCTATGAACATCTGGAGGGCATCGGGTTGGGGAAACTGCCCTGTATCTTTTTCGTCCAGCTTTTCGTCCCCACGTTGAGCACAAACTGTGTGCGGGCCAACGCTGGTTTTCAGCTTGACAATTTCAAGGGGTTCATCCAGCTGTCTTTTTTTTTCTCTTGGTGAGATCCAAGTGATGTGTGCAGTGAGTGTTACAGCGGTCTTATCTTACCTGCAACATATTTTGGTTCTTTTCCATCCTGCTTTGCCCGTAGGTTATTTAAAGTCAACAGCTAAAACAAAACAAAAACTCTGATGCTGGATGAATTGCTAATATGGTCATTTCTGCAAAAAGAAAAGAAAAGAAAAAAAGAAATCTAATTGGCAGCAGATGAAAAATTGAAGCTGTTCCTTAAATGAGCAAGTGCTTGAAAACTGAGGAACTGTTTAAACAAAATGGTAACCTTAACCATGTCATAACTTTCATGCAGTTAGCAAATGTTTGTGTGTGTTTCGAACCAACAGTTGTGCAAGGATTCTCTTTTCCAAACTCGGACCTAGATAAGGAGACTTTAACCCTTTGCACTCACTGCAGTCCTTTGCATGAAAGAAACAATGTCCTGTAGTGAACACATGGTTGTATTTTGACTGGGGACATCCATCTTCAGCCATGAAGTTCAACAAAGAACTTGTCGTCAATGACCAATTTACCATATCTCAACAGCCAGTTTGCAAATCAGCATGCATCTACAGCCCAGAAAGAGTGGCTGGGGCAGCCCAGCCAGATGGGTGGGGGTATAAATGTGATGATGGTGAAAAAATCTGGAAGCTTGATGAATCTGAAGACTGATCCAGTTTAAGCAGTTCTGCTTACATTCTCTGCCCCATTCCCATGCCCAATAATCACGGGGTGCCTTTGCCCAGTGGTGCTGTGGCCCATGGACTACAGCAAAATACTGGGCAAGGTTTTCCCTAGTATCTTCTATGTGTGATGGGCTCCTGGGGAAAAGCTGTCCCATGTGCCCTTGCTGCAGAAGGGAGGGGAAAGCCTATATAAGGCTGCTTCCTCTGGAGCTCACAGCCATTTTGATTTGGGAGCTTCCCACCTGCCCACCCTCGGGTTAGAGCAATTTTGGGTTGCTGGTTGACAGGGCCAGAAATTATTATTTTTCTCTCAATCTGATTGGCACTTGGTTGGGGGTGGTTGTTGGTTTTTTGGCGTTTCCCTCAGTGAAATTACTGTTTTCCTTTGTTAGGCGGAATAACATTGTTTGTATGAGGGTGGAATTGGCATTGGGCAGGAGCAACATAGCATAGGTAAAAGGTTAAAAAAAGGTAAAGGACCCTGGACGGTTAAGTCCAGTCAAAGGCGACTATGGGGTTGCGGCACACATCTCGCTTTCAGGCCAAGGGAGCCGGCATTCGTCCACAGACAGCTTTCTGGGTCATGTGGCCAGCATGACTAAACCGCTTTAGGCACAATGGAACACCGTGACGGAAGCCAGAGCGCATGGAAACACCGTTTACCTTCCCGCTACAGTGGTACCTATTTATCTACTTGCACTGGCGTGCTTTTGAACTGCTAGGTTGGCAGGAGCTGGGACAGAGCAATGGGACCTCACCCCATTGTGGGGATTCGAACCGCCGACCTTCTGATCGGCAAGCCCAAGAGGCTCAGTGGTTTAGACCCCACCGCCACCCGCGTCTCTTATAGGGGGGCACAAGGGGCCTGAGGGAAGGATTGGTCATGACAAACCCAAGCGTGGGTTCAGTATCTGCCTGGTTGGAATCTGCACCCTGGTCCTCCAGTGAGACCTTGCTTGCTTGGCTTGCACCATGGCAAGGTTCAACACTGGCTGACTCCCGTCGTACAGGTTTGGAGCGGTCCAAACCCAGCAGATCCATTCCATCAACATGGGGCTTGTGGAATGATGAACTGATCCTGGGACCCAATGCCATGCCAAGCCTTCCCCTGCCCGCTGCTGTCAATAAAGATTTGGCCTGATTTTATCCCATCACCATTCTACAGTCTGGTTCTTTCTCCACTCTCATGGGTTACATGATGCGCCCGCCTGGGCAAACAACAATACGAATCTCCAATGCCATTCTTAGGTTGAAGAGGCAAAATGGCCGCATCTCTGCTTCCACTTTAAAGGGTTTTGTTGTTGTTTTATATATATATATAAAGAACCAGTAAGCACCATCTAGTTAGAGATTGTTAATTAATAAATGATCCCTGTGAAGGCGATGGCTGCTGCTCGAATAAATCATTCGGTAACGGTTCCTTGCAGTGGGATTGTTTGAAAGTGCTGTACTGTACAGCTGCTTGGAACCAGCTGTAATAGATTTGAGGGGGGATGCAGTTAAGAGGCCGGTCATTACCTGGTGCTTAATGATCCATAGCCTGTACAAGCTACGAAGCAAATCTGTGCTCTTTGCTTCAGAATACGGGCTGATTCTGGGTCAAGAACACAGTTCCTCACAAAATGTCCAGAGTCCATGGAGAAGGAGATGCTTCAAAGGGGGGCTAGGAGGAAGGGGAGGCTGCCAAATCCTTCACGTCAGTCCTTGATTTACTGACAATGAATAAACCAACAAACCCCTGTGTTGCAAAATGTGAGTCAGCAATATCAAAAGCAAAATGAAGACCAGAAACAAATACAATATGAAAACTTTACAGAATGCTTCAAAACATCAAAACTAACAAACTGAAATCTCTGAAAGTCCTTAAATGAGTCACGGTGCCATATCTTTCTACTAACAAGTGTTGAACTAATTCGCTGATGAAGAATTCAACAAAACAGTAGTTGTTATCCGGGAACACTGTTCAGAGTTGGACATCAGTATTGGACATTTGCTGATTATACAAAGCTTCACAGCTTGTTCTCCGCCAGGTAAAATCTGGCACCGTGATTCATTTAAGGACTTTCAGAGACTTTCAGAGATTTGTAAGTTTTGATGTTTTGAATCATTCCATAAAGTTTTTCATATTGTATTTGTTTCTGGTCATCGTGTTGCTTTTGATATTGGTGTCTTGATTTACTGACAGCTGCTCTTTAACCCTAATAGTTGGTTCCACAAGCAGTTCAACATATTAATACCTTGATTATCAGCATGCAACGCTACCCAACGGTTTGCAGTGGAATCCATCAGGTATAATTAATTGACATTAACATTAGTTGGGATCCCCCAAACTTGCCGCTGCAGAGATGCTGCTAGCAAAACTTTGGAAACAAACTAATTTCCCATTGGTTAAAGTGGAACGGTTGCCAAAAGTTTTGGGCATAGCAGATGTTAAACCAGTGCCACGCAGAAGAGAATCATAGAATCATAGAGTTGGAGGAGACCACAAGGGCCATCCAGTCCAACCCCCTGCCAAGCAAGAAACACCATCAAAGCATTCCTGACAGGTGGCTGTCAAGCCTCTGCTTAAAGACCTCCAAAGAAGGAGACTCCACCACACTCCTTGGCAGCAAATCCCACTGCCGAACAGCTCTTACTGTCAGGAAGTTCTTCCTAATGTTTAGGTGGAATCTTCTTTCTTGTAGTTTGAATCCATTGCTCCGTGTCCTCTTCTCAGGAGCAGCAGAAAACAACCTCCCTCCTCTATATGACATCCTTTTATATATTTGAACATGGCTATCATATCACCCCTTAACCTTCTCTTCTCCAGGCTAAACATACCCAGATCCCTAAGCCGTTCCTCATAAGGCATCGTTTCCAGGCCTTTGACCATTTTAGTTGCCCTCCTCTGGACACGTTTCAGCTTGTCAGTATCCTTCTTGAACTGTGGTGCCCAGAACTGGACACAGTATTCCAGGTGAGGTCTGACCAGAGCGGAATACAGTGGTACTATTACTTCCCTTGATCTAGATGCTATACTCCTATTGATGCAGCCCAGAATTGCATTGGCTTTTTGAGCTGCTGCATCACACTGTTGACTCATGTCAAGTTTGTGGTCTACCAAGACTCCTAGATCCTTTTCACATGTACTGCTCTCAAGCCAGGTGTCACCCATCCTGTATTTGTGCCTTTCATTATTATTTTTGCCCAGGTGTAGTACTTTACATTTCTCCCTGTTAAAATTCATCTTGTTTGCTTTGGCCCAATTCTCTAATCTGTTAAGGCCATTTTGAAGTGCGAGCCTGTCCTCTGGGGTATTAGCCACTCCTCCCAATTTGGTGTCATCTGCAAACTTGATCAGGATGCCCTCAAGAAACTGCTAATCCTCTCCAGGGCTGACTATGAATTAACTAACCTATTTCGTAGTCTGTTGGAAAGTCCCGCTGCATAGATTGCGAGTGTGTTTTGTAATTTTTGCGCAGTGTTTAAATCGACGTTGAAATACTTTGCAACTTGGATTTTTGGTTTTAGATCATCGTTAATGGTGTGCGGAAACTCTAGAGTTTTTGTTTTGTTTTGTTTTCATTCGCGTCCACCTGCTTTCCAAGGCGTTCTTTCCAAACAGATGTTCCTAGTATCACCCTTCCTTTTGTTCTTGTGCGTGACTCGAGAGCTATTTTCACCCAGCACACCTTAATTCTGGGATGCCAAACTTGTCCTGGGCTGCCATTCTGGGATTACTAAGCAAAACAAGCGAGGCTTCTCAAAGCCTTTTAACAATCTGGGCCAGGTTCATGGAACAAACACTCTGTATTGTTATCCCCTAAGTCTTCCCCATAAAACAGGCAGGTCTGCATTTATTATTGGTTTGTCATTACATCTGCTAATCTCTGATATCCTGGAATGCTGTTCCCTTCATTTTGCTTGGGGCTGCCATTCATATAGATTATTTCATTTTATTCTTTTTAAAAGGAAGACTTTGCCCGCGATGTTTTTCTTAATGTGTGGGGCTTTTTGCCTCTCGAGGGACTTTAAAGCACAGGCCTCTTACAAAGAGGGGATCAGCTTATTGTCTCTGCATCCTGATCCTGCATGATTTACCTCTTTCAAGCCTTTTGCAAGAGAGAGAGGGAGTGACTGTGCAACGGCTGTGACCCAATCCCACCTACCTAGCGTTGTTCTGCTGGAATGCCTCTAGTTACTTTGCAAATTAATTTTGCTTCTCTTACCCACCCCATGTATGTCTAGGCAACACACTGTTTTCCTTCTTCTCAGGGGAACAAAAGGATCGATGTAAAAATAGAGTTAAGAATCAAGTAGCTAACCAAAACATATTTTACTTTCCAGTTGCAGGAGTGGTGTATTTTTTTGGTGCAGGAAAATGTGCTCTCTGAGCAAAAGGTTTGTTTAATGAGGTTGTGGCAGACACCAGACTCCACTTGTTCAAACAGTCCACCACTCTGAGCTGCATGAAATGAGAGAATTAGGGTATAAAATGTGATCAAGAATGAGAGAATCCGCCCATTTCATTTTCTCCCAGTTTCTTCCAATCCTAAATCCAGTTCTCCACGTTTCTACATGAGTTGCAAAAACTTTTTTAAGAAGTTTTCATGAAAACCCACCAGCATTTTAGTGCAAATTCCTCCTAGCATGCACCTTTTGTACGCAGTTTCGCCTGATACACATGTTTCTGCAAAGCATTTCCCCCAATATTATGCTAACATAAAATCCCTAATCCAGATAAGATTCCGCTTGGGCAGAAGTGGGAAGCTAGAGTTTTGTTGTAAAGTGAAGGATGGTTAAAACACATAAAGTATTTTCTTCCTTCCCGCAACTCTGCTTGGTTTCTGTCGTCACTGTTGTTTATCTTTTCTGCAATGCTTCATTAAGTTTCCTCCATAGGAATATAGAGGCATTTTGTCTTCCCTGAAAGCCCAAGGTCCACATCTGTCTCCAAAGTGTCACGGAGACCCTAAGCTGGGGAGGAAAAAGTGATTCTAAGAGTTTTTCCTCACCCAATAGAAGAGTCTCAACAGAAGTGACTGCCCCATCCAGTGCCGGATTTACGTATGAGCTAAACAAGCTATAGCTTAGGGCCCCACTCTATTGGGGGCCCCCCAAAAAAATTAAAGGAGAAAAAAAACTGTATGTACATTTCCAAAATATAAGATAAAAAATGAATAGAATAAAATCTACATACAGCAACAGTGTTTTGTGTTGTGTAGGCTCCTAAGATGTAAGTCATGGGCCTAGCCTGCTCCCTAAAATATCACTGGTTTGCTCCTTTCTATATATAGGGTGTGGGTGGCGGTGTGGTCTAAACCACAGAGCCTAGGGCTTGCCGTTTGGAAGGTCGGTGGTTTGAATCCCCACGACAGGGTGAGCTCCCGTCGCTTGGTCCCAGCTCCTGCCAACCTAGCAGTTCAAGTAGATAAATAGGTACCGCTCTGGCGGGAAGGTAAACGGCGTTTCTGTGCACTGCTTTGGTTCGCCAGAAGCGGCTTAGTCATGCTGGCCACATGACCTGGAAGCTGTACGCTGGCTCCCTCGGCCTATAGAGCGAGATGAGCGCCGCAACCCCAGAGTCGTCCACGACTGGACCTAATGGTCAGGGGTACCTTTAAAAAAGGTAAAGGTAAAGGGACCCCTGACCATTAGGTCCAGTCGTGTCTGACTCTAGGGTTGCGGTGCTCATCTCGCTTTATTGGCCGAAAGCCGGCAGAACCGAAAGAGCATTTATTTCTAAATGTATGTCTGTACATATAGATTATCACATGCAGGTTTTGTGCACAACTGCTTCCACTTTTGCCCCTTTCACCCCAAATTAAAGCAACACCCAACCTGATGATAACAAAATAAATGCAAACTAATGTGGAGAGCTGAATTTAAGATCGGGGAAAAAGACAAGATAAAAACTAAAACTGACACATTCACCCATCTGGACTTTGAGAGGCCAATTCATGCTTCTATCCCCAAAAAGACTGGTTGTTTCCTCCCCTCTTCCCATTCTGCCCTCTCAAATGCTACATTTTACAGCCAGCTTCCTGTCAAAGACTTGTCAAGGCTGAGTTGGCAGCCTCGAAAAGTGCATTCGACTTCTTGTTTTCCTTTGCCTGTTTCTTCTCCCCCCTCCCCTTTTTTTCCTTTTCCAGAAAGCGGCCTGCTTTATGCCATCTATATTCTGTAAATTCTTCTAAGCATGTGTTCGCTCTTTATTTTATATATCCCATTTTATTAGAGAACAGCAGGAACGTACTTGATGCGATGCAGCAAATAACAGAATAGTCCCTTTTCCCTAATGAAAAAGTCCGTAGGCCAGAATACAGCGTGAGAATGGAAAGAGAGCCAGCCATGATTTTGTTATATATATTTTTGTGAGAGATCCTGTGGAATCTAATAGGGCGTAGCTAAAAGTAAGGATATCGTTCCCTGTTGCATTTGTGAGCTGTTCTGTTGATTTCATTTTGTGAGAAACATTTCCAGAAGCCCTGTAACTATGTGGGAAGGGGTGGGGAGTGTTGGAATTACTGTATTTAGATTTCTGTTTTTTAAAATAAAAATAAAAATGAGGCCCAGGTGCTTAAGAATACCTGTCTCCTGAAAGCTAAATGTCAAAATCTATTCTTTGAAGCGGTTTCCAGAGTTGAGAGAGAGAGAGAGAAGGAAGGAAGGGGATAATTGCAAACTATTGTCAGAATCATCTGTCATTTTTACTTTCTGCCAGCCAATCTCTGCGTTGAATTATCTCCCTGCCTGCAATGAATTACTGTTCCCCTCCATCACGCAAACACCATCATAATCAGCCCCAAACAAACTCCCAAATGCCAATTCTTCTGTCTGCTAAACAATAAGATGAGCAACAGGTACGACGTACTTGATTTCAGGAAATGTTTTAGCATTTCTAAATCATTTTCCGAAGGCATGTGCTTGCTTTGATATGCAGAAAGTTGGGATTTAAGAGTAAGACAACTGAATCTCCCTTCCCTTCCCTTTCTTTATTTATTAACCTTGACAAAGCGGGAAAGTACATTTTTGAAGTCTAGAGGTGCCGACTTGGGCCCCAGACTGTTGAGGTCCTTGGTGGAGGCAAAGGTTACTGAGATGGAGAGAGATGTTGTTTTCAGACAGCGCTGGCCCAAGGCCATTTTGCTGCTTGAAGAAGAAGAAGAAGAAGAAGAGTTTGGATTTGATATCCCGCTTCATCACTACCCGAAGGAGTCTCAAAGTGGCTCACATTCTCCTTTCCCTTCCTCCCCCACAACAAACACTCTGTGAGGTGAGTGGGGCTGAGAGACTTCAGAGAAGTGTGACTAGCCCAAGGTCACCCAGCAGCTGCATGTGGAGGAGCGGAGACGCGAACCCGGTTCACCAGATTACGAGTCTACCGCTCTTAACCACTACACCACACTGGCTTGAAGTAGCAAATGGAAAATCTTCTTTGGCAATCCCTCGTAGCCGAGTAAGATTGTCTTCCATAAACACAGTCTTAACAATGAGTCCGTAAGTGACTGTGGAGGCCAATTTTGGATCCGCACGTCCCTCTACAGTGGGGACATAGGTTTCCGGGCGGGAGTTGATCACGGTGTGGATTTGCCAAGCGTGCCTTCCTCTTAGCACATTTCTCCCTTGCGTCCTGAGTTCAAGTGTCTTCAAAGCCCATGACACCTTTGGTAAAGGCTGTTCTCCAACTGGAGCGCTCTCAGGCAAGTGTTTCCCAATTGTTAGTGTTTATACTACTTTTTTTTTTTTTTAGCTTTGCCTTGAGACAGTCTTAAAACCTCTCTTGTTGACCACCAGCATTACGCTTTCCATTTTTAAGTTTGGAATAGAGTAGTTGCTTTGGAAGACGATCATCAGGCATCCGCACAACATGACCAGTCCAACAAAGTTGATGCTGAAGAATCAATGCTTTGACACTGGTGATCTTTGCTTCTTCCAGTACAGTGGTAATAGTTCGCCTGTCTTCCCAAGTGATGTGTTTTGGAGACACCGTTGATGGAATCTTTCGAGGAAAATACCCCACCCTAGATAGTGTAGATTGCCTTGTGGGCATTCACAGTTGTGATCGGGGACACATCCCAGGTTAAATGAACCCAGTTGATGCAGGCACAACCTCAGCTTTCTAACCTGCTGGGAAATTAGTGGTTTCAACTAGTAAGGGAAAGAACTGAATTATTTGGCAGTTCTGGCTTTATTAATGCAGTTCATTAGAAGCATTTCTCGCTCCTCCCCACCCCAACCCCCCCACCTCCGCCACTTCCTGTGCATGGGAATCAACAATTATTCACCAATTTCTCTGAAGCCATAAGCCATGTATTATTTATTTTATTTATTTAATTCACTTCCTAGCCACGTTGCAAAATATTTTCTTTTCTCCAAGCTATGCATGAATATGAAATAAGAACAGTGTAAAACAGGCATCAGAATTCACAGTTTAGATACGGAAAGAGAAAGGGATGTGCCGTTATTTTTCAAGGAGGGAGGTGCCTCTCAGATCACCTGGAATCCTTTTCAATCAACGATGCCAGAAACGGAACATACACACACCCCATACATTTTAAGCATGTTTCAAGCCTGTGACACTTCGCAAATAACCCTGGGAACTGTAGTTTAGGAGTGCCGGGAATTATAGCTCTGCAAGTGGTAAACTACAGTTTATTTGCAGAAGGTTGTGTGCTTTAAATGCACGGTATCTACACAGTCTTAGACTCATGAATGAGTTGTTGTTGTTTTTTGTTTTTTACCTGTGCACAGTGCATAGAAACCTCCTCCTCCTTAACATACTTAAGAGGTCAAGCTCCTAACTGTGCTTAAAATGAAGGGGGGGGGAAGCTCCCCAGAACAAAAATAATGACTGCTATTATATTTTTCTCATGAAAACTGTCCAATAGCCAGTCATGAAAAATGTGTTTTAACCATGGAACATTTCCATTTTGCTTAATTGTCCTGAATAGCCGGTGTCAGAATTTGCTTTCGAGGGCCAAGACAAACATTGAGCAAAGGGATCAAACCGTACCAAGGGAGAGTGAATTGACTGTGATACTGACTGACTTGCTCAATGATCTTGGCCGAGAAATCCAGCTCATGTAGACATTGGCAGTGCTCCACAAACAGCTTTCTGCAGAGCTCTTTTTTTCTCCGAGTCCATTCCATAAGAAGTTGTGGATGTAGCAGTTGAGGCGCTGGGCTTCTGAAGCTGAGGATTTGGGCATCCTTCGTTTGGGCGATCCCAGGCCAAAGAAGACAATTGAGTACGGAGATCTTGCTCACTTTTGTTTTCCTGTTTAAAACATGCCCCCAGATCTCTCCCAAGACATTTTGCTACCTGAGATGGTTCAGACTACAAGGGGATAGTCATGTTCTTTGGGTATCTAAGCAAGGAAATCCCACATTGGCATCTCCTTCCTCCTTGGCTGTGAAAAAACTTTGCGACACCCTAAACCATCTGCCCAGAGGTCCCAGGTATATTTGTTGTTGTTTAGTCATGTCCGACTCTTGGTGACCCCATGGACCAGAGCACGCCAGGCACTCCTGTCTTCCACTGCCTCCTGCAGTTTGGTCAGGGTCAGGGTCTTTTCCAGGGAGTCTTCTCTTCTCATGAGGTGGCCAAAGTATTGGAGCCTCAGCTTCAGGATCTGTCCTTCCAGTGAGCACTCAGGACTGATTTCCTTCAGAATGGATCGGTTTGATCTTCTTGCAGTCCATGGGACTCTCAAGAGTCTCATCCAGCACCATAATTCAAAAGCATCAATTCTTCGGCAATCAGCCTTCGTTAAAGAGAGAACCATAGACATGTAGCATGACCAGCTCTGAAATCCTAACCCCACTTACCTGGGAGCAAAATGACAGAGCAGAAGCTCCCAGGTGCTCTGTCAGGGATCTGACCTCACGCAAGGCTCTTGAGACGGGGAAGGAGGGATGGAGGGAAGTGCAGCCTCTCCTGGGAAGCAGTTCTGAGTTCAGCGGGGATAGTAAGGGAAGCCCCAGTGGTGAGGAGCAGGAACTGCCAGGCAGTGTGATGGAGCTGAGGGCCAGAGATGCTGACAGAGCCCTAGCTCCACCTGAGTGGGTTGCAGAGCAAAGCGGTCAGCTACTTCCATCGCTCCAGCTGCGTAGGGGGGGAAGCATAAGGAAAGGAGGCGACGCTTTGGAATTCCAAAGCTTTTATGTTGGGGGAGGAACCGGCGAAAGCCACTCCCGGATTCTGGAACTGACTCAAGCAGACATGAATCTTAAACGCTCCTATGTACATAGTCTGTAAATAAAGTATTAGCTTTAGAAGAACGGATGTTTCTGGCTCTTTACTCTCGAGGAGACAACCCCGAGCCCTTACATGCTCTTTGCTCTGTGCCATGCCGACCGTTCCATTAGACAAAATGAGGCAATTGCCTCAGGTGGCAGATGTTGGGAGGTCAGCAGCAGCACACCTGGGACATTTCTCCGAGCTCTCCCCCCAAACATTCCCCTCTGCTGGAGATCAAAACTCAGTGTACCACAGGCCTTGCATCCATCTCCTGCTGTCCTCAGGTGCACTAGAAGAACATTCCCCTGCAATCAGTGTTGAAGTCAGATTCAACTGCCATTCCATTCAGCTTCTGTACACGGGATCAGAGGGGTACCAACTTCTCCCTAGCCTCAGGCAGCACAATTCCTTGAGCCGGCCCTCTCTCTGAGCAACTGGGGGGGGGGGCTCCGTTCCAAAGTTTCTGATGCCCTTCCCCACATCTGCCTTCCCTCGCTTCACCCCCCGATTTGACAGGAGCCAAGCAGAGGAAATATAATTTGTCACCTTCCCCCGATTCCTGTGCCTGGGAGGGCACACTAGGAAAGCACACATAAAACATTGATATCAGTAGTGATTACTTAGCCTTCTTTATGCATCGTAGAGTTTCATAGACGTTGAATAATAGATTCTGATTCGTAATGGCCTTTGCAGAAAGGCATTTTTCACTTCTCCTCCTCTCGTTCTGCTCCCAGGTGGCGCGGGGCGGTGGTTGTTTTTATTAGCAGGGAAGCTTCAGCTAACCTTAGTGTGGCTGGCAGAGGCTGAGGCCCACTGAGGTCACTAGCCATGATGGCTCCCTTTCTGCCTCCACGGTTGGAGGCAGTATTCCTCCGAATTCCATGAATTTGCTGTTATGCTTGGGTTCTGTTTGGGAGCTTGCCACAGACTGTCTGGCCACTGCGATGCTGGACTGGAGGAGCCACTGCCCTGAAGCAGGAGGGCTCTTGGTGTGTTCTGGTGGTTCAATGTGGGCAAAGTACTTTGGCTAGGTGGTGAGCAAGCAGACCAGAGATGAAGGCCCGTATGGTACTGCCGAGGGAGAGATCAGCCCCTTCGCCCCCACCATGTGTTAGTGCTGACCTTGAAAGCCCTAAACGGCCTCGGTCCAGTATACCTGAAGGAGCGTCTCCACCCACATCGTTCTGCCCGGACCGGACACTGAGGTCCAACTCCAAGGGCCTTCTGGCGGTTCCCTCACTGCGAGAAGTGAGGTTACAGAGAACCAGGCAGAGGGCCTTTTCGGTGGTGGCATCCTCCCATCAGATGTCAAGGAAATAAACAACTACCAGACTTTTAGAAGACATCTGAAGGGAGCCCTGTTTAGGGAAGCTTTTAATGTTTAATAGACTATTGTATTTTAATATTCTGTTGGAAGCCACCAACAGAAACCCAGCCAGATGGGCGGGGTATAAATAATAAAATTATTATTATTATTATTATTATTATTATTATTATTATTATGTGTGGGAAGGCATATGCAAACTGTATGCAAATCAGTTTCCTCCCTCATTGGTCCTCTTTTTTGCTGATGCATCAACGGCCAACTTACCAGAGCATACAGAGCCATACTGTGCCCGCCCCCTACTTCCTCTCTGCATGTCTAAATGACACCCGTTTATATTAAATGCGGAAAAGGGAGCTCTTAAAGACATCTGCTTTTTCTCCAAACAATTTTAAGTGCTATGATCTTAAAGTGAAATAACTTTACTTGGTTCATTTATTTTATTTCCCTGGCTCTCCGAAGCAAAAGCCGCCTTCCCCTTTTTGAGAGGAAAGGCATGACGTATTTTAGCACAGACACGTCCCCATAAAACAAGGACATTGAGAAGCAGCCTTAAAACTTTTTTTGGAAGTGAAATCTTGTAACACGCTACCTGATTGTCTGTACTAAATGACAGGGAAGTCCTAGGAAAGACGCACTGCCAGGGCCGGCGCGTCCATTTAGGCGAACTAGGCAACTGCCTAGAGCGCCAAAATGGAGGGGGCGCTGGCCAGCCTGCCCCCCGCCGCCACCCGGTGCCGCCCCAACCAGCAGCGGAGCAAGCAGGTTGGGGCGAAAACCGCGGCGGCGAGGGCGCCAAAATGGAGGGGCGCTGGCCAGCCTGCCCCCGCCGCCGCCGCCCGCCACTGCCCCAGCCAGCGGCGGAGCAAGCAAACCGCGGTGGCGAGGGGCACTCGGCAGGGCAGGGGGTGGGGCACCGCTCCGCAACGTGCGTCATACGTAATGACGTCACGTGGCCCGCCCCCTCGCCTAGGGCGCCAAAATTGCCAGCACCAGTCCTGCGCACTGCCCAGAATTTATTCACCGCAGGACTTAGGAGCATTTTGCAGGTGAAGGAAAGATGGAGAAAGCATAGAATCATAGAATCATGGAGTTGGAAGAGACCACAAGGGCCATCCAGTCCAACCCCCTGCCAAGCAGGAAACACCATCAAAGCATTCCTGACAGGTGGCTGTCAAGCCTCTGCTTAAAGACCTCCAAAGAAGGAGACTCCACCACACTCCTTGGCAGGTAGAGAAGCAGGTAGAGAAAAGTCCCCGCCCCCTCTCTCATAATACTAGAATGCATGGGCATCCAATGAAGTCGAATGTTGGGAGATTCAGGACAGGTGAAAGTAAGTAATTATTCATGCATTGCATAGTTAAACCACGGAACTCATTCCCACAGGAGGCAGTGATTGTTGGTTGCTTTTTCTGAGTCCTGCAGAGTAATGCAGCGGTTTCAGCCCAGGTGATGAAGTTGACATCACACACAAGGCTTTGAAGACGACTCTATACTTGCAGGATGGCAACTATTAACAGGCAGTAGTGTTTATTAACAAGCAGGGACGTGGGTGGCGCTGTGGTCTAAACCACTGAGCCTCTTGGGCTTGCCGATCAGAAGGTCAGCGGTTTGAATCCCCGTGACGGGGTGATCTCCCATTGCTCTGTCCCAGCTCCTGCCAACCTAGCAGGTCGAAAGGACGCCAGTGCAAGTAGATAAATAGGTACCGCTGTGGTGGGAAGGTAAACGGCGTTTCTGTGTGCTGCTCTGGTTTCGGTGTTCCGTTGCACCAGAAGCAGCTTAGTCATGCTGGCCCCATGACCCGGAAAAACTGTCTGCGGACAAACGCCGGCTCCCTCGGCCTGTAAAGCGAGATGAGCGCCGCAACCCCAGAGTCATCTGTGACTGGACCTAATGGTCAGGGGTCCCTTACCTTTAGTATTCATGCATATCAAGTCCAATACAATGCATTTGTCTCCCTTGAGCCCAAGAGAGTCTTTTTTGCCGCTTGCTTCCAAAACTCCTTCGTAGTAGTGCATAAGTTATCAGTCCATTGCCAGTGTGGTGTAGTGGTTAAGAGCAATAGACTCGCAATCTGGTGAACCGGGTTCGCGTCTCTGCTCCTCCACATGCAGCTGCTGGGTGACCTTGGGCTAGTCACACTTCTCTGAAGTCTCTCAGCCCCACTCACCTCACAGAGTGTTTGTTGTGGGGGAGGAAGGGGAAGGAGAATGTCAGCCGCTTTGAGACTCCTTAGGGTAGTGATAAAGCGGGGTATCAAATCCAAACTCCTCTTCTTCTTCTTGTCTGACCTGACAATCTCCTCGGGATGCAGTGTCTGCCTGGAGTTTCCATGCTCAGCAAAACAATGGCAAAACAAAACTAGCCAACGTGCAACTCCCAACCCTCCTTCCACTACCTAAGACGCACCCATGCTCACTTTTAAAAGGACTTAACAAATTGGCAAGGCAATGATTCAGCTTATCCGTGACCTTAACAGGAGTCACAAGATTTTGCAGCTGTTACATAACTTTGGTTCCGATCCGAAGGCAGAACGTGTAGCTCTTCTGCAAGAAACACTCGGTTTGGGTTTGGCGGTTCTCTCTTTGTTTCCCTTCGTCTTAAAAATATATCTGACTGAGCTATAAATACCTCGCTTGAAAGGAAAGTGAGGCGTCATGCCAGGGAGGGGAAGGAAATAAAGCGTTGGTGGTTTGTACTGAATCATGCTCTGCCATAATAAATATTACGAATGAGTGGGGTTTCCCCCATGTATTTGCAAGCCAAGGCTGGATGCTGTTTCAAAAGGAGAGTTGCAAATGAAACCAATAGATCGGCTTCAAGTCATACCCGGGAGACAACTTTCCCTTTCCCCCGGAATGTTTGCTGCGTATGTTCCCCATCTGTTGAAAACAACAGACCACTTCAAACCCTGACATGTATATTACATCCCGTTCACATTGTTTTGATTATTACATTTTTGAAAGCAAACACACACACTGTGGAATCCCAGATACCAAAGAATTCTCCATGTACCACTTTTTCCATGTCCGGAACTATTTCAAGCAAGGGAGCCTAGGTTCCCTGTGAGCTGCTGCAGACCTGCATGCCCAGCAGGAAAAGCTTATCAATACAAAAAGGTCCTCAGTTGTTTCTGGAAAATACAGATAGAGAATGCCTGTTACAAGAAAAAGCTCTGGGAATTGGGGAAAATTTGTTTTGCTGATGGCATGGATACTAGCCAATCCATGCCATCCGTGGGTGGCTTTTCCTCAAGCAAATTGGAATTCTGAAAATTGCAACCTGGTTCTTCTCTGCCTCTGTCCCACTCCTACATGGTTAATAAAATATTAGCTGATTGAGGTTAATTAATTAAAAAGTGTTTAATGATGTCAAGAAATTACTAAAGATGATATACAAGGAACGCAGGAAGGGAGGACAGGAGGAAGTCAACCCACAATGATAGGCAGGAGGAATAGGTAAAAAAGGATGTATGTTTGTTTTTAGGTTTATTATTGTTGTTTTCTTTTATGTTTGTTGATTGATGTTTTTTGATGTTTGTTGTTATTTGTTAAAATTTAATTGAAAAAATGAAAAAAATAAAATAAAATATTAGCTGATATTTTAGCTAGATTTTAACACATTAATCTAACAATTCCATCAGTTTAAATATTTCAGTCCTATGTTTTTCAAGGTTTACACTGGAAGGGGAAATGGTACATTCGGAGTGAACAGGATATTGTCCGTCTCAACCCAGTAATTCTAACTTGTTTGCCTGTGCACTGCTTTCATAGTGAGCTGGCATGCATATATTTTAGATCAAGTTCTTTCTGTGTAAGCAGACACAATCGTGTGCTTCTAAGGATGCTGAACACTCCCCCCCCCTTCCCTTTTGCAAAATGGCAATAACAGTTACCGGCTGATTAAGGAAAACATTGCTGCGGATCATTTTAATTGATTTGAATGCATGTGTTTTTCCCATATTGGTTTAGTTGGAGGGGTCTATTTAAACAAATAGCACTGTCATTCTGAACCGTAATTAGATAATAAATTAATAGATAAATGGATTAGAAAGTTCACCCACTCCTGCTCAAGGCATAAGAATGAGCTGCTCAGTATTTGCAATGCTAATAAATGGCTTAAGGAATGAACTCGGGAAGAAGGAAGACATGGAAACTGAAAACTAGTGAGGATAACTTTACCATCTCCATGGACTTGGAGATGGTAAATGTCAGACCTGGTTGAAGTTCTAGGAGAAGGAAAATATTTGGGAGATGAAAAGACTAAGGAATAAACCCTACACAATCTCCGGGTCTGGTGTGGTTTTGTCTTTGGTCTGCTGCCTGTTGGAAGACTGGGAAGACTATTGACCTCTGGTGGGGCAAGACCTGTGGGACACAGGAAGATGCCCTCTACTGGGTCAAAACATTGGTCCATCTTTCTCAGGGTTGCCTACGCCACTGGTCTTCAACTGATGGGTTGGGGCCCACACTCGCTCCAAAGCGGGTCACAACAGCAGCACTACCACCCTGCTAACAGGTTAAGAAATGGGACCCCAAATGTATGTTTGGGGTAAAGGTGGGTCCTGGGACTTGTTGAAGGCTATCTGTCTATGCCGATCCATTTCGTCACCACTGGTTGGCAGCAGCTGTTCAGGGTTCCAGACAGGGAGTCTCTCCAAGAGCTATCTGGAGATGCCAGGGTTTGAACCCGTGACCTTCTGCATGCAGAGCAGATGCTCTGCCACTGAGCTCTATACACTCCTGTGATGGCAGCAGAGGAGGCATCAGCAATAGCTCTCCCTCTTCAAGTCTGGACCTCTCTACAGTGGTACCTTGGTTCTCAGACTTAATCCGTTCCGGAAGTCCGTTCCAAAACCAAAGCGTTCCAAAACCAAGGTGCGCTTTCCCATAGAAAGTAATGCAAAATGGATTAATCCGTTCCATACTTTGAAAAACAACCCCTAAAACAGCAATTTAGCATGAATTTTACTATCTAACGAGGCCATTGATCCATAAAATGAAAGCAATAAACAATGTTCTGCAGTCACACAATCAATCAATTAATCAGGAGCTGAACTGGGTTCCACACAGTCACAAAAACAAAACAAAAAGAGCCGTAAAAACAAAAACACAAAGTAAATAGCAAAAACAGACAGACCTCAGCGTAATTGGAAGCATAACACTCAAAATGGAGGTGTGACACTCAAAACGGAGCATGTTCGGCTTCCGAAAAAAGTTTGCAAACCGGAACACTTACTTCTGGGTTTGCAGTGTTTGGGTTACAAGTTGTTTGAGGACCAAGGTACCCCTGTATCCAGCGTCATAAACAAAGAGCTTCCAATGACTCCTGAAATGCCACCACCTGGGACCATCAAATTGTAGCCTCATAGAAAGGTTAGAAAAAGAAAATCTAGTCTACATTTTTTTTATATAACAGCCTGCTTACTATGTCAGCAACGTTTTCATAGCTCTTATGGTTGGTTGGAAAAGAGCCGTTCCAGCGCCATCAGAGAGAAATCTGGAAAGGGTTTAATTTCCATCCTATCGGGGTCAAGTCTCCACGAAGTCTCTTAACAAGCCAAGCCTGTCGTTACACCCCTCCCCCCACTCCCCTTGACTTTTACCATTAATAGTCTGATTAGCAACCGCTTGGGAGCAGAAACGTCCATTGTGCAGAACACAGAAATTATGTTTCATCAGACATCGCGAAGCTCATCATTCATGTCATTGAAACCTTGGTGGAATGGAAGTACTTGAGAATATATTAGAGGGAGCAATCACAGTTTGCTCTTGGGGTGGGCAGCGCGACCTATAAGAGGTCCTTTGTATTTCCTCCGCTTCTAATATCTGCGATCGTTGACTTTTACCTCTGCCATTGTTCCGCTTAATTGTGACTCTTCCCTTGCCTACAAAGAAAGGGGGCGCCCCCTCTTTGCTTTCTGACTCCGACAAGCTTAGGATCTGTTTTGTGTGTGGCTCAGCAGTTGGAATGTACGGAAGTGAGAGCTGGACTATAAAGAAGGCTGATCGCCGAAGAATTGATGCTTTTGAATTATGGTGCTGGAGGAGACTCTTGAGAGTCCCATGGACTGCAAGAAGATCAAACCTATCCATTCTGAAGGAAATCAGCCCTGAGTGCTCACTGGAAGGACAGATCCTGAAGCTGAGGCTCCAAGACGTTGGCCACCTCATGAGAAGAGAAGACTCCCTGGAAAAGACCCTGATGTTGGGAAAGATTGAGGGCACAAGGAGAAGGGGACGGCAGAGGATGAGATGGTTGGACAGTGTTCTCGAAGCTACTAACATGAGTTTGGCCAAACTGCGAGAGGCAGTGAAGGATAGGCGTGCCTGGCGTGCTCTGGTCCATGGGGTCACGGAGAGTCGGACACGACTGAACGACTGAACAACAACAGCAGTTGGAAACCCACAAGGCACCTGTACTTGGGGGATACGGCTGTGAAATTGTTGGACTTCAAGGGACGATTGGGTTTTAAGTCGGCTTAGTAGCTGGGTGATGACGGCCTGCAGCTCTCGCAATGACATCCGTGCCCCTCGGTCTCAAAAGGGATGGGGAAATAGAAAATTGAATGACACACATTTTTCGCCTCTTATGATGTCCTTTCTCTGTCGGTCTGGTAACGCAGATTAATTTAATCAGGGTGTGTGCCTTAAAACAAATATTAAATGTACTTCGTGTCTCTCTCTCTCTCTCTTTATCCTCCATTTCTAGCGGGCTGACCCTGATGTTAATCAAGAAGGGTCTTTTTGCACCTTCTCCCTGCTATCTGCAAAGTTTTGCATAATGTAATAGAGTCGGCTGATAGACTACAGCCCAGTGCTCCGAGATGGAGGGCTGGGGGGGGGGGTATCTTTTCGAGGAAGAAAATAAAAGCTTGAGTATGTGCGTGGTGGGAGGGAGGGAAATTTTGATCAGGGCTTGGTCTCCTGAATCAGAATGACAGCTGGCTTCATTGGATTTCAGCAAAGCAATAAAAAGGGGGGGGAAAGAAAAGCCCAAACGGTGGAGCCCATTGTGAATAAATTGCTTGCTTCTCTTCATGCATAGCCATGTCTGTTGCGATTTTGTTCGTAATTTCTTTTCTAATTGTGTAAGTTACTTCCCATGAAATTCTATACAAGGAAGCGTTCGGCTGGGCATTGTTCTCGTGTTCAATTTAAGACATATGTTCTCCTGCAGATTGTGTAAATCAATACATTTTCCCGGCACAAGACCCGTGTTCAGAAACGGCCAGCGGCTTGTAGGGCCCCACAAGCGGAAGTTCTTCAACACCACAATTGTTGCAGTGGGCATTGTTGCACCACTAGAGTACTATTATTATTATTATTATTATTATTATTAATTTAAGTCTCTATACCGCCCTTCACCTGAGGATCACAGGGAGGTTTACAATATAAAAACACAAAAGTACACAACATATGTACCAAAACAATGCTCCCACGGTTTAAAAGAAATGAAAGCAGAAGGCAGGTCTCTGCCCCAAGGAGTTTACAATCTAAGCTTAGTCTATGGTAGTGATGTCCCTAGACAGGTTTCCCCTCCTCCGATCTGTCATTTATTTTAAAGTCAGTATATAGCCCTCGTGGAATAAAAGTTAGGGGCAAAATGTACAGGTACCTTCCAAGGGATAAATGTGAAATAAGAAATGTGATGTTGCCAAACTGCTATTAGGCAGCAACTCTGTGTGTGTGTGAACAATATTGTCTGATCTCCTCTAGGGTTGGGCGATATATTGTCCAAAACCCTTTGTCCTTGTCATGATACTGGTTTCATAATCTCTGACCTGGCAATATATTGAAAATCACGATGTGTGTGTGCTATGCAAAAATCACAATGCAGGAAAAACCGTGAAGCCAGCCAGTTCCTCTACATAAGGTCCAGTCCATTAGGTCCAGTTGCGGACGACTCTGGGGTTGCGGCGCTCATCTCGCTTTATTGGCTAAGGGAGCCAGCGTACAGCTTCCGGGTCATGTGGCCAGCATGACTAAGCCGCTTCTGGTGAACCAGAGCAGCGCACGGAAACGCCGTTTACCTTCCTGCCAGAGTGGTACCTATTTATCTACTTGCACTTTGACGTGCTTTTGAACTGCTAGGTTGGCAGGAGCAGGGGCCGAGCAACGGGAGCTCACCCCGTCGCGGAGATTCGAACCACCGACCTTCTGATCGGCAAGCCCTAGGCTGTGTGGTTTAACCCACAGCGCCACCCGAGTCCCTTTACATAGCTCCATCCTTATTTCAGACATCATGAATATATCAGTATGTCGGAATGTTAAGCTGGCGACAGTGCTTTTTTTCTGGGGGGGACGCAGGGGTACCCTAAACATTTTGTGAATCTTTGTACTATATTTACTTTTCCATTTACTATATTTATTTTTACCGATTTGAACTATAAAATGGTGATTTTCTTGAGTCCAAATGAGAGTACCCCTAAACATTTTTTTGGGGGGGGGGTATATCACTGGCTGGAGATATATCACAATGTTAAAAACCAGGTATCGCCCAGCCCTAATCTCCACAAACAGGTCCAGCAGTACATAGATGACTTTTCACGTTAGGCTTACGGATGTCAGGGGTGGCAACATACGCCAAAGCAGCTATTTTGTGACTGCCGCCCCCCCAGCGCTCTCTCAAAATTCAAAATGTGTTCACCTGTCCAAAAAGGGTTGGCAACTCTTGTCACAGGACATAATTACTGCTCGCAGGACACAGAAGTTAAGCCCAGGTGCCTTAACTTGCAGTTTCCTTCCTCCATCTCCTCATTACAGTATGGGCTGACTATCGGAGATGCAAGGGACTCATTGCGTGTCGAGGTCCCCCAAAACCACCCCTCAAATAACTCACACATCAGACAGAATTTTGTTTTGGTTTTTGGCATGATTTTGGCCTCAACTTTATTAAAATACAAATAATGTGAGTGGTTGCTTAGGCATTGGTTAAGACTATCTGTCCCACAGAGGACAGAACTGACGACCATCAGTAAGGGGGAAACACTCTGGAGAGATAAAGGGAGCCGGGTGGTCTGACCCTCCTCTCTCCCCACAGGCTCCCAGGGCTCTTGCACGGCCCTGGCCCCCGACCGGGGGTTCGGACAAAAAGCATATCGAGTCCCTGGATTCCTTTAACGGAATTCCCCGTACACCAGCGTCAATTGGAGGGGCAGACACAGTCAATCATAACCCCTCCTCCAACCAACATAATAACCAATGCCTAACCGCCAACCTTACAAGTTGTGACTATTTGCTACGCAGTAGGCAAAAACCAGGTGGCACCAGCCAATCAGCCACATGGAAAAATTCCTACCAGGCCCCTGCCCCAACAGCAGACGACCCCATGACAGGCATAGCAAGGTCAACACAGAGGCCTAAAATATAGGGAAGGAGGGCGGGTGCTCCGAAGCACGCAGCCAAGAGGGGGATCACGTTGCACACCAACCATTATATATACGCTGGGCTGTCCATCATCAATTTGCAACATACAAATCTCCCCAACAACACCCTGGGTCCAATCACAGCAGTGGCCATCTAAACGTTCATGCCCAGCACCAGAGGGGTGACTTGTTGGCCCCCACCGACTTGTTGGAGAAGAGAAGGTTAAGGGGTGATATGATAGCCATGTTCAAATATATAAAAGGATGTCATATAGAGGAGGGAGAAAGGTTGTTTTCTGCTGCTCCAGAGAAGCGGACACGGAGCAATGGATTCAAACTACAAGAAAGAAGATTCCACCTAAACATTAGGAAGAACTTCCTGACAGTAAGAGCTGTTCGACAGTGGGATTTGCTGCCAAGGAGTGTGGTGGAGTCTCCTTCTTTGGAGGTCTTTAAGCAGAGGCTTGACAGCCACCTGTCAGGAATGCTTTGATGGTGTTTCCTGCTTGGCAGGGGGTTGGACTGGATGGCCCTTGTGGTCTCTTCCAACTCTATAATTCTATGATTCTACATGCTCACCATGAAGGAGAACACGCTATATGGGAACTATTCGATGGAGGGAAGCTGCTCTGCCACTGAGGGAATGAACTTACAGCAGCATTGCTAGATGTGCACATATTTCAAAGTCAGGCTTGTTGAGATCCGTGGGGTTTTGCTTTCGAGTAAACATGAGTTGAGATGCAGCTGGGAATTTAGCTTTGGTGTGTGTGTGTTTAGGAGGGTGGGAGGTTGTATTTTTTAATGAGATTAATGCAGGTCAGGCTGTCGTTGTGTCATTGTGCACCTACCAGTTCGCTTCAGAAGGACGGATCCTGAAGGTCGTTTTACTTAACTGTTCCATCAGGGTGGGGGGAAAGAGACACTTGATTTTGATCGAGTGTAAACAATAAAAAATAAGGTGTTGTATCTACAGAAGTCCAGACAGTAGTCCTTTCTCATTCCATCAGGAAGCTTTTCAGAATGGAAATGCAGAACAAAAGGTTTTATCTGGCTGATAATTTAGCCCCGGAGGACTTTGGAGATATGACGCAGCTTCACATTTGGCAGATACATCCAAGTCCTTTTGCCTACAGTTTCGCAGCAGATCAGATGAAAAACAGAATGAGACTTTAGAGGAATGTTGCATGCATTTCAATGATGGCAAGATCAGACAGTCCATCCTAAATGAATTTTCTACTGATTTTTTGCTGTTGTTCTTTTTTCTAAGGGCATGTAACTAGGGGCTCCTCCAGACAATCTGTTTATTGCGCTTTTGTCCTGCCTTGCTTGTGCAATGCTTACACAGAGGTTAGATCAGTGCCAGGTTTATGTATAAGCAAAACAAGCTATAGCTTTGGGCCCCACTCTCTTGGGGGCTCCCCCAAAAAAATTTGAAGGGAAAAAAACAACTGGATGTACATTTCCAAAATATAAGATAAAAAAAAATAAAAATAAAACCTACATACAGCAACCGTGTTTGTGTTGTATTGTGTAGGCTCCTATGATGTAAGTCATGGGCCCCGCCTGCTAGCCTGCTCCCTAAAATATCACTGGTTTGCTCCTTTCTATATATAGGGTGCCTACATTCTGCATGGACTGGTTGCATGGCAACATGGGCAAATGGCTTTAGATACCTATTAGGTCCAAAAATTACCATATAGCATATATTCAACACAAAAAACAGTGACAGTTCGTTGTTGACAAAGGACAGCTGGACATATAAAGGGCCCTATTCCCTTCAGTAGCTTAGGGCCTCATCAAGCCTAAATCTGGCCCTGGGTGAGATTACACCCGGTCTTTTTCGAACATTTGCACTAATACGCTTGTGCAGAGGCTGTGTGGCAATGTGCATCCATCCTGATTTACTTTTGGGTGTTTGCATGCCTTCCTGGGAGAGCCAGTGTAGTGTAGTGGTTAAGAGTGGTAGATTTGTAATCTGGTGAACTGGGTTTGCGTCTCCGCTCCTCCCCATGCAGCTGCTGGGTGACCTTGGGCTAGTCACACTTCTCTAAAGTCTCTCAGCCCCACTCACCTCACCGAGTGTTTGTTGTGGGGGAGGAAGGGAAAGGAGAATGTTAGCCGGGAAAGGTCCCCCACACCTGCACTGGGGGTGACAAGGGTGCTTTGATCCACAATTATTGTGCAAACCTAACATTTCCCCCTGCTCGAACCTCTCCTGCAAAATATTTAGAGTCTGGAGCCATTATAGTCATGGACCGTTCCATTTCCGACCTGCATCATCTCTGCATGTGTTCAATCATAAGGACGCTTCCTTTATTGTTTTATCTTATTATGTTCTCTCTGTCCTGTTTCTGACTAATCCCTAATTAGGGGCGAAACGAATCTGCGCAAAAATTGGCATTTGGATATTTTTCAAAGTGTATTCTCATTTAAGATACACTTTTTTATTTTGTTTTTGCTCTTCTTCATCACTTTTCATCAGTGCTGTTAGATTCCAATGGAACTCTTTCAAGTCCCACCTGGAAATAAAAGGCATTGACTGATTTCAAAATTCCTCCAGTTTAAGATGAAAATTTAACGTATTGGTATCGAATTCCAAAAACACAGTCTAATATGCAAGCTACATTGGACCCTTCAGTGCTAATTTATATTGCTCTTTTGAAATCTGGAAACTTTGGATAAGGAAATAGAAGATAGGCTCAGGTGATATAAACAGCTTACATTTCTGCAAACCGCTTGGAGATATTTTTTTACAACCAAGCAGTATATAAATCTTATGATAGATAGATGATAGATAGATGATAGATGGATGGATAGATGATAGATAGATAGATAGATAGATAGATAGATAGATAGATAGATAGATAGATAGATAGATGACAGATAGATATAGATAGATTGATGATAGATAGATAGATAGATAGATAGATAGATAGATAGATAGATAGATAGATGATAGATAGAACTGAAACCCAGCAAATGCCTTGGTGAAATCCTGATCTTGCAGTAAAGGGGTTCAAGGTCCATCCTAGGGCAGGGGTAGGCAAACTAAGGCCCAATCACCTTCTCAATCCAGTCCGGGAATCAGTGTGTTTTTACATGAGTAGAATGTGTCCTTTTATTTAAAATGCATCTCTGGGTTATTTGTGGGGCCTAGGAATTTGTTCATTCCCCCCCCCCAATATATATATATATATATATATATATATATATATATATATATATATATATATAGTCTGGCCCACCACATGGTCTGAGTGATGGTGGACCGGCCCACAGCTGAAAAAGGTTGCTGACCCCTGTCTTAGGGTTTGTCCCCTTCCAAATGCCTTTGTCTGATTTTTTTTATGCCCTACTACGCAAATAGAAAAGCTACCTAGAGTGGGTTAAATATTAATACAAATAAGATTTAGCATAAAAGGAAAAAGGGATGGGCAGGGAAAAGGAAAACAAGCAAACCCAGACTCTGAATTATTGATGGTTCTGGGGTCACGAAGAGTCGGACACGACTAATTGACTAAACAACAACAAATAACAACTAGCTGGGATGGAAGTAGTTGCTTAGAGTTAATAGATCTAGAGAAACAGCCTGGGTGACCCAGCCCTCCTGAAAGTTACTGTAAGGCAGCCTGAAGATGTTGGCGTTACAGGATGTGGCCTAGCTAGAATGTACTGCTTTTTTGTTACTCTGGTCCCCGCCGACAGGCTCACATTATAAATAAGAAACCAGTATTGCGAGTTTGCAGGATGAGAGTGTTAATTCCTGTGTCAAGAGGAAGCCAGCGTGGGGAAGAATTAACCTCCTGCGGTAAAATTGCTCTGCAACTGATATCTGCAGCCGTTTGCAAAATGAAATAAATGGATGTGTGTGCACAGGAATGCACAGAATCGCAAGGTAGGGCTGGGAAGGAATCCGACCAGAATCCCCAGAGTGATGCTGTCAGTCAGCACAGACAGTATTGAGCTCGGTATATTTTCTCGTGTTCAACTTGGAAAGTTCGGTACAAAAGGCAAAAGGAACTGGGAAGAGGAATGAAAGCAAGAAAGAGGAAATTGCAAAGGTAGATCAAAGATTATTTATGTACGCCACAACAGCGGCAATAACTTTATTAGCCCAAAGGTGGAAATTGCAAGAATTACCAACGATTGAGGAGTGGCAGACGAAGATGATGGACTAAGCGGAATTAGAATCCGGAACCAAGATGACCAAAAATTTCAAAGAGACTGGAGTAAATTTATTTGGTATATGAATAATTACTGTAAAAATGTGAAGACACTAGCGAGGCTGAAATAAACCCTGCAACGGACATTTTTAAAAAAACTTTTTAGACCAAAGAGACAGAGTTGGTTATAAGGATACAAAGGTCAGAAGTCGAAAATTTAAAGTGCGATATAAAGACTTGTTGAAGGGGTGGAGGGAAGTCACAAGCTCAGCAGAGCGCAGGGTATATTTGTTTGTTATTGGAATGTTGGAAATGCTGTGTTAATCCTAAAAATACAAACCCCAGGTGTCCAGGCGAGGGGCTAAAGAGCTGTGTCTTCAGCGGACGACAGAAAATAAATACTTACTTCTACGATTTATATATCCTGTTCTTCCTCCCGGAGGAAAATAATAATAAATTAATTTTAAAAGGGGGAAATAATAAACAATATTCATATTTCATATTCATATTTTGTGCTGTTGGGATAGATTAGGGTAAGACACGTAAAGGCGTGCAACTAATTGATAGGTGTAAAAACAGGATCGCCGGCATTTGAAACAATAACAACACAGAACTGCAAACAGGGAAAAAAGAGCGAATATGCCCCAGAGTCTCACTGCAGCCTGCACATGGCAAAGGCAGAACTGAATTATAGCCACATTACACAAAGAGTCCAGCAATAAGTCCTCTTGTTACTTGCTGGCTGCAGGCCGTGCCGGATAATTGAATTCATTTGGAATAGATTCTCCGTCTCGAATTTGCTGTGGGAGCTAATAGCATCCTGTCTTTCAAATTCGAGGAAAATCCATAGTTGTCTGAGGGCCAAATGAGATGGTACATGGGAGGTGTGTGAACGGCCTGCTGGTTATTTTATTTCATTTTTAATCGAAAATGAGAGTTGAAGGCTGCAATCGAGAGATGGAGGAGTGCAGTGTTAGGAACACAGATGTATAAGCTAGGCACCAAATGGCTCCTTAAACCAGGGTTACCGTTGAAAAAATGGACCATTTTTCGGGCCAGGTGGCTCAAAAGTCGTATTTCTCAGCCATATTTTTGGTTCCTGAAATTCATTCTGGTTGGGCAGATGTTATGTACTGAGTTGAATAGGATCCAGAATGCAGCAGTCTGATTGGTCTGCAGGAGCCACCCAATCCAGCTCAAGGTGGAAGTGAATCCGCAACCTGATTGGCCTACAGGAGTATCCTGGAATTAGCCAATCACGTGGGGCCCATTGTGTAAATAATGTATATAAAGCAGATGTTCTGGGGAAACTTTCATTCCTTGCTGCTATGAGCTGAATAAAGAGCATGAAATCCACACTCGACTCTGAGTATATTTCAGCAGATAAAATATAATGGGTAGAATTCTACAGGGTGTGTTGCTAGTGTGCGAAAACGGTCCAGATCCAAGGATCCCCAGGCATGCACCTCCAGATGGTGGAGACATCAGGCGCCATCTTGGTACCTGGGCATCTTCACTTGGTCACGAGTGGCCGATACCCAGGTGTAAAATGCGCCTGGCGAATTTTGAATGCTGGAAGACATTTGTATGTGTACATGTTGAAAATTCCCCCTACCCAACTGCGTTGCGTAGGCAGCAGGGAAGTCTCAGGGTCCCTGGGGAAATGCAGGGCAAGATATGGGGCCCTTGAGAAAATATATCTTTCCCCATATGAGCAGTGGAGACTGATTCATTTGGCTAGATGTGGTGCTGCCCCATCAACTTCAGCCAGCCCCTACCTGCATTCCTACTTAGAACCCGTTTCAGATGCATCATTTTTCTGGGTTCCAGGGATGGTTGGATAGCAGTGCCAATGCATCCAATTTTGCACAATTAGGGAAAGCCATGTCCTTCCCTGTAAGGTAAACAACCACTGATAATGTGGTAACCGTGCTGGAGGCTACCGGCTAGTAGCCTCTAGATAGTGTGGTGTAGTGGTTAAGAGTGGTAGACTCGTAATCTGGTGAACCGGGTTCGTGTCTCCGCTCCTCCACATGCAGCTGCTGGGTGACCTTGGGCTAGTCACACTTCTCTGAAGTCTCTCAGCCCCACTCACCTCACAGAGTGTTTGTTGTGGGGGAGGAAGGGGAAGGAGAATGTGAGCCGCTTTGAGACTCCTCAGGGTAGAGATGAAGCGGGATATCAAATCCAAACTCTTCTTCTTCTTCCCCCCAAACTGGGCCAGTTTTTAGCTGTCTCGGTGATCCTTTTGGGCTGAAAGGCAGGGATATATATGTGTGTTAATTAATAAATAAAAAATAAGGAACAATTAGCCGACAGGTAATTCTGCCGTGTCTCTGGCTCAGGGAGTGTTTGAATTATTCAGTCCCAGCTGATGCACAAGCAGAGAGCAGAATTGCTGGCCCCCGCCAGCGGCTGCTTAGAAGCAGGAAAGGTCAGAGCTGGGAATTCTGGAGAATCGGGCATGTTTTCTGGGGAAGGAGAGGGATACTTGCTGGGTTCGCAGGGGCTCTTAATTGTTTTATTTCTCCAGGCACGCCACCTTTTTTTTCTCCCAGGCTTGGAAGTGCACCGTTTGGGAATTACGGGGCTGGGTTAACGGTGAGCAACGCTGTCAGTCATTAAGCCTCTGCAAGTCGACCCGTCACCAGGTGGTGCCTGGAAGGAATCTCTCCCCAGGGTATACGGAGCTGCATAATTAAGGCCTTTATGGAGGGTTTTTTTTTTTTTTTTTAAAAAAGAGATGCATCCACAGTTGGTTACAGTTAGAGAAATGATGGCAGATTAGATACCCTGTTGGTTTGTTCTGGTCTGCTGGTTCTTGCTGCTTAGTGGACTCCAGGTGAGGAGAGTCTGTCTTGCGTTTGCTACTTTTATGATGATGACTTCTGCACACCCTCTGCCTACTTGAACATCCTGGAGAATCTCCAGTGTATTTCTTCCCCCTCTCCAAAGGCGATGGGGTCGAATTAAACATGAGAAACGACATTTTTGCTTACTCGCTGTGATTGCAAAGCAGAAAACTTTGACTATTTTTTTTTTTACAATACTGTTGGACATTATCTATTCATTGGAGATATTCTGCCTGCGTCGTGGTGTTCCCTGACCGCAATTCATTACGTTGACTATTTCTTGTTTATGGACTTATACATGCATTATATAATGATGTTTATGATTTGTAAATTTGGGGTTATATTCTAACTGCTAATAATAATACATTTATCATACTTATTAGCCACGTGCTGCAGCTGTATTTGAGCAGATTATTCTGTATTGAAACACTGGGGTTTTGTTTTTGTAGCAATGCTTCTGAATCCCAGTGGCCTTGTTATAAAATCCTGTCTGCTGGTTGGCCACTGTGTTGCTGGACTAGATGATAATAATAATAATAATAATAATAATAATAATAATAATAATAATTTATTATTTATACCCCGCCCATCTGGCTGGGTTTCCCCAGCCACTCTGGGCGGCTTCCAACAAAATATTGAAATACAATAGTCTGTTTAACATTAAAAGCTTCCCTAAACAGGGCTGCTTTCAGATGTCTTCTAAAAGTCTGGTAGTTGTTTTTCTCTTTGACATCTGGTGGGAGGGCGTTCCACAGGGCGGGCACCACTACCGAGAAGGCCCTCTGCCTGGTTCCCTGTAACTTGGCTTCTCGCAGGGAGGGAACCGCCAGAAGGCCCTCGGAGCTGGACCTCAGTGTCCGGGCAGAATGATGGGGGTGGAGACATTCCTTCAGGTATACAGGACCGAGGCCATTTAGGGCTTTAAAGGTCAGCACCAACAATTTGAATTGTTCTCAGAAACGTACTGGGAGCCAATGTAGATCTTTCAAGACCGGTGTTATGTGGTCTCGGCAGCCGCTCGGACGAGCCACTGCTGGTATTATTATTATTATTATTATTATTATTATTATTATTATTATACCACCTTATACTCTTAGATCTCAGGGCAGTTCACAACATAAAAACACAATATAAAAAACACAAAATGCATAATAAACAACTTTTGGTACTTTCACTGGACCTACCTGCTTCCTTGATTGGCTTGAGTGTTAAAGCATTAAGGCATGGATGGGGTGGATATCAAAGCCCCAGTCCATATTTCTTTCTTTTTTTAATGCTTTTTCTTGCATTTTTATTCAGGCATCAAATCAATCAGTTTTTGAGAAAACTGAAGGGGAGAGAATCTGATTTTGCAGTTTAGTACCCATAAAAGCAAATAAAAATAAGTAGAGATGAAAGCATCCGGCTAAACCTATTCAGAACTGTTTCCCTAACCAAGCCAATATCAATTTGCACCCCTTGGTTCATCTTTTGGTTTCTTTTTGCTATTCAGTTTGCTCTTTTCTGCTGCACTACCCTACTGTGAGCTGAGCTCTAACACTTTCCAGCGTTCCAGCTCTCTTAAAGTGTTTAAAACCTTTTTTTTCTCTCTTCTTGTTTTTCAACTCCTTGTTCTTAACAATTCTGGCTGCGCAACTTTGCAACTTTTCCTCTTTCAACTCACTTTCCAGCTCAGTTTATATACATTCTTTTCACCCCTTTGTGAACCTTTTTGTCAATCAGGAGGAGAGCAGATCCACGGATGAGCCACATTGCCACATTCCTAGGACAAACCTTTTGACTCTCCTGTGCAAAATACCCCCTTGTCCTTTTGACTCACCTGCAAAACATCTCGAGCAATGCACCGTCACCTTGTACTACAGCGTGGCGTAAATGTTTGTGGCCTAAAGCTTCGCTTCACCAGATGGCGACAGCTTTATAAATAAATAAATAAATAAATAAATAAATAATGTGATAATCTAAGCAGATCCCGTGAATATAGAAAGAAGTGCTTATATCTTCCAAAGTGAAGCCCAAAAGCAATGAGAGAGAGAGAGAGAGAGAGAGAGAGAGAGAGAGAGAGAGAGGAATGTGTCATGCTATTATGCAAAGCACAAATGAATGCGAGACCTTACTTAATGAATACAAGAGCCTGTTTAAATAAATATAGGATCCAATCAGCGTGGGTGTGACCCACTCCTGACTGCTGATGACTAGTCGTAGCGAAAATGAATAGTTTGTAAATTAAGCACTTGAAAGAGGGCATGTGCTTTCCGTCATAAGCAAGTACGTAGGATGTTACATCCCTTACTATTTTTCTAGTGAAAGATGTGCCACAACTCACCTTGAATGTCTCGCTTGTTCTCTTCTAATGGCAATTGTGCCCACCTGAGAGGTGCCGTAACTGAGTTCCGGTGAGTTCCAGCTGTAAAAAAAGTGGGGGGAGCCTTGCTTACATGGGTGGCTGTTGACAGGAAAATACCATGAAGAAGTAGTAGTAGAAGAAGAGTTTGGATTTGACATCCCGCTTTATCACTACCCGAATGAGTCTCAAAGCAGCTAACATTCTCCTTCCCTTCCTCCCCCACAACAAACATTCTGTGAGGTGCGTGGGGCTGAGAGACTTCAAAGAAGTGTACCTATTTATCTACTTGCACTTTGACGTGCTTTTGAACTGCTAGGTTGGCAGGAGCAGGGACCAAGCAACGGGAGCTCACCCCATCACGGGGATTCGAACCGCCGACCTTCTGATCGTCAAGCCCTAGGCTCTGTGGTTTAACCCACAGCACCACCCACGTCCAATACCCAGATGCAAAGTGCGCCTGTCGAATTTCAAACACTAGTCTAGTCCAGCCCCCTGCAATGCAATTCAGTTTATCTGCTTTTTATATCTGCCTCCCCTTCTTCCCTTGGCTTGATTGGAGCTCTTGTGACAATTTGACATGTTTCTTCACAAGCTAAGCAAAAGTGAAAGTCCATTGCAAGCAGGGCCGGTGCTTCCATTTAGGCCAACTAGGCAACTGCCTAGGGCGCCAAAATGGAGGGGGCGCTGGCCAGCCTGCCCCTCGCCCCCTGCCACCTGCCGCCTCCCCAACCAGCGGCGAAAACCGCGGCGGCGCAGGGCGCCCGGGGGAAGGGGGCGGGGCACCGTACGTCATGCGTAATGACGTCGCGTGGCCCCGCGCCCTCGCCTAGGGCGTGAAAAGCCCTAGCACCGGTCCTGATTGCAAGTACTCACAAGGATCTGTGCAAAGGAGGTGTCGTTTGTTTGTTTTCCTACCTGCAGAGAAAAAGACTAGTCCTAGCCTGAAGCCTGCTTTGAGCACTTATTCTGGGAAGCATAGATGCAAAATTGCTTGCTTCTGGCATAGTGTGGCAGCTAGTTTGAATCTCATCACTGTAGTTAATTTACTATGTTAGCTTTTCCTAGTAACTCTGGTCCCAGATGTTTGGGGCTGCATCTCAGGTTATGGGGTCCGCCCACTCTAGCATCCTGCCCACTCTAAATTTGTTTTCTTTCTGCCGCTGCTTCCAAAACCAAAAACAGTGGGGTCTCGGAGGACTTGAAAAATTTGCCCGGAGGCTGGATGGAGCCCCTGCGTCACCTCTGCCCTAGACTCTCCAATCTGGGGGACACGGGGAGGAAAAACTCCAGGATCACAGATAATGCTTTTCAAATCATACACTTCCCTCTTTTTGTAAATATCAGCTCCAGAGGGATACAAATTGCTTTTCTCACCCTCTCCCTGAACGCAGCATGGAGCTCCACAGCTCTGAAACTTTGGCAAAGTCAGTGTGTGTGTTTCTGCGTCTGCATGCGTTTAAATTGTAAAGGAGTCCAGCTGCTGCCCCTCAGACTTAGGCAACCCTCCACCACCCACCACCCCGCATTTCTGCAATCCATTCGACACATTTCAACACATAAGGGGCTCTCGGTTCCCAGGTGTGATTTTTTGCTAGAATACCTTTTTAAAAACAAAAAAAAAACCACCAAACACTGCTCATCTTACCTTTGTGCGTATTTTAGAATCTCACCTTACCCCTTTGCTTCACACTTTGGGGATTTCATTCAGTTTGAAATAGTGTGGAAGAAACAGCTTTAACTAACTTTGTTTCTTTGGTTAAACTATGCGCCTACTTGTAAAAGTAAAAGTAAAAGGTAAAGGACCCCTGGACGGTTAAGTCCTGTCAAAGGCGACTATGGGTTTGCGGAGCTCATCTTGCTTTCCGGCCAAGGGAGCCGGCGTTTGTCCATAGACAGCTTTCCGGGTCATGTGGCCAGCAGGACTAAACCGCTTCTGGTGCAACAAAACACCGTGACGGAAACCAGAGTGCACGGAAATGCCGTTTACTTTCCTGCCACAGTCGTACAGTGGAACCTCGACTTACGAAGTACTCAACTTACGTATTTTTCGACTTCCGAAAGGGAAAAAGCGGCCGCGCACCTACGAATTTTTCGACTTCCGAAAGGAAATCCGCTTGGATTTTAGATGCGGTTTACTCGACATAAGAAGTTTTAGATGGGGTTTACTCGACTTACGAAGGTTTACATAAGGTTTTCTTATGAATTTTTCGACTTACGTTTCCAATGCATTCCTATGGGAATGCCGTTTTTCGACTTACGAAATTTTCGACTTACGAGTGTGCTTTCGGAATGCATTAAATTCGTAAGTCGAGCTTCCACTGTACCTATTTATCTACTTGCACTGGCGTGCTTTCGAACTGCTAGGTTGGCAGGAGATGGGAAAGAGCAACGGAAGCTCACCCCGTCGCACGCTCTTTCAGACATAGATCCATACAAGTGAGCTGGGTAACGCTCAGATTTGCTGTGTGGGAAAGGCAAGCGGGGACCACGCAACACAGAGACATGTTTAGGACTCTTTCTTGTACAGGACTCGTTTCCTACATGGGTATGCTGTATATGTTGGAAGATTCATTCCCCTGTGTGCAGTCATGGGTTTATTGTCTTACACATGACTGGGTATGTGTTTTCATTCCACAGAGCAGGAAGTGGGAAGTTACGTAGACAGGATGTTTGTCTTACTGTGTTTCCCTGAAGTAGGACTATTGTCCATTGTTCTTTCTCTCTGCTGTCTGATGCTAGAGAGAGAGGGAGCCATGTTGAAGTGCTCCGACTGTGTATATATGTAATAAAGTAGGTTAGCCAACATGCTGGTTGCTGTGGTCTGTTATGCAACTGCGCAAACCTCTGTGGATGCCTAAGAGTGTGTTGATGTCTTCTGGCATCAATCACTGAAATGTCCGGGGGCTGAGGAAGGCTAAGAAGCTCCCGAACGATTGCCCAGGAAGGAGGGAACATGCTAGTCGGGCATGTGTCTCTGCCAGGGTCCTACTTGTGAGTAGGCCATTTTCCTGACAGTATAATCCCATGCACAGTTTGTCCCGTGCAAAGCATATGCTCCTCTAGCAATCCCCATTTAAGATGTGCATCAGTCCTAGTCCAGCATCCCGTTCTCACAGTGGCCAGTCAGATGCACATGGCAAGCACTCTTGCCTCGGAGAGAGACCAGCCTCACATGCCCAAACATGGGGCCTGGAAGCTATTTCCATCGCCAGTCATGGTTTCAAACCTGTCTGTGCGACAACTACCACTCCGTCATGCGGCAACGAATGCTAAAAGTGAACTGTGAATTGTGATGAACAAACATTTGTTCGTACAAATCTATATCCCTTCTCCTTATTTAAAAACAGCAACAACCAGGTGGGCAATATAAAATCTATATATATAAAAATGTTCCCATTGCGTGTTTGTCCGAAACACCCTTGCTGCGTAACCGCTGGACCAAATCGCATCAAATTTGGACACAGCCTTCCATTACCATCTCAAAATAATCTGGCATAATAAAAATTCAGAAAAGCCACACCTATCATACCTAAAATAAAGTTTAAACGCAGAAAAAAAACCTGTCGCAGCTATTACATGTCATCAGCAAAACAGCGCCCTCTAGCGACGGCTATACTGGTACTACAGCTACAAAAGCAAAAAATGGGCGCAGCTATTACACATCACAGCAAAACCTCAGAGCTCCATCGGCCATTTGCAAGCTCATAAACCGGTAATTGAAAAGGGGGGGCGAGAAGAGAGTAATAGAAAAGAGGGGGGCAAGAAGAGGGTAATTGAAAACGGGGGTGGGGACAAAGAAGGGGCAGACGGAAGTTGGACAGGGGAACTTCTAGGCCGGCACTGTCACCACAGCCCGGGTCGCCGCCGTTAACGCCATCAAATGCAGGCCCAGCCCAACCGCCGCCCAGGCCCCTTAGCCACCCCGCCACCGTGAAAGGCAGGCCCCGGCCCTTCTCCACAGCCGCTCACGATGATGCTGTCAGAGCCAGCCTGGGCCGCCCACTGCCCACTTCCCCACCGCAGCTGCCATGAAAGGCAGGTTGGACACCATCCCTACAGCCGCTGTTGGCCCTCTCCTCTCCTACCACCACCCACAGATGCAGCCATCAACACCGCAGCATTCACACATATAGCCGCAGCAAGGCGTGGCCGGGTCAGCTAGTATTATTTAAAAATACAATAAAATATCAGAATAGGAAGTTCAGCAACAATGGTACATGGTCAGATTTTCCGATGCCTGCCTCTTTCTGCCTCTGTAGCCTATTGGCAAAACTTTGCAAGCTAGCACAGTGGCCTGAGCTATAAAGTAGATCAGGGATGGGGAATTTGTGGTGCACCAGGTGCTGCTGCACTCTGAATCCCATCATCCCTGATGTTTGGCCATACTGCCTGGGACCAATGGGAGTTGGGAGTCTATAAGCCCATTTCATATGCACTACTGACTGAACCATCCCAGCTGGAATGTGGCTCTCAGGCTAGAGAAAAGGTTCTCCATCCTTGATGAAGATGCTAAACATTGTGCGTAGTATTTTGAGAAGCAAATGATTTCTCTCTGCACTGCTTGTGACTTTACGCATTTCTCCACGGAAAGAATGCATCTTGTTTACGCCTAAACTGAGTCCTTTTCAGCAAAGTGCATCTCAGCAACTGCTTTCATTTACCATTTCCAGGTGTGTGTCCCCCCCCCTCTCTCCCTCTCTCTCCCCCCCCCTCTCTCTCTCACGCCTTTCAGCCTCAGATACTTTCACACATCCTCTGAAGGCTTCTTGGAACAAGGTGTCAAAGGGTTGGCATGCAGTTGTCAGCAGGTTATTTGTTCCACTTTGGGTGGGTGGGGGTGCGTCCTTGAAAGTGGGAGGGAGACAAGAGAGGGAGAGAAAGAGGGGAGAAGGTGGAAGGAATGAAAGAGGAGAAGGAGGGGAGTACCAGAATTGGATGGACCAAGGCCCAAAACTGGGAGTAGTTGTAAATTCTGGGGTGCAGGTTGTTCGTGGCTATGCCCCTTCTATACCAAGGCTTCCCAAACTTAGCTCTCCAGCTCTTGTTGGACTACAACTCCCATTATCCTTAATTAGCAGAACCAGTGGTCAGAGATTATGGGAATTGTAGTCCAAAAACAGTGGGTGACCCAAGTTTGATAAACCTTGTTCTATGCAGTAAAAATGACCAGAGTGGACATTATAGCTTCAAAACTAAGCCAGTTTTTTGCTCCCCACAACTCTGCTTAAAATCCAGCCTGATGGGAAGCATGCGGAAAGCTGCCTTATTCTGAATCAGACCCATTGTCCATCTAACTTAGTATTGTCTACACTGATTGGCAGCAGCTTCCCAGGGTTTTAGGCAAAGAGTTCACTTCACTTACTCTGTGTGATTTATTGCTGGCTCGCTCCTGACACCTGAGATAGAAAATGATTCTTTGTATATATAAAAGCACACGTGGCTAATCTAGGGGGAAATGGGGCCATATGATATGCATCTGAGGCTTCATTCTATAGGCTGACATGAACCAGCCCAGTAGTTAATTGCAGGACTCCTTTTTATTTGGGATGCAAAGAGAATTTTGGAGTGGGGTGGGGCCACTGTGAGTTTCCGGGGCTCCAGAAAACCTTGTTCAGGCAGTGGGGAGACTAGGAACCCTGCATTCTGACCAGTGCAGAAAGATACGTTTGTAAGTGCAAGAACAGACCATGGGTAAGGATATATAGCCGCCAGTGGTAAACAAAGCAGCAGAACGACATTGGTGGCGTTTGGCTTCGTCAGCATTGCGTGGATGTGATATATGTGGCCATCGGGCGAGACCAAATCTCTCTCTCTTGTACAGATGGAGTTATAGTTGCACTTTGGTCTTCGGGGGACGGGGATCTGAATTAAACAGAGCCCCTTTTAACATGGGAGGGCTTGGGGCTTCATTCATCCGCTTGCTCCGAAACTTCGGGGCCTCACGGATGGGGCCGCAGCGCAAGCTGTGATCAAAACCCTACTGACAAAGAGAGAGAAAGGGGTGAGGTGGGGGGAGCGATGTGCAATTTCTACAATGTACAAGGCAAGCTCGACATAAACCAGGGAGGGGATTTCACGCCAGGCCCCCCTGCCATCGTGACATGGTCCAGCGACCAAATGCGAGGAAGGGAGGAAGCGAAGGAGGAGAAATGGGCTTTTAGTTCTCTGAACCTTAGCAAATCTTTTTTTCTGGGTGGGTGCGGGGGAGGCAATGCTGAACAGATGAAACCCTTTGCCCCCGACCCTCCCCGCATGCCTCTTAGAAAGAGATACTGTGCAGTCGCCGTATGGTTTCGGTTACGCCAGCCCGTAACTTTTATACAACATGTTAGAAAGTATTATAAAGTTTTATTTTTGTTGTTTTTGCAGAGTCTGGCACAAATTTCTCGGGGCGATTTGTTTTCTTTGCAGTTAACGGAAAGTGCGCGGTCACTCCCCGGGATTTCGCTACTTTCTGCCTCCCGTTCCCAGGGCGTTTGTAAAAATAATAATAATAATAATAATAAGGCAGTTTTAGTGATGTTCCCGGGAATTTTGGAAAGGAGTTCTTGGAGTGGTGCTGTGCTCAGAAGCTGGCTGCTGTTACACACACGGTTCTGCTTCCTGTAGGCATCTCTGGTTTGTTGCTGTGGGAACAGGATGCTGGTCTGGTGAAGCCCAGCCAGATGGGCAGGGTATAAATAATAAATTATTATTATTATTATTATTATTATTATTATTATTATTATTATTATTATCATCATCATCATCATCTCTGGTCTCTCCTGCGGTGGTTGCTGGTGCATACCCTCCAATATTTCTCTGATGAAAATAGGGACATCCTACCGGTATTTAATAATAATAATAATAATAATAATAATAATAATAATAAATACCCCATCCATCTGACTGGGTTGCCCCAGCCACTCTGGCCGGCTTACAATATTTAGAAAAACATAATAAAACATTAACCTTTTTAAAAAACAACAACTCCCCTACACAGTGCAGCATTCAGATGTATTCTAAAGGTTGTATAGTTACTTATCCCCTTGGCTCGGGGGTCACATAACTCCATACACTTCTTCTATGAAAATAGGGATGTCATAAGGGATGCGGGTGGCGCTGTGGTCTAAACCACAGAGCCTAGGGCTTGCCGATCAGAAGGTCAGCGGTTTGAATCCCTGCGACGGGGTGAGCTCCCGTTGCTCGGTCCCTGCTCCTGCCAACCTAGCAGTTCGAAAGCACGTCAAAGTGCAAGTGGATTAATAGGTACCGCTCGGGCGGGAAGGTAAACAGCATTTCCACGTGCTGCTCTGGTTTGCCAGAAGTGGCTTAGTCATGCTGGCCACGTGACCTGGAAGCTGTCTGCGGACAAATGCCGGCTCCCTCGGCCTATAGAGCAAGATGAGCCCCGCAACCCCAGAGTCGTCTGCGACTGCACCTAATGATCAGGGGTACCTTTACCTTTACCTTTAAGGCAGTGGTGGCCAAACTTGGCCCTCCAGCTGTTTTGGTACTACAATTCCCATATTCCCTGACCACTGGTCCTGTTAGCTAGGGATGATGGGAGCTGTAGTCCAAAAACAGCAGGAGGGCCAAGTTTGGCCACCACTGTCCTAAGGGAAAGCGAGACATTCTGGGATCAAATCAGAAACTGGAATGGCTTCTGTTAATCCAGGACTGTCCTTGGAAAATAGGGACTCCTGGAGGGTCTGTTGGTAGTGGTGGCCCCCTTCCCAGTATTTATATTTCCCTTTTCATTGAAAAATATCACAGAGTAGCTTGGGAAGAAAATCACATCAAATTAAATGCACTAATGCAACCTGGATGGCTTCAAAGGGGGATTCGAGAAATTCATGGAGGATGTGGCCATGGCAAGACATTTTGGCACCTGAGATGTACCAGGAATGGGTGCCCCCCTCCCCACCAGGGAGGCAGGAGCAGGGCCATCTTAAGCTTATGTGGCGCCGTGGTGCAAGGATCCCTCCAGCGCCCCCCACCCCCACCCGCACATTTCCCTCCGGGCTGACAGCAACTGGAGGGCGGCTCCTCCAGCGGGACAGAGGCTCCGGGCACAGTGCGGCATGGCGGAGGCGGGCAAGGGCGGTGAGCTGATGCCAGGAGGAGCTACGTCCAGCCTCCGCCTCTTCCCTGGCGCCCTCCAGAACTTGGCGCCGTGGTTCCCCGCGCCACTAGCCTCTATGGTTAAGACGCCCCTGGGCAGGAGTGAGTGAAGATCTACATCAGGAATGGGGGTGGGGGTGGGATAAAGGTCTACAACTGGATCTGCTGCCCCTGTGGATTCTGCCGCCTGAGGCCATTGCCTCCCCTTGCCTCATGCCGGGGCTGGCCCTGAATATGGCTATGAATGGCAACTCTTCTTCTTTGGCGATCACTCGTAGCCAAGTAAGATTGTCTTCCATCAGCAGCTACGGGGGATAAGGAGATGCTGGTAATGTTATTTTCAGCGCAGTGCAATGGTTTATTTATCTTTTAGAAGTGTGGTGCCGTCTGCTGAGTATAGGGGGCATATGCCATGATTTATTGGCCTATAGAGATGATCTTTGTGGCTTTAAAGAAACTCTGTGCATCATGAGCAGGGGTCAGCAACCTTTTTCAGTCGTGGGCTGGTCCACTGTCCCTCAGACCATGTGGTGGGCCGGACTATATTTTGTGGGGGGAAATATGAACGAATTCCTATGCCCCACAAATAACCCAGAGATGCATTTTAAATAAAAGCACACATTCTTCTCATGTAAAAACACCAGGCAGGCCCCACAAATAACCCAGAGATGCATTTTAAATAAAAGCACACATTCTACTCATCTAAAAACACCAGGCAGGCCCCACAAATAACAGAGAGATGCATTTTAAATAAAAGGACACATTCTACTCATGTAAAAACACGCTGATTCCCAGATTGAGAAGGCGATTGGGCCACATCCGGCCCACGGGCCTTAGGTTGCCTACCCCTGATCATGAGTGTCAGCTAAGTGCTGGATCTCTTGAGCTTTTTTTATCCACCAGGTGGCTACTAGCCACAAGAGCTATGGTCTACCTGCACTGTGGGGAGGCAGTTTTTATCAGGACTGCAGCAAACAGGGTGGGGAGGCTTAACCCCTCCCCCCCCTTGCGACAGACTCACTCCAGATTATCTCCCATGCTGTTTAATAACAAGCAAACAAACTGTTACTAACAAAATAAAAAATAAAAAAAATTCCTTCCAGTAGCACCTTAGAGACCAACTAAGTTTGTTCTTGGTATGAGCTTTCGTGTGCATTCACACTTCTTCAGAAGTGTGCATGCACACGAAAGCTCATACCAAGAACAAACTATTACTAGTAAATAACATACTATATATGTATACGCAAACCAAAACAAAATAGGAGCATCTAGCTTTCAATGATGATAAATTATGATCATAAGTATAAAGTTTAAAAAGCTGGGAAACGGAGGCAAAATTTTCAGTTTAGAATAGAATAGAAAAATCCAGTTTCTAAGATAAATAATAATCTCACCTTCTCCTAAACTTTAAAAAAATAAAAAGGTTATAACTAACCTGGCCCTCTCCCTCTTCATCTATGCGCTGGCGTTTAAAGACTTTCTTTTTTAAAAAAAACAAACCTTTGATTCTCCTGCTGATTACTTTTATAAATGGTTAGCCCTGGTTCTGAGGGCCTCATTTATTTAATGCTGCATTTTAGCCTGCAAGCGGCGATGATCCAGTTCTTTTAAGAAATGAGTTACTGTGAATTTTGTGTGTGTGTTTGGTTTTACTTTGTTGGATACTTTTCAGAGAGTTAAGCAGGATGGGTTCTGTGCCTCCTATTGAGGATTTCTTGTGACTTGTCTGTGGAGGACAATGATTTGAATGTGGGGTGTTTATGCACCTTCCTGTTAATTATTACACCATCCTACCCTTTTCAGTACATTTTGCCCATCAGTATCCTAATTACAATTCCCCCCCAAAAAATAAAAAAATAAAAAACTGGATTTATTGCACCAGGGAGACAAGAGTGCTTTAATCGACTTTAACTGCAATAAAACCTATTATCCCATTTTGCGCTTGAGCCCCTCCTGCAAAAAAATACTGACAGGAAATCTACTTCCCTGCCAGAGGCACCCGATTGGGTGGCAAATTTTATATTTTCTGGGTCCAGTGTGGCGGCTGTGTGTGTAAATGAAGCCACGGCAGACAGAGTTAGGTGTCGGCCACATGCTACGGAAATAACAAAGATTTGTTGAGCTCCCTTTCTTTCCAACCCTCTGCTGTGTATCGCAGAAACCTTGGGAGCTGCCTTATACTGAGCCAGAGTATTGGTCCATTTGGCTAAGCATCATTGGCACTGACTGGCAGCAGCTCTGCAAGATCTCAGGCAGGCAGGATTCCCAGTCCTGTATCTGGAGGTTGGGGGGGGGTTGAACCTGGGACCTCGTCCCCCCCCCCCATGGAAAGCAGATGCTCTACCTGTTGAGCTGCAGCCCTTTCCAGCCCTTTCCCTTCCTTCCTCCCCTTCTGGCAAGGAGAGGGACCCCCTCATCAAATGATACCCTACGAAGCATCTCTCCGCCCCTAACGTTCCGCACTCCAAAGCACCCGCTCTCTTGATGTTCGATTGCTTTTGTTCCTTATCTGTTACGGCTCAGTTTCATCATGCAATCGCGTGCTGGTGCAACCTTCCGTCTCTCCTCGGAGGGAATGATCACTGGGCTTAGAAATCGCAGCGATGTATGATTAAATCCAGCCTCAATACTCTTGGATTCCCTCTCCAGCTGGCTGCTTAAAATGACAAGAACCTTCCCCCCACCTCCCTGAAGTCATATAGAACATGAAACTCAAGAGCTTTCTAACCAATGTCTGGAAACGGCAGGATTCCCCTTGTTATTTAATACCTGCTTAATCAAGACTACACCTGAACGCTTTATGCATCTGTGTGCATTTACTCAGAGGTCAGCTCCTCCAGTGGATTTAATGGGGTTTTCTCCTTCGCAAGGCCGTGCAGGGGGGCAGCCCAAATTGCGCTCAGCATACAGAAGGTCGGCGGTTCGAATCCCTGCGACGGGGTGAGCTCCTGTTGCTCGGTCCCAGCTCCTGCCAACCTAGCAGTTCGAAAGCACATCAAAGTGCAAGTAGATAAATAGGTACCGCTCCGGTGGGAAGGTAAACGGCATTTCTGTGCGCTGCTCTGGTTCGCCAGAAGCGGCTTTGTCATGCTGGCCACATGACTCGGAAGCTGTTTGCTGGCTCCCTCGGCCAATAAAGCGAGATGAGCGCCGCAACCCCAGAGTCGGACACGACTGGACCTAATGATCAGGGGTCCCTTTACCTTTTATACTGTATTTGCAAATGGTGATTCCTTGCATAGGCTTTGCTAAGAAGTTATCTGTGTCTCTGTCTCTGTGCATGTTTTTTGTGTGTGTGTGTTTGATATATCTTTGTCCCCCTTGTTGTCCTTCTTCTTTTGTTTTCCTTTTTTTGGGTTGCAATTTTCAGTTATTTATTTTCTGTCTGTGTTTGTGTTTGTGGTTCACAGGTCCTCCTTTGCATTGTTCATCTGCTTCATCAACCCCTATTGAGCAAACCCCCTCCCCTCCCCCCTCCCCGCCAGCCAATGAGAGCCAGAGGCGGTTGCTAGGCAATGGGGTGGCCCAGCCAACTCAGGACTCTGACTCTGAAGAAGAGTTTGTCCCCAATTCATTCTTAGTTAAAAGTGGCTCTGGGAATCTCTCTCTCCCTTCTATTGGTGAGTTCATTCTATCTACCTACTTAACTGTGTTACTGCTTTATATATATATTTATATATTTGTTGGTTATTTTGTATTTGAAATGTTTTGAAACTCCTTTTAGTAAGATGCATTGCCAAGCCTGCATTACATTTAGGAACAAACTGCTTCTTTTGTTGCATCTTGCTGTTTGAAGTTTTGTAAATGGATTTTTTTGGTGTTTTTGTGTGTGTGTTTTTTGCAGGGGAGGAGGGTGGCGTGGGCGGGCTTGCTTTGCATTGCAGCTCAACTCTGCAACTCTTGCTGATTTCAGACCCCCATCTCCCCATGGCTGAATGGTTAGGGGATGGTTCGGCCTGGCCTGATCTCAAGTTGCATTTTTAGAGCTGCTTAAAGAATGTGTGGCTTGGAGTGAATTCCACAAGGCGTGCATTTGATGGCTTTCGATTGGAGATTTTGCAGTCAGGGTGGCAAAAACATTTGTCCTGCATTACAGATTTCACTGACTTAATGTTCAGCCCACCTCTCTCCTGGCAGTCTTCTCTGCAAGATTATTTGGGTTGCTTGTGTGTGTGTGTGTGTGTAATATAATAAACTGGACCATTCGGTTAAATCTCATGCATTCTGTTTTGAAATTTTGCTGAGGGTTTTGCCAGCAGAGGTGCTGGTAGGATGTGTTCCTTTATAATTATGTGCTGCTGTTGTTTTTTCCTGCTGAATTTTGGAGTCTCTGTTATCTGAATGAAAAATTACAAGGATACAGTATATCAGTATTGGGACAGTAAAAGAAACCTTGGATCTTTTCACAACTTCAAGCAAATCCTTAGGTTTTGTTCCAGGGAAATGTGTCAACCACATTTGTGTTTGTCCATGTGCTGTTTATTTTTTTGGCACCCATTTTAGAAAAATCAGATGATATTTATGCTTTTCAGAAATACTGGCGGTGGTGTTTCCCCCACCCCCAGTCCGATTGGGTCCTAACAGGTCAGGAGAGAGTGTCTTTTGACTTCAGAAACTGCAGGAGCTTTTTTTAAAAAGGGTGTGTGTGTTGTTTTTGCAGCTTCTGGCTGAGACAGCTGCAAGGAGTACCTTGTGAAGTTGGAGGCTATAAAAATAGCCACTTGTTCTTTTTTCTTTTTCTTTTTTTGCAAAAAGTGAGTTTTTGCATTATTAGTGCATGGGCGCCCTGTTTTGGAAAGCTTTTAATGTTTGATGGATTATTGTATTTTAATATTTTGTTGGAAGCCGCCCAGAGTGGCTGGGGAAACTCAGCCAGATGGGCGGGGTATAAATAATAAATTATTATTATTATTATTATTATTATTATTATTATTATTATTATTTTGTAAAATATTGGATTGGGTTGGGGAGAGGAAAAAAGAAATGTTTGGAGTTTGCAGGTTATATTAGGGTTATGTTAGGCACAGCCAGCTTGGTTTTACACTTGGTTCTCAATCCCAAATGTTCCATCTTTCATTCCAAATCTGTTATTCTGGTTTCATCCACTTTTGCTCACCTGGTACCTGAATCTGTGATATGTTTCAGTGTACAGAGAATTCTGAAGTTATACAGATTTTTATATATATATATATATATATATATATATATATATATATATATATATATATGGTGCAGTAGTCCCAAACTGGACAGGGCCAAATCTATGAAATGAGTATTAGCTTAATTAATACCTCGGCTGTGTTCCCGCCTCCAGTCAATGCAATTAAGAGCCTCTGCAAATACGTATGTCAACAGTTTTGTTTTAGGGGGTGGCTATTGGTACATTTGCCGACTCTTGAAATTAAAAAGTTTCTGGGCAGAGCGGGAGAAAACATTGAAGTTGCACAGCTATTACATGTGCTTACAAGTCCCCAGCCACCAAGCAGTAAGCATCATATCAGGTCTCCGCAGATCACGGCACAATCTAAGCTAGACAACTGTGCCATAAAAGCAAGAAGAGTACTTAATGTGCGGAGCAGGTAACTCAAGGAAGTGAGTCAAGCCAGGTACTATGCTGATCAAATGGCAGCCTTGATTACTGCAATTCGCTTTGCGTGGGGCCTGGTGTGGAGGTTCCAGCTTTTGCAAAATGCCAGCGGCTAGACAGTTTATGGGGGACAAGCTATCACCAGTGTTTAACTCCAGTTCTCCGAAGTCTGCACTGGCAGCTCATATTTTAGAGCTCACGGTTCTTGCATTAGGTTACAATGCCCTTAACAATTTGAGTCCAGGATATCTCCCTTATATCCCTGCCCAATTGCTGAAGTCTTTGGGGAGTCAATGTTTAGGGCCCACCATGGCTGAGATGCACCACTTGGACCCACAGTTTCAAGGGCAGCCCCGCGTAGAGCGAGTTACAGTAGTGAGCATATGCAGTGTGAGCTTATGTGTGTTAAGGGGAACATTGGGTTGTGTGGCCCCCCTCCCCCCAAAAACCACACATAACAATTTTACCATGTGATCAGCTCACCTTTGTATCCAGTTCTGCAGTTTCCAAGCACTTTTAACCATCCTTTTGTCAGAGAAAGGCACTGATACTGTCTCTCCCTGATGCTCCTTATCCTGGGAGACCCCCTAATAAGGTTCTGATCAAGGGTGAGAACTAAACATACAAAGGGAAAAAACAACAAAAGCCAGTTAGGGGTGTTTTTTTTCACTTAAAGGTTAGGTTACTGATGCCACAGACAAAGCATTGGTCCCCTTGACTCAATGGCTAGCTCAGCCTTCAACAGTTGCAAAAAGGAAATGGATTTGCTCTCACCAGATTCACATCCTCAAGTCAATGAGCTCTAAGTAGGGAGATAGTCCTTGACAAAGAGGTGGTGAATTCCTCAAGGACTAGCCCTATCTGATAACCAGCACTGAAAGTGGCTTTCCCTGATGGAGTCTTCTGATATTTATGCGCACCCCAGTCCTAAACATTTGCATTAAATTAACAGGGAATTGATGAAGCAAATGCTGTGCTTGATCATTTTTCACCTTTCTCTGCCAATTTTACCTCCCCGCCTTTGTGCAAATAAGCCAATTGCCTTCTCTGTCCATTTGCTGGATCATGAAGGCTTGTACATTGATACGACAGTGTGGTATAGTGGTTAGAGTGCTGGACTAGGACCCGGGAGACCTGGTTTGGAATCCCCACTCAGCAGTGGAGCTCAGTGGGTGACCTTGGGCCAGTCGCGCTCTCTCTCAGCCTAACAGGGTTGTTATAGAATCGTAGAAGAGTTGGAAGGGACCCCGAGGGGTCATCTAATCCAACCCCCTGCAATGCAGGAATCTCGGCTAAAGCATCCATGGCAGATGGCCAACCTCTGGTTAAAAACCTCCGAGGATGGAGAGTCCACAACCTCTTGAGCGAGACCTGTTCCACTGTCAAACAGCTCTTACTGTCAGAAACTGTTAGCTTTAAGAAAAGTTATCCTAAATTGATTTTATCCACCCTTCCACCTGATGAACAAGCAAGCAGGCACATAAAAAGGAATGGAATTTATGGAGAGGAAGAATTGGGAATTATTCTCATAGCTCAGATATTGATAAGAGGAGCAAAGTGGTACTCAAAAATTACAAATAGTTATCTCCTGAGCTGTTTCCCCTCCCCTCCCAATTTCATGTTTTTTGGGGGGGGGGGGCAGTTAACATCACAAACAGTAATAATCAAAAGTCAGATGGTATAAATTTTCAGCGTATACCAACTTGCCACACCTCTTTAGTCCATCAGCAAAAATAAAAGCATGTTATGAGTATAAATTGGAGAAGGGAAGAGGTTGATCTCTTTGGAGAAAAGGTGGGATATAATAATAATATAATAATAAATTTTTATTTATACCCCGCCCTTCCCAGCCAAGACCGGGCTCAGAGCGGCTAACACCCATAAAATCACAACAAAACATGCAAAACAATCAATTAAAATGCAAGTTAAAATACGATTTAAAATTTAAAATGCAGCCTCATCTTTAAGTAGCCCACCAATCAAACAGGTTTAAACTAAAACCAACCCAAAGGCCAGGTGGAACAGCTCTGTCTTGCAGGCCCTGCGGAAAGATGCCAAATCCCGCAGGGCCCTGGTCTCTTGTGACAGACCGTTCCACCAAGTCGGGGCCAGTACTGAGAAGGCCCTGGCCCTAGTTGAGGCCAACCTAGCATCCTTGTGGCTCGGGACCTCCAAAATGTTATTATTTGAGGACCTTAAGGTCCTACACGGGGCATACCAGGAGAGGCGGTCCCTTAGGTACGAGGGTCCTAGGCCGCATAGGGCTTTAAAGGTCAAAACCAGCACCTTAAACCTGATCCTGTACTCCACCGGGAGCCATATGAATGTGATAATAGGAATAAAATCTCTGTGGGGGTGCATACACACAGAGTTGAAAGGGACCCCAAGGGGCATCTAGTCCAACCCCCTGCAGCCTTGATTATTTTTTCCCTCGTGGTTTTTTTTTTTTTTTTAATGCAGTGTTGCTATGTTCCTGCAGGAGAGTCCCAATGGGACTTTTAAGCATTTATGTACTGGTTTAAAAGTTGCAAATGCTCGGAAGGGACCACAAGGCTCATCTAGACCAACCCCCTGCAATGCAGGAATCTCGAATACAGCACCCATGACATAGGACACTACCGCAGCAAGGGGCGAAATGAAATTAAATCCGAGAGCGCTTTGGTTGCAACAGAACCAAATGCCCACCCGCTGGCTTTCTAGGTTGTGTTAGATCTTGGGAGTGAAACCCCCTGGTTTCTGTGCATTTCTTTGATGCAAGGTGTTGAGGTTTTAAGAGTCAGCCGCACATTCTGTGGACCAGCTGGTACTATTTGAAGATGAACTGGGCTTGGGTTCATTTCCCTATCACCATGATCACGCACCTCCTTGCAGCAGAGAGCTTTCCCAATGAGGAGGTTATCTGGTTTTGAATTGTTAATTTTTCTCGTATCTGAAGAAGTGTGCATGCACACGAAAGCTCATACCAAGAACAAACTTAGTTGGTCTCTAAGGTGCTACTGGAAGGAATTTTTTTATTTTGTTTTGACTATGACAGACCAACACGGCTATCTACCTGTAATTTTTGAGAGAGAGAGATGAGTACAGGGCCAGATTTAGGTTTGATGAGGCCCCAGGCTACTGAAGGTAAGGGGGGGGCCTTTATATGTCCAGCTGTCCTTTGTCAACAACAAATTGTCCCTGTTTTTTGTGTTGAATACATGCTATATGGTAATTTATGGACCTCATAGGTATCTCAAGCCATTTGCACGTAACAAAAAGGACACAACACAAAACACTGTTGCTGCATGTAGGTTTTAATCTATTTGTTTTGTATCATATATTTTGGAAATGTACATCCAGTTTTTTTCCCTTTAAATTTTTTGGGGGACCCCCAAGAGAGTGGGGCCCTAAGCTACAGCTTGTTTAGCTTATACTTAAATCCGGCACTGGATGAGTACATTACAGGGTTGCTGCTTCCGTTAGGAAAACAGCTCACAACACATCCATTTGCCTCCCCCAGCATTTGCCAGTACAGTCAAGTTCCCAGCAATGTGGCTGACCTTTGGGCCCTTACTCAGTTGGGCATCTTTTCATTTGTTTGCTTTTGTTTGTTCCCAGCGCTTGCAAGGCGAGTTTGCAAAAAGAGCTTACTGTAGGTCTACTAGCAGAGTTGGCTCAGTCCTGGATTCAGATTTCACCTCAGCCATCATCTTGCAGGGACGCGGGTGGCGCTGTGGGTTAAACCACAGAGCCTAGGGCTTGCCGATCAGAAGGTTGGCGGTTCAAATCCCCGCAACGGGGTGAGCTCCCATTGTTCAGTCCCTGCTCCTGCCAACCTAGCAGTTTGAAAGCACGTCAAAGTGCAAGTAGATAAATAGGTACCGCTGCAGCGGGAAGGTAAACGGCGTTTCCGTGTGCTGCTCTGGTTCGCCAGAAGCGGCTTTGTCAGCTATACGCAGCTCCCTCGGCCAATAATGCGAGATGAGCGCAGCAACCCCAGAGTCGGTCACGACTGGACCTAATGGTCAGGGGTCCCTTTACCTTTACCTTTATCATCTTGCAAAGGAGGCTTTAGGCAGGCAACCGTGCTTTCTTGCCAATATAATTCTGGCCTACCATACAAGGCTGGTACAAGGATTGCTAAAGTATCTTCAACAATATTAGCATTTTTTTTATTTTTTATTATTTTAAAATAAAAATGAAATGGGAAAAAAAGAGGTTGTGGAGTTCACATTCTCAATCATCCTTTTTGTATGGGAGACTGGGGCTGTGTACTTGCCGTGCATTTAAAACACACAGCTTCCCAAAAAGAACATTGGGAATTATAGTTTGTTCCTCACAGAGCTACAGTTCCCAGCACCCAGGGTTTCTGTCATAGAACCATAGAATTGTAGCATTGGAAGGGACCAATGAATCTTTTGCGCAACGTGGTGCTTGAAACCACGACCCCGAGATTAAGAGTCTCATGTTAGAGAGATCCTGTGTTATATGCTCAGAAACTAAAGCTTTTGGTGAGGGAAACTTGAGAGATGCTGCGTACTTTGGGGTAGCCAAGGTGCTGCTGTCTGTACACTACAGCTCCCATGATCCCTGACCATTGACCATGCTGGTTGTGGCTAACGTGAGGTGATGTCGAGGGCTGCACATTGACTCATATGTTCAGATTTATTATAAAACAGACGTGAGTTTTCGCTCTCATCTAACATTGGATTTATCAAATGCCTTTCTTTATTGTGAAAGTTTCTGTCCAGCATTTCTATAAAATATTTAAGGTGGCTTAGCATCTCAGAAGGTCGGTGGTTCGAATCCCCGTGACGGGGTGAGCTCCAGTTGCTCGGTCCCAGCTCCTGCCAACCTAGCAGTTCGAAAGCACGCCAAAAAGTGCAGATACCGCTGTGGCGGGAAGGTAAATGGCGTTTCCGTGTGCTGCTCTGGTTCGCCAGAAGTGGCTTAGTCATGCTGGCCACATGACCCGGAAGCTGTCTGCGGACAAACGCCGGCTCCCTCGGCCTATAGAGCGAGATGAGCGCCGCAACCCCAGAGTCGTTCGCGACTGGACATAACTGTCAGGGGTCCTTTACCTTTACCTTTTAGCACCTTAAAATGAAACAATGCTTGGTACTAAAAAAAATTTAAAAAATGCAACACTTACATAATCTAATAAAATAAATTAAAAGGCTTAGAAGAGTAGAGGCAGTGTAGAATCAATTTACCGGTAAGAACAATAATCCAGGAAAAGCTTGCTGAAATTATTGTTCAGTACATATTTTTTTCCGTGCCATTTACAGTTTCCGTTGTGCAGCAGGTTGAAGCATATCCTTCAGTCGTATTCATCTCTTAGGTTAATTCCCCAGCCTAGGGAACTCGGGGCAGACGTTATAATTCCCCACCCATCTTTATCCTCGCAACAACAGCCCTGCGAGGTAGGTCAGCCTCACAGACAGGGACTGGTTCAAGGTCACCCAGTGATCTTCAGGACTGGTAGAGAGGGGATTTGAACCTGGCATTCTCTGGTTCTAGGTTGACACTCTAACCCAGGGGTCAGCAAACCTTTTCAGCAGGGGGCCGGTCCACTGTCCCTCAAACCTTGTGGGGGACCGGACTATTTTTTTGGGGGGGGGCGAAATGAACGAATTCCTGTGCCCCACAAATAACCCAGAGATACATTTTAAATAAAAGGACACATTCTAATCATGTAAACACACGCTGATTCGCGGACCATCCGTGGGCCAGATTTAGAAGGCAATTGGGCAGATCCGGCCACCAGGCCTTAGTTTGCCTACCCATGCTCTAACCACCAGGACCAGTGCTGGGGATTTTGGCGCCCTAGGCGAGGGGGCGGGCCACGTGACATCATTGCGCATGATGTACGGTGCCCCGCCCTCTGCCCGCCGGGCGCCCCGCGCCGCCGCGGTTTTCGCCGCTGGTTGGGGCGGCACCGGGCGGCGGCGGGGGGCGAGGGGCAGGCTGGCCAGTGCCCCCTCCATTTTGGCGCTCTAGGCAACTGCCTAGTTCGCCTAAATGGATGCGCCGGCCCTGCTAACCACTATACCACACTGCCTCTCAATATTATTCCCACCTGGAGATGCCAATGGGGACCGAGCCAGGGACCTTCTGCTTGCAAGGCAGACGCTCTAACCACTGAACTACGACACTTGCCCATAAGATAGTGGCATCCTTAATGTGTTTATGGCTGTGGGAAGGTTTCCTTCATTTCAGGGGTTTAGACTAGATGACTCTTGGGAGTCCCTCCCAACTTTACAATATTATAATTCTATGTCTAAACAAGATCTATACACCGCTTGATTGCCGGGCCGGGGGAGGGGGAGCTCTTGCGGTTTGCAAGAGATAAAACGATGAAACCATCACTAAAAGAAATAAATTGCAGCTGCGTTGCAAAAAGGCACAGAAGGGTTGAAACCACACGAAATCCAATGTAAGTACCGGTAAGTAAGTAAACTTTAATACGGTCAAAGACCAGCAATCCAATGGAAACTCCTGCAAAACTTTCTAACAGCTTTGCTATTGGATAATTCCAACACGTATTTGGGTCTGGGATTTTGAGACACCTGGGAACTCTTATTTGCTTCCTGTCCCACCTCGAGGGTGTCACTTGGTATAAATCAAGGTGCTCCATGAATTCGCTTCCTGTAATAATAATAAAATAATAATAATAATAATTTATTATTTGTACCCCGCCCATCTGGCTGGGTCTCCCCAGCCACTCTGGGCGGCTTCCAGCAAATATTAAAATACATTAACATTCCTATGTGCTGAAAGCCTGGGACTGGGGATCCTGGCATCGCCGAGGTGTCGTTCTGATGTCAGCCCCCCTAAGCGTGTCAAGGTGTGCACGACTCGGTTCTCACAGGATGGCTAAGTGATGAAGTCCAGGCGCAAAATGGCCTCTCTGCAGATCAAACAGCCATTGCTGTCATTGCCACCTCGCCGCACCTCCAAACACAAGGCTCAAATTACAACCACTCCGGTTCTGTATTTTATTTTATTTTTAAAACGTCCAGGGTTGATTTGTAGTGCAATTTCTCTCTCCCTCTGGTTCTTTATCCTTTTGTTTTGCTTGTAAGCCATGTTGAACAGGAACCGGCCCAGAAAAGTAGCCGGGAAATATTTTAGAGAAACTATAAAGTCTCCTTCAGCTCAAGGAGTCCTTGAGGTGATGTGAGCAGCAATATGCATCCCTGTGTGAAGTCATAACCAGCCTCCTCTGATTTCCATGGGAGCAGAATTCTTTTACAGGCCCTGACACCATTTCCCCCCTACTTACCACTTCCGACAACAGGGAGATGTGAATCCAAGAGATGGCTTTTGCGGAAAAAATAAAATTCTCAAAATAACTCACACCTCAGACAGTAATTGCAAGAAGATCAAACCTATCCATTCTTAAAGAAATCAGCCCTGAATGCTCACTAGAAGGACAGATCCTGAAGTTGAGGCTCCAGTACTTTGGCCACCTCATGAGAAGAGAAGACTCCCTAGAAAAGACCCTGATGTTGGGAAAGATGGAGGGCACAAGGAGAAGGGAACGGCAGAGGATGAGATGGTTGGACAGTGTTCTCGAAGCTACTAACATGAGTTTGACCAAACTGCGAGAGGCAGTGAAGGATAGGCGTGCCTGGCGTGCTCTGGTCCATGGGGTCACGAAGAGTCGGACACGACTGAACGACTGAACAACAACAACAGACAGTAATTTAGGTTTGGTTTTTGGCATAATTTTTGGCCACAACTTTATTGAAATACATGATATGTGAGTGGTTGCATAGGCATTGGTTCAGGACCGGTGCCAGGGTTTCTGGCGCCCTAGGCGAGGGGGCGGGGCACCGTATGTCATGCGCAATGACATACGGTGCCCCGCCCCCTGCCCGCCGGGCGCCCCGCGCTGCCGTGATTTTCGCCGCTGGTTGGGGCGGCACCGGGCAGCGGCGGGGGGGCGAGGGGCAGGCTGGCCAGCGCGCACCCGACACTGCAGCGCTGCTTGGCCGCCTGTCACGGCCGCCTGGATGTGCGGAAGGGCCGGGGCGCCGGGCACGGCCAGCGAAGCTCCCGCCGAGGCCACTCGGGGCGCCCCGCCGTGCTCGTCTCCTTCGCCGGCTGCTCTGTCGCTGCGCCGCCTCCCTTCCTGCCGCAGGCGGCGGCTGCACAAAGCCGGCGGGCAGCGGCGACCTGTCGCTCTCGCTCGGCCGAGGCCAAAGGGGGCCACGCTCGCCCCGCGGAGCTGTTTCCCTTGCCCAATGGCGGCGGCGCCTCCTCCGTCCCCAAAGGCGCCACCTCTGCGTCGCCGCCTCCTCGGCTGCCTTCCCTCCGGGGACGCTTCGCGGCGGGAAAGGGCGCCTGTGCTGCGCCCCGGGGCTCGGGGCTCTACCTGCGCCAGGGGCGCCCCCTCCATTTTGGCGCCGCCACCGCGGTTTTCGCCCCAACCTGCTCGCTCCGCCGCTGGTTGGGGCGGCGGGCAGGCTGGCCAGCGCCCCCTCCATTTTGGCGCTCTAGGCAACCGCCTAGTTCGCCTAAATGGAAGCGCCGGCCCTGCATTGGTTTAGACTATCTGTCCCACTGGGGACAGAACTGACGACCGTCAGTAACGGGAAAACACTTAGGGGAGAGAAAACGAGGTCGGGGGCCAGACCCAACAACTCTCCCCAAATGCTCCCAGAGGCTCTTGTGTGGCCCTGGCCCCCAACCGGGGGATACGGACAAAAGCATGGCAAGCCCCTGGATTCCTTTAACGGAATTCCCTGCGCAGCAGCAGCATTGGAGGGGCAGACACAGCCAATCTTTACCCCTCTACCAACGAACACAATAACCAATACCTAACCACCAACCTTACAAGTTGTGACTAATTGCTACGCAGTAGGCGAAAACCAGATGGCACCAGCCAATCAGCCAACTGGCAAATTTCCTACCAGGCCACTGCCCCAACAACAGATGACCCCATGACAGGCATAGCAAGGTCAACACAGAGGCCTAATAAAAGGGAGAGGAAGGGCAGGAGATCCGTTGCACGCAGCAAAGAGGAACATCACAGGGCGTGCCAAGGGTTATATACCCGCTGGGCTGTCCATCACAAATTGCAACACTTAAATCTCCCCAACAACAACCCAGGGCCCAATCATAGCTATGACCATCTATCCGATCCCTCCCAGCATTAGAGGGGTGATTTTCTGGCCCCCACCGCAACACATGCTCTCCATGAAGGAAAACACGCTTTGCTAATTAAAAAGAAAAGGCACTTTAGACATGCCCGAAGACACTTTGACCTTTGGTAGAATAACTGAATCAATGAATTGAAGAGTTGGATGGGACCCCAAGTGTCATCTAGTCCAACACACACACACCCGCCGCCGCCGCAATGCAGGAATTTCAGCTCAAGCATCCATGACACAAAAGATTTCACAACTTTTAATGCATGGATTCTCCAGATCTGAAAGAAAAGCCCAAATCCAGGGGAATGTTCACTCTGCACTGATTTGTTGCCATGGAGAGTGGGATATGACTGAAGTAATTCATGCATTATTTTTAGGTGTCCATCCAAGTTCTATTTTTCCGGCCTTGAGGAAGCAGGATTAACTAGGAGTGGAGTTTTTTCACGCACCGTTTTCATAAGGTGGTAAGCTGACTTTTGCAGTGAAATGGCGCCCCGTCCATTTTTTTCTTTTGCCTGTAGATCAGGGACACCAGCACTTAAGACTTACGCCATCCACCTTTCATCTGGACTCACCCTGCAAACTGCAGCTTTCCTCTCATAGCTGCCAGCTGTGTTCCAACAGTTTCCTGGGATTGCACAATCCATTAGAATTTCAGCACAACTAGACCACCAGGAATCTTCTGGCTGACCTGGCCCCCAAAAGCTGGTGCTGAATGGTGTCTTACCATCAATCCACTCCCAGCTTTGGCCTCATGTCTTATGATTCCAATCCATACACTTGTTTTGGATGCCTTGGACATTGATTCTACAGAAGCCTCCTCGCTAGCGGTGGTGATGGGAGTCAAAATGGCATTTTTGTTTCCACATACAATTCGGGCATAATCAAATTCTGTTTTAGCAGCGTAGAGGTAATAGAGGTGGCCATCATGTTGCTTCCACCCAGTGGATATCCTTTTTAATGAAGTCGTCAATTGATAGCTGTACTTGAAAATTTTTAGTATGTATCTCGATCACTTCCTGCACTAACTTCTCAGCTTCATTGAGTATTGCTGAATCACTCATCTGTTCAAAGGATTGATTTCGACGGACCATGAATTCCCGAATCATCTGCATAGCATTGTTCTTTTCTGCTACTTCTTGTGGTTCCAAATAATACAGAACAAACAGCACAGTTGAGATAGAAAGCATGAGGACACACAGCAACACAACAGCCCATTCACCATAGTAAGATTCCTCCTTAGCAGGCAGTGTCTCTTCTGATGGGAGACTTTTGCCATTCTCCATTTTGTCTACTCGTTCTCACTGGCTTCTCCACCTGGATTGTTCTCGTGGTGCTCCCATCAGCTGATCTTCTCTCAGCCCCAGCTTCTTCCTCTGCTTAAAAACCTCCAAGGAAGGAGAGTCCACAACCTCCCAAGGGAGACTGTCCCTGTGTCGAACAGCTCCTACTGTCAGAAAGTTCTCCGGAACTGGAGGTCCGTCCTTGGTCCGTCTTCCACATGACGGCCCTTTAGATATTTGAAGATGACTATCATATCTCCTCTCAGTTTCCTCTGCAGGAGGTTGGACTCGATGACACTACCAGTTGATGTTTCTATGTTTCTTCAGGCTAAACATACCCAGCTCCTTCAACCCTTCCTCATAAGGCTTGGTTTCCAGATCCTTGATCACCTTGGTTGCCCTCCTCTGCACACCTTCCAGCTTGTCAACATCCTTCTTAAATTATGGCGCCCAGAATTGGACATAGGATTCCAAGTGTGGTCTGACCAAGGAAGAATAAAGTGAGACTATGACTTCCCTTGATCTGGACACTAGACTTCTGTGGATGCAGCTTAGAAGAACATTAGCTCTTTTTTGCTGCTGCATCACACTGTTGACTCACTTTCAGTTTGTGGTCCACCAATACCCCTAGATCCTTTTCACATGTATTGCTGACGTGCCAGGTGTCCCCCATCTTATATTTGTGCCGTACCTTTCAAACATTTTGTTTTGCTTGTGTCTGTGTTCCCAGAGGTAGCAATAATAATAATAATAATAATAATAATAATAATAATAATCCTATATAATAAAGTCCCTGTGTCTCTGCGTCGTGTGTCCCTGTGTCCGTGGGTTTCCGCTACTGCACATGTGCCCCACGGACACAGGGATTGGAGCAGCAGCAGGTGCGGGGTCCTGATTGGCCGGAGGGCATGCGAGCGAGCGGCGGCCGTTGCTGAAGGGGGCAGGAGCGCAGTTCCGGGATCCACCATTTGCCCCTCCCTGTGGCCTGGAATTCATGGCGGGGCTGACGAGATCGTCTCCGCCCACCCCACCCCGGCCCGCCTCCCCAGCCCCTCCGTACCTGCAGCAGCCGCTGTGGCTGCGGGAAGAAGCTGCCCAGGCGGCGGCGCGGCCTAGCGCCTCCAAAGCGACACGTCGCCACCATGGAGCGGCTCTCCTTGCTCACGGCTGGGGCCCAGGGCGGTCGGCTCGGTCGGCGATGCGGCAGCGAGCACAGCGGCCCCGGCAAGCGCCGCCTCTCCCGCAGCCCCGACCAGAAGCAGCAGCAGCAGCAGGAGGAGGAGGAGCTGCGGCGCCTGCAGCTGCTGGGGGCCAGAGCCGCCCGAGGAGCCGCCGCCTCTTCCGTCCCCTTCTCGGCCCAGCCGAGGAGGGCGGAGGTGTTTGGCCCGTGGAGCGCCAGGCAAAGGGCCTGCTGCGGTGGGCGGCCCCGGAGAGAGAGATTTCCCTTCCAAGTGCGGGTAGGACTCAAGGCCGGCTAATTGCATCGTTCTAGCGCCCGTTAATTTAACGGGCTGAACGTCCACTAGTAATAATAATAAATTTTTATTTGTATACCGCCTTTCTATCTTACGATACTCAAGGCGGTTCACAAGCAGAAGAAACAAAAAATCTCACAACAATCCAATGCAATACAAAAATATGATAATACAAAACTTCAAAATAGACAAACTACATCAAAAAGTAACGTTCAACAATCAGTAGAGTAATATAAAACGATAGCAACACATAAAATTTAAACAGAAATCCACTCAACATTTACAACAAACAATTTCTAAACTAATCAATAAAACAACGGCATAAAATACATAAAATAATACAATACAAATTGAGAAGCAAAGACTAGAGGGTGGGGCAAGGCAGGTGGAAGGAAGCCTTGCCTGATGGAGTCTCTCCCCTCACAGTTCTTCCTCCAGGACCAGCTCCCTTATGAGGAGTCCCAGGGCCAGGGGTGGGGCAAGGCAGGTGGAAAGAGGCCTTGTGGGGCCAGTATTTTGGGAACACCCTTTAGACCTTGGGTGGTTTTTGTGGGGAAGCGATTTCAGACAAACAAGCCCTCTCTTTCCTTACAGTTGCCAGGAGGAATCCGCATTCCTGAGCCATTTCCCTCCTCCAGCTGTACGTAACGTGTACAAACGTGCTGGGATGACCTTGCAATGTGGGCTTCGCATGCTGAAAACGCCTCCCTCTCATGGTCAGGCCAGGTGGACATTATATTGTCAGCTATACCCCGCCTGGGGCAGTTTGTGAGACTGCCCCAAAGCCAGAGCAAAACCGTGTGCGCACATCCCCGGCTACAGAGAGTCCAGTGGCGCAGACATATGTGATTGTTCCCAGCATGAAGAACAACACACACAAGCCATAATTAAGGCTAAACTATTTATTGTAGGAATAGTGCAGAGAGAATCTCTGCTGCCAGCTCGTTTACAGAGCTGCCATAAAGCCGTCTGTCCGTCATCATTGTGAGCCAGAAGAGTGAGCACAAAGGCTTACAATAGTACAGTAAAACATAAACATTCCATGTAGGAAGAGATAAGGCAGCTTTCTCACGGTTTAGTGAGACAGGCAATAGTCAGACCGGGCCTTGCTGCAGCTGTTGCAGCTCGGCTTGGACAAAAATCATAACATATATATCTGCACAGCAGAGAACTTGTTCCATGGTTACCTCTCCATGTGATGACCAGAAGCTGTGGCCTGGGGGGGGTCATGTAGAGTTGGTAGGGACCCCAAGGTTGATATAGTCCAACCCCCTGCAATGCAGGAATCTCAACTAAAAACTACAGGGGATTGGTCAACCTGTCCCCCCGCCCCAATGTTGAGCTCAGATCAATTCCATGCAGCATGGCTAGTGGACAAGGATGATGGCAGGAGCTTCCCAACAACATCTAGCCTAGCGCTTCCCTAAGCCAAATACACCGATTCTCCTCCAACAAATTTAATCAATTTTGCATTTCCCATTTCTATTCTTCGTTCCTACATGTGGCCGCTGGTTTGTTCAGGTTTCAGGTTTTGCTTTTGCTTTTTTTATTATTATTAAAAAAGAAGAAGAAGAGAGGGAATGAAAGTAAGCAAGAGATTAAAGCCTTTAATCTCACCCCCATTTGCTAATTAACTAACGGACAGGAAAAAGCATTGTTCGGTCTCTACAGCGGGTTGATGACATTATTGTATTATTGATGTGGCGCAGCAGTTCTGGGCTCTCGGCTGTCTCCTACCCGGCCTCCTTGCTCCTTAAGCCTTTGTAGATGATTTGCATCCCTGGAGCTTCCTTTATGTGGAAAATAAATTCTGGAGGTCGGTAGTAAATATGTCCTGCGCCAAGACGCTGCGCTTGGAGGGTTGTGTGTGCACGTGTGTGTGTGTGTGTGTGTGTGTGTGTGTGTGTGTGTGTGTGTGTGTGTGTGATATACGGTTGCCAACTTCTGATAAGGACAGACAACCGGTCCAATCGAGGTCACCTGCAAGCATCTTTCTGCAAAACTACAAAGGGTGGCTTTTTTTTCCTTTTCTTTTTTTAAAGTAGCTTTGGATAGTCCTCTCCACAGTCCATAAATCTGATCCACACAAGCCCATCCTAGCTACTTGGGGGGGGGGACGACAAAACACCCTCCTGGCCTCTCCAAATGGATTTAATTGCCTGCCTTCCTCAAAGTTGTGTTTCTGTAAAGGCTTTAGGCAGCTTACACTCTGGATGACAAAAGGGAGTCTTTATGCTCTCCAAATGGTGAAAATGAGCTAAAGCTTATTTGCGTTGTGGCTACACTTAATAAAGTTAGGGAACTCATTCTCTTTCTCTTGGTGGAAGAGTTGTTTCAACAGCAGGGCTGCCTGAGTATTCATTCCTCTCTCTCTCTCTTTTTTGCATGAGATTTGTGTTGCCCTCTTCTTCTTTCTCCAGTTGATCTCTGCTAGATTTTCCTCCCACAGCTGTGTAAACTCTGCTCGGAGCCAGGAACCTTTCCAAAACAACTAACGCCCAGGGAAAAGTGCCGCCATTGCAAATCCTCATGTAAATCGCAAGTGTTGGTGCACATGGAATTGCAGGAGCAGGCTGTTTCTCTGAAGATACAATAGAGCATTATTTGGGGGGGAGGTGGTGGGTTGTTGCAGCCTTTAGGAAGGGAGTCTGGGGCTGGGTGCGTTTCGGCCATTTCGGAAAGGACGACAAAAGCGCAATAAAGGATTTCCCTGCCCTGCTTTCCTACATTGCCTTTTGGGGTATTTTAACATTTATTATGGGCCGCTTGTGTACATTTGGCACCGCTTGTGTACATTTGGGAATCAGGTTTAAAACACAGTAAGTGCATAAATAAATCAAATGATAAGATAATATGTCCCCAAACCCAGCCAGTTAAAATATGTTGTTGTTGTTCAGTCGTTCAGTCGTGTCCGACTCTTCGTGACCCATGGACCAGAGCACGCCAGGCACGCCTATCCTTCACTGCCTCTCGCAGTTTGGCCAAACTCATGTTAGTAGCTTCGAGAACACTGTCCAACCATCTCGTCCTCTGCTGTCCCCTTCTCCTTGTGCCCTCAATCTTTCCCAACATCAGGGTCTTTTCTAGGGAGTCTTCTCTTCTCATGAGGTGGCCAAAGTACTGGAGCCTCAACTTCAGGATCTGTCCTTCTAGTGAGCACTCAGGGCTGATTTCTTTAAGAATGGATCGGTTTGATCTTCTTGCAGTCCATGGGACTCTCAAGAGTCTCCTCCAGCACCATAATTCAAAAGCATCAATTCTTCGACGATCAGCCTTCTTTATGGTCCAGCTCTCACTTCCGTACATTACTACTGGGAAAACCATAGCTTTAACTATACGGACCTTTGTTGGCAAGGTGATGTCTCTGCTTTTTAAGATGCTGTCTAGGTTTGTCATCGCTTCTCCCAAGAAGCAGGCGTCTTCTAATTTCGTGACTGCTGTCACCATCTGCAGTGATCATGGAACCCAAGAAAGTGAAATCTCTCACTGCCTCCATTTCTTCCCCTTCTATTTGCCAGGAGGTGATGGAACCAGTGGCCATGATCTTATTTTTTTTGATGTTGAGCTTCAGACCATATTTTGCGCTCTCCTCTTTCACCCTCATTAAAAGGTTCTTTAATTCCTCCCCACTTTCTGCCATCAAGGTTGTATCATCAGCATATCTGAGGTTGTTGATATTTCTTCCGGCAATCTTAATTCCGGTTTGGGAATATATGGAGTATTAAAAGAGATCAGCTGGACAAGTCAAATAGCTGTCTATTTTTTTAAAAAAAGTCTTTGTCTGATGGGGGTGGACCAGCCTTTCCCAACTGAACACTTTCCAGAAGTTCCAGACTACAATTTGTCACCCCAGCTTCTTCTGGAGAGGGAAAAAACTTAAACATGTAGCAGAGTTTCAAAAAAATAGACCAGAGGTAATTGATATTTCATCCAGCAGAGCTTTACTGCTACTGAAGGCAAATGAGTATAATGGTCACAAATCCAATACAGTGATACCTCTGGTTACGTACTTAATTCATTCCGGAGGTCCGTTCTTAACCTGAAAAAGTTCTTAACCTGAAGCACCACTTTAGCTAATGGGGCCTCCCGCTGCCGCTGAGCCGCCGCTGCCCGATTTCTGTTCTCATCCTGAAGCAAAGTTCTTAACCCGAGGTAATATTTCTGGGTTAGCAGAGTCTGTAACCTGAAGCGTATGTAACCCGAGGTACCACTGTACATTCAGGATTGGCCCTATCCATAAGAAATCCAGTTGCAGCGCTTACACATAAAACTTACAATACTTACAAAACTGAACATTAAGCATACAGAACAGAACATCACATCCGAACAAAGAGATAGAAAGGAGAAAGTGAAACCCAGGCTCCTTCTGGCCCTACTTTTATAGTCAGCATGACCTTGACAGAAAGAGATAACCAGCTGTACTCGGCTTCTCTGAAGGTATAACCCAAACAATAACCCAAACATCATGAACTTTCTGCCACACAGAGAAGCTTCCAGAACTCTCTTGAACTAAGCAGAATAGGAAAGGTCTCTACACATCAGATCATGGGGGCCAGATCCGACCCAATCGCCGTCTCAGTCCGGCCCGCGGACGGTCCGGGAATCAGCATGTTTTTACATGAGTACAATGTGTCCTTTTCTTTAAAGTGCACCTCTGGGTTATTTGTGGGGCATAGGAATTCGTTCATTTTTCCCCCTCAAAATATAATCTGGCCCCCCAGTGGACCGGCCCCCTGCTGAAAACGTTTGCTGACCCCTGCATGGTCAGAACATACTACTTTCTGTACTAAGGAATGCAAACTGACATAACTCCCACCAGCTCCAGAAAACAGCGCTCCTGATGGGAGTTGTAGTTCCATCAGGTACCAGGTACCTCTGGAGGGAGCCTGGTTAGCTAATGGAATTTCTTAACCCTGCCGTGTACTTAATGCACACAGAGGCAACAATGGCCCACCGAGTCCTATGGTTGGGGATGCACAGACATCCGGGCATCAGGTAAAGAAGTTGTGGGTTGTGACCGAGTGCCTTAGGTGCCGCTTCTGAGCTTTGTTTGCAGAGTCCTCAGCACTTTGTCTGCGAAGCCTCCCAAATGAGCATAATGCTACTGGCCTGGTGGGAGTAGCAGGGCAAGTCTTAGTGTCACCCACATAATAATCTGAATAAAACAAGGTATTGGCAGGGGGATTAACCCTTTAAGCCAAGGCTCCTGGCTTCCAGGGGTCACAGGGCGGGAATTGAGCCTGTTTTCCTTCAGAAGGGGGAGATGAAGGGAGGGGAAATCTCCATGGCTATCTTCTAGCCCACCCCCAGGTGATTAAGAGCTCTCTGATATTAGGGCTGTCAACTTGATTTAAAGATGCTGTGCTTCAGCCAATGGTTTTTCAGCCTTTAACTGACAGGTTAAATTGGCGTGCGCGGGCATCTCCGAAGCAAAAGCCACACTTTGATCTTGTCCTTTAGATCAGGGGTGGCCAACTCTCAAGAGCAGGGGTAGGCAACCTAAGGCCCGCGGGCCGGATGCGGCCCAATCGCCTTCTCAGTCCGGCCCGCGGACTGTCCAGGAATCAGCGTGTTTTTACATGAGTAGAATGTGTGCTTTTATTAAAAATGCATCTCTGGGTTATTTGTGGGGCATAGGAATTCATTCATTTTCCCCCCAAAAACATAGTCCGGCCCACCACATGGTCTGAGGGACGGTGGACTGGCACACGGCTGAAAAAGGTTGCTGACTCCTGCTCAAGAGACTGCGATCTACTCACAGTGATCTACCCCCTTTTGGGGGTTTCAGGTCAAAGTTGTTGAGCTTTTTTTTAGGAAGGAGGAAGGCCCATTTGGGGGGGGGGTTGGGTCAAAGTTGTTGAGTTTTTTCAGGGAGGAGGTAAAATGTTGAGCTTTTTTTTAGGGGAGCCACAGTTGTTCAGCTTCTTTGGGGGGAGCCAATGATCTACCAGTGATCTATCACAGACGTCCAGTGATCTACCGGTAGATCACGATGTACCTGTTGGACATGCCTGCTTTAGATGATACACATGCTTTTATTGTCGGAAGAATCATCTTTATCCTTCATGAATTTGTTTCGTCCTTTAAAAAAAAAAAAAAGCCATGCGCATTGGTGACCATCACTCTATCTTCTGGGATCAAATTCCAAAGTTTAGCTACGCGCTGTATGAAAAAGTGCTTTCACAGACAGACTCGTAGAGTTGGAAGATGCCACGGGGGTCATGTCAGGGCTGACGGGCTTCCTCTCTTAACACAATCACCACGAGAGACTTCTGATGGTTTTATGGCTTTTATTTACTGTACAATATGTACAGCAATTATGATCACCTAATGGTCATTCATCCGATTCGCTTAAGTCAGATCCCTGCTGAGATCTGCGTCTGGCCCGCCAAGAAGTTAGGAAATGGCAAACTCTCACGCTTCGCCTTTCACCCCTCCTTTTTTCTACACGCCTCACAAGAGGCTCCTTGAACCGGCCCCCTGATTTGGAACTGGAACTTAACCCTTGCTGTTCCCGTGAACCCCCTGGCTCAGTGTCCCGCCCAGTCTGCTCTTCCAGACTAGTCTCAGTAACTCCTCCTCGCCCCCATTGGCACACCACCTCCTTCCTCCAGCCCTGGGTCTCCCCCCCCCCCCGGGAAACTTGAAACCTCTGGCTCGTTCCTGACAGGTCATCTAGTCCTTCAATGCAGGAATCTTTTCCCCAATACAGGACTTGAACCCAGGACCCTGAGATTAAGAGTCTCATGCTCTACCAACTGAGCTATCCCTCAAGGCAATTTCTTCTGTATGACCTGAATTTTGCACCATTCAGCTTCATTGGAAGATCACAATTTCTAGTGTTACGAGAGTGTGGGGAACTTAACGCTGAACATGATGTTTGACCTCCCAGACCTCTGTTTGTCTTACATAGCTGCAGACTGAATTCATAACCACACTCTGACACGGTATGCTCAATTTTTCATTCTCAGTAGCTCATATATCACGAAGGGGGGGGGTGTTCTTTGTTTTAGAAAATGAGGACCTGTGCAGACTTGGGCAGTTGTTTGTGAAGACTTCAGAAACCCACATGATACTGGCCAGAATTTCCAGTATGTGAAATGGTTGCGGGGAGACGAGAGACTTCAAGGTCCACTCCGCATCTTGGCCAAAGTGGAAACTTAGGCTATGGCCAATCTTCAAGGACTTGCAGTAGATGCAACTTCCTGTGACAGAAGTTCCTGCCAACACACACACACAAATACACTTCAGCCTATGCCATAGGTAGGACCAGCAGCATATCATTATTTCCTGCCGCTGTTGCCGGAGAGCCGAGCAAAAGCCCAAACCACATGCAAGCACTCCGTTACCAAATAAAAAACAGAATAGGCTAGAATTCTAACGTGGGCTTTGTTTTGTTTTGTAAATGGGTGTTTGCGTGTGGTTTCAGCTTTCCCCTGAACAGTGGTGGAAAATTTCATAAGCTGTGTTTTAGATTTTCGTCTGCTTTCCGTAGGAATGTTTATATGCGCCTGCAACGTGCTTGAAAGCATTATCGTCTGTCAGTGAAACAAAACACATTTCAAGTCACAGTTTCTCATTAAAGCGCTTATTAAATAAATGGCAGCGTTTTTGGGGGGGGCAGGGGTAACTGTAAACTGGGCAGGAGGGCACGGTCGGGCTTTGCATGTGAGCGTCCAATGTATGTTCACCCTTGTTCCATAGGATGTCTTCTCCAAAGCATACATTACATCTATATTACTGCTTTAGGAGAAAACTTGGCAGTTGGCCTGATTAGAAAAGTTCCTTTCCTCTACCTCTTGTTGCTTTTGGTTTGGCCTCAAGCAGGGCTGGGTTAACTGTTAGACTCCACCCACAACATCAGAGGTTCACGCCACTTTCTAGAGATGCTCAAGGTAGACTTCGGTGGGAAGGTATTCTTCAGATCCGCCTTTGCTAAACTGGTACTCTCTAGATTCTTTTTTTTAGGACACTACTAGGGGACCAGGTGGCGCTGTGGGTTAAACCACAGGCTTGCTGATCAGAAGGTCAGCGGTTCAAATCCCTGCGACGGGGTGAGCTCCTGTTGCTCGGTCCCAGCTCCTGCCCACCTAGCAGTTCGAAAGCACATCAAAGTGCAAGTAGATAAATAGGGACCGCTCCAGCGGGAAGCTAAATGGCGTTTCCGTGTGCTGCTCTGGTTCGCCAGAAGCAGCTTTGTCATGCTGGCCACATGACCCGGAGGCTGTCTTTGGACAAACGCCGGCTCCCTCGGCCTATAGAGCGAGATGAGCACGCAACCCCAGAGTCGGACACGACTGGACCTGATGGTCAGGGGTCCCTTTACCTTTACCTTTTAGGTTGGCAAAGGCTACATGGATGAGGCCAAAGACCCGGCTAGTTCAGCATTCTGCTCTCAAAGTGGCCAACAAGATGCCTCGTGAGAAGCTCGTAAGCAGGACCTGGTCACATCAGCTATCTCCCCTACTGCTGCAAAAGCTTTTGACGAGAATCTTCTTGTAATAATAATAATAATAATATTTTTTTATTTGTACCCTGCCCATCTGGCTGGGTCTCCCCAGCCACTCTGGGTGGCCTCCAACAGATATTAAAATACATCAAAATATCACAGAAATATCATTCAGGACCAGGGAGTCCCCCACACCCACTCACACCCTGTCCTCCAAAAACAGTACTTCTGTCTTGTCAGGATTCAACCTCAATCTGTTCGCTGCCATCCATCCTCCAACCGCCTCCAGACACTCACACAGGACCTTCACCGCCTTCACTGGTTCTGATTTGAAAGAGAGATAGAGCTGGGTATCATCCGCATGTCTGGTTTGAAGGAGCATCGCCTCCTTCAGCAGCTGCCATTGCATAGGGTGGAAGGTGAAATGCAGGCTGCTCAGTTCTCCGGACCTTGTGTTTCCATATCTGGAAGTCAGTACACAGAATGTTGAGATCCCATCCCACTCAAGCAGTGTTAGAAACTCAGGTATATAACCTAGGCACCAAATGGCCCCTTAAACCAGGGTTACAGTCACCAAAACAGAATGCCTAGTTGGCATTTTGGGGCCAGACAGCTCAGCTGTTGTGTTTTTCAAGATGACTTTTTTAGTTACGGAAATTCATTCCGATTGTACAAATAAAATATCACGGGTAGAATTCTACAGGGTGTGTTGTTAGTGTGTGAAAACAGTCCAGATCCAAGGATTCCAAGGCAGGCACATGCAGATGGTGGAAGATGTCAGGCGCCATCCTGGCACCCGGGCATCTCCACTTGATCACGAGTGGCTGATACCCAGGTGCAAAATGTGCCTGGCGAATTTCGGATGCTGCACTCAAGCAATGTGAGCCAAAGCCGGGGTCTCTGTACATCAAGGATGAGGAACCTCTGGCTGACCAGATATTGCTGGACCAGCTCCCATTATCCCTGACGAATGACCATTCTGGATGGGCTTGGAGTCCAACAATATATGGGCAGCCACATTATTACTACATACATGGGATCTGCAGGGGTCAAGTCAGCCCAGTGAATGAATTGTCCAGCACTTCGCACCAGCACAGGGCACTATTGGTCTTCTTTCTTCTCTTTAATCTTTCCAGGCCTTAGAATATACAGTACAAGCTGTTTGTTTCTTTCACTGCCGTTTCTTGAGCCCCCCCCCCCCCTTTTCTTTTTGCAATTAAAATAAACAGGATAAACTCTGTAAATCCAAACCAAAGCTCCTTTGATTAGAACAAGCCCTTCCCTTAAGACATATTGACTCCGCAGCCTTAAACTGGTTTAATAAGCATTCCCTCTTTCCAAGGAACCCTTGGGAACAGGAGATCTGCAAGACTGGTTGGGGATTATGAGCAGACGGTTTTTTAGCACCTTTAACAATTCTCAGGAGGCTTTTCAGGGGATGCCTTAACTATTACACTGGTCTGCTTAGATCATCCCTACATCTCATCATATTGTAACCCTGAGCTGGGTTTAAAATGCATAGCAATTAATAGGGTAAAGGTAAAGGTAAAGGTAAAGGGACCCCTGACCATTAGGTCCAGTCGTGACCGACTCTGGGGTTGCGACGCTCATCTTGCCTTATTGGCCAAGGGAGCCGGCGTACAGCTTCCGGGTCATGTGGCCAGCATGACAAAGCCGCTTCTGGCGAACCAGAGCAGCGCACGGAAATGCCATTTACCTTCCCACTGCAGCGGTACCTATTTATCTACTTATCGAAAGCACATGCTTTCGAACAGCTAGGTAGGCAGGAGCAGGGACCAAGCAATGGGAGCTCACCCCGTTGCGGGGATTCGAGCCGCCGACCTTCTGATCGGCAAGCCCTAGGCTCTGTGGTCTTAGGGGCAGACACTGCACAATGACTTTCTTTGGACATAATGCTGAACCACAGTTTAGTGTGACGGGAACAAATTTCAGCCTCCCGCACTTCCGTTTTAGGTTAATTGAAGCGTCCTCTGTTATCTTCAGTTAATTGTAACTATCTTTTCTTAAAGCAAGTCAACTTCAAAACACTGTTCTCCCTCTCACCTGCACACCCCGCCACAACTAACCATACTGCTTCAGCTCGACTCCAGCTCCTGCCAACCCCATTCAGCATAGTCATTTGTCAGGGATGATGGGAGTAAAGATTCACTGGGAGAGGGACTTCTCCTCCCCCCGCCCTGCATGCGAAAACAGGCTCTGGCAGATTGAGTGGATGAGACCAGTAGTGGGTCCAATGGACAAGAAGACTGTTTCTGCTCTTGGTAAGAGGCAGCAATGCTTAATGAAGAAGAAGAAGAAGAAGAAGAAGAAGAAGAAGAAGAAGAAGAAGAAGAAGAAGAAGAGTTTGGATTTGATACCCCGCTTTATCACTACCCAAAGGAGTCTTAAAGCGGCTAACATTCTCCTTTCCCTTCCTCCCCCACAACAAACACTCTGTGAGGTGAGTGGGGCTGAGAGACTGCAGAGAAGTGTGACTAGCCCAAGGTCACCCAGCAGCTGCATGTGGAGGAGCGGGGAAGCGAACCCGGTTCACCATATTACGAGTCTACTGCTCTTAACCACTACACCACACTGGCTCTCAGCAGAAGCCATTCGACTTCCGAGGCACATTCGAAAACGGAAGCAATTACTTCCGGGTTTTCGGCGTTCGAAAACTGCAACGTTCAGCTTCCGAGATGCTCGAAAACCGAAATACCACTGTATTTTTCTTATGTGTTTTGTGTATTTTATATTGTAGTTTTATGTTGTGAACTGTCTGAGATCTGTGGATAAAGGGTGGTATACAAATTGAATTAGGGACCCAGATGGCGCTGTGGGTTAAACCACAGAGCCTAGGGCTTGCTGATCAGAAGGTCGGCGGTTCGAATCCCCGCAACGGGGTGAGCTCCCGTTGCTCGGTCCCAGCTCCTGCCCACCTAGCAGTTTGAAAGCACGTCAAAGTGCAAGTAGATAAATAGGAACCGCTCTGGCAGGAAGGTAAATGGCGTTTCCGTGCGCTGCTCTGGTTCGCCAGAAGCGGCTTAGTCATGCTGGCCACATGACCCGGAAGCTGTACGCCAGCTCTCAGCCAATAAAGCGAGATGAGCGCCGCAACCCCAGAGTCGGACGTGACTGGACCTAATGGTCAGGGGTCCCTTTACCTTTACCTTTTTACAATGAATTAATCATCATCCTCAAGGTGCTGGGTGGGTGGGTGTGTTGTTGTCTGGGCAGCTCAGGACCTCCAGACACACTGCCCAGGCTTGCACCCCAGAGAGTTCACTTTGCTGCTGCTAAGGCAGCGGTTTGACTTCACCTCCGGAGGCGCACTCTATGGTCTCTTGAGACAGGCAGATTCCAACATCAGTATGAAAGACATGCTACTGTGCTTAATTTAAAAGTAGAAATGCTCATGGGTGCCACATTAGTGACCTCTGATCTGAGGGCCTGTCGTTAAAATGACATCATTCTTAGCGCTGCTTTTCTTCACGCGAACGTTGCTGTGATGTGCGAGACATCTGTGGGCTTCTCGGCTGCTTTGATTTGAATACGCCACTTCCACATCTCTCTCCCTGGCTCCGTAGCATTGTCCCCGGCACACTGAATCACTCTACCGCAGCAGAATTTCAATCCCTCGTCTCGCAAGCTGAGAACCGGAGAACGGGGGATGCAGTTCAGAGAAGCCGAGAGGGGCAACGCGCGGCTCATTAGCACAGCAGCTACCTCGGAGAGCTGCCCAGAGTACCCAGAATAAATTAAGAGCCAAGGGACCTGGAACGGTTCATGCGCAGAGCTCGCTGCCACGAAATCAATGCTCTCGAAGCAGTCGGTAGCTAATGGGAAATTGAACAGCCAACAGGCTTGGGCTGATGCAGAGTGGGGCAAAGCTGGAAATTGGGTAGATGTGGCAAAGGGGATGTGGAGGATGCTTTCGGAAATCAATCCGGTGCCAAACTTCTTTTGCTTCATCTATTCGTTTGCAAAATGCATTACTCACTTCTCCGTTAAAAGAACTTGGAGCCATTTGGGATAAACAAAGCTCGTAAATTCAGACAAGCAGCAGCGATCAAATCCAATATAAAACATCTCCCCACATCCTACGATGTCTTCCGTCCCGGAAAGCCATCAGAAAAGAGAATATTTTACTGGGAGGTTAAAAATACACACTGCGTGTAGCGTTTTTATGTGCGTGGGAGGTGCTCCCTGAGAGATGAGGACTTGAGGCTTTAAAGATAAAGAGCAGCCCCTTGATTTGGGCATGCAAACTGATGGGACACAGACCCTATTGCCTCTAAAAGGTAAAGGGACCCCTGACCGTTAGGTCGAGTCGCGGACGACTCTAGGGTTGTGGCGCTCGTCTCGCTTTATTGGCCAAGGGAGCCGGTGTACAGCTTCCGGGTCATGTGGCCAGCAGGACTAAGCCGCTTCTGGCGAACCAGAGCAGCACATGGAAACGCCTTTTACCTTCCCGCTGGAGCGGTACCTATTTATCTACTTGCACTTTGACGTGCTTTCGAACTGCTAAGTTGTCAGGAGCAGGGACCGAGCAACGGGAGCTCACCCTGTTGCGGGGATTCGAATCGCCAACCTTCTGATCAGCAAGCCCTAGGCTCTGGGGTTTAACCCACAGCACCACCCGCGTCCCTTATTGCCTCTAAATTGGCCTCTAAACTGGTGTGGTGGATTATTTCCAGCCCATGCTGGTCAGTACTCTGGCTGCTGCATTTTTTTACCCTTTTGAGCTTCCAAATTGTCTTCAAGCATAGTCCTATGTAGAGGGCCTTCCAGCAGTCTAGCTAGGAGGTTACTAATTCATGGATGGCTGTCTGCCATGTGAATTGGGGTCAGTATGTTGTTAACCTTAACGATGCTGTTAATTTTAATGGACCAAGTTGCTTTGCTGTCCAATCATTTATCGTGTGTGTGGCTCTCTGCCCGAATAAGATATCTGAGAAGGCCAGGAGCTTGTTCATTTGTTCCAAGGTGCGATTCAGTTTCAAAGAGGAACCTTGATGTTTCCCTCTTGATTCTTCCGTGGCTGCTTTTTTTTCTTTACAAATGCACCTCCCCACGATGGAGCGGCAATAAAGCCATGTGAAATTCTGCCACGGAAAGCTAATGTTGCATTTCCTGTGATTGTATCTCATTTCCAGCCTGCAGGGAGAGGGCACATTTGTAACAGCAAATAGCTGGGGAAGAATTACAGTGAAATGTCACTTTGGGATTCATTGCGTGCGTGGCTAGATGAAAGGTTTCTCTGGCCATCGGGTATGCTTGATTCAGAAATGCCTGACAGCAACAAATCACGCAGGACTCCGCAGATGAAGTAATGGGAAGTCAGGGTGTTTGCATGTGTTGGACGGGCAATAGGATAGTTACCTTAGAGCTTCAACCAAGAATCTGTACAGGCAAGTTCCTGAAGGCAATTAGCCTTACTAGTAAGTAATCCCAAGCAGCTTTTTCAGAGCAGTACAGGTAAAGGTAAAGGACCCCTGGACGGTTAAGTCCAGTCAAAGGCGACTATGGGGTTGCAGCGCTCATCTTGCTTTCAGGCCGAGAGAGCCGGCGGTTGTCCACAGACAGCTTTCCGGGTCATGTGGCCAGCAGGACTAAACTGCTTCAGGCACATCAGGACACCCTGACAGAAGCTAGAGTGCACGGAAATGCCGTTTACCTTCCCGCCGCAGTGGTACCTATTTATCTACTTGCACTGGTGTGCTTTCGAACTGCTAGGTTGGCAGGAGCTGGGACAGAGCAACGGGAGCTCACCCCGTCGCAGGGATTCAAACCACCAATCTTCCGATCAGCAAGCCCAAGAGGCTCAGTGGTTTAGACCACAGTGCCACCCGCCTCAGAGCAGTACATCTGGCATCTCCACCATCTGGAGGTGCATGCCTGGGGATCCTTGGATCTTGTCTGTTTTCACACATGAGAAACACTTCCTGTAGAATTCTATCTGTGGTATTTTATTTACAGGTAGGCAGCCGTGTTGGTCTGCCGTAGTCGAAACAAAATAAAAAAAAATCCTTCCAGTAGCAGCTTAGAGACCAACTAAGTTTGTTCTTGGTATGAGCTTTTGTGTGCTTCTGAAGAAGTGTGCATGCACACGAAAGCTCATACCAGGAACAAACTTAGTTGGTCTCTAAGCTGCTACTGGAAGGAATTTTTTTCTGGTATTTTATGTGCACAATCAGAACGAATTTCAGGAACCAAAAAGCTGTATTGAAAAATATGACTTCTGAACTGTCTGGTCCCCCAAATGGCAACTAGATATTCCATTTTGCCACAGTCCGCTTTTCACTTAACCTCTCTCTCTCTCTGTCTCTCTCTGTCCCCTTCCCTTTCCCTCTTTGTGTGTGTGTGTATGAGAGAGACAGACAGCTCTAGTGTGTGTTCAGAAAGTAACTGTTGTTGTGGGCATGTGCCTGTCTCGTGAGACACTGGAGGAGTGCGCCTTTGGGGGTGAAGTGAAACTATTGGAGAGTTACAGCACTTGCTCAGAGACAACCCAGTAGTCCCAAGTAAGCAGTGTGGTGTTGTTGTTTTTTAAAGGAATAGGAAAAACACTCAGAGGTGTTCACACATTACATTCCAACGAGTACACAATCTCTTTAAACTGATAGTTGAGCTGTACACTCGTGCGATTGTTCAGAACGCAACAGTTGAGATGTACAGCTCAACAAATGTGCGCTCTTTGACATGAACACTGGGGACGGCATATACCTTTGTTTAGTGTAATGTGGGAACAAGACTTCTTGAGTGGGCACAGTAAGGGGGGGGGAACCCGCGGAACCAGAATATTGGTCTGCTTAACCCTACACTAGGTGCACGAACGTAGCAAAACTTAACATTCACTTTTTGCTTATAATTGTTGGCCCCTGGAGCCGGTTCTCGTTTTCATCCTACTTGAAAACTTCCCTTCAGCTTTTCGTTTCAATATTAGCAGCAGCCAGGTCCTGCGAGACACAAACCCCGTTCGTAGGTTCGGTTAAGTGGTTGTGCGTCAGAAGTGGCTGCGTTTGCACTCAGCCGCTATGCTAAAAATCCGACTCGGGAGGTGTTGTCGAGCGTTTCCTCCCTTTTTCCCTGATCAAAATAGCTGCAGGGCTTTTTATTTTTGATCGGTGGGGAGAGTTGCAAGAGAAAAGAGGGGAGACTTCTCTCTCTTTTCTTTCTTTCTTGTAGTTTACTTTTGTTTAAAAGCTGGCACAAGCGCTGCGCTTGTCAGGAAGATAATCCCCGGACACACCTGTGCAGTAGGAACACAACACATGGATTAGTGGTGTGTTTAATCTGTTCTCTCCCCCCCCCCCCTCGCCAAAAGCGTTTCCTCGTCTTGCTGCCTGAGCGGTTTTTTCCCCGTCCCCCCCAGCTCAAGTTCCAGGGGTGGCATTATTAGTCTCCCCCATGGGTTCCTGTGGATTTTGATGCCGAACAATAAGAGTTTGTTAGTTGCCTTTGACTGTGATTTCGAAGGTGGAATTTTAATGGAGCGGCTAGTAGTGGCGGAAAGGAGGGAAAGAGAAAGAGAGAAATAATAAACCCGGAGGTTGAAACTTGACACTTGGGCACCATTTCTCAAGCTTCGGTTTGGCACATCTGCTACGCTTTTCAAGGGAAACATAACCCCCTCGCCCAACTTCTGCACCAATAAAATCCAGTTCTTCCTCTGGTATTGTTCAAGGGGTAGAGAGAGTCCTTTCCTTCCCCCTTGTTTAATTCCGAGGGGTTTGGCCCGGGTGACAAGCGACCACTTTCCTTGAGATGCAGCATGCCTCGCAATATGCGCCCTCCCTCCTGTGCGCCTCCGATCTTAAGGGGAAAAAACACCGCATGAAAGGCAAACTCCATGTGGGGGGCCCTGTGGCACAGCTCCTGTCAGCTCCAGACGGAGGCAGGGTTTCACTCTGAAATTCTTACAGCTGTGAAAAACCTCAGAGTCGTGTAATGTCAGGGAGATTCCTGTCACCTCGCGATGTGCCAACAATGGTGGGAAACTCGGGAGCAAAGGAAATGCAGATGAGGGCCTGTGGATTTTGAAAAGCACAAGTGGGGGGGGGGGGAACCCAACCCACAACAGCAACCTAGTTTGCGCAAAATAATCTGTCATTGTGGAATGCTCTTTTCAACACCAGCCAGCTTTCTGGCATGTTAAAAGAACATGAAATCTACTACTCTGGCTGGTTTAAAAAAAAAGTGGGGGGAGGTAGTGGTTTTGGATACCAGAGGGGAGATGCAAGAACACAGAAACCAGCTGCGCCCCTAATATATTTTGGAGCTTCGGCTGGGCCCCGCTCACTTCCTGTGGAATTAACGCGCAATAAATTGCAGGTAGGCAATTTGGAAACAGGGCGAGCCTTTTGGATTTGCTTGGCCTTGCCTGTCCGCGGCAGATTCTGGGGCGGAAGCCAAAGGAGTTGCCCCCGTTGCCGGCTAGGATAACTTCTGCCCGCCGGCTTTGGCTGCAAACGCAACCCTTTCTTCCTTCTGCAGCGGGGGAAACCTTTGAAAAGAAAGAAAGCCTTTTCAGTCAAGTGGATGGAGTAATGATCTTAGAGCTAGGAAGCAAACATTGTTCTACTTAGGCTGACTTTGGCACCCCTTGGTTTCAGTGGTGCAAAATCCTGGGAGGAAGCCAGAGCTCCACTTCCCTGCTTATCCCTGACTCCATCTCTCTCCCCTTCCTCTGTCCTTCTTCCCTATGTCAAAATTTAGAAGGCGGGTACCTCGAGGCAGGGCCTGTCCTCCTGTACTTTTGTAAAATGGTGCTGTAATACTCAATACAAACAGTGCTGGTTTTCCACTGTCTTGTAATTAGCTTTCTTCTCATCTGGGAAGGTTTGGGGCTGCGCAGGAAAGGGCAGGCCGGCTCCCCTTTGCCCAGCGGCTCTTCCAGATGCTTTTGTGAATCCCTTTGGAGCTTTGGTTTTGAGCTTCAACGCTTGCTTTTTGTGGCACAGCACGGAGGGGCATCTGGTCTGGCAGGGAGCGGCACCACTCCAGGTCCTCATTGGGCCTTCACCAGAAAGCTAAGGCAGTCGAGCTCATCTGACTCTTGAATATTGCTGGTGGGAGAGGAGAAAACTGCCAGCAAGTTTCTTGTTGTTTTGTGCAGCAGCTCTGAGCAAGAGCAGTCTACCTGAGCAGAACAACAAGCGGTTGGGTTAAATGTCCACAATTTGCTTTACTGCTGGGAGGCAGAATTGAGTGGTTGCCTCTGGGCAGAGAAATGGCGGTTTATTGTACTTCTTGATGCTAGAGTTCAGCAATATATTATCCTCCCTAAGCTTATTCCCACCCTCCCCAAAATTTCCCTCCTTCATCTTTGTTTTGCGGTGAAGCTCATTTGACTTACTTTCTCCCGGCCCACCTCCTCAAGCCTTTTTAGCCATCCCAGCTGGCTGAGCTGATCCACAATGAAGAGGAATTAGCTGCACCTGTGGCAGCATGTCAGGCGAAACCCTTCAGCCCGGTTAACTCGAAAGTAAGGGGCTCCTTAGCCTTGTAATTAATATGTTCACAGCCAGGTTGAGCACAGAAAGCCATGCGTTGCTCAACACCATTCCCCTCAGATTGCAGCTCCTTCAGCGAAAGACCACCAGCGGAACATTAAAGGTAAAGGGACCCCTGACCATTAGGTCCAGTCGTGACCGACTCTGGGGTTGTGGCGCTCATCTCGCTTTACTGGCCGAGGGAGTCGGCATACAGCTTCCGGGTCATGTGGCCAGCATGACTAAGCCGCTTCTGGCGAACCAGAGCAGCACATTTACCTTCCCGCTGCAGTGGTACCTTCTGCAGAAATGCCATTTACCTTCCCGCTGCAGTGGTACCTATTTATCTACTTGCACTTTGACGTGCTTTCGAACTGCTAGGTTGGCAGGAGCAGGGACCGAGCAACGGGAACTCACCCCGTTGCGGGGATTCGAACCGCCGACCTTCTGATCGGCAAGCCCTAGGCTCTGTGGTTTAACCCACAGCGCCACCTGCGGAACATTACAGGAACGAAATACGGACAGGAGGAACCAGGGGCATAGGAAGGGGGGCGGGGAGTCGCCCCGGGTGTCACCCTGAGGGGGGTGACAAAATAGCGGGCGACACTCACCGCGGGACCTGCAGCGTACCCGAGCCATGCATATCTGACGCCCGCAGACTCTGCTGTCCGCCCACTGCCTCCCCCCAGCTGTAGGGTGGCTGAGGCCCCATGGCGCGCCCCATCCCTCCCTATGGGTGCCGCACACGCCATCCCTCTTACGCCCCTCTTATGGGTACCGCACCAGGTTCCCAAGAGGCATCCTCCGCCACTGGGAGGAACAAGAAGGCCTGGACAGGAAGTTGCTCATCAGGGACTCTCCTTGACTCCATTTTGTGCTTCCTGTCATCCCAAAGCCTAACTCCTTGACAATCCTATGTGTATTATGTCCCACTGGGTTGGTTTTATCCATCCTTCTGCATTCATATACAGTCGTACCTTGGATCCCGAATGCCCTGGGACTCGGACGTTTTGTATCCCGAATGCCGCAAACCCAGAAGTGATTGTTCCAGTTTGCGAATGTTCTTTGGAACCCGAATGTCCGACGGGGCTTCCACGGCTTCTGATTGGCTGCAGGAGCTTCCTGCAGCCAATCAGAAGCCGCGATTTGGTTTTTGAACATTTTGGAAGTCGAACGGACTTCTGGAACAGATACTTTTCGACTTCCAAGGTACGACTACAGCCTCTCTGCCCAGGCACCCAAGACGGTATACGATTTTTAAATATAGAACATGGTTCTCCCATGCCAACTAATCCCTTGATTTTTGGCCATGCCGGCTGAGGGTGCTGGGAATGGCCGTCCCAAAAATATCTGGAGAAAGTAAAGCTACCTCTAGCCTTCCCAGTTCCTCATATCAGTTTCCTCAAGGTTGGTAGAAGCACTCTCCAAAACTAGATTAAAGTCTGGTTCTGACATTCTGAAACTCAGGGAAGTCCTGACTGCAGAAGGAGACAAAATGGCCAGGAAAATTATATGTGTCTGATGTCTACTCTACCCAGTAGTGCTTTCATGCATCTAAGGGAGTTATGCTTTTCTTATCTTTCATCATTTATATTGCTTGCAGAATGGATCTCCTCTATCAGAAGCTTGCCTACCTTGGTACACATTTTCTTTTTCTATTGATTTTTTTACATATATTTTCCAAACACCACATAAAATCTCCTCTTATCTTATACAATATTTTGGCTATAAGCCTGGCACTTCCATCAACTACGTCTAATGATTTTCAATCTTCATCACTTAATCTTGCATTTCATTATTTTCACTATTACTTTTAATAATCAATAACTAATAGTCCATTCGCCTAATTTTTTCCTGCAATATTTCATATAGTACTCCTTACAAAACTTATTGCAATCCTATCAGCTTAGTCAGTTGATTACAGTTATTTTTAAAATAGTTCGCATATTTACTCCAATCTACCAAGAATTTCTGATCCCGGCGGTTTCGAATTCTCTGTCATTTTATCCAATTCTGCATAGTCCATTAGTTTCATCTGCCACTCCTCTTTTGTCGGTACTTCTTCTTGCTTCCATTTCTGTGCCAATAATACTCTTGCTGCCGTTACAAAAAACATTAATATCCTCACCTTGTTGTTGTTGTTGTTTAGTCATTTAGTCGTGTCCGACTCTTTGTGACCCCATGGACCAGAGCACGCCAGGCACTCCTGTCTTCCACTGCCTCCCGCAGTTTGGTCAGACTCATGTTGGTAGCTTTGAGAACACTGTCCAACCATCTCGTCCTCTGTCATCCCCTTCTCCTTGTGCTCTCCATCTTTCCCAACACCAGGGTCTTTTCCAGGGAGTCTTCTCTTCTCATGAGGTGGCCAAAGTATTGGAGCCTCAGCTTCAGGATCTGTCCTTCCAGTGAGCACTCAGGGCTGATTTCTTTCAGAATGGATAGGTTTGATCTTCTTGCAGTCCATGGGACTCTCAAGAGTCTCCTCCAGCACCATAATTCAAAAGCATCAATTCTTCGGCGATCAGCCTTCTTGATGGTCCAGCTTACACATTTTCTTTTTAAAGCAGTGTTAGAAACTCAGATATATAAGCTAGGTTCTAAATGGCTCCTTAAACCAAGGTTGCAGTCGCTAAAACAGAATGTCTAGTTGCCATTTGGGGGCAAGATGCCCCTAAAGTCTTTATTTTTCAAAGGATGGACTGTCTGTGATTCTCAGTTGAGCATCTGGCTAGTTCAGATGACAACCTTGAGCTCGGTTAAGAGCTTTGAGAACTTAAAGAAGAAAAGTCACTCGATCCAGGGTCAGTCCTATTCCGAACTCCTTTTCTTAATGGTGACTACTTCTGCTCAGGCTGCACAGAAAAAGCAATTTGGTTCCGGAAATCCATTCTGATTGTGCAGATAAAATATGATAGAAAATATACCGGATGGGGTATTAGTGTGTGGAAACAGTCCAGATCCAATGATCCCCAGATGGTGGAGACGTCAGGCACCATCCTGGCACCCAGGCATCTTCTTCTTCTTCTTCTTCTTCTTCTTCTTCTTCTTCTTCTTCTTCTTGAAACTCAATCGCCTGTTACAATCTTACACAAAAGTTGCAATTACAATATTATAATTCCTGTAACAATGAAAACAAACTAAAGAAAAAGTAAACACAAAAGCAAACCATATCAATAACTCCCCATCACCAACAACAAAACCCACCAAAATTAACCAAAAAAACCATATAAATTTACATCTAGACTTCCTGTCCGTCCCACCTGTATTCTCCTTCGTAAAAGTGAATGTAGATCTTTTGTTGTACATTTCTTACTCTATTTCTGTTACATTCTAATATCTACCTGTATCCCTATTTATCATACCAAACTAAGTCTGTCACCAAGATCACTCGAATGCCAACATAGATACCGTACCGATAGTATGATTTCGTATCTTCAGGTGCAAAATGCGCCTGGCGCCTGGCTAATTTCGAACACTGTTTTAAAGAATATACAGATCTGCTTTCGGACACTTTCAGGTAGCATTTGGTAACCCTGGTTCTTCTCTAACACCAAGTATTTTGCATGGGGCGGGGGGGGGGCCACGACGACATATTCCAACTCCAGGATAGGGCAAGGAATATGAGATAGATGCAGACAATTATTTCCCTGCTCCTTAGGAAGTAGTGTGTAATTGTCTCTGCTATGTGTAGCTGAGCTGCATGTCAGGGAATTGTCAGAAGTGGGTCTTTGCAGCCTTAGCATGATTCCAGCGCCAGCTTAGCCACCTGTTGTTGAAGGAAATCCAGCCTCTGAGCCAGATGTTTGGAAGGGCTTGGCATGGGATGAGAGGGCGGAGAAGTGACGGAATGACAGGCTGGCATTAGTGTTGCTAATACCATGAACAAATGGTTTTTCATAAATGGGTATGAGGGGAAAATGCAGTGTGTGTTATTAAAAGCGAAAAAAAGAAACAAGGCTTCCTATTCAAACAAGCCTCTTAATTATCCGTCTTGGTTGGCCCTTAGCAAATCCGCACAGGAGGCAAAACACATGCACCTTTGGCAGCTTCTGGCTTGCTCCGTAAAACCCTTCAACAGTTGCTTGAAATAAAGCGGATGAAACTTCACACCGGTGTGCTGCCTTAGAGAAATCCATTCCACTTTTATTCCGCAAGAGTGGCAGTAGTGCGGCAGCGTGGGAGGAGCATCCCAGAACAAAGCTGAAACGGGAGAATGTGTGGACAGACTGGAATAAATCCACCACTCCTTTCTTGGCATCAGTCTGTCTTGCGAGGCAATGGAGTGCACCTCTAGGGGTGAAGTCAGGCCACTGGAGAATCACAGCGTCTGCTGTGGCTGCAGAGACTGGCAACTCGTAAGTGCTGTGATTTTGTGTTGTATTTGCTGTGTTAACAGCACTAAAGTTACCTCTCTGGGGCACAGGCCTGGGCAGTGGAGGTCCTGGGCTGCCCAGATGACAAGGCTCCCTTCTTGGCTTCACTGATGTGGTCCAAAGGAAAGCAGAGCAATATATTGGCACCAGCTTGGCTGCAGGAGTTGCCAGAAGAAGCCAACAAGACACTGTCCAACCGTCTCAGGAACTCCACTCTGAAGGATTTGTGTAGGCTTTACTCCTTAGCCTTTGCTTCTCCTGATAATAATAATAATAATAATAATAATAATAATAATAATAATAATAATTTATTTGTACCCCACCCATCTGGCTGAGTTTCCCCAGCCACTCTGGGCGGCTCCCAATCGAATGTTAAAACAATACAGCATTAAATATTAAAAACTTCCCTAAATAGGGCTGCCTTCAGCTGTCTCTTAAAAATAGGATAGCTGCTTATTTCCTTGACATCTGATGGAAGGGTGTTCCACAGAGTGGGCGCCACTACTCTGTCTGGTTCCCTGTAACCTCACCTCTCGCAATGAGGGAACCACCAGAAGGCCCTCGGAGCTGGACCTCAGTGTCCGGGTTGAACGATGGGGGTGGAGACGCTCCTTCAGGTATACAGGACCGAGGCTGTTTAGGGCTTTAAAGGTCAGCACCAGCACCCTGAACTGTGCCCGGAAACGTACTGGGAGCCAATGTAGATCTCTCAGGACCAGTGTTATGTGGTCCTGGTGCCACTCCCAGTCACCAGTCTAGCTGCCGCATTCTGGATCAATTGCAGTTTCCGGGTCACCTTCAAAGGTAGCCCCACGTAGAGCGCATTGCAGTAGTCCAAGCGGGAGATAACCAGAGCATGCACCACTCTGGCGAGACAGTCTGCGGGCAGGTAGGGTCTCAGCCTGTGTACTAGATGGGGCTGGTAGACAGCCCCCTGGACACAAAATTAACCTTGGACAGCTGTGAGTCCAAAATGACTCCCAGGCTGCACACCTGGTCCTTCAGGGGCACAGTTGCCCCATATCCCTCAAGGCAGCAGTGGTTTAGGATCAGAGTTTTCCTTCTCCTAGATGTATGAGCCCCACCTGCCCCTCACTTCCCCCTACACTACAGCATGTGCAGAAACTGCCTTCTTGACCATTGGACCCACTCTTGGTCTCGTCCGCTCAATCCGCCAGAGGCTGTCTTCGCATGCAGGAAGGTCCCTAACTCACTGACTGTTTGAGACCCATCGTGGACCCTCACCTGGTTTAAGCCAGCCAGTCGAAGCCGTTCCTGTGTTGTGACGGCTGTCGCCTGCTGACAGCTTCTGGGAGCCACAAATGAGAGCTGATTGCAAAGTAGGCACCAAAGGTGGACAAACTACCCAGAAGGGACATGATTTGTCCCCCATCAGAGGTACTACCTCTTCCCATACACCTCGAATCCACCACTATTACTGTGCCAATGATACAGATCCTTTTGCCACAGTTATCACACACCTCTTTTGCCTCTGGGTGGGCAACTAGGGGCCCAGACCACACCCCTAAAAGGGAAAGTCAGGTTTCTCTTAGGTGTCTCCAGTTGCATGGTGATAATGTTTATGTTGTTCTCAGCTTTCTGTGTTTTGCTCAGCCCTTTGAAAACATCTCATGGAGCCTGAGCTTGTGCGTCTTTTATCTTTAGCAGAAGAAGCAACTGCTTTTTAAAAAAGAAAGAAAGAAAGAAAAGTCTATGCAGAAGGTATTTGTGTTCCCATATGGAAAATCTAGAATATTCCCTTTCTCGGCTAGAAGAGAAAAAGCACGGGCTATAAAATTTCTGTCCTGAAGTTTTGTCTTCAATTCAGCAATGGGCTAGATGCATACCCAGTAAAAATCCAATTAAAACAGCTAAAAGATAACACATGCTTAAACAGCCAGTCCTCTTCCAGCTCAGCCTGCTGACGGGAAGGTTTTAGATCGCTCATGGAAGCTACTTGTCCTGTAGCCAGTTTCCAGATAAGAGAGATCTGCATTTGATTTATGAATGAAAGCTGCCCTGCACTGACTTACAATAGGGGTTCCCAAAATGTGGTCTGTGGGTTAGCAGTGGTGGTCCAAGGCGGTCCTGTGGATTTGTGGTTGAAGATGGGAGACAGCACATAACATCGCGGGAAATTTTCACATTGATGTTTAATTGTATTTTCATTGCCTCCTTTTTTTATTTCTTGCTGTATTTTATTGCAGTAGAATACTGAATTCTATGGAATCACAATTGCGACAACAGGCAGAAATGCGATTAAGTGGTCCATCAAGACCCTCAGCAATTTCCAAGTGGTCTGTGGGGGGAATTTGGGAATCTCTGGTGTAGGCTAGAATTGTACGTTGCACCTCTTCAATGCAGGTGGGAAAGGCAGGTGTGTCACCCTCATGCTAAAGCTCCTTCCAGGGAAGCATAGGAAGAGTGCAGCCCCAAGAAAACCAGCTTCTGAATTGCACTATAATGGCTCTTCCTTGAAGGTATAATGCAGCAAATTTTGGCCCCTCGGGCCAAAGTTGTAGAGTGTTGCTATGTGTCTGTACCCTCTCACCCAAACACAGCCTTCCATCCTCTCATGGTCTGTCCACAGTTGTGGGTTTTCTTGGGGAGGAAAGTCCTATGCAATTTATGTTCATAGGAACATTATCAGTTTGCAGCGGGGCATATCCCAGTGTTGTAGAGCAATACAGTCGTACCTTGGAAGTCGAACGGAATTCATTCCGGAAGTCAGTTCGACTTCCAAAACGTTCGAAAACAAAGGCAGGGCTTCCGATTGGCTGCAGGAAGCTCCTGCAGCCAATCGGAAGCAGCGTTGGACATTCAGCTTCCAAAAATAGTTCGTAAACTGGAACACTCACTTCCGGGTTTGCGGCATTTGGGAGCTAAAACGTTCAAGAACTAAGCGGTTTAAAAACCAAGGTAGTCTTCTGCTAGTCTTTGAGACCCCAGATTCGCCTTTACGCAAGCTTGCAGTTGGGGGCCCATTTCTCAATTTTTTAAAAAAGTATAAATTTGTGCAGGGTAGTACAGCTGTTGCGAATCACTTTGGAACAAGCCACGGCACAGTAACAGGCCCCAGCCGAAAAGCAGAAAGAGAATGCAAGAGTGATCTAGTTTAGCATGTTTATTGTATTTGTATTTAGCAAACAAAGCTAAAAACGTCGAAACTACCACACCAGCTTATTAATTGCATTTTCAATTGGCAGCCCTCCATTCACTGTTAGTTTAAAGAAAAAGAAAAAAAGTATGGTAACATAGATCTGATCCAAAACAATATCTGTTCTAGCTTGGGCATGGGAGAAAAATCCACTTAAATTTTATTTGATTAACTGGTGAAATTGCATTTCAGTCAGTGGGGTGAGAGTTTGGGGTACGTCCTTGCGTTGTTTCTGAGGTATTTCTGTCACATGTACTGGAAAGGGAATTGTTAAATAGGGCCATTCCTTCCAAGGATGTGTGGTAGCAGTGACATGCAAGCCATACTGTATTGAAGATTTGGTGACATGCAGTCATATTTTAAAGGCAATTGATTTGATTCATTGATCACTCTGTGAAAGGGCAAACAGTTAAAAGTCCTTTAATAGGTCAGCAGTCCTAGTTTAAACCCTCCTCTGTGCCTCAGCATTGCAGCCAACTCAAAGAAGTGTTGCTCGCAGAGACCTGCTCCCGATTTCGATTATGGCTTGCAGATTGGGTCATTAGGTTCCTCTCTTCCTTGGGCTACGAAGACTCCTATTTTTGGCATGTGCCCATATTGTTGCATTTTCCATGCACGATCATGTAATTGCAAGTGGAAACTGCTACAGAGAATGCACTGGGGAACCTTTTTTCAAATTCATACGGTCTAGAAGTGTCATATTGTTAAACACCCTGTATTTGCCAGCCGTGGGAGAAGGGCTCTTACCATTTTGTTGGAAAACTGTTCCAGTCCCAAGTTCATTGCATTTTGGCTCTTCCCCCAGCCAATCTCCAAAAAGTTAGTAATGAGAAAGAGCCCTGTTGATCTCCGACGTTTCTGCCCATTAGCTGCCCCCTTCCCAGAACTGGAATATTCCCAGGCTGGAATATCACCTGTTAGACCAGTCTTCCCTAATATGCTGTGCCCTTCACATAAACAGTGTCTGTCAGGGAGTAGCAGGCAAGCCGGTGTTGTGTGTGCAGTGTCAGAAACTCAGCTAGGTGCCAAATGTCTCCTTAAAACAGGGTTACAGTCACCCAAACGGAATGTCTAGTTGCCATTTGGGGAGCAGACGTCTCAAAAATTACAGGTTTTTGGTTACTGAAATTCATTCTGATCGTGCAGATAAAATATAACAGATAGAATTTCACAGGATGTGTTGCTAGTGTAGGGAAACAGTCCAAGGTCCAAGGATTCCCCAGGCATGTAACTCCAGATGGGGGAAACGTCAGGCGACATCCTGGCACCCGGGCATCTTTGCTTGGTTGCAAGTGGCTGATGTTGTTCTTTATAATAATAATAATAATTTTTTATTTGTACCCCGCCCACCTGGCTGGGTCTCCCCAGCCACTCTGGGTGGCCTCCAACAGGTATTAAAATACATCAAAATCACAGGTTAAAAACTTCCCTAAACAGGGCTGCCTTCAGGTATTTTCTGAATGTAGGATAGTTGTTTATCACTTTAACCTCTGCTGGGAGGGCGTTCCACAGGGCGGGCGCCACTACCAAAAAGGCCCTCTGCCTGGTTCCCTGTAGCTTTGCTTCTCGCAGTGAGGAAACCTTCAGAAGGCCCTCAGCGCTGGATCTCAGTGTCCGGGCAGAATGGTGGGGGTGGAGACGCTCCTTCAGGTATACAGGACCGAGGCCGTTTAGTTGTTTAGTCATGTCTGACTCTTCGTGACCCCATGGACCAGAGCACGCCAGGCACTCCTGTCTTCCACTGCCTCCCGCAGTTTGGTCAGACTCATGTTGGTAGCTTCGAGAACACTGTCCAACCATCTCGTCCTCTGTCGTCCCCTTCTCCTTGTGCCCTCCATCTTTCCCAACATCAGCGTCTTAGCCACGGAGTCTTCTCTTCTCATGAGGTGGCTAAAGTATTGGAGCCTTAACTTCAGGATCTGTCCTTGTGACTGCTGTCACCATCTGCAGTGATCATGGAGCACTCAGGGCTGATTTCCTTCAGAAAGGATAGGTTTGATCTTCTTGCAGTCCATGGGACTCTCAAGAGTCTCCTCCAGCACCATAATTCAAAAGCATCAATTCTTCAGCTATCAGCCTTCTTTATGGTCCAGCTCTCACTTCCATACATCCCTACTGGGAAAACCATAGCTTTAACTATACGGACCTTTGTTGGCAAGGTGATGTCTCTGCTTTTTAAGATGCTGTCTAGGTTTGTCATTGCTTTTCTCCTAAGAAGCAGGCGTCTTTTGCCAGGTGCAAAATGTGCCTGGTGAATTTCACTCTTTGGTTGCGTGCCTGGCTTCCTGAGGCATGAGGAGCTCAGTGTGGTGCTAGAGGCAAAACTGGAAGTCTCCCCTGTCGCCCACATCGCTGCTGGAGATGTGATGCCAGCATAGGTGCCAATTTCCAGCGAGATAGAACTGTAGAGTTGGAATGGGACCCTGCAGATTCTCTAGTCCAGCTCCCTGCAGTGCAGGAATACGCAGCTGTCCCATACCTTGACGTTATCAACACCACACTCTAACCGACACTGCACAAGCCAGGCTCATCCATCACTCTGCAGGTGTGCTGACCCCTGCGATTTCCCCAAACGCAGGAAACTCGACTGTGCGATTTGTGATCTCCACAAAACTTCACGTGAACTTATGCGCTTCGCAAGATCTCACCGGTAGTCGGTGCCAATGCAGGTGGCACTTCTCTAGAAGAGTTAGTGGGGCGGGCGCGGTGCCCGCGTAGATGGCACCTTATGGGGGCTTGAGCCGCCCAAGGCAGCTGCTTCCCCCGGCCTCTTGGATAGGCAGGACCTGGGTGCAGGGACAATGGCAAGAGGGCCGGATTGGCTCTGTTTCTGCACCCGCCCTGCACTTTTTGTTGTTCTTGCTCTTGGTAAGAGGCAGCAATGCTTGATGATGATGATGGTGATGATGATGATGATGATGAAGAAGAAGAAGAAGAAAGAAGAGTTTGGATTTGATACCCCACTTTATCACTACCCGAAGGAGTCTCAAAGCGGCTCACATTCTCCTTTCCCTTCCTTCCCCCCCAACAAACACTCTGTGAGGTGAGTGGGGCTGAGAGACTTCAGAGAAGTGTGACTAGCCCAAGGTAACCCAGCAGCTGCATGTGGAGGAGCGGAGACGCAAACTCGGTTCACCAGATTATGAGTCTACCGCTCTTAACCACTACACCACACCACACTGGTGTAGCCAGAGGTTTTGGGGGAAAGCACTCACTCACCATGAGCTCAAATAAAGAGCATGAATAAAGAGCGGAGACTGGCTAAAGGTGAAGAAGAAGAAGAAGAAGAAGAAGAGTTTGGATTTGATATCCCACTTTATCACTACCCGAAGGAGTCTCAAAGCGGCTAACATTTTCCTTTCCCTTCCTCCCCCACAACAAACACTCTGTGAGGTGAGTGGGGCTGAGAGACTTCAGAGAAGTGTGACTAGCCCAAGGTCACCCAGCAGCTGCATGTGGAGGAGCAGAGACGCGAACCCGGTTCACCAGATTACGAGTCTACCGCTCTTAACCACTACACCACACTGGCTCTTGTCCTGATGGACAGTGGGGCTGAGAGACTTCAAAGAAGTGTGACTAGCCCAAGGTCACCCAGCAGCTGCATGTGGAAGAGCGGGGAAGCGAACCCGGTTCACCAGACTATGAGTCTACCGCTCTTAACCACTACACCACACTGATAGCTGGGGGGGGGGCTGCCTTAGGCCGAATGAAAATATGCCAGTTTCAGTCTTACCAGTGATATCCTCCCTTCCAAAGCAAACAAACAAGCAAACCTTTTAACTTCTATAAGCCTGAACTGATTCTTGAAATTCGCAGCAATTAGACTTGAAAAAATTGCCTGCTTCCCTTCCCACTCCTGTGGGTTTTTTCTTTTTCTTCTTAACAGGAACACACAAGCCAAGCGTTAGTTTAGGATGTGAAGGTGATGAAAGCTTAAACAGCAGCCACCCACCAAATCTCGAGAATTAGGAAGCGGAATTTGCAGCGCCGCACAGGAAGTCGAAGATCTCCCCTTTTGAAACCTTTCCAACTGATGTTTCTCACTAGTCGGGCCCCTTCCTTTCGTAATCCGAGGGGATAACTCTGCTGGCACCATTTATGTTGGGGGGAGAAAAGAAGACAAAAGAGCCCCATGGCAAAAAAAAGAGATTCCGCTATTGTGATGTGAGAGTTATAACCGGGAGCCTAACCAGCTTACGTTGTGAAACATAAATTGGGATTCTGGAGGATTTATATGGTTTTAAGCGCTGGAGCTTTTACTTATTTATTTTTAAGCGCTCGTGTCTGCTTCCTCCAAGTGGTTGTAACTTCGCTCCCCACCCCACCCCCCAGTTTAAATTAACCTTGCAGTATAGCTTTTCTGCAAATAATACGGAGAGAAACCCCTCTTTTGTTTCGCGGCAAAAAGAAAAAGGGAGGCAGGATCTGCATTGTTGGTTTTGGACCAATGTACCTACCAGATACCAATTTTCTGTGCCGTGAACTTTTGACTCCGGCGCGAATGATTCCTGCCCAAGCCATCCTTCTCCCTGAATCTATTGGCGGGTTTGAACCCTTTCTGCGTGACTGTATTCATGCAAATGACCTCTGGAAGCCCCCACGGCAAAGTAGTGTATTATATAGCATTTGAACACTGCCCTCCTTTTTCTCTGTGTGTGTTTCAGATCATTAGCATAGGTCCAACAGCACAGAGGCTCCCATTTCCATAAGAATGGCAAATCTCTCCCGTTTAATCACTTTCCACCAAATGAACCATTTAATGCCATATTCAGACCTATTGTGCGAGGATTTCCCAAGGCTCTCCTTGATCCACTTATGCTCCCTCCTCTGCCTTTTGTCTCTTGTTAACCTGCTTGCTTTTTGCAAAAAAAAAAAAGTTAAATTAAATTAAATTAATTTTTTAAAAAAAAGAAGGTGGTGGATTGCAAGGAATGGGGTGGGAGGGCGGGGTGGAATGGATCAAATCAATTGCAAGAGGCGTGCAGCTGTTTTAATTAAAACTAACCCCCCCCCTGCCAGCTTTCCCTCCTCCGAAAAGTTGCTTGGAATGTTCTTTGTGCTCCTCTGGAGCGGCATCTAATCACTGTAATTTAACAGATTCCGTAATTACCTGCCTTGCATGGAAATCGCTTGATTGCTGTTTCTTTGTCCGATCCTTACTCCAAGTGATGGGCTGAATTTAAAACCAAGATGAATGGCTTGCTTTGGCGGGGGAGCGTTGCAGGGGTGGTCCGGATTGGTTTCAGGCTCCGGAGGTCTCCAAAACAAGAGGGAAACGCCAGGCGTGTGTTTACGGACAAACCTGGGCCTGCTTCTCTCGCTGCTGCGTCGGGGCTGTGCCGGTTCAGAGTGCAGGTGGAGATTTCTTGGCAATAAATACATTGTGGATGTAGCCTATCTTGATTTCAGCAAGGCCTTTGACAAGGTGCCCCATGATATTCTTGTAAAGAAGCTGGTAAAATGTGGGCTAGACAATGCTACCATTCAGTGGATTTGTAACTGGCTGACTGACCGAAACCAAAGGGTGCTCATCAATGGCTCCTCTTCATCCTGGAGAGAAGTGACTAGTGGGGTGCCACAGGGTTCTGTCTTGGGCCCAGTCTTATTCAACATCTTTATCAATGACTTGGATGATGGGCTTGAGGGCATCCTGATCAAGTTTGCAGATGACACCAAATTGGGAGGGGTGGCTAATACCCCAGAGGACAGGATCACACTTCAAAATGACCGTAACAGATTAGAGAATTGGGCCAAAGCAAACAAGATGAATTTTAACAGGGAGAAATGTAAAGTACTACACTTAGGGGGAAAAAATGAAAGGCACAATTACAGGATGGGTGACACCTGGCTTGAGAGCAGTACAAGTGAAAAGGATCTAGGAGTCTTGGTAGACCACAAACTTGACATGAGTCAACAGTGTGATGCAGCAGCTAAAAAGCCAATGCAATTCTGGGCTGCATCAATAGGAGTATAGCATCTAGATCAAGGGAAGTAATAGTACCACTGTATTCCGCTCTGGTCAGACCTCTCCTGGAATACTGTGACCAGTTCTGGGCACCACAGTTCAAGAAGGATACTGACAAGCTGGAACGTGTCCAGAGGAGGGCAACCAAAATGGTCAAAGGCCTGGAAACGATGCCTTATGAGGAACGGCTTAGGGAGCTGGGTATGTTTAGCCTGGAGAAGAGAAGGTTAAGGGGTGATATGATAGCCATGTTCAAATATATAAAAGGATGTCATATAGAGGAGGGAGAAAGGTTGTTTTCTGCTGCTCCAGAGAAGCGGACACGGAGCAATGGATTCAAACTACAAGAAAGAAGATTCCACCTAAACATTAGGAAGAACTTCCTGACAGTAAGAGCTGTTCGACAGTGGAATTTGCTGCCAAGGAGGGTGGTGGAGTCTCCTTCTTTGGAGGTCTTTAAGCAGAGGCTTGACAGCCACCTGTCAGGAATGCTTTGATGGTGTTTCCTGCTTGGCAGGGGGTTGGACTGGATGGCCCTTGTGGTCTCTTCCAACTCTATGATTCTATGACATCATCTCCGCAGATAAGAAAGCAGGTTCTCCGAGGGAAGGAAGTGCCGGTTAGAACCCTTCTCCCTGATAATAGTTTTTTGGCATTTCCGGGGAGCGTTTGGTTTGGGTGCCTTGGAAGTAGCCCCCACCCCATTCTTCACACATGCACAGTCTGAAGTGGTACAGCCCAGGCAGGCGTTTGCCACCGCAATGAAAACATGACCCTAGGTCAAGGATCTTAAGTGTTGTGTCTATTGTAAGGTAAAGGTACCCCTGACCGCTAGGTCCAGTCGCGGATGACTCTAGGGTTGCGCACTCATCTCGCTCTATAGGCCGAGGGAACCGGCGTTTGTCCGCAGACAGTTTTTCCGGGTCATGTGGCCAGCATGACTAAGCCGCTTCTGGCAAAACCAGAGCAGCGCCTGGAAATGCCATTTACCTTCCCGCCGGAGTGGTACCTATTTATCTACTTGCACTTTGACATGCTTTCGAACTGCTAGGTTGGCAGGAGCAGGGACCGAGCAACGGGAACTCACCCCATCGCAGGGATTCGAATCGCCAACCTTCCGATCGGCAAGCCCTAGGCTCTGTGGTTTAGACCACAGCGCCACCCTTGTGTCCATTGTAGCACCAAGTAATTCATCCCATCAGTGCAAGTATTTCTGCTTGCTCAGACGCTCTCTAAATCCCTTTTGGGTTTGCCCCCAACCCTCTGGAACAGATTTGAGGATGCTCTGGGGCAGAGGCGGAGCTAGCTGCTCCGGCACCCGGAGCGGCGCACATGCTGTGCACCTGGGGGCAGGGCCATGGGGTGGGGCAAGCATCCCAGGGGGCTGGGCAAGCATCCCAGGGGGTGAGCCGCCCATGGGGGTGAAGCGAGCCACCCATGGCGGGCTGCTTCCTGGGGGGGGGGAGAGGGAGCCGCGCCGCTTTGCCAGCAGCCTTCCTCACTTCCCCCTTCCTTTTGACAGCTTGGGGCAGGCTCCTCCCCCGGAAGCAGCCCGGGAGCAGGGGGGCAACGGTGTGCCGCCCACCCGTGACTCCCAAGCCTCCCTCGAGCTGTCATAACGAAAGGGGAAGGGGGGAAGGCCGCTGGCAAAGCGGCGCAGCTCCGCTCCTTCCCCCGATGGCTCAGGTTAGGCTTGGGAGTCACGGGTGGGCAGCGAGCCAAATGCCACCCCCCTCAGTGATGACACCTGGGGCAGACTGCCCCCACCGCACCCCACTTCCTAAGCCCCTGCTCTGGGGCATGTGCCGGAGGAGAGGGATAACAGGGGAGTTGCGTTGCCCTTGCACCCTTGCATACCACCCCATACTTTTACTTAGGGGTTGATCAAATGCTATTTTCTCCTGGGGAGCGAGCCTTGGGCTTGCCTGCTTCCCCCCTCCCTGTGTCATGGTCTGTGCATAATGAGGTTTGCACTGTGGAGCCTTGTTTTCCCCATAGCACCTTGCACGGTTTTCCTCCCTGTAACACTTTGGCAGGAGGTTGGGCAGAAATTTGACGAGATTATCTGTCTGTTTTCTCCAGCTGCCCTCTTGAGCTCCTCCCCACGTAGGAATGAGGCTGGTGTAGGGTCCGTAGCATTCTTGTGTATCCAAACATCTCTATTGCTGGAGAGGAAAATGGCCCATTCTCTCATAAAAAAATGCATTCTGAAGGATTCCTGCTGCTAGCGCCCCACAAGGAAATTTCCTTCTTAGTTTTTCTGCAGCTCCATCGCAATTCCCAAGTGAGGTTCTGCTGCTTTTACGTTTAAATCAGCCTTGAATTTAGCCACTAGCCTGGTATCCAAAGGATCCAGGAATTCCATGTAGGTGAGTACAGTGGTACCTTGGTTTATGAACTTAATCCATTCCGGAAGTCCGTTCTGAAACCAAAGCGTTCTTAAACCAAGGCACGCTTTCCCATAGCAGCGGGGGACTCAATTTACCAATGGAACACACTCAACAGGAAGCGGAACATGTTCTGCTTCCAAGGCAAAGGTCACAAACCAAAACACCTACTTTCTTAATCCAAGTTGTTCATAAACTAAGCTGTTCTTAAACCAAGGTACCACTGTACAACCAAACCTCGGTTGTTGAACGTAATCCGTTCCGGAAGCCCGCTCGGCTTCCAAAATGTTCAACAACTGAGGCGCAGCTTCTGATTGGTTGCAACAGCTTCCTGCACTCAAGCGGAAGCTTCGTCGAATGTTCAGCTTCTGAAAAACTTTCGAAATCTGGAGCATTTACTTCCGGGATTTTGGCGTTCAGGGGCCAAAACATTTCAAAACGGAGGCGTTTGGGATCCGAGGTTTGACTGTAGTTAGACTTCCAGAGGAGGGGTATATCTCACCTTTCTTCCTCTGCCAGTCTGCTTGGTTTCCATACTGGCCAAAGAGGAAGGAAACCCCATTCCCCAGTTTTGTTTTCTTCTCCACCAGTATGCTTGGTAAATTTGATTATTAACTAGCCTGCAATTAGAAATATTTCAAAACAAAAATCCAAAGCTGAGTGGAAATATGTTGAAGATTATTTGAAAAAAGAAGATATAAAAACAGAGTTGGTGATTTGTTTAGATTGAGATACATTTGGGGATAGTTATATTAAAGAGATAATTATTCACTTATTCTTTTCTTTTCTTTTTTTGGAAAACTGTGTAATATAGCAAATATAGCAGATTATGAGCCTTATTAAGGAAAATGATATACAAACAATTGGAAGTCAATTTTAAAGTCTTATTTTTAATTCTTTCTTGATCTATTTTGTTGGGGTTTTTTTGGTGTTTTTTTCTCGTTTGGATTATGTGATATCTGTTGATTGTTTGCTTATTTTTGTGTATTTTTAAAAGAAATCTAAATAAAGGCTATTTTAAATAAATAATAATAATAATAATAACTAGCCTGCAAAGAGGCTAGTGAACATTTTTTCAGGGTACAACTCCCAGCTTAGCCAATGGTTGTAGATGATGCGAGTTGTAGTCAAACCGCATATGGGGAGCCAAGGTTGAAGAACACTTATTTATCTTGTGCCTGTTTAATCTCCTCTTCCCTTGCACCCTGCTTTTTGTTTTCCACTCTGGACGAGGCACAACTGTGGTCATTTTGCAAAGACCTGCTTTGGTATCAGTATGTGTTTGAGAGAGACCTAGTTTGCCGTTAGAATTTGCTTTTGGAGGCTTCAGCAGCTGCAGTGATGCTCCTCTTTAATTAAGAACCTTACAGAATCCCAGCACTCCCACACTTAGCAAAAAAGAAAAATTCAAGCCAGCCTCATGTTTCCTTCATGACCCCAGAGAAGTAGCTGGGATTAACACTCCTCTTAGCCTCCTCTCTTGACAAACGGTGAGACGAGATTGCAGAGTGGTTTAGAAGGGGACTGGCTGAACTTGCAAACAACCCTTTCAACCCCAAATCTTTGCAGACGTAACTCTACAAGTTAATGTGTGCGGTCGCTTGTGTTTGTGCCCAGAGAGGGTCTGCAAACGAAGCGCCCTTCCTTGATATTCAAATCTACCCATGCCAGCCTGGGGTGAGAGAAAGGAAAAAAAGAGAAGAGGGGAGCCTTTGGAAAGAGGAATTTATTTGTGCGGAGAAATTGCTATGGTTACTCTTAGCGCCGAACATTGCTAAGCCACGTGGGAGCAGGAGGCTGACATTTGCAAGGCTGAATCCGTAAGCAGGAGCAGGGGGCTGTCCACCCATTTTCTAACAGATGTCTCCTCCAGATGAGCTGTGGGTTGAGCGTTTGTCCTGATCTGCTTGCACAATGGCCACATTCACAAGTAACGCCAAAACATGGTTTTGTGGAGAGATGGGGAACCTGTGGCTCTCCAGGGGGTGTTGAACTCCCAACTGAGCATTGCGCTCAGGGCCATCTTTACCCAGGGGTGCGGGGCACCGGGGTGCCAAATTCTGGGGGGCGCCAGGCTGCTGTCTGTCCTGTTCTAGAGGGTAGGGTCCCAATCTCTCTAGGTGCAGGGTCCCACCCATCGGTGTCAAGAAGTGCCTATCTGCAGACAGAGCTGCCTACCAGCTATGGCCTTGCCACATCCACTCTGTGTAGGTCTCCCTTTATAGTTGGTCTGGAAGCAGCATTCGAAATTTGCCAGGCACATTTTTCACCTGGCTATTGGCCACTTACGACCAAGTGAAGACGCTCGGGTGGTGTCAGTGTGGTGTAGTGGTTAAGAGCGGTAGACTTGTAATCTGGTGAACCGGGTTTGCGTCTCCGCTCCTCCACATGCAGCTGCTGGGTGGCCTTGGGCTAGTCACACTTCTCTGAAGTCTCTCAGACCCACTCACCTCACAAAGTGTTTGTTGTGGGGGAGGAAGGGAAAGGAGAATGTGAGCCGCTTTGAGACTCCTTTGGGTAGTGATAAAGCGGGATATCAAATCCAAACTCTTCTTCTTCTCTTCTGACATCTCCACCATCTGGAGGTGCATGCCTGGGGATCCTGGGATCTTGCCTGTTTTCACACACTAGCAACACATCATTTAGAATACTATCTGTTATATTTTATTTGCACAATCGGAACAAATTTTAGGAACCAAAAAGTCGTATTGAAAAAATACAACTTTCAAGCCTCCTGGCGCCAGGATGGCAACGAGACATTCCGTTTTGGCAACTGCAACCCCGGTTTAAGGAGCCATTTGGCACCTAGCTTATATACCTGAGTTTCTAACACTGTCTGGAAGCTGCAGCTAGTGCAGAATGTGACCTCTGGATATCTGAAATCATAAAACACTGATTTCTGCTGCACAGCCAGCCTATAGCCTGCCAAACCCAATTCAAGGGGTTGGTAAAGGCATGCTCAGTTTGAGACCCCAAAACATGAAGGACCACCTTCCTTTATATTAGCCAGTACAGACCATGAGATGTGCCGAAGAGGCTCTTTTCATTGTGCCATTGATGAAAGTAGCCTATTATGGAGCGATATGAGAGGGGGCCTTTTTTGTGGGGGGTCACCTGTATATGGGACTCCCTCCTTCAGGAGTTCTGCACGGCACCTTCATTGTGGATCTTCCAGTGCCATTTAAATATACACTTTCCCCATGAGATTTTGAGGAGAAATGGACTTGGTTAAGGCCAGCTGCGACTAACTGATGAGCTCTCCTTGCTCTACTGACATTGTACCTTTAAAGGTTGTTTTAATAATTGTTGACTATTGTTATGTTGAATGTTACTGCTTTTAACACAAATGGCACATGAGAAGGATGAAGAAGACCTGTCCTCCGGATTACTCACAGGTTTCGCTATATAGCTTCATCAGTTCAGGTTAAGCATTCTGATTAGCCCAACATGCGAAATATTCCACAGGCAAGCGAAACCTGTGAGTAATCCGGAAGACAGGTCTTCTTCGTCCTTCTCATGTGCCACTTGTGTTGATTTCAGCTGGATGGTGATGTTGCAAGACTCATATAAATATGCTTCATCTACTATTACAGTGTTTCTCAACCTTTTCTGGGCAACGGCACACTTGTTTTATGAAAAAAATCTCACGGCACACCACCCACAAAATGGCGGCGGCAACATCGCTATGGTAACGGAAATCACGGAGTTATGCACCCAAAGCAGCCCCACTGGTATGAAAAGCCCGCCCCTGGGACTGTGAAAGAAAACCCGAAAGGAAAGACTTAGCTGATCCCAGGCAGCGAGTGAGGACGGCGAGTGGAGCCGGGGAGGCTTCTCAGCTGGCTGGCTGGCGGTTGGAGCGCTCGCAGAGCGCTCCTCCTTAGGGTGGCGGCCATTTTGACCGGGTGGCTACCGGCAGCCCTCGCGTCTCCTTCCTATTGGTCCCTGGCAACCAATCAGATTCGGCGGCGAGCTCCCAGCTTGCGCATGCGTGGTAGAGCCCGGCAGCTTCTCCACAGTGCCTCTTCTTGGCGGTGGCTTTCTGCGCTCCCTTTCCCCCACTGGAGCCGCTGCTGCACGTTTGCGGCGTGGGTCCCTAACGGTTTTCCCGCGGCACACCAGCCGACGTCTCGCGGCACAGTACTGTGCCGCGGAACACCGGTTGCGAAACGCTGTACTATTACATCCGTGAGATTTTTGCTTTGAACCGTTGAAGAATTCTACTATCTACTCACCATCAACCAATTGTGAACGTTTTGTTGGCACCAAGATTTTGTGGCTATACCCAAACTGTTGCTGAATGGTTCAGTCACGTGAACATTATACATTCTGTTATATCACGCATATATAGCTTGTTAATCATGTGGCTTTATTGAAAGACTGTTAGTTTTTCAGAAGAGGATTCCAGTAAATCTTTTATTATAGTTTCAGCCATTGTGTGGTGGTTTTGGTTGTTTAGGGAAAAAATGGTGACAATTCTTTGTCAGGACTTAAGAAAAAGTAAATCCTATACCAGTGCAGAACTGTGATGAACTGAATTGAAGACTATGAACAGATCCATCTGTTCCTATGACGTACCCGTTAAAAGCCCAAGATTTGCTACAGAAAGGTCCCTGCAGATTCATGCAGCTTTGCAGACAAAATATGTGTCTTTCGAAAGAGGCAAGTGGAGAGGCTGAGTGGTCATATTAAACTGATAGAGGAAAGTTTGTTTCAAGGTTTAGGGCATGAATAAAGCAGGGGAGGAAAGGGGTGGAGAATGAGCAAAGGAAGGGGGGATATAACAGGAGAGCAGAATCCGTCCTCCTGTTGAGTTAATTACTTCTTCCTAACATTTCCTCTGGTCAAAATTGACAGCAACTGCACCATGTAATACAAGTGGTGTTTTTTTTAAAAAAAAAAGAAACAGCATGGTATATAAAAGACCACTTGCAAACGAGAATTACTGCAATAACATACAATTAGCCTGTGTACTGACAGCGGATGATAGAAAGATGCGAAAAGAACAGGAATCGTAGCCCACCTGGGATTTGGGAAAGTTAACAAATCTGAAACCTTGCAAAGGCAGCAGCAGCGAGCTGTCAAGATGCTTTTTGGCTGTTTCCTTCCTCCCCATCCCTTTTACTATGCGCTTATTTTTATTGATCTGATTTCCATCTCGGTGGCCTGCCTTTTTAATGAATATATTTCAATGAGCATTAGCTCTGACCTGACACTGGCAGGTTCATTGCCTGGATGCCCTGGCAGCTGCTGCTGCTGCTGCTGCTGCTGCCCACTCCAATTCTGCAATAAGAGAATAAGAAGAGCCTGCTGGATCAGGCCAATGTCCCATGTCACCCAGTATGCTCTTTTCACATTGGCCCCCCAGATACCTATGGGAAACCTCCGAGCAGGAGCACACTCCCCTATTGCAGTTTTCAGCAGCTGGTATTCAGAAGCATTGCTGCCGCCCAGCTGTGCAGGCGCCGAGTTCAAAATTAGCCAGGCACCAGGCGCATTTTGCACCTGGCTTTCGATCACTTGCGACCAAGTCAAGATGCCCAGATGCCAGGATGGCGCCTGACATCTCCACCATCTGGGGATCATTGGATCTGGACCATTTCCGCACACCAATACCCCATCCTGTAGAATCCTATCCGTTATATTTTATCTGCACAATCGGTGCCTGACATCTCCACCATCTGGGGATCATTGGATCTGGACCGTTTCTGCACACTAATACCCCATCCTGTAGAATCCTATCCGTTATATTTTATCTGCACAACCGGAATGGATTTCCAGAACCAAAATGCTTTTTTCTATGCAGCCTGAGCAGGAGGAGTCACCATTAAGAAAAAGGGGTCGGAATTGGCCAGTATGTGTGATGACTTTCCCTGGATCAAGTGACTTTTCTTCTTTAAGTTCTTCTGATGGGTCAGCCTCCATCCAGCATTTCTGTTTTGCAAAGGGATCGGGAAGTATGTAAAATACTCTGCCGGAGACCCCAAAGAACTGAAGCTATTCAAAGAAGGTGGCACTGGAACAGATGAGCAAATAGTCTGACGTAGCATAAGCAGGGCCGGCGCGCCCATTTAGGCGAACTAGGCAACTGCCTAGAGCGCCAAAATGGAGGGGGCGCTGGCCAGCCAGCCCCCCGCCGCTCCCTGCCGCCGCCCCAACCAGCGGCGGAGTGGCCAGCCTGCCCCTCGCCCCCCGCCGCCACCCGGTGCCGCCCCAACCAGCGGCGAAAATAGCGGCGGCGCGGGGCGCCTGGCGGGCAGGGGGCGGGGCACCGTACATCATGCGCAGTGACGTCATGTGCCCCGCCCCCTCATCTAGGGCGCAAAAAACCCTAGCACCGGTCCTGAGCATAAGACCGTTCCCTAGTTTTATGCGACTGAGAAAGGCAGCTGGGTGGGGGCTGAAAGTTAAGTTTTCCAGATGTCGGTGTCTCCTCCTGCCTCCGGCTCCAGTGGGTGGAACTGTCCTTTGATTTCCCCAGGTGTACGCAGAATGGGAATTGGATGGTCTGCTGACTCTTGCTAGAGCAGAAGCTCGGAAGGAGATGGATCTGCTGTTTTGCCCCTCCTGTGTTTCCTAGCCGAGTGCATTAGGGTCTCACTCAATTGCACCTCTGTGCTTCCTTTGGCGCAGGAGAGTTGCGCTTCCTGTCCCATTTGGAAGCTTGTTTCGAAAGCAGAGCCTAAGAAGGAGGAAAGTGGCAATGCTGAGCTTGACAGTTTCGCCTCTCCTTAAAGGTGACTCTTCAACCGTTATCAGACGGCAGTTTTATTCTAACCTTAAACATTTAAGAGTCCGGGAGAACACGGCAATCCATCGTCTTGGGGGAGATTGGGGTGGTGGTGGAATCAATGCAACTCAGTGTAATTAGTAGTATTCTCTCCCCCCTCCGAGTAAGTCAATGGCAGAGGGACAATGGGCGGGGGAGAGAGAAAGGCCATCGCAGAGTATGTTTGTTTGGCCTAATGTATTTTGACTACCTTGCCACTTTTATAATCAGATTGTTTAGGCGCTCTCGGGAGAGAGATGCTATAGATTTTTTCCTTATCTCTTAAGCATTCTAATAGACTCTAACGCAATTAAATTAAGACAGCTCAGTGCGATAGAGCAGTACAATGGAAGGTGTGTGCCGCTACATAACCGCTTCGCACAAGATAGGAGAAGTTATGGGTGTGACATCACTGGCAATCGCTCAACACGGGAGGTGTGTGCTCTTCCTTGTTCAATCCCCCCCCTCCCAGTTAATCCCTACAGCTACCCTGCTCACCACTAACCAGTGTTAGAAACTCAGATATATATGCTAGGCACCCCATGGCACCTTAAACCTAGGTTACGGTCGCCACAGCAGATGACCCTTGGGGTACCTTCCAATGCTGCGATTATATGAGCTCAAGTACATTACTTGATTGTCGCTTGCTCTTGCAACAATTCGCTTACAAGAAGTTTGCAAGGAGGAGAAACACTCTCAGCGGAAATGGAAATAGCATTAGCTACGGCAGAGCTTTCCATACTGTGTGTCGCAACACGTTAGTGCAGGGGTCAGCAAACTTTTCCAGCAGGGGGCCGGTCCACTGTCCCTCAGACCTTGTGGGGGGGAAAATATGAACGAATTCCTATGCCCCACAAATAACCCAGAGATGCATTTTAAATAGCATGCTCTGGTTATCTCCCGCTTGGACTACTCTGGTTATCTCCCGCTTGGACTACTGCAATGCGCTCTACGTGGGGCTACCTTTGAAGGTGACCCGGAAACTGCAATTAATCCAGAATGCGGCAGCTAGACTGGTGACTGGGAGTGGCCACTGGGACCACATAACACTGGTCCTGAGAGAACTACATTGGCTCCCAGTATGTTTCCGAGCACAATTCAAAGTGTTGGTGCTGACCTTTAAAGCCCTAAACGGCCTCGGTCCTGTATACCTGAAGGAGCGTCTCCACCCCCACTGTTCAGCCCGGACACTGAGATCCAGCGCCGAGGGCCTTCTGGCAGTTCCCTCACTGCAAGAAGTGAGGTTACAGGAAACCAGGCAGAGGGCCTTCTCGGTAGTGGCGCCCACCCTGTGGAACGCCCTCCCAGCAGAGGTTAAAGAGATAAACAACTATCTGACATTCAGAAAATACCTGAAGGCAGCCCTATTTAGGGAAGTTTTTAACCTGTGATATTTTAATGTATTTTCATATCTGTTGGATATGAGTGGCAGGGGAGACCCGGCCAGATGGGCGGGGTACAAATAAAATTATTATTATTATTATTATTATTATTATTAAATAAAAGCACACATTCTACTCATGTAAAAACACGCTGATTCCCCGACCGGACTTAAAAGGCGATTGGGCTGGCCCTGGCCCTGGCCTTCATTTGCCTACCCATGTGTTAGTGTGTTGGCTGCAGTGTGCTGGTGTGTCGCACAAACCCTCCTCACATTCATCCTGGGGCTGGAAAGGCATTGATCTAATCTCTGGTTTGCTAGTAAAACTGACTTACTGTGCGGCGAAATGAAGCAAAACTGAATTCCTGTGTCTCAAAGCGATGCATGTTCAAAAGGTGTGTCGCCAATTTAAAAAGTTCAGAAAGCTCTGAACTGTGGACTCAGGCAGAGGCGTTTAAACTGCGGTTGCCAAACTGTCACCCAGAAATCTGCACATGCTTGCAATTGGACCTTCGCCAGTAGCAAAACGCACCTGGGGAATTTCGAACACAGCCATTGACATGTGTTCCCTAGAAGATGTCCCAGCAGGGAATGTGGCCCTTCTCTCCATCCCTGGATTTCAATGCCTCACAGACTGATATGTGTTAAGGAGTTAGGCTGCACTGCTAACCTTGCCTATTTTGGAGGAGGCCCCTTTGAAGTCAATGGGGCTTCCTCCTAGGTAGAGCAGGTTAGCGCCACGCTGCCATTTACCGGAAGACGATAGTAATGTAAACATGCATGAGAGTGACGCTGCAATCCTTTTCAGATATAAGCCGCGCCGAGTTCAGTGAGAGTTACTCCGAAGGAAGCGTGCATAGGATTGATTGCACCTTAAGCAGTTTTATATGGAGGTATAAATATATCGTAAGGCTTCGCTGCCTGGTGAACATAATATTATTTTAAAAGAAAAAAAACCTGAATGCGCAGGGCCGTGTAGGCAGCAGAAATTTTTAATTTTCTTTCTGCAGGAAAACGAAAATAAGAAATCTAATGAAAAGTTTACTTTGCACTTAAGGGGAAAAAATGTAGCAGGTTTATGATGTGTACTCAAAGGTGTAATCCCTCTTGGATATTGTTTCCAATTCTGGAGTACTTTAATATCCTCGAGTTGCCAGGTACAAAGATATGTAGGCGCTGCATGTTTTTCGGCTGTTCCTTTGCAGTCATTCAGAATGCCAAACCTGCCCCCCCCCACTGCTTGGTGGCAGTGGCGTAGCAACGGTGGGGGCAGTGAGCTCCCTGTGCCATGTCTCCGGGGGTGACAAGGCATGTGGGTTGCTGGTGGCGGCGCTCCAGCGCTGTACGGACGGTGCTGGGATCATAGCTGTCAACTTTCAGATTTGAAAATAAGGGATTTTTTCAAACTTTCGGATTTGAAAATAAGGGATTTTTTCTAACTTTTGGATTTGAAAATAAGGGATGCCGCAAGGGCGGTGCAATGGCACCAAGTAGCCTCGCCACCCTGCGCTCCAGAGGCTGCCGCGAATGGGTGAGCGAAAGAGCGAGCGCATAGACAGCAGGCAGGCTGGCTGTCTGGTTGGGCGTGAGGGTCTGGCTGCACAAGGCATGCAAGCTCCGCCCCCAGTCAGTCTCAGACTCCTTATTGGCAGCCGAGCAACGCAGCTGAGGAGCCTCCCTGGCCGGCAGGGAGGGAGAGGAGCTGCTTCCTTTGAAATCCGCGAACTTTAAGGGATATCAACAATCCGGGATAGCAGCGGGAAACGGCATTGGAATAAGGGAGTTTCCCGCAAAAAAAATGGAGGGTTGACAGCTATGGCTGGGATCCTCTGCTCACGACTGCAGCCACATGTAGAGGATCCTCCGTTCACAGCTGCGAGCAGAGGATCCCGGCACCGTCTGTACAGTGCTGGAGTGCCGGCGCCAGCAACCCGCTACATAGCGTGCATGCGCGGCGTCTCAACATACAACGCATGCGCCGTACGTAGCGACGCTGCGCATGCGTGCTACGTAGCGACGCCCCGCCTCCGGGTGCACGTCATTTTTGCCACTCTGGGTGCCCGGACGGCTTCCTACGCCACTGTTTCTTGGGGGCAACGTTGGCAGCAGAAATTAGAAGCAGTGTTTTATAGCAGGAGATGAGGCTCTGACTACTGCATTTGATTAAATAGCTCCGAGTCCCAGACTGTTTGTTTCATAAAAGTTGCCCTACACTGATTGCATTGAGAGAGAGAGAGAGAGAGCACACTTCAGACAAGTTTGTTCTAGATTCTGATAGGATTTACTAAATCACCCAAACCGCAATTATCGCAGCAGCTAACGAAACAGAATTTTAAAATTCCTACAGCAAAACATTGCGGCTTCGTCAGTTGCTCTGATAAAAGTGATGGTGGCAGTTTTAGAGCTTTGAGGATGGAAGGGACCAGATAGCTCTGTCTGTAGAGCATGAGACACTTTATCTCAGGGCTGTGGGTTCGAGTCCCACGTTGGACAAAAAGATTCCTGCATTGGAGGGGGTGGGACTAGATGACCCTCGTGGTCCTTTCCAACTCCTACAATACTGCGGTTCTATGAATGCTTAGAAGAACTTCATTTCCTGAAGCTAAGCGATGCTGGTATTGTACTTGAGGCCATGTGGGGTTAATGTGTCAGATATGTACAGCCAGAAGCGAGAACATGGGAGAATTTTGCTATAAGAATTTAAATTTTACGTTTTGTTAGTCTCTGTAATCTGGCTGAAATCCACTATAGTGAGTGGGTATCATCCACTCATGCATGGGGCCTCTCCTTCCTCCTCCGTCCCCCTCAGTGCACCCTCAAGATATGCTCTAGAGGGTTGGGGGACCCTCTGGAGAAGATTTGGGGGGCCTGGCAGGGGGAGAAGAGAAGCTGGAAGTTTCTTTATGTAAGTGGTTAACGGATCAGAATATTGATGGCGTAGGAGAGGTTTATCAGTGGCTATTGGTCGTTATAATTCTTTATTATTTATTCAGTTTATACACCACCCTGTACCCGGAGATCTCAGCAGGTCACAACAAGACCGCCACATATAAAATCAAACCAAAAGCAGTACAGTGGTACCTCGGGTTACAGACGCTTCAGGTTACAGACGCTTCAGGTTACAGACTCCGCTAACCCAGAAATAGTACCTCAGGTTAAGAACTTTGCTTCAGGATGAGAACAGAAATCGTGCGGCGGCGGCAGGAGGCCTCATTAGCTAAAGTGGTACCTCAGGTTAAGAACAGTTTCAGGTAAAGAACAGACCTCCAGAACGAATTAAGTTCTTAACCCGAGGTACCACTGTAACCCAATAAAGGTAAAGGGACCCCCTGACCATTAGGTCCAGTCGTGACCGACTCTGGGGTTGCGGTGCTCATCTCGCTTTATTGGCCGAGGGAGCCGGCTTACAGCTTCCGGGTCATGTGGCCAGCATGACAAAGGCGCTTCTAGCGAACCAGAGTAGCACATGGAAACGCCGTTTACCTTCCTGCCAGAGCGGTACCTATTTATCTACTTGCACTTTAACGTGCTTTCGAACTGCTAGGCTGGCAGGAGCAGGGACCGAGCAACAGGAGCTCACCCCGTCGTGGGGATTTGAACCGCCGACCTTCTGATCGGCAAGCTAACCCCCGCCCCCCCAAAAGAAAGCCACATTCTAAAAGGGTGTTAGATGTCAATAAGATCAAGCCTGGTTTAAAAGGAATGTCTTTGCCTGGCGCCTACAGGTGTATAATGAAGGTGCCAGGTGAACTTCCCTGGGGAGAGCATTCCACAGATGGGGAGCCACTGCATAGAAGGCCCTGTTCTCATGTTGCCACCCTCCGGACCTCTCAAGGAGGAGGCACACGAAGAAGGGCCTCAGAAGATGATCTCAGGGACCGGGTAGGTTCATATGGAAAGAGGCGGTTCTTGAGGTACTGTGGTCAGGAAGATTATAGGAATCCTTTACGTTTGGAGGCAACCTGGCCCTGAACAACACTTGCAACGTTTTGCCAAGAGGTGCTGGCTTCCTGCTTATGGGTTTCCTGGGAGCATGGAGTTCTCTTACTTTCCAAAGCACAGGTACATCCAGCCGGGGTGTGTGCAGGTATGTGCACAGGTTAGTGGGACAAGTTATGTTGCCTCCGGTTGACACTTCCCTTCCGATGACTATTGGAAAGCTCTCGTGTCGCTTCTCAGAGACTTCCTGCTTCAAAGCTGCCTTGTTGCTGTGGCCGTCTCCCTGCTTCCTTTGAAGGAAGGGCCATTCTCGAAATATGCAGGGCTCACCTCTGAGCAAACAGGCATGGGATATGGATGCTTCTTCCGCGTCTAACGTCTTCACCGTGGCTGGCTACGCCTGCTTGATATTGTAGGGTGAAAGTCACTAGATAATAGAAAAGTACATCTCTTGCTTCTCCTGAAAGGTCAGTCCTCCTGTGGCTATAGAACAGATTATTCTAAAAATGTCACTCCACAAAAGAGTTGAAATACCTATATGGTCCTTTTACTAGACGCGGAGCAATTAAGCTGCAGTGCCTGGGATTTGCTTCTCCATCTGTGTTCCTGGAACCGGTTGCCTTGTCAAGCGTATGTGCCCCCTAAAGGGTGCGGTGATTATAAAATAAACAAATTAATGTTCATGTCTGTTCTCATGAATTAGAAATGTGTCAATTTTATGCTAGGGTGAAGCACCTCAATTCCCCCCCCCCCGGGTGTCCCTGTAAGAAGCCTTGCCGTGGCATTCTGCACCCGCTGGAGTTTCTGGGTCAGCTTCAAGGGCAGCCCCGCGTAGAGCGAGTTACAATAATCAAGTCTGGAGGTGTCAGAGACTGAACCTCTACACTCCACCTCTGAGCTATAATCCTCCCATAATCCCAAGAGAGGGCAAAGTCCAAAGTTCTGCTTCCGCCGTAGCGGAGACGCACACGCGCCAAACCATGGGGGCTCTTAGCCTTTCCTTCCCCCTTCATCAGAGCTTCATCCAATGGCGTTCTCAGGCCAAGCCAGCCTGGTGTTGCGGCTGACGCCTGAAGTTATTTAGGACCTCTGTGGGTTAAAGCCGGCGTAAAACTAATTTGGGTTCTGTCAGCAACAATTCCGCACTCGCCTTGAAACGCAGGCTTCCCAAGGTGTGCCGGATTCCAATCCTTATTAATTTAATTCATTTTTATTATGTTGTTGTACCCTTTTCCTTTCGAAATGAAATTTTGAGCCCGTCTCTCACCCCCCCCCCCCCGCAAGCCGGCTGAATTGCGTGTATTACATTAGGACCAATAAAACCTTCCAGTCAGTTATTCGCTCTATTGTTTAATTTATAGGCTTTTTATGAAGGAGACCGCTTCAGAATGCAGTTTTCGCTCTCTCTAGAAAGAGAGAAAGAGAGAGGGAGAAATGGAAATGTGCATCCTGAGTTACAGATAATATATCTTTATGCTCTGCTCTGGAATTATATCAATTTGTTGTCATTTTTTCCCCTTTGTGCGGTACCGTTTGGTACCAGGAGCAGGTAGTAAAGGAATGTCACCAGTTTTTCTGAGGGTTGGCGGAGTGGCAGGGAAGGAAGATGCTTACATATTTATCTGGGCTTTAAAAGAAAATTATTTCATGCCCTTCCTTTGAGATTCATGGGGATACAGGGCTCTCCTGCTGCAGAGGATTCTAGTGGGGCCATAGAATCTTAGACTCATAGAACTGTAAAGCTGGAAGGGACCCCAAAGGCTCATCTAGTCCACCCCCTTCAATGCAGGAATCTCAATGCTGCCTGGTGCCTGGCAAAACATCTCTCTTGCATGATGAAAGTCTGAGGTCAAATCCTTGGAGGTCTCAGTGAAGGCGCGGGAGAGACCCCAGCCTAGACAGCATCTTAAGAAGCAAAGACATCACCGGCTTGCCGACAAAGGTCCGTATAGTTAAAGCTATGGTTTTCCCAGTAGTAATGTACGGAAGTGAGAGCTGGACCATAAAGAAGGCTGATCGCCGAAGAATGGATGCTTTTGAATTATGGTGCTGGAGGAGACTCTTGAGAGTTCCATGGACTGCAAGAAGATCAAGTCTGGAACTTCTGCGAAGTGTTCAGTTGGGAAAGGCTGGTCCACCCCCATTAGACAAAGACTTTTTTAAAAAATTAGACAGCTATTTGACTTGTCCAGCTGATCTCTTTTAATGCTCCATATATTCCCAAACCGGAATTAAGATTGCCGGAAGAAATATCAACAACCTCAGATATGCTGATGACACAACCTTGATGGCAGAAAGTGAGGAGGAATTAAAGAACCTTTTAATGAGGGTGAAAGAGGAGAGCGCAAAATATGGTCTGAAGCTCAACATCAAAAAAACTAAGATTATGGCCACTGGTCCCATCACCTCCTGGTAAATAGAAGGGGAAGAAATGGAGGCAGTGAGAGATTTCACTTTCTTGGGTTCCATGATCACTGCAGATGGTGACAGCAGTCACGAAATTAGAAGACGCCTGCTTCTTGGGAGAAAAGCAATGACAAACCTAGACAGCATCTTAAAAAGCAAAGACATCACCTTGCCAACAAAGGTCCGTATAGTTAAAGCTATGGTTTTCCCAGTAGTAATGTACGGAAGTGAGAGCTGGACCATAAAGAAGGCTGATCGCCGAAGAATTGATGCTTTTGAATTATGGTGCTGGAGGAGACTCTTGAGAGTCCCATGGACTGCAAGAAGATCAAACCTATCCATTCTTAAAGAAATCAGCCCTGAGTGCTCACTAGAAGGACAGATCCTGAAGTTGAGGCTCCAGTACTTTGGCCACCTCATGAGAAGAGAAGACTCCCTAGAAAAGACCCTGATGTTGGGAAAGATGGAGGGCACAAGGAGAAGGGGACGGCAGAGGATGAGATGGTTGGACAGTGTTCTCGAAGCTACTAACATGAGTTTGGCCAAACTGCGAGAGGCAGTGAAGGATAGGCGTGCCTGGCATGCTCTGGTCCATGGGGTCACGAAGAGTCGGACACGACTGAACGACTGAACAACAAATGCTATTCTAGGCTGCATCAGCAGAAGTCTAGTCTCCCGATCGAGGGAAGTCATTGTCCCGCTCTATTCTGCCTTGGTCCGACTACACCCGGAATACTGTGCCCAGTTCTGGGCGCCACACTTTAAGAAGGATGTTGACAAGCTGGAACATTTGCAGAGGAGGGCAACCAAGATGATCAAGGGTCAAAAAACCAAGCCTTATGAGGAACGGTTGAGGAAGTTGGAGATGTTTAGCCTCCAAGAAGCTAAAAGGTCACAGCAACCATCATTTCCAAAACATGAGTAGCCAGCGCAGAGAAGGTTTTCCACCTGTGCAAAGAAATTTTACACTTAAGTGCACCCATGGTTTCCCAGCCTGGGAGGGGTGGGGGGGGGAATCAGTGGGTCTTTGTGAAGAAGCGGTGGCTGGGGCAGGAGAGAGCAGCCTATAAATTATTTTGACAGGCACAGTGTCAAAGCTGCAGCCGCCAGACAGAAATTGTCCCTAGTTTATGTTGCCGTTTGGAGAGCTTTGAACAAAAATGGCTTTGTTCCAACTTCTGTGGGCTGAAAAATTCCCCCTTGCCTTTTCTTTCCCTCTCTCTCTCTCTCTAAAGGGTAAAAAGAATGGATGGCGAATGATGAACAGAGAAACAAAAAGACGGCTAACGCCGTCCCAAAACACTAGGTTAGAATGCCTGCCCTCTCCTGACTTCACCCCCAGCTGTTCCTGTGCAGAATCCGATCCAAAAGCAAAGCACAGACGTTGTGGGGTCAGAGTGGGGCTGGGGCAAGTGAGGAACACTTCAACGCTGTGCAACAAGTCATTTGTTTCTACAATGGCCAATGCAGCTGTTTCCTTTTCTTTCTCCAACAAGTGACCAAAAGTGTTGGCCATCTAGCCCATTCTCAGAAAAAAAGGCACTTTCTAGAGCAGAGCTTTCCAAACTTTTCATGGTGGCGACATGCTTTTTAGACATGCATCCTTTTGCGACACAGTAATTCAGTTTTACTAGCAAACCAGAGGATAAACCATGGGTAGGCAACCTAAGGCCCGTGGGCCGTATCCGGCCCAATCGCCTTCTCAATCCGGCCAGCAGACAGTCCAGGAATCAGCATGTTTTTACTTGAGTAGACTGTGCCCTTTTATTTAAAATGCATCTCTGGGTTATTTGTGGGGCATAGGAATTCGTTCATTTATAGATAGATAGATAGATAGATAGATAGATAGATAGATAGATAGAGGAACCCCGGGTTATGCACACGATCCGTTCCGGGGTCGCGCTGCGTAACCCAGGCATGCGTAACATGAACGCACAAGGGGGGGAAACAAAACCCCCGGAAGTTTGCAGTTTTTTGTGGTTCTGCGCATGCGCGAACTGCGCAGAATGCTTCTGCACACACGCTCATCGCGCGCGCTCCGCGAAGGACATCCGGGTCGCCTCCGTTCTTATCCCGAACATACGCAACATGGAGCATACGCAGCACGAGGTATTACTGTGGATAGATAGATAGATAGATAGATAGATAGATAGATAGATAGTTCGGCCCCCCACAAGGTCTGAGGGACAGTGGACTGGCCCCCTGCTGAAAATGTTTGCTGACCCCTGGGTTCAACTAACCGCTTTCCAGCCCTGGGAGGAGCGCAGGGAGTGTTTCTGTGACACAGCTACACACTGCAGCCGACACACTAACCGTGTCATGACACACAGTTTGGAAAGCTCTATATTCTAGATTGTCCCTATTTTCGGGTGCGATTCAAATCATGTACAGTCGTACCTTGGATCCCGAACGCCTTGGTACTCAGACGTTTTGACTCCCAGATGCCACAACCCCGGAAGTGAGTGTTCCGGTTTGCGAACGTACTTTGGAAGCCGAACATCCGACGGGGCTTCTGTGGCTTCCGATCAGCTGCAGGAGCTTCCTGCTTTGGTTTCCGAACATTTTGGAAGTCGACCGGGCTTCCGGAACGGATTCCGTTTGACTTCCAAAGTACAACTGTACTGGCAAATTTGGGTTGCGCCATTATATGTGGTTGTGCACAAAAACCACTTCCCCGAAAGGACTTTTGATGATAAGGAAAGTGAGGGGAAAAGATCATGTAACCCTCCCACAAACACAGCAGAATGAGTGCTCCTTAAAGAGCCAACGTCCTCTAATCTCTCTGCAGACGAATCAGGACATATGCAGGGTCGGCGCGTCCATTTAGGTGAACTAGGCAATTGCCTAGGGCGCCAAAATGGAGGGGGCGCTGGCCAGCCTGCCCGCCGCCATCCGGTGCCGCCCCAACCAGCGGCGGAGCAAGCAGGTTGGGGCGAAAACCGCGGCGGCGAGGGCGCCAAAATGGAGGGGGTGCTGGCCAGCCTGCCCACCGCCGCCGCCCCAACCAGCGGTGGAGCAAGCAAACCGCGGCGGCGGGGGGTGCCCGGCCAGGCAGGGGGCGGGGCACCGTTCCGCAACATGCGTCATACACAATGACGTCACGTGGCCCGCCCCCTCGCCTAGGGCGCCAAAATTGCCAGCACCGGTCCTGGAAATATGCACCGCAAACAGGTCTCTTGGAAGCGCCCATAGTCTCACTTACGGGAAACTTTGTAATGACCTGTTTGCAACTCCAGAGTCGAGCTATTTTTCTGCTGACTTCCAGGCGTAAGTTTTAATTCAACACCTCGAGAATGTCTTTTATCAGGCGTCTTGTGAATACAAATAAATAAATTATTGTTTTCCTGGCTGCGTGTCTCGCGGGGAGTATGTGTAGCATACAGAGCATGTTCATGGGGGGGGGGGGCGAGGAAAAGCTTGGGCGTGCTATTTTCGTTCCCCCATGCACCGCAACTGTGATATTTCCCGGATTTGAAATCTCCGTCGAAAATACGCAGGAGACTCAGCCTCTCCAGAAAAGCCCCTAAAGGTTGTGCTAGATGCACTGTGTAATTATTTGTAGTTGTAAAAATAAGGGACGGGAAGTAGTTGGCTGACATAAAAAAAGTAACCTCCCCGTGTTGATTCATTACTTTAATGGAGGCATAAGTAGGTTGTTAATCTGATTTCCTATATAACTCTGAAGAGTGCCGTTTCGGAGGGGAACATCGGGAGAGCTAATGCAGCACAAATGTTATTTTCTTCCTGCAGAAATGTGTATTTCATTATGCTATAATCATTGCTCAGGATTGGAAAAGATAAGCGCCTGTGTGTGAGAGAGAATTATGCTCTTTAATCAGTTATTCAGTTACCTCCTCAGGAGGGGTTTGAGGTAATATCACTGATTTGCATTTTTAAAGCGTCTCGATCTCCTCCAACCCACATGCTCAGAGCGAGGAGAGGACCAGGCTGCTTCATTGAAGGTGAAGTAGTAAGGCCAACTCTTCTGTGTTTGTGCGAAGGAGGCTGTCGTTGCAATCTAGCCAGCAGCAGTACCTCTGTTGCTTCAAGAACCGTTTCTCCTAATATTACTGCTAATTCATAGTGACTTCAGGAATCTCCATTTGGCTCTTGCAAAGCACGTTTTGTGAAATCTAAATAAACTTCTGGAATTCACCATCACTAGATAGGTGACACCTGGCTTGAGAGCAGTACATGTGAAAAGGATCTAGGAGTCTTGGTAGACCACAATCTCTCAGTCCTTGTTACACTCTATGTGCTGTCGTACGACCACCAACCCCAAACGTCAGCTGCAATGTTGCTGTCTTCCATTCAGCAGCCTCACGGCCCACGGGTAGAAACTGTTCTTTAACCTGTTGGTTCAGCTTATCATGCTACTATATCTCCTGCCCGAGGGTTCTCTTCGAAGCATCCATCTGGGTATCATGCAAGGTTGGGGGAAGGCTTCTTGCTAAATGAAACTTCCATGTTCAACATATATGGAATGCATTGGGGAAAGTCCTCCAGAACAGCTGTTACCTTCAAGCCCTGACTGTGAGCTTCCCATAGCCATCTGGCTGGCCCTTTGTGAGTGCAGCATTTAGTCAAGTCTTGGTCTGATCCAGCAAAATAGTTCATGCGTTCCTTGGAAAAATGCAAACCTTAGATAGGTGACAATCTTCAGAGAGGTAGCCGTGTTAGCGTCTCGCAACTAAAACAACAGAGGGAGTCTCGAGGCGCATGAAAGACTGGAACATTTATTACGAGAGAGCTTTCCTGGACTTTGGTCCACAGAAACATACACCGTAATAAATTTGGCAGCCTAAAAGGTGTGTCATGGTACAGGTGTTCTCCGAAAGCGTTGCTTTCCTGCAGTGCGGCGCGGCACTCAGATTTCACAGGCTGTTTAGTTAAGGGCTCCGATTTGAGAACTTGAAAAGAGCGAGAAAAAGAGAAAAGCGTTAGAAATCCCTTTTTTAATCCCAGTCAAGGTATATTACGATTGCAATGCTGAAACATGACATAAGTGTGCATGAATATAGTCGAAAGGCTCTAGGGCTCAGGATGAGGGGGTATGTGTGGAATAGTAAATGACTATCCGGAAAGGAATGTACCTTATAAATCCCTGTGGGGGGAAATCACACTGGCAGGAGCTGGAGAAATTTGCTGCTTTGCATTTAGGGAAGAAATTGGAGGAACTATGTAAACAGAGAACAGAAGCGACACTTTCCGTCTACCTTAATTCAAAAGTCATTGTCGGTAATAGCAACTGCATCACGAGGATGTAAAATAGGAATTTACCTAGCAGCTTTATAGAAGCAGAGTCTAACTTGGGTTGCGGCTAGTAGGAAGTGTCAGCCAGTAAACTAGGAACTTCGCAGGAAATACTATTATGACAATATATATCTGGGCGCCAGGGGCGGTGTCAGGAGAGAGGTAGTTTGCTTTGCATGAGACAGAGCAGCAGAGACTTACAGTGTCTGTAACATATTTGGTTTGTTTATGAATATTGTAAGCACTAGTAAATTAAGCCCGTAAAGATTACGGGCTCTAGAAGCAAGGCGGCGGCGGGAGGGCGGCGGCTCCGATCCGGCCACACATACATACACACGCACACACACATTATATTTTATATACTTTATACGTATGAAATAATGAATATATATCTGAATGAAATATGTGTGTTACAATGTTTTATATGTGCACTGTTTATATAAAATTTTTGTTTTGTGAAAGCCGGGCGCGCGCCCCTTCTCCCCGCGAGGGGCAGGTGTTCCCTCCTTGCAGGTGGACTTGGGGGGGGGAGGCAGAGTCAGTATCTCCAATAGACCGGAATGGGGGCAAAGATTTTTCCCTCCCCACCCTCCTCTCCCTCCCATTAACCCTTTTCCCACCCCCCTCCTCTCCTTCCCATTAACCCTTCCCCTCCCCACCCTCCTCTCCTTTCCATTAACCCTTTCCCTCCCCAGTCTCCTCTCCCTCCTACCCCGCCCCCAGCCTCCTCTTGCTGTTGCTGCTGGCTTGAGACCCCTCCTCGGCTCCCGGGAGGGACCTTCCAGCCAGGCTTCTCCCTCCCGCCCCGCGTGAGTCCGTCCGGCGCGGAGCTGCGCCCGCCCCGTCCAAAGCGGATCCCCCGACGCCAGGCAAGAGCTCTGCGCCTCTCCCGCTGCCCGGGGGCTGCTCCTTGCGCCAGCCCCGCCGGGCTGAGCCAAGCGCGGGCAGGCCGGCCGGGGGTGGGGTGAAGGAGAGGCCGGCCGGGGACAGCCCGTTAGTCGCCTGGCCTTGAGCAGCGGGGCAGCGGGGCTCGGAGGCGGCGGGGACGCAGTGGAGCCGGCGCAGCTCAGCCGGGGTCAGCGGCGCCCCGGGCGGGGGGGACGAAGACGGCTCTTGCGTTCCTTCTCCGCCACCGCCGCCGCCCGAAGAGCCGCTTCCCTCGCGCTTCGGCGAGGGTGTGTAGGCGGCGGCGGGAAACGGCGCTTCGCCTCTCCCTCGGCGGCCGAGCGCAGCAAAAGCGGCGGCGGGAGCCTCCATAGGCGGGCGGCGGCGGCAGCAGCTTCCCCCCGGCAATGGCGGCGGCGCAGTTTCGCCCGGCCGGAAGTGTCTCTGCGTCGTCCCGCCCCCCTCTCCGCCCCCTCCAATCCCTGCGTCCGTCTGTGTCATGCGTCACTTCCGTGACACACAGAAAATTGCCGGTGGACGCAGGGACACTTGAAGATTATAATATAGGATAACATAGTGCAAGCAGATAGACTGCTGTAGCAGACAACACAACCATTATACCTGCGTCAAATTGCCAAGTAGAACCAAATGATGCTTTAGCTTGGTCGAGGTAAAAGAAACCTGTCTTTTTACTTTCCAAATTTAGTTGGCACAATCTTCAGTGCTGTCTTTTGGTCTCCCCAACCACCCAAAATAAGGGTGAGTTTGAGAGTGCAAAGACTTGTGAGACTTCTGCATCTCATTTGTGGCCATCAATCTCCTTTCCTTAGTCTGTATGTACACATTAGTTTCGAAGTAGATGATATCCCTGTGCACAACTCCAAACTGTGATATTCCTGTGCACAATTAATAAACTGAACTAAAAAGCTTTAAATGCCGTATTGGCCCGAATATAAGACGCACCTGCAAATAAGCCACACTTATTTAAAATTTGGCAGCTTGCGAGCCATGGACAGGATGGGCGCTGTTGCCCCACACTCCCAGGCTGCTCTCGGGGGGGGGGGGGAGCCATGCCGCTTTGCTGGTGGCGTAAAGTCATGAATATAAGCCGCACTTTAACTTTTCATGATCGGAATTTGGAAAAAAAAAGTGTGGCTTATATTCGGGCCAATACGGTAAAAATAAAAATAAAAAACAAGTTGTTTGGGGTGCAGTAAAAAAACACTGTGAAATTAAACTGGCAAATTGCCTCAAGGAGCTACAAAAACCTCTTGGGGGACTATTGGCTGCTGGAATATAATGTATAAGATGTTAATGGGAATGCATGTGTTTTATTTAAAAATACAACAATATAAAAGTGAGCTTGCATACTGTCAGGGACCTGCCCTCGTCCAAAGCTCAGCCGGCAGGGTGAGGAGGATGGAGAGGAAAAGAAGTCATGTCAGAGAGCAGTTCCCAGGAAAGCAACAGTGGCGGGGAAGGGGAACTGCAGGCAGACATTGCGTTGCAAAGGGTTGAAGATGCTAACAGAGACCTGGCAACACCAAGGGGAGGGGGCTGAGAGTCTGACGGAGCAGCCCAGTGCCAGCCCGAGGGTGTGCAGGGGTACTAAGCAGAAAGAGAAGAGGAGGCGCTTTGGCTTTCCAAAACTTTTATGCTGGGGGCGGAGTCGGGAAATGCCACTCCCGGAATCTGCGACCGACTCAAGCGGTCATGAATCTTAGGAGCTCTGATGTGTACATTTGTAAATAAAGACCATTAGTTTAGCAGACAACGTGGTCTGGCTGATTACTCTCGAGGAGACATCCAAGAGTCCTTACACATACACTTTTACCAAAAGGAGTCGCTGGAAAGGTATCGTCTCACCTGTAGGTTACCACCTGGGAACCATGTGCCTGACGCCTTAGATTCCACGCTGGAGGAAAAGTAGGATAGAGATGTCCAGATGTAAATGGTTCTCGAAACTCACCAGCGGGGTGTTTTTGTTTTCTCCGTAGATCATCCGCCGAGTCTTCAGAACCACTCCAGGCTCCGAACACCCCCGCCTCCACTTTCCCACGCTCACACGCCAAACCAACATCACGCAGCCTCCATCAACTCTCTCAATCAAGGGAACTTCACCCCGCGGAGCAATCCCAGCCCCGCTCCGACAGACCACTCCCTTTCTGGAGAGCAGCAAGCTGGGACGCAGGAGTCCACCCATGCTCAGGACAACTGGCTGCTTAACAGTAACATCCCCCTTGAGACAAGGTAAGTCCTGTTCGGCTGGAGTGGTGTAAGATGCTCCGTTTGGGCCAGGCTTCTAGTCCTCATGAATGTAGAGAAAAGGCTGAAAGTTATGTCTAGGGCACCTGGTGATGCGCCAGAGAAAAGAATGGGGCTGACTGTAATCCAGAGATGGGGATTTGGGCTTTGCACATGTATGTGCATTATCTCTATCCATGGATATATTTTATAGCGACACCTCCATAATAATAATAATAATAATAATTTATTAATTGTACCCCACCCATCTGGCTGGGTCTCCCCAGCCACTCTGGGTGGCTTCCAGCAAACATTAAAATACATTAACACATCACAGATTGAAAACTTCCCTGAACAGAGCTGCCTTCAGGTGTTGTCTAAATGTCATGTAATTGTTGATCCTTTTAACCTCTGATGGGAGGGCGTTCCACAGGGCGGGCGCCACTACCGAGAAGGCCCTCTGCCTGGTTCCCTGTACCTTTGCTTCTTGCAGTGAGGGAACCACCAGAAGGCCCTCGGCGCTGGATCTCAGTGTCCGGGCTGAACGGTGGGAGTGGAGACGCTTCTTCAGGTATACAGAACTGAGGCCGTTTAGGGCTTTAAAGGTCAGCACCAACATTTTGGATTGTGCTCGGAAACGTACTGGGAGCCAATGTAGATATCTCAGGACCGGTGTTATGTGGTCCCGGCGGCCACTCCCAGTCACCAGTCTAGCTGCCGCATTCTGGATTAATTGCAGTTTCCGGGTCACCTTCAAAGGTAGCCCCACGTAGAGCGCATTGCAGTAGTCCAAGCGGGAGATAACTAGAGCATGCACCACTCTGGCGAGACAGTCTGCGGGCAGGTAGGGTCTCCGCCTGCGTACCAGATGGAGCTGGTAGACAGCCGCCCTGGACACAGAATTGACCTGCGCCTCCATGGACAGCTGTGAGTCCAAAATGACTCCCAGGCTGCGCACCTGGTCCTTCAGGGGCACAGTTACCCCATTCAGGACCAGGGAATCCCCCACACCCGCCCGCCCCCTGTCCCCCAAAAACAGTAGTTCTGTCTTGTCAGGATTCAACCTCACTCTCAATCTCCAGAAGTCTTGACAGTATGAGGTCTGTTTCTCTGCCCTTCTAAAGATGAACAACCCCTTCATCCAGTTAGCCCAGTGGCTCTCTCAGGTGTGAATCAGCGGCAATGAATAGAATTTATGCTAAACGGATAAATATTTGCAAATGAATTTCATTTGCACGGCGCCCTCCAAGCATAACATTTGCATTTTCCTTAGCGCAGAGTTTCGTTTTTGCCGGGGTGCCAAATGCAAACATCTCTCCCATCTGCTGCTGTCCCTTTTGTTGAGAGAAGGGGGTGGGAAGGCAGAGCGATCTGCCCGCTCCCTCCTATCTTCTCACCGAGGACAGATTGTCTTCATTTTTGTTTGGCTTGCTCTACTGAGCGCCGAGCCGCTCCTCTGCGCTGCAGGAAGGTGTCGTGGGAAGCTTCGCTAACGCAGTGGTCACTTCATGCCATCGAGGCGTCCGTAGTGAGTTCCAGCACCTCTTTTTCTAGAAAAATAGCACTAGAGCAGAGTATAACTGTTTGGAATCAATCAGTCAATAGAATAGTCCAGCATTGCTTGTTCTGACTGGCAGCAATTTTCCAATTTTCTAGCATAATAAATAATAATAATAATAATAATAATAATAATATATTTATACCCCACCCACTCACTTCTGCCGTGCCGTCTGGCCTCCTCCTCCTCCTCCTCCTCCTCCTCCTCCTTATAATTTATTATTTCTACCCCGCCCATCTGGCTGGGTTTCCCAGCCACTCTGGGTGGCTTCCAACAAAAGATTTAAAATCTATTAAAACATCAGTCATTAAAAACTTCCCTAAGCAGGGCTGCCTTCAGGTGTCTTTTAAAAATAGGATAGCTGCTAATAATAATAATAATAATAATAATAATAATAATAATAATAATAATAAAAAAATTTATGTGTACCCCGCCCATCTGGCTGGGTCTCCCCAGCCACTCTGGGCGGCCTCCAACAAATATTAAAATACATCAAAATCACAAGTTAAAAACTTCCCTAAACAGGGCTGCCTTCAGGTATTTTCTGAATGTAGGATAGTTATTTATCACTTTAACCTCTGCTGGGAGGGCGTTCCACAGGGCGGGCGCCACTACTGAGAAGGCCCTCTGCCTGGTTCCCTGTAGCTTTGCTTCTCGCAGTGAGGGAACTGCCAGAAGGCCCTCGGCGCTGGATCTCAGTGTCTGGGCTGAACGGTGGGGGCGGAGACGCTCCTTCAGGTATACAGGACCGAGGCCGTTTAGGGCTTTAAAGGTCAGCACCAACACTTTGAATTGTGCTCGGAAATGTACTGGGAGCCAATGTAGTTCTCTCAGGACCGGTGTTATGTGGTCCCAGCGGCCACTCCCAGTCACCAGTCTAGCTGCCACATTCTGGATTAATTGCAGTTTCTGGGTCACCTTCAAAGGTAGCCCCACGTAGAGCGCATTGCAATAGTCCAAGCGGGAGATAACTAGAGCATGCACCACTCTGGCGAGACAGTCTGCGGGCAGGTAGGGTCTCAGCCTGCGTACCAGATGCAGCTGGTAGACATCCGCCGTGGACACAGCATTAACCTGCGCCTCCATGGACAGCTGTGAGTCCAAAATGACTCCCAGGCTGCGCACCTGGTCCTTCAGGGGCACAGTTACCCCATTCAGGACCAGGGAGTCCCCCACACCCGCTCGCACCCTGTCCCCCAAAAACAGTACTTCTGTCTTGTCAGGATTCAACCTCAATCTGTTAGTCGCCATCCATCCTCCAACCGCCTCCAGGCACTCACACTGCTTATTTCCTTGACATCTGATGGGAGGGTGTTCCATAGGGCAGGCGCCACTACCGAGAAGGCCCTCTGCCTAGTTCCCTGTAACTTGGCTTCTTGCAGTGAGGGAACCGCCAGAAGGCCTCAGCACTGGACCTCAGTGTCCGGGCTGAACAGTGGGGGTGGAGACGCTCCTTCAGGTATACAGGACCGAGGCCGTTTAGGGCTTTCAAGGTCAGCACCAACACTTTGGATTGTGCTCGGAAACGTACTGGGAGCCAATGTAGGTCTTTCATGGGGCTTCTTTGATGCAGAGCACATCCTCTGCCACTGAATTATGTCTCTTCCTTACTTTCAGTGGGGACTTAGTTTAGCTTTCGTTTCCTTTTTTTTTTTTTTTTAGTGGTAGTAGTAGCTTCATAGCTTATTCCTGACGCGTTTTTACTTGGACGAAGAGAAAGCGGAAATTGCCTCGCAGTCGTCTTCCACAGTTTGGAAATATCATCGGCATTAACCGTAGTTTGTAAGGCTATTTTCCCCCATTTAAAACGGGAATGAGAAACATAAATTCAAAATGGGCTTACGTGCGCGTACGTTCTTTTGTATAGCTTCGTCCCCCCGAAGCGGAATAAATCAATATCCTATTTAAGAAACTGGAATCAGTCAATATATTGAAAAGATTTAGCCTCCTAGCTGTGCCGATCACAGCGAGTATAATTGTAGTCTACAGAGCAGGAGAACTTGATTTTGTTAAGACATAATGGGGGAGATGTCATCGGATGCATTTTCCGCTGCCTAAAATATTGCTCCGGCAAGTGTGGAACCCTACAAAGCACCACATCAATCAATTAGTATCCTTCCCCATTAGTCTCTCCCTCCACTTCCCCGAGTTCCTTTGCCTGTTTCCTCTTTCCTTGCCTTCTGTCTTTGGATAATTGCATGTTACAGGTGAGTCTTTATTGCTCCTAAGAAACTCGCATCACTTTTAAAAGGGTTGTCAACCACAGTGTAAGGGCTCTGTGATGTCTCCTCAAGAGTAATCAGCCAGACCACGTTGTCTGCTAAACTAATTGCTTTATTTAACAAAGTATACATCAGAGCTCTTAAGGTTCATGACCGCTTGAGTCAGTTCCAGATTCAGGGAGTGGCATTTCGTGGCTCCGCCCCCAGCATAAGAGTTTTGGGAACCCAAAACGCCTCCTCTTCTCTTTCCGCTTTCTACCCCTGCACAGCTGTGGACTGGCGCTGTACAGACGTCCTTTCCAGTTGGTGTTGCTGGGTCCCTGCCAGCATCTTCAAGCCCTTGCAACCCCCTTGCTGCCTGCAGTTCCTCTTCCCCGCCACTTTTGCTTTCCTAGCTATCCTGAGAACTGCTCTCCGACGTGACTTCTTCCCCTCTCCAACCGCCTTCCCCCGTCAGCTTGTCTCTGGGCGAGGGCAGGTCCCTGACACACAGGTTGTCAGAAACCGCTGCAAATGTACCCACAGTCTATGGGCATATCTAATCGGATCTAATTTGGGGAACCTGGTGTGTTGACTTAAGGGTTTCTGACCTCTTTCCTGCCCCCCCCCCACTTTTGCCACTGAGCATTACAATACTGCCATCTATCAGATCCGGCTATTTGTCCATCTAATCCAGTATTGTCTGCTCTGACCGGCAGTAGCTTTCCAGGATCTTAGACTGGGGCCTTTCTCATGCTAGAACACTAAAACCCATCTATACCAAATGGAGCTGAGTGCTGGACGATTCGAGACAGACAAAAGAAATTGCTTCTTCATGAAGCTCATAGGTAAACTGTGGAACTCTCTCCCACAAGAAGCAGCGATGGCCACTAGCTTGGATGGCTTTAAAAGAGGATTAGACCAATGCATGGGGGGACAAGGCTAGACATGGCCACTAACCACATTGGCTGTGTTCTGCCTCCATTGTTGGAGTTCGGCTCTGAATACTCGTTGATGGGAATAGAAGGTGGCAGTGCATTTTTTTTTTGCTCAGTCCTGCTTTCAGGCTCCCCACAGGCAGGATGCTCTTATGTTCTTCTGCTACCTGATCTTCTCAACTGCAGATGCCAGGGAACTTGGACAAATTCAGCACAAGATTAGCTCCAGCCTTTCCTCGAAGCAAACTGTCTACTTGGAACTGTCTGTGGTGCTGAAACTGCTGCCTGACCAAACTACTGCCGGGCGTCTCACATTTCTTGGATTATCAGTCTCTGTCACAAAGTTCATATAGAAGAAGAAGAAGAAGAAGAAGAAGAAGAAGAAGAAGAAGAAGAAGAAGAACGCAACAACAACAACAATTTATTATTTATACCCCGCCCATCTGGCTGGGTCTCCCAGGCACTCTGGGCAGCTTCCAACAGGAGATTAAAAATACTATGTTCAGAGACAGCTATGTTCAGAGGCAGCATGTCTATCTATCAGTTGTGGGCAATTGCAAGTGGGGAAGGTCCTGTTATGGCACCCGGTTCCTGCTTGCGGACTTCCCAGGTTGGCCACCGTGAGACAAGGATGCTGGACTAGATGGGCCATTGGCGCTTCCTACATTCTGAGTAATGACATCACACCGTTCTTCCACATTACGTGGAAGAGGGGAGCGAGCTGAGTTCGGTTCCTGTTTCGGCATTGTTCTTTGTTAAGTCCTAGCTGCTTGCTCTCTCAGGAGAAAGGCTTTTTAAAAGGCATGAATACAAAGAATATCACCCCCCAAGAGACTTAGGAATATGTCCGCGTTTCAACAATAAAGCCATCATTCTTAGCAGGGTTTTGCAGCTTTCTTCTCTCCTTCCTATTTGATTCCCCCCCCCCTTTCATCTTGGCTGGGAGGGCTGCCTCCGCTCTCTCTCCTCTGCTAAGCCCCTTCTTTCTTCTATGCTGTTATTGACGCTTGCATTAAACATTATACAACCCAACTTCCTGCCTAGTGTTATATTGGCAATCTCCCGCTGAAACGTACAGTTCCATTGTAGAAACCCATTTTTACACACAGGCTTTTAACTACGGATAAATTCATATTTATATCCTCGCTGCTACCCTTCTTGATGGTGCATCCATCAAAAGCACTTTTTTTTTTTTACTGCCTTCTTCTTGACATACAACTTCTGAATACGCCGGGCTGGGTTTTTAACAGTTTCCGAGTCCTCGTTTTGGCTCACGCAGCTCGATCCTCTTCGCCTCAAAGCTATAAACGTGAATTCTGTTTCTCTTCTGGGAACAGAAAGTGGCCTTCTGATGGCCAAAGACTCGCCTTCCCAGCAAAGGCTGGCAAGAGTGGGGGAAACGGAAAGAAACCATTGCCCCTCACCTCTGCCAAGGGAAAGTGGGATTTCCCCCCCCCCCCAATGAGGGCACATTACAGAGCAAGAGCGGGGAACCCGAGACTCTTCAGATGTTGCTGGACTACGTACTGACATCATTTCCAACCCCCATGACCAGTAGCCAGGGGTGATGGGACCTGGGGTCCCGCAATATGCAAGGCAGCAAATAAAGTTTTGTTCCAAGCCTCATTGCATTTGTTGTTGTTTAGCCGTTTAGTCGTGTCCAGCTCTTCGTGACCCCATGGACCAGAGCACGCCAGGCACTCCTGTCTTCCACTGCCTCACGCAGTTTGGTCAGACTCATGTTGGTAGCTTCGAGAACACTGTCCAACCATCTCGTCCTCTGTTGTCCCCTTCTCCTTGTGCCCTCCATCTTTCCCAACACCAGGGTCTTTCCCAGGGAGTCTTCTCTTCTCAGGAGGTGGCCACAGTATTGGAGCCTCAGCTTCAGGATCTGTCCTTCCAGTGAGCACTCAGGGCTGATTTCCTTCAGAATGGATAGGTTTGATCTTCTTGCAGTCCATGGGACTCTCAAGAGTCTCCTCCAGCACCATAATTCAAAAGCATCAATTCTTCGGCGATCAGCCTTCTTTATGGTCCAGCTCTCACTTCCATACATCCCTACTGGGAAAACCAGAGCTTTAACTATATGGACCTTTGTTGGCAAGGTGATGTCTCTGCTTTTTAAGATGCTGTCTAGGTTTGTTATTGCTTTTCTCCCAAGAAGCAGGCATCTCTTAATTTCGTGACTGCTGTCACCATCTGAAGTGATCATGGAACCCAAGAAAGTGAAATCTCTCACTGCCTCCATTTCTTACCCTTCTATTTGCCAGGAGGTGATGGAACCAGTGACCATGATCTTAGTTTTGTTGATGTTGAGCTTCAGACCATATTTTGCACTCTCCTCTTTCACCCTCATTAAAAGGTTCTTTAATTCCTCCTCACTTTCTGCCATCAAGGTTGTGTCATCAGCATATCTGAGGTGGTTGATATTTCTTCCAGTCTTATTGCATAACACCTGAAAATGCAAAGGGATGGGGCACCTGTGACCCTCCAGGGGTTGTTGCCCTCTGTTGCGAACCCCCCTTTCTCCAGTCAGCCACTCCGTTACTAATTTATGATTTTCTCAAGGTGCGCAGGATATAACCTTATCCCCTTCCACCTTATCTTCCGAGGTTCGACTTTGTAACCTCCCTTTAAACTGAGGGGATCCCAGTAACGTGAGTGCTCCCGTCCAGCTGCCGTGGCCAGTTATATCTCCTGCTCTGGGCTGTTAAGATGAAAAACCCCTATGCCTACAGCCTAGGGCCTCCTTCCCTCTGGATCCCTCACTGTATCAGCTGCCTAGCCACCGCTAGCAACTCTGTGGCATGTCCAAGGTTTCCACCCTCTAGCCCCTCCTTAGTGCAACTCCAAGACACAAACTATCCCCCTCAGGTCAGTTTTGCCTTTCCACTGAGTTCACTCTATTGAGAGCCTAAATATAACGTGCTGGACCAAACAGATGACGATACTTCTTTGCACAACAAGAACAAGACTTTATTTTCCAAAAAGCATAACGGTTTCAGTATTTCGTAGTTGTTGAGCTTAGTTTCATTACAGCTTAGTTCTCTATTAGTTTCACAAACATTAACTAAACCTATCCAAAACCTCCCTCACACTATTCTCTCTCCTCCCTCTCCTGCTCCTATCTAACTCCCTCACTCGAACACTCCACACCACACCACACACCGAACCAACGGCTGCTCCCTCCTTTTAAACCTTAGAATGTTCCGCCTCCCCAGAGCGAGCTGCCATTCAAACAGTGTTATATAACTTAACCCATAAAATGCTGCGAGAAACTAAACATTCATCTTGCAAAAAGGGTTGATTCGTTACACCCTCCAGCTCCCATCAGCCCCAGTAATTTATTTTATTTATTGAATTTATACACCACCCTAAACCCGCAGGTCTCAGGATGGTTCACAGAATACAGTCAAAATATAAAACCACAAAATACATAATTAAAATGAAAGCAACAACAACCCAATAACTCTCCCCCCCCAAAAAAAAACATTTTAAAAGGGCATAGGATGTCAGTCAAATCAAGCAAAGGTCTGGTTAAAAAGGAACATTTTTGCCTGGCGCCTTAAGGTGTATAGTGAAGGCGCTAGGTGAACTTCCCTGGGGAGAGCATTTCACAGATGGGGAGCCACTGCAGAGAAGGCCCCGTTCTCGTGTTGCCACCCTCCGGACCTCTCGAGGAGGAGGCACACGAAGGAGGGCCTCAGAAGATGATCTCAGGGTCCGGGTCCGGTGCTTGAGGTATTGCAGTTCTTGAGCTATTGCAGAATGGCCAGGAACAATGGGAGCTATAGTCCAGCAATTTCTGGAGGGTTAATCCCTGTTATAGAGCACTGAATTTTCAGGTGCATGTAATGAGGCTTGCACCAAAGTGTGTGTGTGTGTGTGTGTGTGTGTGTGTGTGTGTGTGTGTGTGTGTGTGTTTATACAGCGGTTTTTGGCATCCATCTGTCTCAAGAGACAATGGAGTGCATTGGACAATGGAGTCAAACTGCTTTGTTAGCAGTACCGAAGTGACCTCCTTGGGCGCAAGTCTGGGCAGTATATCTGGAGGTCCTGTGCTGCCCAGATGACAAGACCAGCTTCGCTGATGTGGTCCAAAGGAAACCCGAGCAATATGTTTGGCATCAGCCTGGCTGCAAGAGTTGTCGGAACAAGGCACGGTCCAACCGTCTTAGGGCTCCACTCTGGATTTGCGTAGGGTTAACTCCTTAGTCTTTTCTTCTCCTGAAAATGCCCCTTAAGGCAGTGGAGGTTTAGGAGCTCCTAGATGGGCTCCCTTCCCAAGTGGACGAGCCCCACCTGCCCCTCACTTCCCTCTACAGCATGTGCAGAAACCGCCTACCAAACCATTTCCCAAGAATGCATTGTGTTCGGATAGCAAGACCAGCATCCGAAGCTCTGCTGCTTATGTTGGCCAAGAATGAGGCCTCGATCCAGGGGGTGGTTTTCCGGTCCCTGGGGAAACCTTGATGGCTGCAGCAGCACCCTTCACCCTGGCAGACCTCCCTGCCAGCAGAGCCAAGCGGAGAGACACCTCCACCACACCCAGACCTTCTCTAGCATGGTGGATCAGAGGGTTGGGTTACTTGCCCCATAGAGAAGGCCAGTTAATCATGGCTAACTTAAGCTCCATGGATTTTAATGGGTCTACTGTGATAATAATAATATTATAATTTATTATTTGTACCCTGCCCATCTGGCCGGGTCTCCCCAATCACTCTGGGCAGCTTCCAACAAATATCAAAATACATTAAAATATGTCCCTAAACAGGACTGCCTTCAGGTATTTTCTAAATGTCAGGTAGTTGTTTATCGCTTTGACCTCTGATGGGAGGGCGTTCCACAGGGTGGGCGCCACCACCAAAAAGGCCCTCTGCCTGGTTCCCTGTGCCTTTGCTTCTCGCAGCGAGGGAACCACCAGAAGGCCCTCGGCGCTGGATCTCAGTGTCCGGGCTGAATGGTGGGGGTGGAGACTTGTTTTCAATTGGCTCCAGTGTCTGATTCAGCTTTTGAATTTTAAGCAAACCAGAGGTTGACGTGAGTTCAAGGGTGCTTATTCGGGGGATGTGTACAGGGCATAATTATGTTGTCTGCCTGTTTTCCTGGATAAAATGAATTGGTACTGATGTGTCTCGGGCTGTATACATTCGGAGTGAAAAACGAGGCACAGAATTGTAACTCTCGAATGTTTCTTGAACTATGCGTTCCAGCGATACAAGGTAAGGATATTGGGGGGGGGGGGCTTGTCTTAGGCATTAACAATTCGCCTTGCAGTGGCAACGTGAAATGTAACCCAAAAGAAGAAAGAGAATGAGATTCAGTCTGATTGAATTCTTATCTGCGGATCGGCGAGAATAGGGTTTCTCTAGGAAGATTATTGACTGGCTGGCGTAGTCTGTCTTCTTGCCGGAGCACCCACAGAGGCAGACTCATTACTAGGGACGCTTGCTGCGCGAAATTAAGACGTCCAGTGGATTAGATAGATTCGTGCGTGATGGGTTTGGACAGCTGCGTTGGCAGCAAAGCCATGAAATGCGAACATAGACACCAAACAATGCTTTGTGCTCACAGATCTGTGTGTATATGTGTGTGTAGATATAACTACCTATTGCATTGGATGTCTGAAATCTGATGATTTACTTGTGACCGTTGGCAGTCCCAGATGAATTCTGCGAATGTCTGAAAACTCAAAAGAGGATAACACGGCTGAGTGTTCCTATCACCCGAGTGTGATAGTTGGCATTCACCGACAAAAGGAATTTTCACATGTTCCCAAAGTTCGTGCCGGGTCACCAACCTTGAGATGTGAGGGCGAACGTTCAACAAACGTTAGGATATCTGTGGCAACACACACACGTATATATTCTTGTGTGTGTGCATACATAGAGTAGATATGTGTATATATGGAAGTGAGCATTCACAAATGCTACATATGTATATGTTGTAACATGCTATACATATCAATGACTGCCCCGTCATTCTAATCTCATGCACAGCTGCACTATAACCATTTGTGGGTTTATGAGGTCACACTTCATAGATGCATGTCTCACTTGGCTTCATTCATGTTTCCATATGTATGTAGAAACATAGCAAAGCAGACATTCCTAGAGACATTGCAGGACAACTTCATTGAGATGGACATTCTCACCTCCTCCCGACATGACGGTGCTTTCAATGATGGGTACGTTGACGCTTAATGTGATCTTTGCTCTGTTAATATTGCAACCATTCCCCCGGTCCTTTGCATGACAAATTAATCTGTCAGATTATTATTTTCCCTCTCACTTTCTTGTCTCACGCAATCTGTCCCCCCCACCCTATTTTCCTCTCTTCCCCCCCTCCCCCCCGAAAAACAAGTCGTAATCAGAACAATGAGGTTCATGACAGTATGGAACGCAAATCGTCCTGCACATATTAATGGCAGCCTCGTTAATATGCCAATCCATAGCATCTCATTGGCTTCCTCCTGACACCTTGATAGCCATTTCACTAACACAGAGGCAGCTGCGGCGGGATAGCAGGTCTCCTAAGACATGTCACTGTGCTTTGCTTTGTGCTTCGTTTGAGATGGTTTAAATGTCCTAATCCGACGTTTTCCAGGTTTCATGTCTGAACTTTGGGGTGGGGAGTTTTGTGTCCATTTGACAACATGTGTCCATCATTTTGATTGGAGAAGTTGGCATGTATTTCAGGGAACCGTGGAGCTGGCAATATTTCATTTCCCTAAGCGGGGTGGGGTGGTGTCCCTTTCGGTAATAATAATAATAATTTATTATTTGTACCCCGCCCAACTGGCTGGGTCCCCCCAGCAACTCTGGGCGGTCTCCAACAGATATTAAAATACATTAAAATACCACAGGTTAAAAACTTCCCTAAACAGGGCTGCCTTGAGGTATTTTCTGAATGTCAGATAGTTGTTTATCTCTTTGACCTCTGCTGGGAGGGTGTTCCACAAGGCGGGCGCCACTACCGAGAAAGCCCTCTGCCTGGTTCCCTGTAGCTTTGCTTCTCGCAGTGAGGGAACCGCCAGAAGGCCCTCGGCGCTGGATGTCAGTGTCCAGGCTGAACGATGGGGGTGGAGACGCTCCTTCAGGTATACAGGACTGAGGCCATTTAGGGCTTTAAAGGTCAGCACCAACACTTTGAATTGTGCTCGGAAATGTACTGGGAGCCAATGTAGGTCTTTCAGGACCGGTGTTATGTGGTCCTGGCGGCCACTCCCAGTCACCAGTCTAGCTGCCGCATTCTGGATTAATTGCAGTTTCCGGGTCACCTTCAAAGGTAGCCCCACGTAGAGCGCATTGCATTAGTCCATGCGGGAGATAACCAGAGCATGCACCACTCTGGCGAGACAGTCTGCAGGCAGGTAAGAGCCAGTGGGGCTGCATCCAACAAAGTCTTTGCACTCGTGGAACAACTTCCACTCATGCAAACAAATTTCGCTCCGTCTCCTCCTCTTGAACACCCCTGCACCCCCTTCCAAATTTTTTGGGGGGGATGGGTGGACCCAGAGAATATTTGGAGGGTGGACATGCAGGGGGAAGGCCTGCAAGGTCCATTGCATGAGCAGAAGTCATTCTGCAAGTGGAATGCAGCCCGTTCTTTAAAAAAAATGAAAAATCCTGATCAGGATAGTTTTAACCCCCAGCCGGTTATTCTGTACCTGGTCTCAGGGCTGTGGGTCCTGGAGGCAACTTCCCCAGAAGCAAGTCTAGGGCTGGTCACTACGTGGATAGGTGAGCTGCCTAGGAAAACCTTTTGTATGCCATCTGGGCCTTCACAGAAGAACGGGAGAATGTCAATGATGTAAATAAAGCTTGTCATTTTGGACCACATCTTAGAGCAGGTTTTCTCAGCCTTGGGTCCCTAGGTGTTGCTGGACTACAACTCCCATCTTTCCTAGCCAACATGTTCAAGGATGATGGGAGTTGTTGTTGCCGATGGTGATGATTGAATTTGAATACCACCCTTCATCCGAAGATCACAGGGCGGTGCACAAAATGAGAACACAAAATACGTAATAAAAACGAGGGCAAGAACATGCATAACACAAAAACCAACAAAGCAAACGGATAACTCCCCTCCCACTAACACATTCAAAAGGACATAGATTATTTAATCAGCCCAAGGCCTGGTTATAAAGGAACATTTTCACCTGGTGCTTAAAGGTGTATAATGAAAGCGCCAGGCGAGCTTCCCTGGGGAGAGCATTCCACTGACAAGGAGCCACTGCAGAAAAGGCCCCGTTCTCGTGTTGCCACCCTCTGGACCTTTCACGGAGGAGGCACGCAAAGAAGGGCCTCAGATGATGATGATTGCATGGTCCTGGTCGGTTCATACGAATTGTAGTTCAAGAACATCTGGGGACCCAGTGCTGAGAAAGGCTGATCTAGAATATTTGGGGTTGGGCAAGCAAGGTGCCTTAGGAAGAGGTTCAGCAAGGAGATCATGGTGGTGACCAGAAAGTCATTTGAATGCAGCGCAGGATGAAGCACCTGCAGGGGAGACTTGGCATCAGACAGCCTTAATCTCACCCATGTTGACTGGCTCTCTCAATGGTGTAAGCCAGGCAACCCCAAACTTTGGCCCTCCAGATGTTTTGGACTACAATTCCCATCATCCCTGACCACTGGTCCTGTTAGCTAGGGATAATGGGAGTTGTAGGCCAAAACATCTGGAGGGCCACAGTTTGGGGATGCCTGATGTAAGCCCACTGATTTCTCTCCTGCAAACATGCCCCTCTCTCATCTCTACCCAGAGGGTAACACTAGGCTGGGAATCCCCCCTTTGCTTCTTGCAATGTGGAGTTGTACCCTTAGACCTGCACATCCTGCCATTATTATTGCTGCTGCTGCTTCCTTCCGTTTTGATGAGAGAACATCTCCCAGTGTGTACCAGCTCAGCTTTGGGTGGTGCCCTTCTCTTTACAGCGAGAGTACAGGAAAGATGTGAAGATCAGCCACAGGGGCGCCAAAAGACCACCACTGACAAAAAATCTCAACACTTGTCACAAAATGGCAGTGGCGCAAACGTAACACGTATCGTCCTTCACTCTGCGCAGTGTAGTAGATAACATTTGGGGACACACTCTCACACAACTAGCAAAGGCTGGTCTATTTGGGCAAGTGGCTCAGTGTCCCCCCAGCCTCAGCCTGGCACCCTCCGTTCGTCACTTGGCCTGCGTTCTTATTTACAACCAGTCAGGAGAGTGGATCTGTGTGTCATTAGCAGGACCGGTACCACGGATTTTGGCGCCCTAGGCGAGGGGGCGGGCCACGTGACGTCATTGCATATGACGTACGGTGCCCCGCCCCCTGCCCTGCTGGGCGCCCCGCACCGCCACGGTTTTTGGCGCTGGTTGAGGCGGCACTGGGCGGCGGCGGGGGGCGGGGGGCAGGCTGGCCAGCGCCCCCTCCATTTTGGCGCCCTAGGCAGCTGCCTAGTTCGCCTTAATGGATGCGCCGGCCTTGGTCATTAGAATAGAATAGAATATATTTTATTGTCATTGTCCCCTTTGGGGACAACGAAATTACTCGGCTGCTCCATCCACCCAGATAGGGCACTCCATGCAAAAACAAAACAACTACAAAAACACTGATTAAAACCATACAATATGATACAACATAACAGGTAAGATTAGATGACTTTCAAAGTCCAGGCTTCCCATTCAAGGCCAAGATCGCTCTGGAGAAGAAGCTGTTCCTAAGACGGCTTGTTCTTGCCCTCATCGTCCTGTATCTCCATCCCGACGGCAAGAGCTCGAAGAGACGGTGACCAGGATGCGATGGATCTTTTACTATGTCCAGTGCCTTTCTGTGGCACCTGGTGGCATAAATCTGCTCTAAGGTGGAGAGCGAGCAGCCAACAATGCTCTCTGCTGCCTTAACAACTCTGCACAACCCCATCCTGTCCTGGGTAGTACAGCTTCCGTACCACACACACATTAACTCTGGATCCACCTTCTCTTGGTCTCCCTGAGTTCTGCTCATTGGGCACCTGTCACCGTTGTATACAACCAATATAATTTGTCCTTTGGCTTTCTTATGGAGACATGAATTAGTAGCTTCAGTGTTTTTTAACAGGCTTACTTTTTTAATTTCAGTGGATGCATTTCATTTCTTTCTTTCTTCTTTCTTTCTTCTTCTTCTTCTTCTTCTTCTTCCTCCTCTTCATTCCTGTTTTTACAAAGCCTTTGTCCTCGATGCATGGTACTGTTTTTATGTGTGTGTGTGTGTGTTTAGCCAAGTGGTGCTAAGTTTAAAATCCTCCTTGTGCCTCAATCACTTGCAATCTCTCTCTTTCTCTCTCTACAGGCACTTCCTGTTCAAGCCAGGAGGCACCTCTCCCCTCTTTTGTACAACGTCTCCAGGATACCCCTTGACGTCCAGCACTGTGTACTCACCTCCCCCTAGACCTCTTCCCAGAAGTACATTTTCTAGGCCAGCCTTTAACCTGAAGAAACCCTATAAGTACTGTACGTGGAAATGTGCTGCCTTGAGTGCCATCATCATCTCGGTCACACTGGTGATACTGCTGGCTTATTTTATCGGTAAGCTTTCCCTTCCTTTGCCTTTCTTTCCCCTTCGACCCTTTTCAATACCCTGTGAAAATGTCAGTGTTGTTGTTGCTGTTTTCGTTGGGCGATTCTGCTCCTTTGGCCGAGTTGTCCACAGAGAACCTCTGCCTTGCATACTGTGTGCTGCCTGTAACAAGTTTGATTTCTCTGCTGGGAGAGATCAAGGAATTTGCTGGACAGATCTACTCCAAACAGCTGATCAATGAGTAAAAGACCCAAATACATATAGGAAATCTTCCAGTAGGCATCTAGAACATCAGGATCATAGCTGTCAACCCTCCCTTTTTTTGGCGGGAAACTCCCTTATTCCAATGCCATTTCCCGCTGCTATCCTGGATTGTTGATATCCCTTAAATTTCCCGGATTTCAAAGGAAGCAGCTACTCTCCCTCCCTGCCGGCCAGCGAGGCTCCTCAGCTGCGTTGCTCGGCTGCCAATAAGGAGTCTGAGACCGACTGGGGGCGGAGCTTGCATGCCTTGTGCAGCCAGACCCTCACGCCCAACCAGACAGACAGCCTGCCTGCCGTCTATGCACTCGCTCTTTCGCTCACCCGTTCGCGCGCAGCCTCTGGAGCGCAGGGTGGCGAGGCTACTGGGTGCCATTGCACCGCCCTTGCGGCATCCCTTATTTTCAAATCCGAAAGTTTGAAAAAATCCCTTGTTTTCAAATCCGAAAGTTGACAGCTATGATCAGGATGATAGCTCCCAAAAGTTGCTTATGTTTTCAACCAGGGTTTGCCATATTTGTGTCTCCAGCTGTTTTTGGACTACAGTTCCCATCATCACTGACTAGTGGTCCTGCTAGCCAGGGATGATGGGAGTCATAGTCCAAAAAACAGCTAGAGACCCAAGTTTGGGAAACCTTGCTTTAAACCATCTGTTGTGCTACAGACGGTTTAAAGCAAGGTAAATGCTACAGGTAAATGCATATTCTTCTCTTAGAGAAACATCTACAAATACCTAGAGGGCAAACAGTAAATAACAGCTCACTTGGAGTGGCGGCATGTGGTTACTTCCTTTTTGGTGGTTTCTGAATTTCGACAGGGAAACATCTTGTGGGAAGGGAGGGGGGCAGGTTAGTAGAAGAGTCAGCTTTCCCCCAGAGTATCCCAGTACTCAACTTAACCTTGAGGTTAGTACCCATTCTTGATTTCTTTGTTCCCACCCCCTTCTCCGATAAATTAGATGAATGGAGCTGCAAATGGGGTGGTGGTAGTAGGAAGAGCAGTTTGCAGGTTTACCCATCTATGAAATCTGCGTAATTTGGGGCAAAACATTCCAGATACAAAATCTGGAATATTGTTTATCCCATTTCTGATCTAGAAAGTGGGCTTCCTCAATTTTCCAGCTTTCCCCATACTTTTAAGGCAAGAAAGGATTGAAGACTTTGAGGGGTGGGGACAGTGATCTTGTGGGATAAGAAGGATAAAGGCCTTCCACTGTGTCTTTATTAAGCCCAGCCCATTTCTGATTCAATTCTTTTTGGGGGGTGCTCTTGGGCACAACGAGGGACGCGGGTGGCACTGTGGGTTAAACAACAGAACCTAGGGCTTGCCGATCAGAAGGTTGGCGGTTCGAATCCCCGCGACAGGGTGAGCTCCCGTTGCCCGGTCCTTGCTCTTGCCCACCTAGCAGTTCGAAAGCACAAAGTGCAAGTAGATAAATAGGTACTGCTCCAGCGGGAAGGTAAACGGCGTTTCCGTGCGCTGCTCTGGTTCGCCAGAAACGGCTTAGTCATGCTGGCCACATGACCTGGAAGCTGTACGCCGGCTCTCGGCCAATAAAGCGAGATGAGCGGTGCAACCCCAGAGTCATCCGTGACTGGACCTAATGGTCAGGGGTCCCTTTACCTGGGCACAACAGCCTCCAAACTCTGTTATGTGATAATTCTACATCATCTCTCAGAATTATTGCGTAATTGAGCAGGGAGGCTATCTCCGGAATGTGGTTGTGCCTAAGAGGGTCCCTGAAGAATTCTGCTTGAAATGTGTCGGTCTCAGTGAAGACACACATACCTCTTTGCACCTGGAATTCTCACCCCGATTTCTTCTCCTGTATTTTCTACCTCCCTGCTGCTCTCTTACTGATGATGCTTCTGCAATTCAGAAAACGAGTACTTACGCACCAGCTTAACACGTCAGTCCCAATTTTGTATTTGTTTCCATTAGGGAGGGAAAAAACCCTGAAACCTTACAAAAAACAAACAAACCCAGAACCCAATAGATGGGGATGGTTGTGCTGCTATAATTATGTTCCTAGGACCAGAGGCGTAGCAAGCCCCGGTGGTACCTGGTGCGGAATTTTTTTTTTGTTCCCCCCCCACCACTTTAATGAAAAATGTTTTTTAAAAAAATTAAAAAGTGTCACCCCCCTCTGATGGTGCCACTTTGTGAGGTGTGGGGGTTTTGTGTGTGTGTGTGTGTGTGTGTGTGTCTATTATCTCTTTTTTTCCAATAAAGTTAAAATAAAAAAATAAAAAAATAAAAAATAAAAAAAAAATAAAAAGTGTCACCCCCCTCTGATGGTGCCACTTTGTGAGGTGTGGGGGGTTGTGTGTGTGTGTGTGTGTGTGTGTGTGTGTGTGTGTGTGTGTGTGTGTGATCTCTTTTTTTCAATGAAGTTAAAATTTAAAAAAAAATCAATTTTTTTTAAAAAAAACAATTTTTTTTTAAAGTGTCACCCCCCTCTGAAGTGGAACCTGGGGCGGCCCGCCCCCCGCCCCCCCCGTTGCTACGCCCCTGCCTAGGACTCTTTAGCACTTGTTCCCATGCAGAATTGAGCTCCCTGTTGATTTTGCCTTCGCTTCTTCCATGCTATCGAACTGTAAAGCATTTGGTTGTAACTTGCTGCAAGCAGCACATGTGAGCAGAAAATAGGACTTAATCCCAGCCCAACGTAGGGCATTTATGCTGGCCCGACTGAATGTCTTTCCATCGGCATTTGTTAGGGGTAGATATCAGAATATTCCCAGAAGCAAAAGATACTGTAGATGTTCCCTGAATGTCCCGGATACTGTAGAGCATATTCTCTTTCATTGTCCACTGCACAGTATGCTGCGTGAACGTGTGCTGTCCCCCCTCCTGGGTGGTTTGAAAACGGTGCATGGTGGAAGTGTTGGATTCTGTCTGTCCGACATTGATCAAAGGGTGACTGCGGGGGTAGCAGAGTTTTTGGCAGCAGTGCTCCAAGGAGTAGTTTAACAGGAAAAAACTCCAGATTTTATATATATACTAGCTGAAGTTAGCCCGTTAAATAACGGGCGCTAGAGGAGGAGGAGGCAGAGCCCCAGGAGGAGGAGGCGAGGAGGCCCGGGTTGAAATCCCGCCTCAGCCACGGCATCCTCCTCGGGCCGCTTCCCCCGTCGGGCGCTAGAACAGCGGCCGCTGGGGGGTGGAGAGGGGCTCCCTCCCCCTTCTTCTTTTTCCCCGGGGGCGGCTGTAGCGGCGGCGGTAGCGGCGGCGAGGATGGGGCGGCCCTCCTTGGCTTCCGGAGCACCAGCGCTCCGTTGGATGGGCCGTCCCAGGCCGCTAGGCCTCGGAGCCGCGGGGATTGGGCTCTGCGTCCGTGCGAGGCAGCGGCGCTGGCGCAACTGACAACGCGCGTGCACCACCGCTGCCTCTCGAACACGCCCCCCTCTCCGCCTGCTCCAATCCCTGCGTCCGTGTGGGACATGGACATGCGCAGTAGCGCAATTCCGTGACACACGGACTGGACGCAGGGACACAGCAACTTTATTATATAGGATACATACAATCAGCCTACGTACCCAACTGTTGCCGCCTTGTATATATTTTAAGGCTCTTGTACGCGATTTTATCTCTCGCGGTTTTATTTGTAAAATGCCTAATAAAGGTTTGATAAGTGTGAGTGTGAAAATAGGACTTTCCTGCTTCCGTCCCTCGTGCATGCAATTTGTTACCAACAGATTATTTCTTCTGCTGCCGTATTCTTCCGGCGGATATTTCTTTAATGGCCGAATCTCTCTTCCACCCCCAACCCCGGCTCTCGGAAGATTGCCGCCGTGCTTACGGTCACCTTTTTTTAGTGTGCTCCATAGCAGGAGCAGAAGTGATTAATCAGCGAGCATTAAATTGATAGCAGCTTGATGGAAGGCACAGTCACCTTTCATCATTTGCCAAGTATGTCCAACCCCGGCATCCCATTTATCTTGCGTTATCTTTATGCGCCAAGTAGATGTTGGGACATTATCTCCGCATGTCAGCCGAACTTGTCCCTAGTTCATGTAGGACTTCTGCATCCATCAAAAGCAGGTAGGACTTGTTGGCCAGGGGGGTGGGTTGTATGTGTGAAAATCTCACTTCTGCCATGCCGTCTGGCTTCCTCTTCCTAACAATAACAACAACAAGAGCAACAACAACAACAACAACAACAACAACAACAATTTGGGCGGCTTCCAACAAAAGATTTAAAATACAGGTACATTAAAATATCAGCCATTAAAAACTTCCCTAAACAGGGCTGCCTTCAGATGTCTTCTAAATGTCAGATACAGTGGTACCTTGGATTACATACGCTTCAGGTTACAGATGCTTCAGGTTACAGACGCTTCAGGTTACAGACTCTGCTAACCGAGAAATATTACCTCGGGTCAAGAACTTTGCTTCAGAATGAGAACAGAAATCGGGCAGCGGTGGCGCAAGGCCCCATTAGCTAAAGTGGTGCTTCAGGTTAAGAACGGACCTTCAGAATGAATTAAGTACGTAACCAGAGGTACCACTGTAGTTGTTTATTTCCTTGGCATCGGATGGGAGGGCATTCCACAGGGCGGGTGCCACCACTGAGAAGGCCCTCTGCCTGGTTCCCTGTAACTTTGCTTCTCGCAGTGAGGGAACCGCCAGAAGGCACCAGGGCTGAACCTCAGTGTCCGGGCTGGACGATGGTGCTGGAGATGCTCCTTCAGGTATACGGGGCCGAGGCCACTTAGGGCTTTAAAGGTCAGCACCAACACTTTGAATTGTGCTCAGAAACGTACTGGGAGCCAATGTAGGTCTTTCAGGACCGGTGTTATGTGGTCTCGGCGGCCGCTCCCAGTCACCAGTCTAGCTGCCGCATTCTGGATTAGTTGCAGTTTCCGGGTCACTTTCAAAGGTAGCTCCATGTAGAGCGCATTGCAGTAGTCCAAGTAGGAGATAACTAGAGCATGCACCACTCTGGCGAGACAGTCTGTGGGCAGGTAGGGTCCCAGCCTGCGTACCAGATGGAGCTGGTAGACAGCTGCCCTGGACACACAATTGCCCTGCGCCTCCATGGACACCTGTGAGTCCAAAATGTCTTTCCATTTTTTTTTACATAAGCGTTTGGGGGCTGTGCAGTTCACTTGTGCCGTCAGCGCAACAATATACAGTTTTGCAACGAAACTTCCACTCTCCCCACCCCACCCCTGTGTGTGCCCCACACCCTACCCAAATCGCTCAAGAGGGTTGGGGAAACCCTTGGAACACATTTAGGTAGCATTACGTGGGGAAGAGAGTTGGAGAACGTTCCTTTGCAGAACCAGAAATCCCTGTGCAGACAGGGCCTTTACTTTGGATATGAACCTTAACTCTTTTTCATATCCTGTCTGATGGTTTTGAAGTATCTTCTACATGCCAAAGTACCAAATACACCAAAAATAAAGGTGGGGGGGGGATTATTGGTCATGTTATGCTGGTGGGGATCATGAGTCCATAATTTCCAAATTCCAAAAGAATTATTCAAAATCAAAAGTAATTGGTTGAGCACTGCATAAACATAGTTAATGAGGAGAGCTGCTATCAGGCCCACTGATCTAATCACCGTGTTGAGGGGGGGGGGATGCAGATATTTAATTAGATTTAATGAAAAACTGTGTTTAATTTCAAGTATAATCAATTATTAATTAATGTAATGAGTGACTCTGACTGGGTTTACTAATTAACTCATTTAAAAATTATGAATAACCTTTTCATTTGTAATTATTTTCTACATCCTGTCAAGTTGAGGATAAAAATTGTATCACTAACTAGAAAGCAAACCCACCCACATACACCCTATAAATCTTTCCTCCACATTTTCCTTTCCTTACTAAAGTAGAGGTGTCAGGGAAAGTACTTCTTTTGATTCCTAACTTTTTTCAAAAAACAACAACAATTTTTTTTTTTTTTTTACTTTCTGAACTTTGGGGTGCGTTTCTAGGCTTACAGTTTTAAATTGTTTTCCTCTTCTAAGACAATATTTAATCTTTGGTTTTGTAGCACTGATTTCAATCGAGTTGCGGTATTTAATTTTAAGAAAGGTTGACAAAATGCATCCCGTGTTGGCTTTGATTATGTTAAGGAGTGGAATGAGTTTGAGTTCATTGCATTAAAATGTCTAAACAATATTGGATAGTTCGCTAAAGTAACTCAGAGCAGTGGCTCTAGTGTAAAAATTCTACCCGGTACTGCCGTGATTAATTTTGTTATCTCAAGAGTGTTGGTGTATATCATTTTCCGCTCTCTTCTTAACCCATGGCATGATTTTTTCAAACTTATTATGGCATAAACTTTCAGGTGCTGGCCATAAATTGTTGTTGTTGTTGTTCAGTCGTTCAGTCGTGTCCGACTCTTCGTGACCCCATGGACCAGAGCACGCCAGGCATGCCTATCCTTCACTGCCTCTCGCAGTTTGGCCAAACTCATGTTAGTAGCTTCGAGAACACTGTCCAACCATCTCATCCTCTGCCGTCCCCTTCTCCTTGTGCCCTCAACCTTTCCCAACATCAGGGTCTTTTCTCTTCTCATGAGGTGGCCAAAGTCCTGGAACCTCAACTTCAGGATCTGTCCTTCCAGTGAGCACTTGGGGCTGATTTCCTTCAGAATGGATCGGTTTGGTCTTCTTGCAGTCCATGGGACTCTCCTCCAGCACCATAATTCAAAAGCATCAATTCTTCGGCGATCAGCCTTCTTTATGGTCCAGCTCTCAGCCATAAATAGCAGGTCACATATTACACAGTCATTATTTTGTGAATTACCATGTTTAATTACTGTGCATTATTATCCATTTCTGTACTTTTCCAGCATTTTATTTCCTCCTGACCTCACTGTTTACTGTCCTCCCCGCACCTCCTGCTTTATCACGTACCTGCAATTCAAGGTGCATCTGATGACATTAACTGTAGTCCACAAAAACTTATACCATAATAAATTGGCTAGGCTTTAAGGGTGCCACAAAACTCTGTTAAAGCAGCTGCTTGTGTCTTGCATTGCACATGAAAGCTCATACCAAGAACAAACTTAGTTGGTCCCTAAGGTGCTACTGGAAGGAATTTTTTATATTGTTTTGACTACGGCAGACCAACACGGCTACCTACCTGTAATTGCATTGCACAGTTGAGGAATCACTCAATTTAGCACTCATCCAGACTTCCTTTTGTGCTGTGCTTTCCAGGCACATATCCTCACTTAAAAGCTCCATGTCTGAGAGTTGTTGGTTATTTGTCCCAAGGAAACTTGCATTTTACTGCTGAATCAGAGCCAGTAGTAATCTGCAGAAAACTCAGTTGCTGTTGGCTGCAATTCAGTGATAAAATGCAGGTCTTCCTGGGGACGAAAAGACCCCAAAACTATCTAGGTGTATGGAGCTTTAAAGCCTGGTCCTGTGGCACAAAACGAAGCCTGGATAAACCCTAAATTGCCAGTGTAACAGGAGGAAATTTAGAAGTTTAAAATTGTTGGAGTAAGGGAAATTGTTAAGATTCTAGGAAAGTATCAGAAGTAGCTAGGAGCCGAGGTGTAGAACTAGGATTGTTAGAATAAGTAAAATGTTTGTGGTATTTTATGTTTTTGTGAAAAATTTGGGAAACTGATAAAGAGGATAGATAATGAATTCAACAGGGGGGAGCACGAGGAAGTCAACCGAAAAATGAAATTGAGGAAAGGAAGAATATCTGGCCTAGAGAAATAGGCCAGACTCAAGCAATGATATGAAGTATGTTAATCACGTTAAATGTGAAGTGTTTATTGTCTTTCCCGGTGAGAGAAGGGAATGGAAACTTGCTTCCCCCAGTGAGAGAGGGGGGAAGGATGAAAATTTAACAGTAATGTAAAGTGCTTAAAATTGTTAAAATCAATAAAAAAATTGGGGGGGACCCCTAAATTGCCTGTTGCTGGCATCCATCTCTCTCAGGAGACAATGGAGGAGTGTGCCTTGAACCCAAACCTTTGGAGGGTTTCAGCAGCTGCTGTGGCTGTAGAGACCGATACAGGAGAGACATGTTTTGTTGCAGCTGGGGCAGATGAAGGCGTCTGGTTGTGCTGCTGCAGATGCACCAGGGAGTTTCTTTTCCCTGTGCTCCTCCCAGCTGTCATTCCTCCTCTGGTCACTTCTGTGGATGCACAATCAGACTGCCTGTCTCCAGGCACTGCGGTCGTATGCAAGGGATTCCTACACCGCAAGGTTGATGTTGCCAGCCTTCATGTCACATTTGCAGACATTATTTGCAACCGGCCTGGTGCCGGAAGCCAGCTCTCCGTAGACCACACCCTTGGGGATGAGCCCTAAATTGACAGATATTACAATATTCTGTATATGAGAAGAAAGAAGGAATTGGGATTTTGCTTGTACCGTGTTTCTCCTAAAATAAGACACCGTCTTATATTCTTTTTCCCTCCCAAAAAACACAGTATGGCTTATTTTCGGGGGATGTCTTATCTTTAAGCCCTGGATCGGGGGTTCAAGCGCCGCGCGCTGCAGCTGCTGCTGACTCCCGATGGATCGGGCCTTCATGGCCGCGCGCTCTGTAATCCAAGCCCTGATTGCTCGGGAACCAGCAAGAGCCGCAGCACGTGGCGCTTCATCCCCCGATGGCTCGGGACGCAGCAGGAGCCGCAGCGCACGGCTCTTTATTCCAAGCCCCGTGCGCTGTGGCTCCTGCTGCGTCCCAAGCGATCGGGGCTTGGATTAAAGAGCGCGCGGCTCCTGCTGCGTCCCGAGCCATCGGGGGATGAAGCGCTTCATCCCCCGATCACTCGGATGCAGCAGGAGCCACAGCACACGACTCTTTATTTCAAGCCCTGATCGCCAGGGGCTCTTCCACTTCCTTTGTGCCCTCCGGAAATGCGCCCACCTTAGCAGGTACCCCCGTCTTATTTTCGGGGTATGGCTTATATTTTGTTACCGCTAGAAAACCCTGCCATGCCTTATATTTTAGGCATGTCTTATATTATGAGAAACACGGTACCTTGCACATCTGTGGTGTGGTAATAAATTGCCCACTTAAGGGAGAAAGGCGTTCTGTAGAAATGTCCGTACTCATTGTTGCTTCAGTGACATTCCCATAGCTTTCAACAAACTGAGGGAACTTGGTTTAGCTCTCTTTCAGTTCAAAGATCAACGGAAGAAGCTTTGGTTCTGCTTTCCGCAAGCGGAGAGGGGGGGCAGCGAGAGTGCGGGGAAAGAATGTGATCCCATCGAAATTGTACGACTGGCGTGATGTGTAAATACTGTGATTTAGCAGAAGGCTTTCACAAGGCTGACTCATCGCACTAGAGGAATAATGGGCAAACAGAAAGATAAAGGTGCATTAACTCGAGGAAGCCATTACATCCCTGCTGGAATTAGCAAGGCTTTGAGTCACCAGCGACTCGCTTTTCAAATATTCGCAGTGGTGTGTACAGAGGCGAAGGCAAGGAAGCACATCTCAACTAGAGATGGCCAGAGACAGAGATGCTATGGGAGTCCCATTCTGACCTGCGTTCTGGATATGGGCGCCGGGGCATTCTGGCAAAAATGGAAACGGGGCCAGAAAATGTGGACATTCACTTATTAGTCCCATGCCCGGAATGGAAACAACTGTCGCTGTTGCTTTCAGTCTGCAAAAAGATATGTACAGGCGACTCCCCACTTAAGACAGGGGTTATGCCTCTATGCAGGGACCCAGGTGGCGCTGTGGGTTAAACCACAGAGCCTAGGGCTTGCTGATCAGAAGGTCGGCGGTTCGAATCCCTGCGACGGGGTGAGCTCCCGCTGCTCGGTCCCAGCTCCTGCCCACCTAGCAGTTCGAAAGCACGTCAAAGTGCAAGTAGATAAATAGGTACCGCTCTGGCGGGAAGGTAAACGGCATTGCTCTGGTTCACCAGAAGCGGCTTAGTCATGCTGGCCACATGACCTGGAAGCTGTACGCCGGCTCCCTCGGCCAGTAATGCGAGATGAGCACCGCAACCCCAGAGTCGGACACAAATGGACCTAATGGTCAGGGGTCCCTTTACCTTTACCTTTATGCCTCTATGGGCGTCAGTGAAATGTATCTAAATGGGGAACACCCTGGAGAGTCCCAGTGGCTTGTGAGGAGACCCTCCCCAGAGCCCGAAGGAGACATCCTTATATAAAACTTCATTCCTTCCAGTCCTCCCCTTAAACTTACTTACTTACTTACTTATTTAAAATCATTTCTGAACTCCATAATATTTTTAAAAGTCTACATACAGCAAATACTAGTTATTGGTTACGAGATGTAGGTCAAAATGAATCTTTTAGTGTCTTGAAAGGTTGTGTATAAAAACTGGAACTAAGAACACAGGGAGAGTTGACTCAATGGGTTAGAGCATGGTGCTGATAACACCAGTACAGTGGTCCCTTGATTCTCAGACTTAATCCGTTCTGGAACTCCGTTCCAAAACCAAAGTGTTCCAAAACCAAGGCACGCTTTCCCATAGAAAGTAATGCAAAATGGATTAATCCGTTCCAGACTTTTAAAAACAACCCCTAAAACAGCAATTTAACATGAATTTTACTATCAATGGTCCATAAAATGAAAGCAATAAACAAAGTACTGCAGTCACACAATCAATCGATCAGTAGCTGAGCTGGGTTCCACACAGTCACAAAAACAAAACAAAAAGACCTGCGAATACAAAAACGCAAAATAAATAGCAAAAACAGACAGACCTCGACGTAACACTCAAATCGGAAGCGTAACACTCAAAACGGAGCACGTTCGGCTTCCAAAAAAAGTTCGCAAACCGGAACACTTACTTCCAGGTTTGCAGTGTTTGGGTTCCAAGTTGTTTGAGTGCCAAGGAGTCTGAGAACCAAGGTACCACTGTATTGCGTGTTCGATCCTTGTATATTCCTGCATTGCAGGAGGTTGAACTAGATCCCTTCCAACTCTACAATTCAATGTTTCTGACAGCTTTCTGCATCATGCCAAAGGCTCATCTAGCCTAGGATTATGAAAGCTGTTACAGGTTTGGGGGTACATATCCAAATAACTCATTTTCTCCCTGTAGTTTCCAATCCAAATTAACAAATTCGAACGGTAAGATCTGTCCAATTTAAATCCTCCCTCTCCAAAATAAATAAAAAAAATGATTTTCTTCCATGTTTGGAATGCATACAAAACACAAAAAGTGGTGTGCATTCATGTTATCAACAACAGAAAACAACCAAAATTTGTTGTTGTTGTTTAGTCATTTAGTCGTGTCCGACTCTTTGTGACCCCATGGACCAGAGCACGCCAGGCACTCCTGTCTTCCACTGCCTCCCTCAGTTTGGTCAAACTCATGTTGATAGCTTCGAGAACATTGTCCAACCATCTCATCCTCTGTCGTCCCCTTCTCCTTGTGCCCTCCATCTTTCCCAACATCAGGGTCTTTTCCAGGGAGTCTTCTCTTCTCAGGAGGTGGCCAAAGTATTGGAGCCTCAGCTTCAGGATCTGTCCTTCCAGTGAGCACTCAGGGCTGATTTCCTTCAGAATGGATCGGTTTGATCTTCTTGCAGTCCATGGGACTCTCAAGAGTCTCCTCCAGCACCATAATTCAAAAGCATCAATTCTTCGGCGATCAGCCTTCTTTATGGTCCAGCTCTCACTTCCATACATCACTACTGGGAAAACCACAGCTTTAACTATACGGACCTTTGTTGGCAAGGTGATGTCTCTGCTTTTTAAGATGCTGTCTAGGTTTGTCATTGCTTATTTCACCCAGATAATTGGGGCAAGAGAAGGGACTATTATTTTTACCTGGTAACCTCCTTGACGGTGACGCAACCCATGTACACTAACGGCAAGCAGATTTCGCTTCTGCTCACTGCCAGACCGTTCAGCCTAACGATCTCTCCGCTAATTCCATCCTAGACTTCCACAATGCACCCTTGTGAAGTCTCTCTGGGAACCTGAGCCTGACAGCGTTCCATGTGTAGATGAATAGACAGATGGAACATCTCAAGAGACATACCATAGGTGGCCATTGAAAAAAAAATATTGTCTCGGGGGCACAGCTCTCTCAGGTATTTCCTCCCCTCTCCATGCGGATGGTGGGGAACCCCGGAGGCCTTCCTGGCTGCTTTCTAGCCTAATTAACACACCTCCCCTCATGAAAGAACCTGCGCACTCTGACTCCCATCTGTTGTGGGAGAATAAACTGCTTGGAAGACGGTTGAGCTGGAGGAGAATCTGTGCATCCGAAGGATTCCCTCCTCCAGACAAACGGATCAAAGGCTTAGCGCAGTCAAGTTGTGCGAGGCTTTTGTTTTTTGTTTTAAACCGGCTTTCTCTCCGGGAACTTTTTTATTTTTTATCAAATCCACGTCGCTGTGCCAAGAGCACAGTTAAAAGCAACACTGACTCAGCCGCCTTTGAGCCGTTAAAAGCTGCACTTTAACTCTGGGAAGTGAGGAAAGTACCTCCAACAAAACCAAGATGGGGAAATTGCTTCCAGTTCCACCCTGCCTCTCTCGTCCTTTCCTCTCCTCATTTCGACGGCTGCTTCAAGCCCGCTGCGAGAACTAAATATAACCAAAAATAACATTTTCTTTTGTTCCCCGAATCCGCAATGCTGTTGGAGGCCTGCTTGCTTTCGTTAGGGGAGAACTGTCCTTTTCCTTCTGGCTTCTAATTTTTTGTTTTTTATTTTAAGAGGGGCTGATTTGGGGATCTTGCGTTATAGGTTTGGACAGCAGCCACAGATAGCTTTTTGTAGCCTTGGGACTGCGGAGGCTAAAATGATTTAACGGCAGCTCTGAAAGTAATGGCGTTGAAGATACAGGATCTTGCATTAGAGCCTTCCTTCTCGAGATCGATTCATTCCACCCACCCCCAAACCGGAGTGGAGAGCTAACCTGGGAAAAAAGGCTATAATGAATTGGTCCTTTTCCTGCTCCAAATCTAAGCAAGACCTCTAGCCTGACATTTAAAAGCAGCGGAGTAAGGGAGATGTATGGTCCTATAGGAGCTGCTGGAAACGAGCATCTCTCTGTGCCACGAAATAATTGTTTAAAAAATGTTAAAAGTGATCTTCCAGTTCAGCAAGCAGCCCAAAGCAAGGAGCAGCGCAGGTTTTAACTTTGAAAACAAACCAGCCCCAAACTCAACAACCTTATTATACAGGAATGGCACGCAGGAGTGCCATAGGGCAAAGCAGCCTTTCTTTTCATTTGCTTTTTTAAAAGATTTCTTTCCTATGCAGTCTCAAGGGATCAGGTCAAGTTCTGCTCCGAGCAGCTTTGCACGGTCGTTCACGTTTCCACTTTGGCTTATATCTGTCAGGCACTGCAGAGCTTCAGCCGGGAAGCTCTGTAGGTCGAGCTGTATCTAGCTGCTTACTTGCTGCACAACGGCAATGGCCGGCTGAAAATGTCAGCCGCAGGCAGTTCAAGATGGGCTGATAGCACCACAGACCAGAATCCTACCCTGTGAACCATTGCCCATCCTGTGCCCGTGCCTTCTCTTTAGATGCATAATATGCTTCGTTCCACAAGTTGGCGATGCCCACCTGACACCCTCCAGTTGTTGGAACTACAACTCCCAGAATAATAATAATAATAATAATAATAATAATAATAATAATAATAATAATAATTAATAATAATAATTTATTTGTACCCTGCCCATCTGGCTGGGTCCCCCCAGACACTCTGGGCGGCCTCCAACAGACATTACAATACATTAAAATATCACAGGTTAAAAACTTCCCTAAACAGGGCTGCCTTCAGGTATTTTCTGAATGTCAGATAGTTGTTTATCTCTTTGACCTCTGCTGGGAGGGTGTTCCACAGGGCGGGCGCCACTACCGAAAAGGCCCTCTGCCTGGTTCCCTGTAGCTTTGCTTCTCGCAGTGAGGGTACTGCCAGAAGGCCCTCGGCGCTGGATCTCAGTGTCCGGGCTGAACGGTGGGGGTGGAGACGCTCCTTCAGGTATACAGGACCGAGGCCGTTTAGGGCTGGGGCTGATGGGAGATGTAGCTTGGCAACATCTGGAGGGCATCAAGTCAGCAAAAGCTGCGCTAGACTATCCCTCAGTCCTGTTCGCTCCACCCCTCAGGCCCAGACACTTGGATGTCGCTCCATTTGTCATGGGCTTGGGCCTACTGATGCTCCCATCTTGAAGTTAGCGTGCAACGTGAGACGTGGCAGGAACACATGCGATTTTGGGTGGCTCCATAAAATGGGCCGTGAAGTTAGCTTGTGGCACCAGGGTTCTTGCCCCACAACAAGGCTGGAGGAGCTGTGCGCCTCCGGACGTTTCTGAATGGCAACTCCCATCATCGCCAACCATTGGCCGTGGTCGCTCAGGCTGGTGGGAGTTGGGAGTCCTATGGCAGCTCAAGGGGCGTTGGTTCCCCAGCCCTTCTCTACAGGATTGGTAGAAATTGGCTTTCTGAGTGAGAGGATCGTGGTTGGACCCCAGTGGCGTAGGAAGGGGGGGTGCGTTGGGGGCGGTCCGCCCCGGGTGCCACTCTGGGAGGGATGACAAGATGGCCCCTGCCTCCCCCAGGTGTACAGCTGCTTATGAGCTGCCGTTCACGAGTGGCACCCCGTGTGGGCTGCGCATGTGCAGCATCCCGCGCATGTGAACTCCGTACAGAGTGCCGCACATGCACAGCAGCCTTACGAGCTGCTGCTCATGAGCAGCGCCCCATGCGGACTGTGCATGTGCGACGTTCCGTGTAGGGTGCGCGTGCGCGATGCCGTGCAAGCGGCACCCCCTGTGTGGGGGGAACACGTTTGTACGTGTTTCATCTGTTGTGTAATGGTGTTTACCGCCAGGTCGAGCACTGTTGTGGGACAGCAACAAAGCCTCCCCTGGATCCGGTGGTCGTGCTCAAACCGAGGGGTTTTCCTGGGGTTGGGTAGACCATTTCAGCTTCATCCTGCCTTTCAGCCTGCCTGCCTGCCATTTTGGCTAATGGCAGAGAGAGCCAGTGTGGTGTAGGAGATCCAGTGTGGTGTAGTGGTTAAGAGTGGTAGACTCGTAATCTGGGGAACCGGGTTTGATTCCCCTCTCCTCCCCCTGCAGCTGCTGGGTGACCTTGGGCTAGTTACACTTCTCTGAAGTCTCTCAGCCCCACTCACCTCGCAGAGTGTTTGTTGTGGGGGAGGAAGGGAAAGGAGAATGTGAGCCGCTTTGAGACTCCTTTGGGTAGTGATAAAGCGGGATATCAAATCCAAACTCTTCTTCTTCTTCTTCTTCTGGGGCAGATCGAACGGAGTTGGCAGGCTTCACTCTGGTCTGTCCCATGGGAGCTGCATATTTCCGTTTGTTTGCTTAAAGAATGTAGATTTCCAGGGGGCGCTGAGTAATATATATATATATATATTGTTTCTGAAAAGGGGGTGGTAAGCCAAATAAGTTTGGGAACCTCTGGACTAGATGATCCTCAGCGTCCCTTCCACCTCTGCGATTCCTTCCAGGCCCTATCTCCTTGCGGGCTGTATGATGGAGCTGGTTGTTTCTGCTTCAGTTTTGCTCTGAACGCTCTGCCCCAGTCTTAAATTCACTTGTCATGAGGGATTTGTTTTAACGGTCATTATAAATCCCTAGTTGTAAAAGTCCCTACTGACACTGATGATTGGAGGGGGGGGCGGCGATGGCTGCCGTGGTCTTTTAACAAGCGTAGCACAGATGCTCCGGCTTCTCCTTCATTCCTCAGCTTTCTTCAGCCTTTGCCCACAAAATGGAATCGTGGCCGGGAAGGGGGAGGTGCTACAGATCTTAATAACTTCTGAAAGGAGGTCTCCTCAAGTCTCAGTCTTTATTTCATGCTAATTACTTTGAAATAGTGTATTTTAATTGCAGCTAAATGCAGACACAGAGGGAGCGGGATGAACGAGAAGGAGGGAGGAACTTTCCCCATAATGGCTGCTTTCTTCACTGTTTTCAAATACCACACATTTGTGTGTGGCAATCCAGTCATAATAATGCCCCCCAGATTGAGTTGTCTGAGGCAGCGCGTGAGGGTGGGCCGAGTTGTTGAATTAAGCTCGGCCATCTTCTTTTCAATCTCCTGTTTCCATTACAAAGACGTGCCTGGGGACGGCGACGCTGTTGAAATGCAACGTAGTCTTTCTGACGCTCACATCGGTATCTGACTCTTTTCCCACCCAATAGCGTGTTTTTCTCGCGATTCTGTCACAACAATCGGTTTATTGCATGAGAACACACTTGCCGTATGTGAAGTGTTCTTACTTGTAATAGCAAGCAACTGGTTGCTGCAGCTTACAGTTAAGAGTTTGTTTGCTCACCGCTAAGGGTAGGAATGTCTTATTGGTGTTTCGTAGCCTTTTTTAAAGTATTTTTCGAAAGTGAATATTGTGTTATTTTATTTTTTCTGAATTGTTTTATTAAATTATTTTATTTTTAAAGGCAAATTGCCCTTCTTGAACAGCTATCCCATAAACTTGATACAGAGCTCTCATTACTGTTTGGCTTTTTTTAAAAAAAAAATTAAAGCATGTTTTCTTATATAAATATTGAGGTACGTGGTCACTCAGTGCCACACGTACATGCAAATATCTGACTCATTTAAACCTGTATGGAACCTTTATTCTCAACAATGGTGGAGAATACATTTATTTTTCACCAATCCATATTATTTGTAAAGTGAATTTTTGTATGAGTTAATATTTTCTTATCCCTTTGGAGCAACGCTGTATCTTTGTACTTTTGTCTTTCCAGGCTATGATGCTTTACAGCTTACAATGTTGGTTCTTTTCTTGCTTTTTGTTATCTCTGAACATTGCTGTTGTTAACAAATCAACATTTATTTATTTTTTAAAAGGCAAACAAATAACAAGTGAACAAACAGCATTGCAACTGGGAAACGGAGAAAAACACCGACTCCTCCGTTTATGTGTTGTTGTTTCTAATCCCAAAAGTCAGATCAAAAGCCCCTTGATAGGTGTTTTGGCTCACTCCAACCTCCCCCCCCCCCGCTCTTAACATACTTAAACAAATTGCAAGTTGGATCGAGCGAGACGGAGATTATTTACCAGGGGATAACTTGCGTTAGCTAGCCCATGGTACAGATTTGTCTTGCAACTCGAGGATCTTTGCCCTGTGATAATATGTGTGGTTGAACTTGCCACGGTGGTATTTTGGGGTCGGAGGGTGGGGGGGAGGAAATTTGATTCTGCTATGGGGCATCCCCAATGCGAACAAGCCACCGCTTTCTCTGCCGCCTTCGTTTGAGGCTTGTCTGAGCCAGCTGCCGGGCTGTGTTAAATTTCATTATTGATAGGACTCTTAACGCTGATCTGTCCCATTCCCTCAGATTTATGCTCCTCCCGACTCCCTGTGCTGGATTTTTGCTCCTGTTCTCTGGAGGGGAGAAGGTCATTAATTCCACAGTGTCAGCTGCTTAATCAGCCCTCCCAGACTTGGGTCCATTTGTAACAATTTGCCAGGCCTTGTTTTTGCAGAAGAAAAAAAGCGCCTCTCTTCCTTTCGGTCCGTTCTCTCCCTCCCCACTGTCTTCTTCGCAGTGTACTTCATTTTTTAAATCGTTTGGAGGAAGAGGACAAGCAGGTTGGAATAAAACATTCTTAAAGCTTCCTCTGATGGGATGCGGGTGGTGCTGTGGGTTAAACCACTGAGCCTAGGGCTTGCCGATCAGAAGGTCGGCGGTTCGAATCCCCGCAACGGGGTGAGCTCCCGTTGTTCGGTCCCTGCTCCTGCCCACCTAGCAGTTCAAAAGCAGGTCAAAGTAGAAGTAGATAAATAGGTACCACTCCAGCGGGAAGGTAAACGGCGTTTCCGTGCGCTGCTCTGGTTCGCCAGAAGCGGCTTAGTCATGCTGGCCACATGTCCTGGAAACTGTACGCCGGCTCCCTTGGCCAATAATGCGAAATGAGCACCGCAACCCCAGAGTCGGTCACGACTGGACCTAATGGTCAGGGGGCCCTTTACCTTTACCTTTTTAAAGCTTCCTCTGTACAAATAAAAATCTAAATTGGTCTCACTCACACCTTCCTAGCTGAATGAAGCGGTCCCCATTTTGGGAGCATCTACCTGCCTCAGTTCCACACACGCACATCCTCACGCTGTTTTCATCCCGAGAAGTTTCGTTCAGTCTTAGTTGTAGCTCTGAAAATTCCAGTCTAAGGACAGAAGAGGAATGCACATCCCCAGCTGTGCACAACTCGTCTCCTCCACACCCTTCCTCCTTTCCTTTGTGGTGAATTTACTTCCACGCCGAATTCTCTCTCCAGCTCCTGTTGTTACCCTTCAGACCTGGCTCCGCGCCAGTCATTTCTGTGGTCGGCATTCTTCTCTCTCAATTCTCCCCGCTTTGCTTTTTCATCTCGCGCCAGTTGTGGGCCTTTCTTGGCCCTCTTTCCTTAGCCGTTGTGGGTCTCACGGCTGAAAAGGGTCACTGTGTCTAGCTAGCCCCCACTTCAACTCTCCTTTTCTCGGGTCAAGTCCTGCTTGTGCGGAGATGCCGCTGAAATTGCACTCTGTGAACACCCGGAGCCCGGTGTCCAGTTGTGGGTGCCACAATTTAAGAAGGGCGTTGACAAGCTGGAACATTTCCAACCAAGAATGTGGCTGGGGCAACCCAGCCAGATCGATGGGAGCAATATAATAAAATTATATTTATTGTTATAAGATGATCAAGGGTCTGGAAACCAAGCCTGATGAGGAACAGTTGAAGGAGCTGGGTATGTTTAGCCTGGAAAAGAAGAGACTGAGAGGTGATATGATAGCTTTAGTCAAATATCTCAAGGGCTGTCACATGGGAAATGGAGCAAACTTGTTTTCTCCTTCTCTGGAGGGTAGGACTTCAAGTTACAAGAAAGGAGATTCTGACTAAACATCAGGAAGAACTTTCTGACACTAAGAACCATTCAACAGTGGAACGGACTCCCTCAAGAGGTTGTGGACTCTCCTGCATTGGTGGTTTTTAAGAAGAGAAGAAGAAGAGTTTTGATTTGATATCCCACTTTATCATTACCCGAAGGAGTCTCAAAGCTGCTAGCATTTTCCTTTCCCTTCCTGGGGCTGAGAGACTTCAGAGAAGTGTGACTAGCCCAAGGTCACCCAGCAGCTACATGTGGAGGAGCAGAGATGCGAACCCGGTTCACCAGATTACGAGTCTACCGCTCTTAACCACTACACCACACTGGCAGAGGTTGGATGGCCATCTGCCATGGATGCTTTAGCTGAGATTCCTGCATTGTAGGGGATTGGACTAGATGACCCTCAGGGTCCCTTCCAACTCTACAATTCTACGATTCTATGATAAGAGGAGCCCTGCTGGATTGGGCCAGAAGCCCAGCATCCTGTTTTCACAGCGGCCAGCAAGACCTTAGCTTTCTAGACCCTATCGGTTCCCTCTCATTTGCTACAGTTTTCTTCCCAATTCCTCAGAATTTCCACTCTTAATTCTCCACCTTCCTCCTTTGCCCTCAATCCAAGCTCCACCCACAATTCTGCCACTTGAATTCATAGAGTTGTATGCAGTGTTAGTGCTACTCAGAGTAGAGCCATTGAAATGAATGGTCATGGCCAACTTGGGTCCATTAATTATGACGAGTCTGCTCTGAATAAGACTCGATCGGATACATCATGGCTTCTCCCAATCCTTTCGGCCTCCAGTTTCAACCCAAATCTGCCCAATTTCTTCTGATCTTGCGGCCTTCATCAATAACCTCTCAGTTAACCCTTCCCTTCCTCCAGCTCCCAGAAGGCCAGAGCCGCAGCAGTCAACAAATTTGTTAGGGTATAAGCTTTGTACCCAACGTAGCGTCCACATTGTCAAATACATGAAGTATCCAATCCTCAATTGGAAATGCCAAGTAAGGTTGCAAAATCAGTGAGGTCAGGGGGAAATGAAATGAGAAAGGTACAGACAGTGACAACTCCATTAGAGCCCGAATGTATGCTTGTGTTATCACCTATCGCTGCTGTTCTGAAGGGTCACTGTGCTTGTTTTGCATACATTCAAGGTCTAATTGAATTGTCTCTCCTTCCTTTGAGCATCACATTTTTCTCTTCCCTCACTGCTTACAGTCCCCTCTCTGTGAATACATGGCTGAGAGTAAAACACGATGCATCTGATGAAGTGGACATTATTCTACCAAAGTTTATACCGTAATACTTTTTTTTTTAGTCTCTATTATGCCTCAAGACTTTTTCTTCCTTTGCTCTCTTCCACTAGTTTTAATATTATTATTATGATTCTCACTGGAGAGCCAGTGTGGTGTAGTGGTTAAGAGTGATAGACTTGTAATCTGGGGAACCGGGTTCGCGTCTCCGCTCCTCCACATGCAGCTGCTGGGTGACCTTGGGCTAGTCACACTTCTTTGAAGTCTCTCAGCCCCACTCACCTCACAGAGTGTTTGTTGTGGGGGAGGAAGGGAAAGGAGAATGTGAGCCGCTTTGAGACTCCTTCGGGTAGTGATAAAGCGGGATATCAAATCCAAACTCTTCTTCTTCTCATTTGCTTTGCCTTTTTCCTTCTCCTGGCAATGTCCTGGCAAAGATGGGTAGTTTCATGTGAGCTACAGGTATCTCCCCATTTATGCAGGGGTTGCCTTCCAGGGGGGCCCTGCGCATTAATGAAATCACATGGAGGGGAGCACCCTCTAAAAAACTTCCAAACTCCCATTTCTTCCTGCTTTCCAACTCGCTCGCTCTCCCGGTCTCTCCCCAGTCCAGACCCAAATATCTGGAGTTGAAGCTCTGAGCCGGCTAGAGGCTGGATGTGCAGGAAAATGGCACTTGTTGCTGCGCTACCCTGAGTGTCAGCTGTTAGGCGGGGAGGCTAAGCAGCCGAAACAAAGCCCTGCTGTGCCTCTGGCCTAATCGGGGCTTCCTCTGCCCTCACTGACATCCTCTTCAGGCTCTGGGGAGGGCTTCCTCGTGAGCCTCAAGGACTCTCCAGCTCTCTCCCACCATTTCCAATTAAATTATTTTGTTACTTCCCGGTCCCGTACATATATGCGGTTGCACGCAAGTCGATCGTGTGTTAGTGGGGGGTGGGATGCCTGCACTCGTGAGTTTCCTGTAGAAAGAGCAGGGCATAAATGTAATAAATATATCACCTTGCTAAATGGGATGAGGTGGGCTCACTGAATGTGTTCTGGTAGATATATTGGGGGCAGCTGGGGAATGAGCTGGAGGTGGCTGAATTAAGCATCGGAATCATGCTTCATCAATTAAGTTCCCTCCCCTAATTACAGGTTGGTTAATGAGGTGGTTTGCATAAAGTTATACTGACCATAACAGACCAGCCCTATCCTTTAGCAATTACGACGCAAGGTGGGAGGCTCCCTGTAAAAACCTGCTTGCCCTGGTTTCTCTAATTACAGCGAATACCCCGATGGGAAGATTCCTCTTTAATATACACAAATTAAAACTCCATTTAGAGGTGTGCTGGGACCAAGTGGTAATTGACTTTGATCGTGGAGAAACATGCCGCAATATAGATTAGGAAGTAATATGGTTCCCGTCGTAAAAGGATCTAGATGGAAAAATATTATTTTACTAGGAAAGGCCCTTGTAGGATGCATAATACAAAATTTACTGGCGCCGACGGGGCCTGCGGTGAACCGTTCCGGTACAGTAAGATGGGCAAATGCTGGCATGCTGTGATAACGCCGGGTCTCTCGGTTTCCTGGCTTGCTGATGCTTTTTTAGTACAGGCCGTGGAAAGTAACTGTGTTCTTCATGTAAGCCTTCCAGCCTACTTTTCTGAGCTGGCTGACACATTAGACATCTTGAACAGGAGACCATAGGTCTGGTGGGAGTTCAAGAGGCAACAAAAATGATCAAGGCCTGAGCATCTTCGTTATCAAGAAAGGCTAGAACAGAGGTGATGCATGGATTCTGATTCTAATGAGAATAACAGTAGTAGTAATACCCTGTCTATCCGTCTCGGTTGCCCCAGCCACTCTGGGCAGCTTCCAACAAAATACAAAAGGGAAAAGGGAGGGGGGAAATATGAAACATTAAAAGCTTCCTGAAATAAAAGTTGACAAACTTCTTTTAAAGACTTTCTTTAAAGCCGTTTTGATACCCACTCCTGTGTATTGTTCCATGCCAGTTAAAATCCTGTGATGGTTCAAGAAAACCCCTCGATCAGATGTGAGAGCACATATCTCTGTATGCTTGAACATACTGTACATTTATAAAATTAAACCACTCGCCTTTTGTCTGACCCCTTGAGTCCCGTTTACTGTAATCCATGAATAGTCCCCTCAAAAGAGTTCTGTCAAAAGTTCCTCAGCCTGTAATACCTAAAACTTCAGATTTCTAGTTACCTGTTCTATTGTTGCTGCCATTTGATGGCCATAAGGCTCAATTGGTACAATCCCCAGAGCGCTTTAGCCATGCATCCTTCTTAGCAGGGAACTCTGGGAACTCTGAGGGGAATAGGGGGCCCCTAACAAAACTCAGCAGCGCCCTTCACAAACTACAGTTCCCTGAATTCTTTGGGAGAAACCATGAAAGCAGTGCAATACTGCTTTAAATGTCTAAAGGAAGAGAATATACCAACTGTCCAGGAATGGCAATCCAAATTAGTGGAATTTATGAACCTGGCTCGAATGACGGCGTCAATTAGAAATATATCAAAACAAAGACTTAAAGAGGAGTGGAGGTATGTGGAGGAGTATTTAAAGAAAGAGGATATAAAGACAGAACTAGTGAACTGCTTGGAATGAAGTACATGTGGGGATGGAAATAATAAAATGATAAAATAAGGAAATAAAGTAGAAAATACACAGTCATGTATAGGATATATATAGAAATAAAAGATAAGATAGATAAGATTTGTTGGGGAAATAAGGGAAAATTGAAGGGAGGACTGTGTAAGAAATAGTAAAGTGTGTAAGGAATAGTGGTTATAAAGAAAACTTAATTTAAAAGATACGGTATTCAAATGGTGAGAAGTCATATTTTAGTTGGGAATAGTATGGTTAGGTTGGTTGTGTATGTATAATTTTTCTGTTTGTACTCTTTTTTGTTTGTTTGTGTGGGTTTGTCTGTTTTTCTTTTTTTGACAGGAGTGACTGTGATGTTGGATGTTTGATTTGTTGTAACATTTTGTATTTTTAATAAGCTATTAATAAAGATTTTTAATAAAAAATAAATAAATAAATAAATAATGTCTAAATGTTTGTCTCTATGGAGGATGCTAAGGTAATAAATAAATAAATAAATAAATAAATAAATAAATAAAATCAGATTTTACTGGTTTCCTTCTGGACCTGCTTTCGGAAGGTTGCCCAGAAAGCTATGCAGCCCTCACTTCTGGAATATTTGTTTGTTTGTTTGTTTACATTTATATGCCCCCTTCCTCTCCCACCCCCACCCAAGGCTCAATCTAGTGTACATGGTTCTGCCCCTCTTCATTAATTACCCACAACAAGGCTAGGCTGAGAGGCGGCGACTGGCCCGAGGTCACCCAGTGAGCGTCGTGGCTGAGTGGGGAATTCGAACCCAGGTCTCCCAGGTCCAGCGATCTGTAACCACTCTGACTGAACAGATGGTGAATAGACAGTGGAAGGCAAATGCCCCTTCTGGATATTATTCCCCTTATCCACCAGCAAAAAAATTAATAAAAGCAGGTAAACTTACCTGTAGCAACCTACCTGTTTTGCTGGCTGGTGCTGATGCTCTAGCTAGTGAAGGAGTGCTGACTTCCTCCAGCCAACGGGCTCTGTAAAGTATAAGGGTTTTTTTTTTTAAAAAAAAAAGAAGATGTGGGTTACAGACAGAGAGAGAAAGAGACAGACAGAGAGAGAGAGAGACCTTATTTAAGAAAATTGCATTCACTGGAAGATTTGCCTCAATTAAAGATCAGTGGTTCAGGATTGAAGACTAAAATGCTGGCCTGGAGGACTTTGCCGCCGCCCCCCTCCGAATATTAAACAAGGAGTGGCACCATCAGGGAGACTTTTTTTCCTGGATCGCTCTTTCAACACCAACTTAGAAATCAATTACTGTCTCCAGCCTCGGGGCTTTTACTCAGGCCTTAATTTAAAACGCTGTAATTGATCACTTTGGTTATTTATTGCATTTCCTTTGCCCAGCTCTAGCAAGTCAACAAGCTAATAAAAGGCCAGCAATGTGTGAGGTTCGGGTTTTTTTGCTTCTCTTTCTCTCTCTTTCTTTTACCCCCCACCCCACCCCACCTCTCCTGTTTTTTTTTCCTGCTGACTTCTGCGGATTTCTCCTTCCACACCCACCCCACCCCGAAAAGAAGCCTCTTACGCCTCACTAAGCATGTCTTGGTCTTTACTTCTCTCAGTGATCTATCAAAATCAGGGGCTTGTCTCGGCTAACTCCCTCACTCCATCAACCTGTCCTGAGAGGAGTCCATTTTGTTGGCCACCTTTCTCTTCCCTCATCACCACAAACACACACACACACACACACACACACACACACACACACAAATGAAAGCCTCTTCATTCCTTTCCGTCTGGTCCACTTCCACTCCCTTCTTTGCTCTCTACAAACTTCTGCCTGCTTTCTTCTGTTCTTTCATAATTCACTGTTGACAATGCAAAGGGCTGCTTACTGGTATTCCCTTAAGCCCCATTTTGAACCTGCACAAATTGATAGCAGCAGGTAGCGGGGGGGGGCAACAAACCTGTCAGGATGCTAATTATAACGTGGGTCCACACCAGCCAATTTTCATCTGGGCATAATGTGTCGCTTTTGGGGTGCAATAATAATAATAATAATAATAATTTATTTATACCCCGCCCATCTGGCTGGGCTTCTCCCCAGCCACTCTGGGCGGCTTCCAACAAAATATTAAAATACAATAATCCATCAAACATTAAAAGCTGCCTTCAGATGTCTTCTAAAAGTCTGGCAGTTGTTGTTCTCTTTGACATCTGGTGGGAGGGCGTTCCACAGGGCGGGTGCCACTACCGAGAAGGCCCTCTGCCTGGTTCCCTGTAACTTGGCTTCTTGCAGTGAGGGAACTGCCAGAAGGCCCTCGACGCTCCTGTGCCCCTTATTCACATCTTCTTCTTCTTTTGTGGCACTGCACTCCTAGAACAATATGTCATTCGGGGACATAAAACCTGGAACAATAGGCTGCTTAGCAATATGAATCACGGAGGTGATACGATAAGGACCCCTGACCGTTAGGTCCAGTCGTGGACGACTCTGGGGTTGTGGCGCTCATCTAGCTTTACTGGCCGAGGGAGCCGGCATACAGCTTCCGGGTCATGTGGCCAGCATGACTAAGCCGCTTCTGGCGAACTAGAGCAGCACACGGAAACACCGTTTACCTTCCCACCGGAGCGGTACCTATTTATCTACTTGCACTTTGACGTGCTTTCGAACTGCTAGGTTGGCAGGAGCTGGGACCGAGCAACAGGAGCTCACCCCGTCATGGGGATTCAAACTGCCGACCTTCTGATCAGCAAGCCCTAGGCACAGTGGTTTAGACCACAGCACCACCCGTGTCCCAGATGATACGATAGCCATCTTCAAATATCTAAAGGGCTGTCTTCCCGTGGAAGAAGGAGCAAGCTTGCTCCAGAGGGTAGGACCCAAAACAAGGGATTCAGATTACAAGAAAGGAGATCCCGGCTAAACATCTGGAAGAGCTTTCTGATGGTCAGAGCTGTCCAACCGTGGAAAAGGTGGTGGACTCTCCTTCCTTGGAGGTTTTTAAGCAGAGGTTGGAAGGCCACTTGTCAAAGATTATTTAGCTCTGATTCTTGCATTGCATAGAATTGGGGGTGGCTTCCAATTCTATGATTCTATGGAGAAACAGAGAAAATGGCATAACCACCATACAACCCTACCCTAGACTTTGAAATAGGGGATGCGGGTGGCGCTGTGGTCTGAACCACTGAGCCTCTTGGGCTTGCTGATCAGAAGGTTGGCGGTTCGAATCCCCGCAACGGGGTGAGCTTCCATTGCTCTGTCCCAGCTCCTGCCAACCTAGCAATTTGAAAGCACGCCAGTGCAAGTAGATAAATAGGTATCTCTGCGGCGGGAAGGTAAACGGTGTTTCCATGCGCTCTGGTTTCCATCACGGTGACCCGTTGCACCAGAAGCGGTTTAGTCATGCTGGCCACATGACCCAGAAAGCTGTCTGTGGACAAACGGTGGCTCCCTCAGCCTGAAAGCGAGATGACCGCTGCAATCCCATAGTTGCCTTTGACTGGACTTAACCGTCCAGGGGTCCTTTACCTTTTTTTACCTAGTCTTTGAAATGTATATTTTGTGATCAAATACCTATTTGAATACAAATTTCCATGTTCATTTATTTAAAAACTAAACTGTAGATTAAACCAATTACAGGACTGAATGGACTTCTGAGTGAATGAACATGCAGAATTGATATGGGCCAAAATACCAGATCCATCTGAAAGACTGAATCCTTGTCCCAAATTTCCAGGCCCAATCAGTGAAAGTAGCCTTGAGACTTTTCCAAATGAAAGTCCTCCCTCTTCTTTTTGTGGGCATCTCCTTAGGCTCCCGTAGGGATTTCCTGAAATTGGACTCTATCCAAACACACTTTCTTAGAGCCATTCTTAGGATCCCCCCCTTGGTGGCGGGCGCGGTTATGAGACTTGAGGTCAGCTGGCAAGCCTTAGGATATGTGGCCTTGAAGACGAAGCTTTGGCTATGGCTCAAGCTTTGTTTGAAACCAGTGGGCATCGCCCCCTTGACATTGAGGGATGATTTCCAGTCATCATGGGAAAGGGAGGTCATAAAAGAGGTGCAGTCCTGTGGATTGTCACACCTCTACCTGGAGTCCATGACGTATAATCGAGCTAGAACTGCAATCTCCTGGAGATCAAGCGATATTGCCAGACAAGAGGACATAGCTCAAGTGAAACCAGGGGTTCCTAGGGGACCAGATATATCAAATGACACCAGCCCCCTATCTTGCGGAAATCCACTATGTGGAATACCGCAGACTTCTTACAGCGGCTAGACTAAACGCCCTTGATTCCGCGGTATTGTGGGGAAGGTACAAGGGAGTTCCATACGCCCGGAGAACCTGTCACTGTACTATGGGAGTGGTTGAGTCTACCGAACATATCCTTCTGTCTTGTCCTCTCTATGTAGAACTTAGGCAAAACCTTATAACTCCACTTTTACGTCAATCTAGCTTTCTACCCAGAGAAAGACAGGTTTTATATTTACTGAATAATATTACTAGAAATACAGCCTCCCTGGTGGCTAAATTTCTTTTTTTAGCTTCTAAGCGTTGCAAGATTTTAATTGATTGTATCGATATGGGGCTATTTGTTTAGTTCCATTCTATTGTGGATTATTTTTCCTTTTTTCAAAGTTCTCTCGGATGCTTTTAATTCTGTACAAATGTATTCTTCTGACTGACGGGCGAATAAAAGAATGATGATGATGTCCCAAATTTCAATAGAACGCGAAGTAGCCATAGGGAAGCAAAAGAGGCTAAGCGAACAGAGAGCAAGGGACCTTAAAGTACAACAAGTAACCGTGTGAGAGTCTGGTATCATTAAAAGCTAATGAGCCTGCCCTCAAAATGAAATGCAAGAACTTAATTACTAAGGGGAAAGATGACCAGCAATGGCATTTCATCAGCAGTAACCAGAGGCACAACTTATTAACTCAGCCCTGTAAAGGACTTAATATGGTGGATTGTGTACATTGCAATAATATTCGCAGCCACGCAGCACCTCCCCCTCCCCCCATGAGTTTGCAGTTGCTGCGCTCCACATAAATATAAATACAGTTTGAATCGCGCTTAACTCCTACTTTAATACCCTTGGTGCGTCGGCTGCCGAAAAGGAGCTTTAAGCGAAAACGGGGAAAAAATAAAATACTTTCAATTAACTGGGAGCGATGTAGCTAAAACACAACAAAAGTGTGTGCATTCAGAGGTGTTAAGTGCTGTAGGAAATGGCTCTTTTTAACTGGCGCTCTTTGAGTGGGTGGGAAGCCTTCAATGTGGCTGAAAACGCATTGGATGTTGCATGAGATGAGAAATATTGTTAAGAAGGTGTTTGTGCTTCGAGACCTTTTCTTTCCCTCTTGCTGAGTAGACCGGCAGCTGAGGAACCGTCCCTGAATGGTCCAGGCTGAACCTTCTGGAACCCCAACTCCTCTCTTTCTAATACTTCCATTTTGCTTTTAAGAGCTCTTAGTGCTTCGAAGTATATATTTCCCCCTCTCTTTTTTTAAAAAAATATTTCTCCCACAGTTCTTATTTGATGCTACACAGAGGAAGATATAGGTTAGACATTAGGAGCTGCCAAACGGTAAAAGCAATTCAGTGATGGAATAAGTGTTTTGAGGGAATCTTGCATTGGCCTGCCTTAGAAGTTTGAAAGCTTTTTGCGTGACATAAGTTTTGAAGACTTCCTGGTGACCCGACTCTTTCCTACAGCTCAGATATATTTTGTTCTGGACTTCAAGGACTATCCAAAAGATTAATTGCAGTTTTTGTAACAAACACCCCTTATTTACATGGCAAAACGAGAGGTGTGTACATAGTCAGCTTACTTAGAGCTAGTTTATATGTCGAAATGGGACAACTGCCTTTGATCTGTTCCAGCAGGGCTTTTTAAATAAAACCAAATAATAGCTACTTAGGAAGCTTTCCTATAGCTGCATGAGGCGTCTGAATTGATGGAGCAAGCCATGGCTTTGATATGAGTTTGCAAACCACAGCTAGTACCTACAGTACCTATAGTTTGGCATGTTATCTAAATTGACAAACCATAGTTACAGTGCTTATTTTCATTGCTGTAGGCTTTATTATGAATGGGGAAGGTCAAATTCTGGAGCTGAGCTCAGAGAACACACTGAAGGAGATAAGCAGCCCTTAACCATGGTTTACCTGGCTTCTAAATGATGAATTGGACAAACCATGGCTTGGCATGGTATCTGATCCATTGAGAGATTTGGGAATTTTTTATTAGATGTGAGTTTGTAAACCACGGCTAGTACCTACCTATAGTTTGGCACGATATCTAAATCAACAAATCATAGTTACAGTGCTTTTTTTCATTGCTTCTAAATGATGAGTTGGACAAACCATGGCTTGGCATGGTATCTGATCCATTGAGAGAATTGGGAATTTGTTATTCGAGACTGGCAGATAAAAGTAGTCACCCAGTTCCAAGCTTGTTTTTTTCTTTGTTATGAGAGTTCAGGAACCTTGGATTCCTCTTGTGCGACAAGTTTGCAGCTTTGACCTTCTCCCCCTACGCTCAGCGCTAAGCTGCCTTCTGGAACGCTTGACGAATCCTGGCATGGTTTTATAAACAAAACGGCAATGTTGGGGAGCCGTTCTCTTTCCGTTTTTCTGCTCTTAATTACGTTGAGTGGACTTGATGCTGATGCCACCGGACACTTTCCTGGAGGATGTGCCGTGCACTTTTGTGGGGTGGGGTGGGTACGTGTGCCCCCTTAATCGGGAAATGCCATTTTGAGAGTGGGGAACAGCGAATCTGAGAACTGCGGAAAGCCCAAAGGGAAATTTGGATCGTGATTAAATATGAAATGTTTATGTTGGGGAGGAGAGAGAAAGGATACAGGAAGCTGTTTTGGCTTTCCTCTTTGCTTTCAGGAGGCGATGGCTAATCATATAAACATGCCCTGTTCTATATACCATTCCAGTGCACTGCTCTGTTATTACTGTTTTTTTTAAAAATGGAGCCACCACATTCCTTGGATTTTAGGTGCGTCCTACTCTGTGGAGTTGATCCTTCCACTGTTTTGACTTTTCATGATGCACATAGACGAGCCAACAGTGCATTCTAGCATCAAACAAATCCCATAGATGTTTCTGGCTCGCTTTTCCAACCTACCCAATGCAGCCCTTGACCTGATTAGGAGAATGCTGGCGTTGCATCAATGCATAAGATGCGCTCTGTTCTCTTTCGCTCTTCCTGCGTACAGTGGAAAGAGAAACGAAAGGAGAAACAGTTCCTATGCCATTGGATGCCAGCCTCCTTTGCGGATTGGTTTTGTGCAGCATTCTCCATTCAGAGAAAGCTTCACCTCAAAGAAATCAGTTTGAGTTTGATTTGGATTGAGCCCCAATTCTTTACCCAACTTTTCAGCTCCCTGCTTCAACCAGGTCGTTGCAACATGGTCCCAATCTGAGCTGGCAGGTGTGGGAACTCTTCCTTGTCAGACATTCCTAGGTTGTTTAAAAATGTCTGCCCCCTCAGCTGGTTCTGAAACTGGGGTGAAAGATGCCCAGATGGGGTGAAAGATGCCCATGGGGTGAGGTTGAGGCCTTTGCACAAGATAATCAGTGGGCATGGAAGCACCCCTAACACCCACAGATTTTCAATTCCATGCCCTACATACATGTTTATCTCAGAAAACACTGAGGGTTTGGGAACACGTACAGTGGTACCTCGGGTTACATACGCTTCAGGTTACAGACGCTTCAGGTTACAGACTCTGCTAACCCAGAAATATTACCTCGGGTTAAGAACTTTGCTTCAGGATGAGAACAGAAATCAGGCAGTGGCAGGGGGAGGCCCCATTAGCTAAAGTGGTGCTTCAGGTTAAGAACGTTTTCAGGTTAAGAACGGACCTCTGGAACGAATTAAGTACGTAACCAGAGGTACCACTGTATTTGCCAAGATAAAAAATGTTCCGCTCTCACACCCAGCCTCTGAAAAGAATTCGAGACCAAATGGCCTCTCTGATTGAACCTCTGAAAGGTACTTAGCTCAGATTTCCATGTATTTCTAGGGCAAGAGATCTGTGGAGCTGGGAAAAGTCGCTGATAATACCTGCATGTGCTTGGCTGTCCTGATGTGGCCAATGGATGCTATATTCAAGAATCCACCAGCTCTCCAAAGTTGTGGGTGGGATACGGATGGAGAACCTGTAGCCTTCCAGGTGTTGCTGGACTCCAACTCCCAGCTACCCCAGCCAGCCGTGTCCAGTGGCATGGGATGATGGGAGTTGTAGCCAAGCAACCTCTGAAGGACCAGGGGCTCTCCATCCCTACTAGGCCCAAGCCACTGTGATCTTTGTAGGCCTGAAGCAGTGCAGAAGCCAGTGCTGATGTTGGAGCCCTGGGGGTCGAACTGAGAGGAGCAGTGAACACGCTACTCGGGCGCAGTCTTTGTATTTCAAGATTGTCCTCGGCAGAGAAACAAACCTCCCCCACAAAAAGATGACTTTTCTCGTTGCTCACCACAGCCATGCACCTGTTTGGCCTAAACTGGCACCTGCAGCCGATGGAAGGGCAGATGTTTGAGATGACGGAAGACACGGCCAGCAGTTGGCCAGTGCCAACGGACGTCTCCTTATATTCCTCAGGGGGCACGGGGTTAGAGGTACCTGACAGGAAAGGCAAAGGAGCCAGCGAAGGTACGGTTGGTGTGTTGTCCTTGTTGTCAGTCCTCTGTCTGCCTCTGAATTCCAGACATCCATCCTCATAACTCCATAACCTTCTCCTCCTAGAATCAGTAGTTGCCCATCTATGTTTCCATCTGTCCCTCACTCAGGATAGCCTACAAGTCCTGAAGTCTGCATTGCCGCATGGTGATTTATCCAGAGCCATTCATAAAGGGAATTGGGAAGAATCCATGTGCATTGGGGGCGGAGGCGGGGCACAACATCTCTTCACCCAAATCCTCCTGTCTTCCATTTCCTCTCACCAGAAATGTTTTGCTGATCTCAAATGTTGTTTCAACGCTCCTTCTTTTTACAGGGCTACTGAATGCTGATTAAAAAAACCTTTGCTTTATTCAGCTTGTTGGCAAACTTGGCATGGGATTGATGCCGCAGGGTGCCGTGCCTTAAAATGAATTAAGAATCTCTGGAACCACAGGCATCAATTGGCAGTCCTCAAACCACTTATTGAATAAGCCCATTTTGGAAGTCAGTAGGGTAATTAGTGGACTGCCCTGAGATCTAGGGATGAAGGGCAGTGTACAAATTTAATTAATAGTAATAGCTAGAATCAAATTCGCAACATGTCTCAACTTTGACCTGAGTAACATCAGCCCAATTTTCCTATCAAAATGGAGATGATGATGGAATTTGGGTGTCCCTATTCTTCAGTGGTGTGACCCAATTCCAAGATATCTTACTGTATCCCTACATATTCACTTAAATTTAATATTCAGAATTAAACATTAGAATGTCAGGAATCAAAATTTGATATTGGCACTTCACCTAGTAATTTTGGATACTAAAATATAACCCAGTTCACAATATCTACACCGTTTCTCCCACCTAACTTTTCTCAAAACAGAAATCCACAAGTTACAAAATTCAGATAACCTTCTCCTTCAGTCAGTGAACTTATCCCCAGCATAGTTAACTTTATCATTGCTATTTATCACCCTTGTCCTAAATATTTTATTGAGAAGCAAAGATGAGTGATTATTTACTGATGAGTGAGCATGCTTAGGGATGCCAGTTTAATAGCTGGAAGTTGTCCATTTCTCTTCTCAATTGTCCTATGGAGGGTCCATGTCTTGTACGTGGCTTTCTGGCTTCTTGCAAGATGCCAAGAGGAATTAGTACTTACTGGAATCAGTAAGCTGCAGCTGTTCAGGCCTATGCAAGACCAGCCTTTGCTCTGGGGGAAAAAAAAAACATTTGACAGCTTGACAACCTATGAGATAACATCTAATGAGGAATCCATGGAAGAAATACCTGCAAAAGGTGAAGTTCTGACTCTTTCTAAAGAGCAATCATTAACCACTTCAGTGGTGAGTCAGAATTTGGCTCTAGGTATGGAATGGGCAGGTTTTTCGTCCCTTCAAAAAATGAAAGGTGCCATGCTGATGGAACCAATGTGTCCGAAGCCAAATTCCGGGCTGCCATGTTTTTGGATGTTCTTAATGATGTGGTGTACATTTTAGATAGATAGATAGATAGATAGATAGATAGATAGATAGATGATAGATAGATTAGATAGATAGATAGATAGATATAGATATAGATAGATGATAGATATAGATGATAGATAGATAGATAGATAGATAGATAGATAGATAGATAGATATAGATAGATAGATAGATAGATAGATAGATAGATAGATAGATAGATAGATATAGATGATAGATAGATAGATAGATAGAGAGAGAGAGAGAGAGAGAGAGAGAGAGAGATAGATGATAGATGGATAGATAGATAGATAGATAGATAGATAGATAGATAGATAGATAGATAGATAGATGACAGATGATAGATGATGGATGGATAGATAGATGATAGAGAGATAGAGAGATAGAGAGAGATAGATGGTAGATGATAGATAGATAGATAGATAGATAGATAGATAGATAGATAGATAGATATAGATTGATATAGATGTAGATGTAGATATAGATGACATAGACATATAGATATAGATATAGATATAGATATAGATATAGATATAGATATAGATATAGATATAGATATAGATATAGATATAGATATAGATATAGATATAGATATAGATAGATTGGCCACTATATATGATCAAGCAAAAAGGAAACATAGAAAACATAGCAGTCATAGTTGGGGGAGGGAGCCTATTATGGTGACAGGAGATTGCAAGAGTTGTGTTAACACAGGATTAAAAGGTTAGAGGCCAGGCTGACTGTCCTGACCATTTAAACTTGGGTAGCACTGCTGTAAGGTATTCTGTGAAATTATATTATAATTGGTTGAAGTATCTTCTGGAATTCGTCATCCCGGTAGAAATGGAAACCTGGAATGATGTGCTCCCCAAACTGAGACAGGAGGATTTCATGGTCAATTGGGGGGGGGGAGCTATGGAAAAGTCCAGAAGAATTAGCACAGTTACACTTCCCCTGTCCAAGCTCCTGCATTAGAAGGACAATGGCCTGGTTCATACGTCATGCTAAGGTAAACTATGGTCTAGCAGAACTGCACAAATGTGGAGCAGAGCTCACAGTTGCGTTCTTTCTCTGTGGTTCAATTTGCTGCCGTGCTGAACGAAGCCAAGCTTTGGCATAGCGTGCTGGTCGGAGCCCGAGTTTGCAATTAACCACAAGTTTCCAAACTTAACCACAAGCTGCAGCTTGTTTTCATGGTCCTGATGGCTAAACCACAGCTTGCCTTCGCAAACCAGGCCAAAGGCTGGTCCATTGCCAAAAGAGAAACCGGATTGAAAAGTATCCAGACAACTGGTGCCGTTGAAGAGTTGCATAGCGGCCGCTCGCTCTGGCATCTTGCCCCCAAAGGGAAGACTTGTGACTACCCAGAGAGAGTTTCTTTGGGAGTTATCGCTTGCCCGCCTCCATCAGGGCAGCTGAGACCACCCCTTCTTGCATTGATTGCTTCCTCCTTCCAGAAATCCTCTATCTCCTGCTATATGCCAAATAAACCAAGGATTTCAAGCAATCAAATGGTAGGAAGAACCCTGCATCCACCCTATCCTGGAGCCTCAAAAACACAGCCAACAAAATTAGACTAGAGGACCCAGAGAAAGAGAAGAGACCATGGGACTCTTAATCTCAGTGTTGTGGGTTCGAGCCCCATGTTGGGCAAAAGATTCCTGCATTGCAGGCAGTTGGGCTAGATGACCCTCAGGGTCCCCTTCCAGCTCTGCAATCCTGTTTCTATGGTGTTCAAGTTGAGGCGGGTGCACGTGCTCTGAATTAATTAATATTATGGGCATGATTTGGTTAAGGAGGCGCATGCAGAACAGAGACTCAGACACACAGGGAACAAACTCCTCTCTGGATGAATGCTTTTGTATTCTGAAATAACAACCTTTGGGGGGAGCTAAGAGTGGAATAAGGGGTGCGGGTGGCGCTGTGGATTAAACCACAGAGCCTAGGGCTTGCTGATCGGAAGGTCGGCGGTTCGAATCCCCGCGACGGGGTGAGCTCCCGTTGCTCGGTCCCAGCTCCTGCCAACCTAGCAGTTCGAAAGCACGTCAAAGTGCAAGTAGATAAATAGGTACCGCTCTGGTGGGAAGGTAAACGGCGTTTCCGTGCGCTGCTCTGGTTCGCCAGAAGCGGCTTAGTCATGCTGGCCACATGACCCGGAAGCTGTACACCGTCTCCCTCAGGCAGTAAAGAAAGATGAGCGCCGAAACCCCAGAGTCGCCTGGGACTGGACCTAATGGTCAGGGGCCCCTTTACCTTTATTTACCTTTAAGAGTGGGATGTCCCCCTAGTTTTACTTCAAGTGGGTGAGAAGGAGGAACCTCCCAGTGACTAGCCCCTTGCCCCCATCCTCAGTCAAGCCACGACTACAAATCTGAAAATCGCCCCTGACGGCTGCATTTCCACACATACGGCAACGCCACGCAGTCGCTTTAAATGAAGTCGCATCCAGCCTGATGTGTCCACAGGGGGAGTTTATGATGACTTGATAACAGATGGAATCACTTAACATTTTAAGTAGACTTTTACTGTCTAGAAGAGTTTAAAAAAAACCAACACTATTTTATTTTATGGCTGCAAGAATGTGCTACCAATCATGATCTTGCCACTAAACATGCATTGTCAGGGAATTTGGCTATGTAAAAAGGTGGTGGATGGGGGAGGTATTTTAATTCCTTTTTCCTAGAACGATGCTTACTCTTTCTCCCACCCCCAAAAAGGAAAGAAGACAAAGATCCCCGCAAACGTGGCATGAGTTCCGATTATTAGTTTAGCTTATCTTCCTGAGAGCTCCATTTATTTTATTTTATTTTCCTGTTTAGCGTAGTGCTCTGTGCAAGTGGCTTCTTGAATTCCTACTGCCCCTGTTTGCCAAGGAGAAAATCAAGTGGACCATTTCACCAGGGGTTTGTTTTGGGGGGGGGTGAAGGATCTGCAAAGTGGCCTTTTTTCTAAAGGGGCGAGGAGAAAAACCTCACCATTTTTTATCGAAAAAGAAAATAGAATCGGCGAGCTCACTGGAAGTGTCTGGTGAAGGGGGGGGTGTAACTGGGCAGACTGGGATGTTTCAAAGTGCCTCTGGTCAGGTGGAAGGAGAACCTAGCTGAGAGGGAAAGAAACAAGGAGGGGCGAGAAGCCTGTAACTTGGCTTCTCGCACTGAGGGAACCATCAGAAGGGCCTCGTAGCTGGACCTCAGTGTCTGGGCAGAACAATGGGGGTGGAGACGCTCCTTCAGGTATACTGGGCCAAAGCCATTTAGGGCTTTAAAGGTCAGCACCAACACTTTGAATTGTGCCCGGAAACGTACTGGGAGCCAATGTAGGTCTTACTCTTATACCCCTGTTTCAGGTGGAGATGGCAGGGAATAGCAAGTATAGTCAGCTGTTAATATTTGCAGGTCAGAGGATGGGCTGAGTTTGATTTGGATTCTTAGTCAAAATTTCTCCGTACCACACAGGTCTCAGCAGACATTAATATGCAAAATTTTCCCCGCCCCCTGCCTTCAGAACTCCTCCCAGGCCAAATCCAGCCCTCAATTGCTTGCGGAAGCTTTCTGCTCCATTGACCTGAATACAAGCCAGCTTTTAGGTGCTCAAAGACAAAAAAATAAGTACCCTATATACTCGAGTATAAGCCTAGTTTTTCAGCACATTTTTTGTGCTGGAAAAGCCGCCCTCGGCTTATACTCGAGTGAGGCAGGCAGTGGCTCCTATGAAGCTTTCCCATGTTTTTTGTGGTACAATTGGGTGACTCGGCTTATATTCGGGTCGGCTTATACTCGAGTATATAGGTAATCAAATTGCACACAAATTGAAGACCAAGTTACTATTGAGTGCAGACATACACAATCCAACAACATTAATAGACAGGGAATAATTTCAGGCCAGCTTTCCATTTTTTATTTATTTACTCTCCCTCCCCCCCCCCCCCAAATTCAGGATACGTGGAACCTTCCGAGAAAGGGCTATGCAGGCAGAAGAATGAGTTTGGCCATCAGGCATGCATGATCTGGTTGGAATTCCTGCATTGCAGGAGTTGGGCTAGATGAGCCCCCAGTCCCTTCCACCTCTGCAATTCTATGGACTGTGCTACTTCAGACTGCAGATAGGGGGGCGGGATCACGATTTTGAACGCTGTCCACAAATAAATAAACTTTCCACAAGCAGAAAACCAGCCCCACAGGCAAAGGACTGCAGTATTCAGGGGTCCTCCACAGAAATCCCACAAGTCTTACCCAAAGTCCCTTCCTTTGAATGTTCTCAGATGTTTCCTTCAAGCAGGAATCTCCAGGGTTGATGACCCCACATCTGCCCCATTGCACTTACTTGCAATGTGCAAACACACACACCCCACAACTCAGGGCGAACAGCCCCTCTGGCTTTGTGGCTTTTCATAATAAAATTGGGGGGGGGGAATAACAATGCAGGCAGGAGCACGTTCATTCCCAAAAGCCATTGCCACAGGCTGCCGCGGAGGCGATGCATTATAACAGCCTAATCCAATATTTTCTTTTCTTTTCCTGTATCTCAGCAGGGAAGCCCAGTAGTTTCTTTCCAGAAGACAGTTTTATAGACACTGGGGAGATTGATGTTGGCAGGCGAGCCATGCAGAAGATCCCTCCCGGTATCTTTTGGAGATCTCAGGTGTTCATTGACCACCCGGTACATCTGAAGTTCAACGTTTCATTAGGGAAGTCTGCCCTGGTTGGGATTTATGGCAGGAAAGGCCTCCCGCCCTCTCACACACAGGTAAGAAGAATGTTGTCACCTGAGGGTATACCTGTAGGTGAAACTCGAAAAATTAGAATATTGTGGAAAAGTCCAGTTATGTAAGCAATTGTTTTCATTAGCTACTGGAGTTTAATATATGTATGTTGAGCTCGGGTAATATATGCAGCTCAGAGCCCTCTAACCTTCCGGGATGGGAGGTCATATTATTAATACTACTAGTACTACCTAGCAATGCTACTACTGCAATTAAATTGGAACAACTGAAGAATTTTTTTGTTCCAACAAACTTCGTCCCTGCTGGATGAACAGGTCTCTGCCATGAGTGTCTACTTGGTACAGTTTTTAAATTTATCTGCTCTCATGTTGTTTTTAGCTGGTTTCCTGCTGATCTTTTTTTTAAAAAAAAATTGCTCGTATCAGAAGAGGCAGTCCCTTTGAGTGTAGTCTTATGCCAGGAGTCAGCAAACTTTTTCAGCAGGGGGCCGGTCCACTGTCCCTCAGATTTTGTGGAGGGCTGGACTATATTTGGGGGGGGGGGGGAAGAATGAATTCCTATGCCCCACAAATAACCCAGAGATGCATTTTAAATAAAAGGACACATTCTACTCATGTAAAAACACACTGATTCCCGGACCGTCCGCGGGCCGGATTGAGAAGGAGATTGGGCTGGATCCAGCCCCCGGGCCTTAGTTTGCCTACCCATGTCTTATGCTCTCTTACCCTTAAACACAGTAGGTCTTTCACTGTTGGAGACACACGTTTTTGCTTCCTGCCCATTAAGTATTTGAGAGGTGCCTTAATTTTTTATTAACCCCCGACCCCAAGTTTCAATTGAGAGGTGCCGGAACTGAGTTCCGGCTGGGGGGGGAGCCCTGCATGCAATTGTTTTCACGTGTGTTTCCACCCCAAAAGGAAACAATAGTACGACAAATGAAAAATAGATGTATTTCCTGTTAATGAAATTCTGCGGCGCACCTGTAACCTAGATACAGATTGTCAGGGGGCTGCCCCCCCCTTCCAGCCCGGCTTTGAGTGAGTACCGGGAACAGCCCGCGATCTTGAAGACAGATTCTTCCTCCAATTCGAGGGAGAGCTCTGGAGAAGGGGAAGCGCTGGGAGGGCTCCAGCCAGCCAGGCAGAGCCCTCGCAACGTACCAAGGGGAGGAAGGAAGAGACGGACATGGTGCTTTCGTTTCCCACGCTGGGGTTCCTGGCGGGAGAATCGTAAACCGGCACTTCCGGAATCTGAGAGTGACTGACGAGATGTTTTTATGATGTACTCCGCATTGTAAAGTAATTAGCCTAGATTAAAGCTTAATAGCTTAATGGCTCAGAGTCTTTCTTTGAATGACTGGCTGGGTAAGGTTTCTGAATTGCCCCTTTTCACCTCGTTTCCTTGTGTTCCAGTTTGACTTTGTAGAGCTTCTGGATGGGAGGAGACTGCTAACTCAGGAGGCCCGGAGTCTGGAAGGCCCTCAGCGGCAACACAAGGGCTTTGTGCCACTAGCCAGCCACGAGACGGGATTTATTCAGTATTTGGATTCAGGGATGTGGCACCTCGCCTTTTACAACGACGGGAAGGAGTCTGAGGTGGTCTCGTTTCTCACCAGTGCCGTTGGTAAGAACTTAATTTTTGGAAATGTATGCTTTTTAGTTTTTTTTTCAGTCAGCGTTGGTACCGGGGCTGCCATCTTCTTGTCTTCCGCCACACCAAACCCGATCAAACAATATTTCTCGCAGGGATGCTATCCTGACCCAAACTTGCTCAGGTGCTCATATTTTCTCCGTCGCAGACCAGGCAACCTTTCCACACATGTTTGGAATTTTGAGGCATTGCCACGGGTGCCGAATTGGCAGCTGTGGGGCTCGTGGCATAGCACAAAATGGCTGCCAGATTGGGCAGAGCAGTAAAAAGGCAAGACCACAAAATGGTTGCGAGCGGTCCACGCACCCCCCTCGACCCATCAGGGTGTGCGTGGAATCCAGCCTCCGTCAGCCACACTCGCTCTCAGAGAGAAACTCTTAATGTATCTCCTTTTATGATTTTTGTCCAAGCCGAGCGGCAAACAGCTGCAGTGAGGATGGTCTGACAATTGCCTGTCTCACTAAACCATGAGAAAGCTGCCTTATCTGTTTTCCTACATGTGATGTTTACGTTTCACTGTACTATTGTAATCCTAGCCTTTGTGCTCACTCTTCTGGCTAGACCTGACGCTGAACGGACTGCTTTATGCTGGCAGCAGAGATTCTCTCTGCACTATTCCTACCATAAATAGTTTAGACTTAATTATGGCTTGTGTGTGTTGTTCTTCATGCCGGGAACAATCACATATGACTGCGCCACCGGACTCTCTGTAGCCGGGGATGTGCGCACACGGTTTTGCTCTGACTTTGGGGCAGCTTCACAACCTGACCCAGGCAGGGTATTTACTGACATCTCCTGTGTTCAGAATGGAAGGGAGACGGGGAGCCAATGGAAGCACCCAGTGACATGGGGACACATTTACGGGAGCACATTGAACACGGCAGAAGCTGAGCAACTGCAGGCAGGAACGAAGTGAGGAGAGTTCCTTCTGCATTGTGGATAATTAAAGGGAGTATTACTGAGGCCTTCCGTGAGCAACACTGGAAGTACCAGCTAGCACACCTGTCTCCTGTGGGCAGCACCTGGGCAACGTCTTCCATTGACCCCACTTTCTATTATTATTATTATTATTATTATTATTATTATTATTATTTATATGCTGCCCTATACCCGGAGGTCTCAGGGTGGTTCACAAAAAAGATCACAATATATAAAATCAAAATCAAAAAAACGACGCAATAATACCCCCCCCCAACAAAAAAGAGTCACATTTTATTTTTATTTTTTCCCAAAAAAAATTTATTGGTTTTAGCAAAATAATACCATTAAAAAACAAACAATATTAAACAAACAAAAAGAAAACAACAACAATAATACACATAAAAACATACATAATTCCTTTTAACCTATTAATCCTTCTTATCATTGTGGGTTGACTTCCTCCCATCCTCTCTTCCTGCGTTCCTTGTCTATCATCTTTAGTAATTTCTTGACATCATTAAAAAGCATTTTTAATTGATTAACCTCAATATCTCTTCTTGTCTAAAATCAATATCATTAACTCCAACAGTCATAAACCTTATAACTATCTTCTAGGTCTACAGCCTCACTTATCTTCCAGCTTACTTCTACTCTTTAATCTTACAACACTTTTTAAAATATAATTTGAATTTCTTCCAATCTTCTTCCACCGCTTCCTCCCTCTGGTCACGAAGTTTCCCGGTCAGCTCAGCGAGTTCCATAGTCACATTTTAAAAGGGTATAGGAGGTTGATCAGGTCAGCCAAAGGCCTGGTTAAAAAGGAACGTTTTTGCCTGGCGCCTAAAGGTGTATAATGAAGGCACCAGGTGAACTTCCCTGGGGAGAGCATTCCACAGATGGGGAGCCACTGCAGAGAAGGCCCCGTTCTCATGTTGTCATCTTCCAGACTTCTCACGGAGGAGGCACACGAAGAAGGGCCTCAGAAGATGATCTCAGGGTCCGGGTAGGTTCATATGGAAAGAAGCAGTCCTTGAGGTATTGCAGTCCTGAGCCGTTCCTACTTTGGAAGAGGCCAAGTGTTGTTGTTTTGTTGTTTTTATGCTAAAAGATCTCAGGGCCGTTCACATGATAAAAATACAAGATAAAAGGACGAATAAATAGTTCAAACACAAAAAACCAAACAATAACCCCTTCCCACCTTCCAGAAAGCTGGTGACTGGCCCAAGGCCAGCCAGTGAGCTTCATGGCTCAGTCGGGGTGTAAGCCCTGGTGTCTCAGGTCTTAGTCCAGCACTCTAACCACTCGCAGGCTGGTCTGATTTCCGCTAGACAATTCCTTTCTGTAGGGTCCCAAACCCCATTCACACCAAAGGACCATTTCATCCAGCATCCACCAGGACTAACTAGATGCTTCTGGGAAGCCCGCCAAACCAGGGCACGAGGGCTGTAGCCTTTCTTGCTGCTGTTCACAGCTGCCGGTATCCATTGGCGTGCAACCATCTCTTAACCTGGAGGTGACCGATAGCCTGCCCTCCTTTAGAAGGCGTCCCAGACGGTAGCCACCATTGCTTCTCAATTCAGCAATTTCCACATGCTGCACCTACCTTGGAAGCCAGTGTCAGGGGGTCGTGGGTGGTGCTTACCCGAAACCCCTCCATGGGCCGTGCTCCTCAGACTTACCGGGAAGGGAAATGGTCAGCGCAGTGCATTTGCACCGGCAGAACCACTCCAGAGCTCCTGCTGATGTGTTCACACCGCACTGATCTCTTGCCGCAACTCACCTCTCTCCTATCCAGACACCTGTGGCAGGAAGTTAGGTAAACTGTTCCCTCCCCATCCACCTCTCAGCCAGCCAGAAGTGTGTTATCCCTGAGTTTGCCTTTGTATACCTCCCTTCAGCATGTTACAGGTGAGACACGTGTGGGGATGCAGGGAGCCACAATTTCTCCAGTGTGGGATACAGCCCACATCTTAAAGACAGCCGCATTTCCAAACTTGCTTCTGCTGCTCAAGAAAAACAACAATACAGCGGTACCTCTGGTTGCAAACGGGATCCGTTCCGGAGCCCCGTACACAACATGAGCAACATGTAACTTGAAGCACTGCATCTGCGCATGTGTGTGACGCGATTCGGTGCTTCTGCACATGCGCATGATGTCATTTGACGCCTCTGCGCATGCGCGAACCACCGAACCCGGAAGTAACCCGTTCTGGTACTTCCGGGTTCAGTGCTTTCGTAACCCGCACCGAACGTAACCTGCAGCAAACGCAACATGAGGTACGACTGTAAATCAATTAGTAATTGTGTCGTGATTTGGTCCTGTCTGAAGGGCATTGTTTGCGTGTTGAGGTCCCCGAACCACCCCTCAAATACATCAGTCAGAATTTTTGTTTTGGTTTTTGGCATGATTTTGGCCACAACTTTATTAAAATACAAACAATGTGAGTGGTTGGTTAAGCATTGGTTAAGACTATCTGTCCCACAGGGGACAGAACTGACGACCGTCAGTAAGGGGAAAACCCTCTGGAGAGATAAAGGGGGCCCGGTGGTCTGACCCTCCCCTCTCCCCTCAGGCTCCCAGGGCTCTTGCACGGCTCTAGCCCCCGACCGGGGGTTCGGACAAAAAGCATCGAGTCCCTGGATTCCTTTAACGGAATTCCCCTAACACCAGCATTAATTGGAGGGGCAGACACAGTCAATCATAACCCCTCCTCCAACCAACATAATAACCAATGCCTAACCGCCAACCCAGGTGGCGCCGTGGGTTAAACCACTGAGCCTAGGGCTTGCTGATCAGAAGGTCGGCGGTTCGAATCCCTGAGACGGGGTGAGCTCCCGTTGCTCGGTCCCAGCTCCTGCCAACCTAGCAGTTCGAAAGCACATCAAAGTGCAAGTAGATAAATAGGAACTGCTCTGGCGGGAATGTAAACGGTGTTTCCATGCGCTGCTCTGGTTCACCAGAAGTGGCTTAGTCATGCTGGCCACATGACCCGGAAGCTGTACGCCGGCTCTCGGCCAATAAAGCGAGATGAGCGCCGCAACCCCAGAGTCGGACCCGACTGGACCTAATGGTCAGGGGTCCCTTTACCTTTACCTTTAACCGCCAACCTTACAAGTTGTGACTATTTGCTACGCAGTAGGCGAAAACCAGATGGCACCAGCCAATCAGCCAAATGGAAAAATTCCTACCAGGCCCCTGCCCCAACAGCAGACGACCCCATGACAGGCATAGCAAGGTCAACGCAGAGGCCTAAAATATATGGAGGGAGGGCGGGTGGTCCGAAGCACGCAGCCAAGAGGGGGCTCACGTTGCATACCCACCAATATATATCCGCTGGGCTGTCCATCAATAAATTGCAACATACAATTTTCCCCAACAACACCCAGGGTCCAATCACAACAGTGGCCATCCATACGATCCCGCCCAGCAACAGAGGGGTGACTTGCTGGCCCCCACTGCAACACGTGCTCTCCATGAAGGAGAACACGCTATATTTCCACACTCTTTACAACAACCCGGCATGGTAGGGCAGCTTTAATCTGCTCATACTGCTGGGCCAGGGTGAGGTTTAGGCAGAACATTTTGCCTCTGGCTACCCAGTGAATTCAGGGCTGGTGAGAGATTTGATCCAGGAATTTCTTAGCTCGTAGCTCTCAGCCGCTACATTACGAAGCCTCGTCAAGCAGTCTAGATTATTTTTTGCTCTGCTGAAAGCTGAGACGGACATTCTTTCAACAGTCAGTATTTGGTTTTGTTTTGGTTTTAATTTTTTATTTTGTTAAAGCTACTAAATATCAGGAGGCTCTCCATAAAAACCACACAGGGTGGCCATAATTAACAGCTATTTTATATTTCACGGAATCAGGCCAACCATGTTCCTTCGCCCCTAATCCATCTTGTTGTAATTCACAGACCCTCCCATAAAAATTAACACTTAGCATTCTCCTAACCGCAATGATTATTTAATGGTCCAATTTTTTTTTCCTGGACTGCGAAACGAGGGGTCGTTCCGAATTTTCCATTAATCCTTCTCCCCAAAGAGGCCTTGGCTCTGAGTCTCAGCTGTCTGCAGTAGTTACCTGAGAGCTATTGGCTGTAATTTGTCTTGGCAGGTTAATTAAAAGTTTAGGTCTTATTAAAGCAAAGTCATTAAGGCTGCAATGTACCTTTTTTCTTTTTCTTTTTTTAACCATGAAAGTTTACTTAATCACAGTTTGAAATGCATTGGTAATATTCTGCTTTCGGGTGGGAACTTTGAACAGGTATTCACTGTCAGGGACACGTACGTTTTTCTCATGCACACGTATTCATAGAATCATAGAGTTGGAAGAGACCACAAGGGCCATCCAGTCCAACCCCCTGCCAAGCAGGAAACACCATCAAAGCATTCCTGACAGGTGGCTGTCAAGCCTCTGCTTAAAGACCTCCAAAGAAGGAGACTCCACCACACTCCTTGGCAGCAAATTCCACTGTCGAACAGCTCTGACTGTCAGGAAGTTCTTTCTAATGTTTAGGTGGAATCTTCTTTCTTGTAGTTTGAATCCATTGCTCCGTGTCCGCTTCTCTGGAGCAGCAGAAAACAACCTTTCTTCCTCCTCTATATGACATCATTTTATATATTTGAACATGGCTATCATATCACCCCTTAACCTTCTCTTCTCCAGGCTAAACATACCCAGCTCCCTAAGCCGTTCCTCATAAGGCATCGTTTCCAAGCCTTTGACCATTTTGGTTGCCCTCTTCTGGACACGTTCCAGCTTGTCAGTATCCTTCTTGAATTGTGGTGCCCAGAACTGGACACAGTATTCCAGGTGGGGTCTGACCAGAGCGGAATACAGTGGTACTATTACTTCCCTTGATCTAGATGCTATACGCCTATTGTATACTCCTACTGTATTGCCTCCGCTTGTATTGTATACTCCTATTGTATTCGTGTGCTCGAGCCTGTTCATCATGAAGTGGCGCGGAAAATAATTGCACTTTAATTTACCATGTGGTAATCTGACCCTACAGAATGCAGTTTTTTGTTCCGTGATCCTCTTGCAGCTTACGATTGGAAATGAGATGGGCTTTTACCCCTCTGCGTAGCATCTTCCCCTCCAGAGGACTTTGCAAGGTTGCTCCTGACGATTTTCCGTCTAGTCCCACATCTCCTGCCCGTGAAACTCCCACTTCCATTGCAAAAGTATATTCACGTCCGCATTATGATGCAGTTGCAGAGCTGGCCTCTGGATCAAGAAGGGCTGTAGCCAGGGACGTAGGAAGGTGGGGTGGGCCGCCCCAGGTTCCATCATGGAGGGGGTGACAAATTATCAAGGAACAATTACTGCCCTACTAGGGTGGTTCATTTAAAAAATGCCTGCTCCAAAGGTCTTATCTTACTACACTAGGGATTATATAGCTATATATGAAATTTCATGCATATCAGTTAATATGGCTTGACCCTCCTCCATGAAAATAGCTGTTTACTTGGCTGTTTTCCTATGTTGAAATTTGGCTGTTTTCCTATGGCTGAAATTTCAATTCAGTGGAGCACTTACTGTTCCCAACCCTAACCCTGCGGAAAGCCACCTACCGGTAATTTGACTTTAATTTGATTTTGACATGTTTTGAGGAGGTAATTTAATTATTGTTTGGTTTTATATCAGTGTTATGTATCTGATGTTAGCCGCCCTGAGCCCGACTTTGGTTTTTTTTTTTTACTTATTTATTCCTTTGTAAGAAAATATGAAAAAACCCAAAACCATTTTTGCAGGCCAATAAACAAACAAACAAACAAATAAATAAATAAATAAATGTGGGGGGGGTGACAAGAAATTTTTCGCACCAGGTACCACCTGACCTTCCTACGCCTCTGGCCGTAGCTCCATGGTGGAACATCTGCTTCGCATTCAGAAGCTCCAAGGTCCAGTCCCCAATACCATCTCCAAGTAGGGCTGCAAGATAACCTTGCCTGAAATCCTCGAGAGCAGCTGCCGGCCAGTGTTGGCAGTACTGAGCTAGATGGACCCATGGGTCTGACTCAGTGTCCCTATCAGAGAATTGTGGGATTGCAGAGTTGGGAGGGACCCCAAGGGTCATCTAGTCCAACCCCCTGCTATGCAGGAATCTCAGCTAAAGCATCCATGGCAGATGGCCATCCAACTTCTGCTGAAAAACCTCCCTCCAAGGAAGGAGAGTCCACCGCCTCCTGAGGGAGACCGTTCCACTGTCGAACAGCTCTTGCCATCGGAAAGTTATTCCTGATGTTGAGTCAGATTCTCCTTTCCTGTAAGTTGAAGCCATTGGTTTGGAGAAGCAGGAGAAAACAAGTTTGCTCCATCTTCCATGTGACAGCCCTTGAGATATTTGAAGATGGCTATCCTATCTCCTCTCAGTCTCCTCTTTTCCAGGCTGAACATACGAAGGTCCTTCAACCGTTCCTCATCAGGCTTGGTTTCCAGACCCTTGATAATCTTATAACAATAATTCCCATTACACAGCCGTAAGAAATAGATATCTTAGTGTGGCAGCACTTACACTTTGGAACTCCCCGCCTATTGACACCAGGCAGGCATTTTTGCTGTACGCTACGATTCTGTACCCTTTCAGCAGCGTGCTTAAAACATTTTTGTTTAGACAAGCATAGCCAGACATGTAGAAGTTACACACGTTCTAATCTGCAGCTTGGTTTTAATCAGTTTTTAAATACCTGCTTATAACTGTCCTTTGTTGATTATTTTACAGTGGGTTTTTTTTTTATATAAACTTTGAGGGTTTATTACTGTCAAGCAGTGCTGTATACAAAGTTCGTTAAATCTATAAGTAAAGGTAAGAGAATAAAACCACACTGAGAGCCCATTTGTGGGGCTAAAAGGCAGGCTGTTTATTTTCATATATTTTAGAAAGAACTATGGGCACACTTTGAAATCTTCTCATGAGTCTTAGCCTCCTTTTCTGGTTTTTTTTTGGGGGGGGGTTGCGGTGCAGCAAGGAAGAGCGATATAAGGTTTTGAGTGAGACACTGCATATACTAACTAGGGTGCGATGTTCCAGGTCACCAAGCAGATGGGAGGCTCGATCTGTGCAGGAAGAGGGAAATAGATTGATTTGGGCCAGGAGGGCGAGTTTACAGGGTGAGAGGCAAGATCCAAGATGCCTAATTTCATCCGCGATCTTGTGATTCATACAAGAGCCGTTAAAGCACGTTTCGTCTCCGTGTGACCGGCTTTCAAAAACCAGAAGAAATGCGGATGCGATGTGCAATGCCAGAATGCGGGCAGGAAGGAAAGGAGCACGGTGATGGCATGTCTAAATCGGGAGTTATTTCGATGCTTTTGGCTGTGTGCTTGTCAACACCCGCCTCTTTTAACGCTTCGCATTTGTTTTGGCTTATAAAGGCATGATGGCTGACTCATTAGTGTTTAAAAAAATATAAACATGTAGGCAGAGACTTGGGGAAAATCGCGGAGACGCAATTGTTTTCTCTGCCCAAGTGGTGGAAAGCTGCCTTGCACAGAGGGGCTTGAAGAGTGGTTTATTACTGACTTTTTGGGGAAGGGGGGGGGATAGCTCAGCTCTTTGAATGCAGAATGTCCCTTTGGATGCTCTACAACTGATAAATGGCACTGGCCCACTGGTTTTCTACCCACACCATGCATTATTTTGTAAGCCACCATCATCTCCCCTCTTAGTCAGGACAGTCAGCTCCGATGCAGGAAGATCAAAGCTGAGAGCATCCGCATTTCTCGAAAGCCGCCCTTCCAGGAGTCTCTTTCCATGTCAGGAGAACCTTGGGAAAGAGCCCCATTATAGTCCACTTCTAAGCTATTGCAACCATCTAATGCTAGCCTCTTGGCAGTGGACGAAAGGAAGGAACCACAAAGTGGAGGTTTCTCCTTGCAATAAGCCCGTTTCATCCCCTGTCCTTACAAATTACAGCGTAGGAAGACCAAGGTCTCTCTCCGTAATAAATTAACCTCCTTGTAAATGACTTTGGCAGCGTTTTTTCTAACACAGATGCTCCTCGGCAAAGCGCCTGGCGGATTCACCTCTGCCAGATAGCAGTGATTTATTTGGGACAATCTGGTCTAAGTAGAACAAAATAGCAGGTCAAGGGAGAGCTGGAGTCAGCGCATCTGGGACAGATGTTGGCCAAAAACCTGTTCGGAGATGGCAAGGAACAGCCGAGAGCCCGGCTCGAGTCATCTATGGAGCCTTTCCGCAGCTGTTGCTGTCAAGCTTGAAGAACCAGGCAGCTCAGGGAGGAGGAATATATAAGATAGGACAAAAATATTATTATTTTTAAGAAAGAAAGAAGAGTGGCCTTATTATGTCAAAATAAGGGCATGTCCTCTGCAGGTAAAGGTTGGTGTGGCGTCAAGTCAGAGAGGTCTTCCAGGTGGGCCAATTGGCTCTTGCACTTCGGTGCTCCTGTTTTCTAAAAGAGGATTAGGCAAATTTACAGAGGAGAGGGCTATCAATGGCTCCTAGCCATGGCGGCTAAGCTCTGCCTCCACAGTTGGGAGACAGCAATGCTTCTGAAGACCAGTTGCTGGGAATCACAGGAAGGTGACTCAAGTTCGAGTCCTGCTTGCAGGTTTCCCAAAGACTTCTGTTTGGCTGTTGTGAGAACAGGATGCTGGGTTAGATGGGCCATTGGCCTGATCCAGCAGGCTCTTCTTAATGTTCTTAGGTTGTGCAAGCGGAAATCTTGATGCTGACAGAATGAGTTTGTTGGATCCTGCCCACAGTCTCCATGGGGTCCTTCTGGAGCCATACTTCTGTAGTTACCCCATGAGGAATCCATTGCATTATCTTCATGATCCTTGCACATTTCACTTTCCTTGATTTATCTCATTGCATTTGTATCCCACCTTTTTCTCCAAGGAGCTCAGGGTGGTGTACATCGTTCTCCCCTTCATCATTTCATCCCCACGGCAACCCTGTGAGGTAGGTTAGGCTGAGTGTGGGTGACTGGTCCAAGATCATGGCTGAATGGGGATTTGAACCCTAGTCCGACACTCCAACCCAGGGGTCCCCAAACTAAGGCCTGTGGGCCGGCTATGGCCCGCGGGACTTAATTATCCGCCCCCCGCCACCCCCTGCTTCCGCCCGCTCTTACCGGCACAGCACGGCACGGCTGCCCACTTCCGGGTTGGCGGAGCACCGGAAATTGCTTGTGCGCATGTGCAAGCGTCATTTCCGGTGCACAGCGCATGCGCACAAACTACTTCTGACGCTCCACCAACCCAGAAGTGCGCCGGAAATAGTGTTTGCGCATGCGCAAGCATAATTTCCGGTGCACTTTCGGGTCAGCGGAGGCCGTGCGCATGTGCACAAGCTATTTCCGGCACTCCGCTGATCCGGAAGTGCGCCGGAAATAGCATGGGCACACGCTCCCCCACCCTCTGGCCCGCCGTGAGATCGGCGCTGGCGGAACCAGCCCGAGGCCCAGTAAGTTTGCTGACCCCTGCTCCAACCCAACACCACACTGGCTTCCTAACATCCCAGATCACTGATTAGTCATCTGAACCTCTTATTCTCCTTTCCAGTGGAGTCTCCACTCAAGGTAGACTTGAGTCCTGCTTCTGTGTGATCCTGCAGTTCTGTCAAAACCCAGAAATCCCATCTCGCAGCCCCCTCCTCCCAAGCCCCGATGCTTCTCATGTGTTTCCCTTCTTGCTTGCATTCTTTCATGCATCCTGTAGATCTCAGATCCGAGTAGTTAGATGAAGGATAAATGGATTATTATACCACAAAAAGGCTCTTGAGTCAGCAAGTCTAGGCTTTGCTCCAAGCAAAGAGCTCTGGGAAGGTTAGGCAACCAGGGATTTGTGGAGTGCTATCAAGACCAACGTTGCCTGCTCTGGGGGTATGGGGGTGTTAGTGACAGGCGAAGCTGTCCGTTTCTGTCCGTTTCTCATTTTTCCAATCTTCAGTTCATTTCTTCACATTTGAAGCATTTCCCCCATATATAATGCATTTTAATGTTAGTTTCGGTAAGGTAAAGGTAAAGATACCCCTGACCATTAGGTCCAGTCACGGACGACTCTGGGGTTGCGGCGCTCATCTAGCTCTATAGGCCAAGGGAGCCAGTGTTTGTCCGCTGGTCATGTGGCCAGTGAACCAGAGCAGCGCACGGAAACACCGTTTACCTTCCCGCCGGAGCGGTACCTATTTATCTACTTGTACTTAGACGTGCTTTCGAACTGCTAGGTGTGCAGGAGCAGGGACCGAGCAACGGGAGCTCACCCGTCACGGGGATTCGAACCGCCGACCTTCTGATCGGCAAGCCCTAGGCTCTGTGGTTTAGACCACAGCGTCACCAGCGTCCCTAGTTTCGGTAAGATGTGCTATTTTATGCACACTTTATCTCTGCGTTTTTGTGCCCATCATTTGACCCGGGAACAACGTTGCAAAATTCGGAGAAGACCGAATTTTAAAAGATGTTTGTGTACTGTTTCAAAAAGTGTGGATTAGGTAGGTTTGCCTTTAAATGTGAAAAACAAGTGTACCCTGTAAGATATGTTTGTAAATTATTATTATCACCATCAGGACATTTTTCAGTCAGAACTCACCAGAACTCAGTTCCAGCACCTCTCAGGTGGGCACCATTGCCATTATAAGACAATGGCGTTCATGGTGAGTTCTGGCACATCTTTTTCTAGAAAAATAGCAGGCTTATTATTATTATTATTATTATTATTATTATTTGCACCACAAGCATACCAAAAGCATGCCAGTTGTTGCATAAGGGGGTTACTTTTCCTTTGGTCTCGTGCACTATTGAAAACAAGTAGCATCAAATTTACTTCTATTTTTCTTCTTTTCCCATTAAATATATACATATATATATACCCAGTGTGTGTCCATTGTTCCACCAGGCCTTGTTTCCTCGCGGCCACTCCCTCTCCACCACAGCTTGTCAATTTGCTCAGCATTTCAACTAGGTAACTTCTCTTGATCTAAGAGTTTCTACAAAAGGTTCATTGACTGGCATAATTACTTTAGCTTGGGGGTCAAGGAAAGGTTTACATAATTTAAAACTTAATTCACATGCATTTTTTGGGAGGGAGGGGGGTGGTTGCTATTACATTTCTCCAAAGACCCGAATTCAACCTTTTGCGACAAGGCTTGCAGTGTTACCCGGAGTTGTTACCGGAGGAGCGTGCCCCTGCAAACCTGGAAACCCGAGTCAGTATGGTTTGAGTTTCTGCCCTTTATATAAGACTGAGCACCCTCTGTTAGGTGTATAATGTTCTTGGGCCCTCGGATAATGTAAGCAAAGCATGTTTTGTTCCTGTTTCACATTATAGAACTGCCTGGCTCGTATTTCCATGTAAGCCTTAACAGTGCAGAGTATAAATTAGCGGGTGCCGTGGGGGGGGGTTCGGAGAGGGGGCGCGTACCGAACTGTTTGTATATTTTGGCACGCAGATATAAAATCTTTATGGCCCGCAAACAATGGGGCTTCTTAAGAAGGGCAGTTTTTTCCCAAGACTTGCTCTTAACTCCTACCCATAAAAGCGAATAACTTGCATACATCAGTGTGCAATTGAGTACATCCGTACGTATGAAGCTGTTAAAAAGCTAACACTTTTTGACCGTTAACCAGAGTTTTTCTCGAAGTGGGTGGGTGCGGGTGAAAATACCGTGACTTGACCTACCTCATTCAAAGGACGGCTTTCACTGCAAAAATCCAAACATAAGGAAATCTCTCTCTCTCTCTCTCTCTCTCTCTCTCTCTCTCTCTATATATATATATATATATATATACACAGTTGTACCTTGGTCTGGAGATCCGTTCAACTTTCAAAACGTTCGAAATCCAAAGTGCTATTGTTAGTCATTTCCTTCTGCATCTTTTATAATAATCCAAATCATTTGCATCTCCGTTATATCCAAAATTCACCATTAAACTACAAGTGTTATTCTGATCCTACTAACAATTTTAACTGTTTGCAATGGTTTTTAAGATAAATTTTAAATTTCCCTCATTCTTTATCAAAATTTTGCTCTTCCTGATTTCTGATTCTTCCGGTCATTTTTGCCATTTAAGCATAACACTGGGAAACAATTTTTTTGTTGCATTGACACCTGCAGTTGTTCTAACCTAATTTCGAAGTGCTGATTTCATATCTGAAGTTGATTTTGTTTTGTAAGCTCTAGTTTTTTTGCAATTCATGTTTTTCACTTTTCAATATTTTATTAAACACATAGCCAAAGTAGTACAATATGAGTATAAATATAAGTGACTTATACAGCCAAAACAAAATAAAAAAATTCCTTCCAGTGGCACCTTAGAGACCAACTAAGTTTGTTCTTGGTATGAGCTTTCATGTGCATGCACACTTCAAGTATTGAGTTTTCCATAATGAGTTTTCGGTTTTCGAAGGTTTTGGAACTCAAGCGGTCTTCCGGAAAGGATTATGTTCGGAAACCGAGGTACCACTGTATCTACGTTGGTACCGACCATTATATCTTGTAGTAGAGAATTCTGTAGTTTAATAACTGCTCTGTGAAGAAGTTGTTGGCATCCGTCTGCCTCAGGAGACAGTGGAACGAAATAGACACGAAAGCTCATACCAAGAACAAACTTAGTTGGTCTCTAAGGTGCTACTGGAAGGAATTTTTTTATTTTGTTTTGACTATGGCAGACCAACACGGCTACCTACCTGTAACTGACTTATACAGCATTGAACATGACATGTATAGCATTGAAAATGACATGTATATACGTACAGTTGGAGGTATGCAAAAAATGTATTCCCTTGGGATACACAGTATCTACAAGCTGTAGGTATGATGTATCTGGAGGGTGGTCTTGGGCTACACCCCTTCTGTGATGTATGTATGATGTATGGAGGGGTAGTCTTGAGCTCCAGGGCATGGAATTTCAAATGTCTATATAAGGGCAGGGGACGTGGGTGGTGCTGTGAGTTAAACCACAGAGCCTAGGGCTTGCCGATCAGAAGGTCGGCAGTTCGAATCCCCGCGACGGGGTGAGCTCCCATTGCTCGGTCCCTGCTCCTGCCAACCTAGCAGTTTGAAAGCACGTCAAAGTGCAAGTAGATAAATAGGTACCGCTGCAGCGGGAAGGTAAACGGCGTTTCCGTGCGCTGCTCTGGTTCGCCAGAAGCGGCTTAGTCATGCTGGCCACATGACCCGGAAGCTGTACGCCGGCTCCCTCGGCCAATAATGCGAGATGAGCGCCACAACCCCAGAGTCGGTCACAACTGGACCTAATGGTCAGGGGCCCCTTTACCTTTATAGAAGGGCAGATACACCTTTGTTCTGGGTCCTCCTCCTCCCTCCTGCGTGTGTGGGGAGCACCCTGTTGCAACAGCTTTAATAAAGAACAGGCTTACTAGCTGCTTTGCTTCTCAATATTCTCTGGTTGGCCTGTTATTTTCTCCTACCGATGGAGAACCTACAAAGGACTCTATAAGGGCTCTTGTGTACCCCATAAGGGAATAAGGGCAGATTTTGTTTATAACAGGGTAAACAAGCCTGATGCCTTTTGTTACATATGTGGCTGCTATGCACTCCCTCGTCAAAGACACAATATAGCAGCGTTTGTGAGGCGTGCAGAGTTTGGAAAGCTCTGATTTAAAGAAGTAAGTGCCGCGCCGCCCAAGTGCTAGAGCGCTTGCACTCCTCGGCCACAACAATAGGAGGAAGACAGGGAAACTGTCAGGGATCTGACCTCACGCAAGGCTCTTGAGACGGGGAAGGAGGGATGGAGGGAAGTGTAGCCTCTCCTGGGAAGCAGTTCTGAGTCCAGCGGGGACAGTAAGGAGAGCCCCAGTGGTGATGAGCAGGAACTGCCAGGCAGTGCGGTGGAGCTGAGGGTCAGAGATGCGGACAGAGCCTCAGCACCACCTGAGTGGTCTGAGAAACAAAGCGGTCAGCTACTTCCGTCGGCCCAAATGCGTAGGGGGTGGGAAGCGTAAGGAAAGGAGGTGACGCTTTGGTATTCCCAAGCTTCTATGTTGGGGGAGGAACCGGCGAAAGCCACTCCCGGATTCTGGAACCGACTCAAGCGGACATGAATCTTAAACGCTCCGATGTACATAGCTTGTAAATAAAGTATTAGCTTTAGAAGAACGGCTGTTTCTGGCTCTTTACTCTCGAGGAGACAACCCCGAGCCCTTACAGAAACACTCGCTCTTGCTTTTAGTTTCTCATGTGAATACCGCGTGCTTGTGTTTCCCGATAGCTTCCTAGGTAAAAGGGCTAAAGGCATCTTTCAGGGGGAGGGGGAGAAAATGAAAGAAAGCTGAAAATTCAAGAAGGGAGGCAGCAGGAATATCCTTGAAGGAGCCAGGCTCCTGCAGCTGTTTCCACCCACCTCTGTGGCTACTGCCTGGCCTTCCAAGTTAATATGCGCTCGTGAACATGATTTGTCCCTTGTTTCTAAAATGGCCTTCAACTTATCATTTGCAACGAAACAAAAAAGCCAGCACTGGCCTTGCCCCCAGCTAGAAAAGCAGAGACTGTAATATACTGAACATAAAGCGGCTTCCTGCTTACAAGCGAAAGGGCCTGCGACTTGAACTCCAAAGGTTGCATAATTGTTGTTTCCTCTAGTCTTCTGCAAGTGTTCGCATGCGTTTAAAGGAGAGGGAGAGGGGGAGAATATATATATGCACAGAAACCCTTTAGTAGACTTAACATTCAGTCCCTGGGGCAAACTGGCGAGAAGAGAGTGCTTCGTTTTAGCGCAGCAAAACATAGGTTTAAAAATATCCCGACTTTGGGAAGGGCAGAGCAAGACCTAGAAACAAAAAGGGGAATTAACCGCAGCCTGCTATTTTCCTTTCTTTCCTTCCCCCGTCGAAAGCAAGCGTGGGCAGCATACCTTTTGGCGTTAGGAAATCAAACTTGGCGGATCAGACCAAGGCCAAACTAGTCTAGCATCCTTTCCCCAACAGCAGCTAGCCAGATGTCTTTGTAACCTCACAAGCAGAGCTCGGAAAAGTGGTAGCTTTCTTCGTTTGTCCCCAGGCGCCTGACATTCAGAGCAGCGATGAGCGGGTTTCTTTGGTTCTTCCCCTGCATTGTTCCTCTGCCCTGCACCGCGCCGCTCCTGAATCCCAGTTTAACTAGGAGGATTTCTGAAATTGAATTGAAGCATGCACAGTTACCTGCCTCCTTTCTGCTCCTTTGATTCCCTTTGTGTCGTTTCCCACCTCTGTGTTCCTGAGGCACATGTTCTCCCTGATGAACCTAAATCGAGTCCTGCTGCAATCTGACTAAAGGCCTATCCGCTCCGGCCTTCTTTTCTCACAGCGGGAAACCAGATGCCTTTGGGAAGCCTGCAAGCGGGACATGAGTCAGGTGACATTCTCCTGCCTGTGATTCCCAGGAAATGGCTTTCAGAGGCATAGTGTGTCTGATAGCAGAGGTAATACAGTCACCATGGCTAATTAATCCTCCATGAATTTCCCTAACTGTCCCCCACACATTCCTAAACTATAGTGGTACCTCGGTTTTCAAATGTCTCCGTTGACGAACGTTTAGGGAAGCTTTTAATGTTTGATGGATTATTGTATTTTAATATTCTGTTGGAAGCCGCCCAGAGTGGCTGGGGAAGCCAAGCCAGATGGGTGGGGTATAAATAATAAATTATTATTATTATTATTAGGTTTTTGAACGTGCCTCGGTTTCCGAACGTGCCTCGGAAGTCGAACATGCGGCTTCTGTATTGAGTTTTCTGTAATGAGTTTTCCGTATTGAGTTTTCGGCTTTCGAACGTTTCGGAACTCGAGCGGTCTTCCGGAATGGATTACGTTCGGAAACCGAGGTACCACTGTATCTACGTTGGTACCGACCATTATATCTTGCAGTAGAGAATTCTGTAGTTTAATAACTGCTCTGTGAAGAAGTTGTTGGCATCCGTCTGCCTCAGGAGACAGTGGAGTGCGCCTCCGGGGGTGAAGTCAAACCGCTGCATTAGCACAAGCCTGAGCAGTGTGTATGGAGGTCTTTGGCTGCCCATAAGACAAGGCCCTCTCTCAGCCTCGCTGGTGTGGTCCAAAGGAAAGAAGAGTTTGCACGATTGGGTTTGGAATCTGCGTAAATGAGGAGTCACCTGTATATAGGACCTTCTTCTTCAGAGGAAGCGTACTCAACCCTGAATTGCAGTGTGAGAAGCCTGTTGCATTCATGTTCTGGACACAAGGGCTGTACGCTTTTGGAAAAAAGAAGAAGAAGAAGAAGAAGAAGAAGAAGAAGAAGAAGAAGAAGAAGAAGAAGAGTTTGGATTTGATATCCCGCTTTATCACTACCCGAAGGAGTCTCAAAGCGGCTCACTTTCTCCTTTCCCTTCCTCTCCCACAACAAACACTCTGTGAGGTGAGTGGGGCTGAGAGACTTCAGAGAAGTGGGACTAGCCCAAGGTCATGTGGAGGAGCGGAGACGCGAACCCGGTTCACCAGATTACGAGTCTACTGCTCTTAACCACTACACCACGCTGGCTCTCACTCTGAATGTGTCATTCGACCTGATCCAGCATGGCTTGTTTCTTCCTCCTATGTTCTCCCCCCCTCCCCCGGGGTCTGGTCAGAGGGAATGCTCATCAAGATGTGACACTCTACACTATTGAATAAGTGCTTTAATACGGCCATTATCTTTAAAGGCACTTAGGCCCAAGAAGAAAGTTCAGCCAATACCGGGGGGGGGGGGGGGACAGCAGCAATGGTAAAAGTGTGCAAATTTGGGACAGGCATCAAGTCCCTTTTCTAATTGCCCACATTTTTGAGCCTCCACTCGGAGAACCGTGTCCTTAAGCCTGCAGAAGCGTAGATGAAGCATTCTGCTTGGCGACGGTGTCTGCACCAACCAGCTTACTGACGTGTGTGATAAATGACCAACATTAGAAGGTACGGAAAAGGAATAAGACAGAGCAAGAATTTTGAGGACGTGGCCTCGTGATTCCTGAGAAATTATCATTTATTTGCTGGGCTTCCCTTGCCTTCATCAATCAGTATTAGCTGTGTTTCGCCACATTATCTGTAAGGTGGCGGCGAGCTGAGTTTCCATCATTCAGACACGTCGGGCGATACGTGCGTGAGCTGATTTGTGACAGATGTGCAGGGAAGCAAAACTAGTCAGTGCTGAGACCTCCAAATTATTTGTGTGTGTGTGTGTATGACACTTGGGTTGCGAACGCGATCCATGCGGGAGGGCGTTCGCAACCTGCAGCGCCCCAAAACCTGCAGCGCAGCATCTGCGTGTGCGGGTCGCAATTTGGTGCTTCTGCGCATGCGCAAGTGCCAAAACGCGGAAGTAACCCATTCCGGTACTTCTGGGTTCGGCGCAGAGCGCAACCCGAAAACACGTAACCTGCAGCGTTCACAACATGAGGTATGACTGTGTGTGTGTGTGTATGTGTATGTGTGTGTCTATGTCTATGCAGTTGATTAATTGTGAATTCCACCTCACTCCCCAGTTCTTAATTTGCATTAAGAACTGGGGAGTGAGGTGGAATTCACAATTGGGAAGCTACCAACATGAGTCTGACCAAACTGCGGGAGGCAGTGGAAGACAGGAGTGCCTGGCGTGCTCTGGTCCATGGGGTCACGAAGAGTCGGACACGACTAAATGACTAAACAACAAAATATCACATTTGCAGACATCTTTGTAACACAGATCTGGGCCTGGTGTCTCTCTGCAGCCACAGCAGGCACTGCAACCTTCCAACAATTTTGACTTCACCCCCAAAGGTACGCAAGAGTTAGGATTCGGCTGCAGATTCCAGAAAGCCCACGGTACAAGTTCGCCTTCTGGCTGGCGACACGTAATAGTGCACCTTTGCAGTGTCCCCAGCCAGCTCCGTTGTGCACCACAACACAGAAACCAGGAGGAAGGGCAGCAGCCGGAGTACTGTAGCTGATCTATTGCCCTGAGCCCATTTTGGCCGTTCTGCAGTCCCGAAGCCTGTTGGTTTCGACGGGGAGCGGCTGCTGTTGCAACAACACGGACACAGGTGGTGCAGGCAGTAGGCTGGCCTTTCACCTGCAGGAACAAAGCAGAGCTGAGATCTGTTCCTTGAAACTGCTGCTGGTTCTAACTGCATGCAAGCTGCTGCCCTTCCACCTGAGACTGCCCTGCTAAATTCGCAGTGCTTGCGTTTGGTTTGGTTTGGTTTTTCCTTGGCGCCGGCTTATTCGTTCCTCGATGCCTGGGGAGCCGCGAGCAAAGCACAGGGGCTATAAAATATGTAACTCTTAACATGCATTTTCATTAGCAAAGCCTCTAATAAGGCCTGGTGTCGGGAAGCCATTGCCTTGGCCTCTAGCCCAAGAGAGAGAAAGAGGGGAAGAGAGAGAGAGAGAGAGAGACCCCTAGTAATTAAGCATGATGCTACCCAGTAGATAAATAAGGAAGAAATATTGCAACATTTGCTGTTCTGCTGGCCCACCCAAGCCCGCCAGAGGGTGGATAATTAATCTGAAAGCGAGGTAGGGGAGGGAGAGGAGGGAGATCTATTGGGAGACCGGCCAATTTGTCCATCTCTTTAATATATATAATTGCATTTTGTCCAGAGAAAAAGTAATTCACATGGGTAATTGCAGGACAGGGCAAGGCAGCTTTAACAGGCTCGCCGCACTATATCAGGCTCGCTGCTTGCCAACTGGCAAGTGTTTTGTGACTCTGCTGTCTCCGAGGTCTGCCTTGTGCATCGCGGGGGGCTAAACAGGCTCCCACAGCTCCATGAACGGATGCCCTAAGAGGTGCGCGGCTAAGGAGACATGAGTAGTCAACGTGGTGCCCTTAGATGTTCGCCCCATGCAAGCTGTGCCAGGTTTCTCAGTCACGTGGCAGAGCTGAGAAGGGTTTGGAATGGTTGTAAGTTTCTCTCCCCCTTGTCCTGCTCCCGGAACACCCTTTTGGGGGGACTCAATGCCGGTGGCGCTGTGGTCTAAACCACTGAGCCTAGGGCTTCCCGATCGGAAGGTCGGCGGTTCGAATCCCCGCGACGGGGTGAGCTCCCGTTGCTCGGTCCCTGCTCCTGCCCACCTAGCAGTTCGAAAGCACGTCAAAGTGCAAGTAGATGAATAGGTACCGCTCTGGCGGGAAGGTAAACGGCTTTTCCGTGTGCTGCTCTGGTTTGCCAGAAGCGGCTTAGTCATGCTAGCCACATGACCCGGAAGCTGTACACCGTCTCCCTCGGGCAGTAAAGCGAGATGAGCGCCGCAACCCCAGAGTCGTCCACGACTGGACCTAATGGTCAGGGGTCCCTTTACCTTTAACTTTTAATGCTGGCTTAAGTTCCACCATTTTTATATTCCACCAATGTGGTCCTGCCTGAGCTGGGATGAAGGACTTGCACCAACGTAGCCCCGGGACAGCCCAGTATCCGCCTGTTCCAAACTCGCTCACCTTGGCAGATGTTGGGTTTGGGATTGATGAGATAAAAGGCAGGTGATTAAACACCGCAAAATGCCCTAGATTCAGGTAGGTAGCTGTGTTGGTCTGACGCAGTCGAAATATATATAAATTTTTTTAAAAAATTGTCTAGTAGCACCTTAGAGGCCAACTAAGTTTGTTCTTGGTATAAGCTTTTGTCTGCATGCACACTGCTCTATTCAGCTGACAGTCCTTTAAAAAGGAGAAAAACAGCTGCTGGATTAAGACCTAGTAAGAGCTGTTCAACAGTGGAACAGTCTCCCTTGAGAGGTTATGGACTCTCCGTCCTTGGAGGTTTCCAAGCAGAGGTTAGGCTGCCATCTCCCATGGATGCTTTAGCTGAGATTCCTGCATTGCAGGGGGTTGGACTAGATGACCCCTGGGTCCCCTTCCAACTCGACTATTCTGTTATTCTAAGCTGGATTCCAATCCCTGTGATCTTGGGCAAATCAGATTCTTGTGGCATAAGTGGTCCTTTGTTCTAACCCAGCGGGGTTCGTCTTACAAGTTTAGAACAGCATATACCCCTCTCCTTTTATTGGAGATGAAGTAATTTGAAATCATCATCACCCCACTGGATTGGGCCCAGTATGAATATATTTTACATCAGAGTATAGTGACCAATGCCTCACAGTGAGCAGTGCATCATCTAGAAAGGCTCATGTTTTTTGTTGTTGTTTAGTCGTTTAGTCGTGTCTGACTCTTCGTCACCCCATGGACCAGAGCACGCCAGGCACTCCTGTCTTCCACTGCCTCCCGCAGTTTGGTCAGACTCATGTTGGTAGCTTCGAGAACACTGTCCAACCATCTCGTCCTCTGTTGTCCCCTTCTCCTTGTGCCCTCCATCTTTCCCAACATCAGGGTCTTTTCTAGGGAGTCTTCTCTTCTCATGACGTGGCCAAAGTATTGGAGCCTCAGCTTCAGGATCTGTCCTTCCAGTGAGCACTCAGGACTGATTTCCTTAAGAATGGGATAGGTTTGATCTTCTTGCAGTCCATGGGACTCTCAAGAGTCTCCTCCAGCACCATAATTCAAAAGCATCAATTCTTCGGCAATCAGCCTTCTTTATGGTCCATCTCTCACTTCCATACTTCACTACTGGGAAAACCATAGCTTTAACTATACGGACCTTTGTCGGCAAGGTGATGTCTCTGCTTTTTAAGATGCTGTCTAGGTTTGTCATCGCTTTTCTCCCAAGAAGCAGGCGTCTTTTAATTTCATGACTGCTGTCACCATCTGAAGTGATCATGGAACCCAAGAAAGTAAAATCACCCACTCATGTTTTTAAGACCTCTTTTATTGGATAGTTCAATGGTTAATTTGTGTGAGAGGTTTATGAAATGGCTCAGTTACCGCAAAGACCTGAATCAAGGTCTTAAAAAAAGAGAGGAGTTGTTTCCTCACCGCTTCCATTGTTTCTAACCTGTTTCAGTGGGGGGGGGGGGCGGACACACAGATCTAGCTGTTAAGGCCTCTCCTATATAATTACATCCCGTTTTAATATGACACACATTGCATGCAGTGTGAACCAGAAACAATAGACTCAAACGAACTATGCTATTTTGTCATTTCGCCAAACGCCACACACACCGCCGTACCTGTCTTTATGCAAACGTCGGCGAATAAATCATCGAAATGATCTTTATTTTCTCTTCGGGGGTAAAAAAAGAAAGAAAAAGTGTGTTTAATAAGCCATGTGTGTTTTTTCCTGTATTAAAAGCAAATTGTAAACACTAATAGTTTGAGCTGTCATTAAAACAAAACGAAGTGCTAGGCACAGTTTTCCTTTGCTTATTGGCTTTTTGAAGACGAGAAATAGCTTATGTTTCTGGTTTTTCTGGAGTTACTTAGCAAAAGCATTACATCGTATATATGGAATAGATTAATGCTGCTTGCTCAGGCAAGAAGGAGTTTTGTTACTTAGATATTTTGAATTATGTAAATGGCTACACAGCTTTACGGATGTCGTCTTTTTAGAAGTTGCTCTGGGTGTCTCTGATTTTGATACAGCTTTTCGATTCTTTGCCGTTGATCGACTTTGACGTCCTCGGAAGTCGTAATTTGCTAAAATAAATAAATGCACTGTAAGAAAATAAGCAATTAGGCAAGTATCCTAATCTGTCGATCTGTTAAGGGGTAACAGCATCTGCCTTGCATGAAGGTCCCAGGTCCAATCCCTGGTGGCGTCTCCAGGAAGGGGCTGGGAATGTCTCTGGCATGAAACCAGCCGCACAAATATAAGATGGGGGACACCTGGCTTACTAGCAGTACATGTGAACAGGATCTGGGGGTCTTGGTGGACCACAAGCTTAATATGAGTCCACAGTGTGATGCAGCAGCAAAACAAAAGCTGATGCTATTCTAGGCTGCATCAACTGAAGTCTAGTGTCTGGAGGCGGTTGGAGGATGGATGGCGGCTAACAGATTGAGGTTGAATCCTGACAAGACAGAAGTACTGTTTTTAGGGGGCAGGAGGTGGGCAGGTGTGGAGGACTCCCTGGTCCTGAATGGGGTAACTTCATAGAACAGAGTTCATAGAATCATAGAGTTGGAAGAGACCACAAGGGCCATCCAGTCCAACCCCCTGCCAAGCAGGAAACACCATCAAAGCATTCCTGTCAAGCCTCTGCTTAAAGACCTCCAAAGGAGACTCCACCACACTCCTTGGCAGCAAATTCCACTGTCGAACAGCTCTTACTGTCAGGAAATTCTTCCTAATGTTTAGGTGGAATCTTCTTTCTTGCAGTTGGACCCAGGTGCGCAGCCTGGGAGTCATTTTGGACTCATAGCTGTCCATGGAGGCGCAGGTTAATTCTGTGTCCAGGGCGGCTGTCTACCAGCTCCATCTGGTACGCAGGCTGAGACCTTCCCTGCCCGCAGACTGTCTCCCCAGAGTGGTGCATGCTCTAGTTATCTCCCGCTTGGACTACTGCAATGAGCTCTACGTGGGGCTACCTTTAAAGGTGACTCGGAAACTACAACTAATCCAGAATGCGGCCGCTAGACTGGTGGCTGGGAGCGGCCGCTGAGACCATATAACACCGGTCCTGAAAGACGTGCATTGGCTCCCAGTACGTTTCCGAGCACAATTCAAAGTGTTGGTGCTGACCTTGAAAGCCCTAAACGGCCTCGGCCCAATATACCTGAAGGAGCGTCTCCACCCCCATTGCTCAGCCTGGACACTGAGGTCCAGCTCTGAGTGCCTTCTGGCAGTTCCCTCCCTGTGAGAAGTGAGGTTACAGGGAACCAGGCAGAGGGCCTTCTCGGTAGTGGCGCCCGCCCTGTGGAACGCCCTCCCTTCAGATGTCAAAGAAATAAACAACTATCTGACTTTTAGAAGACACCTGAAGGCAGCCCTGTTTAGGAAAGTTTTTAATGTTTAAAGTTTTATTCTGTTTTAATGCTCTGTTGAAAGCTGCCCAGAGAGACTGGGGAAACCCAGTCAGATGGGTGGGGGTAATGTAATAAAATTACATTTATTGCTATAAGAAGATCAAGGGTCTGGAAAGCAAGCCTGATGAGGAATGGTTGAAGGAGCTGGGTATGTTTAGCCTGGAAAAGATGAGTCTTGAGAGGAGATAAGATGGCCATCTTCCAATATCTAAAGCAGTGGTTCTCAACCTTGGGTCCCCAGATGTTTTTGGCCTACAACTCCCATCAACCCTAGCTATCAAGACTAGTGGTCAGGGATGATGGGAGTTGTAGTCCAACAACATCTGGGGACCCAAGGTTGAGAAAGGCTGATCTAAAGGGATGTCATGTAGAGGATGGAGCAAGCTTGTTTGCTCCTGCTACAGAGGGTAGGACCCGAACCAATGGACTCAAGTTATAAGAAACCCTGGAAAGCTGCTGCCAGTTGGTGTAGACAGCACTAGGCTAGGCTAAATAGACCAGTGGTCTGACTCAGTATAAGGCAGCTTCCTATGGACGTTTTGGCACATATAGTACCCACATATTTTAATGCAAGGAATCCTGCTGTTCCTGCAAAACTGGGCGCATAGAACTCTCTCCTCTGGAATTGTATGGAGAAATCCACAATGGTTGGCATTTAGTGTACCGTACTTAATTGCTGTCCCCCTTATGTAGGAATGCTTTCTGCTCAGTCATCTGGTGCGGAGAATGAGTTAAGTGTTGTTGTTTCTGTTTTCAAAATATATTCTCTTATTATTAGAAGTTTGCTGTTGAATTACGTTACCTTTATTTAATGGATGTTGTCCTTTGCTTTTCCTTCACTCTTTTGTTGTCTCTGTTTCTCCTTCCCGCAGAATCGGTGGACAACTGCCCTAGCAACTGCTACGGGAACGGGGACTGCGTTTCTGGGACCTGCCATTGTTTTCTCGGCTTCCTGGGTCCCGATTGTGGACGAGGTAAGGATTCGGGTTAACTTTTCTTGTTGTTACTGTCCCGACTGTATCTTGTGGAAGGTGGGTGGGGTCTTCCAGGCAAAGGGCAAGGGTGGATTCGGAGCCCACCCCCTAGTCTATAAACATTTCCCCATACCTTTAGGTTTCTCTTAGAGAACAATGACCCATCAAGGGGACTGGCCCTTGGGGAAAGAATTGGTCCAGGAAGCTGAGCAATCACTAGGTTTCATTGTTTCTCCAGCAACTGCTCTGTCCATAGCTGACTGAGTTTAGGCTGACCCTTTTTGTCCTCCCGTCAACCATAAGGTGGCCTCTGAGCAGCTTCTTTTCCTTGCCTGAACCTCAGAGGTTATCCTAGAGTAGGCATAGGCCAAGGGTAGGCAACCTAAGGCCCGGGGGGCAGATGCGGCCCAATCGCCTTCCCAATCCGGCCCATGGATGGTCCGGGAAACAGCGTGTTTTTACATGAGTAGAATGTGTCCTTTTATTTAAAATGCATCTCTGGGTCATTTGTGGGGCCTGCCTGGTGTTTTTACATGAGTAGAATGTGTCCTTTTATGAAAAAGGCATCTCTGGGTCATTTGTGGGGCCTGCCTGGTGTTTTTACATGAGTAGAATGTGTCCTTTTATGAAAAAGGCATCTCTGGGTCATTTGTGGGGCCTGCCTGGTGTTTTTACATGAGTAGAATGTGTGCTTTTATTTAAAATGCATCTCTGGGTTATCTGTGGGGCATAGGAATTCGTTCATTCCCCCTCCCCCCCCAAAAAATATATATAGTCCGGCCCACCACATGGTCTGAGGGTCGGTGGACCGGCCCACGACTGAAAAAGGTTGCTGACCCCTGGCATAGGCAAACCCTCCAGATGTTTTGGGACTACAACTCCCATCATCCCTAGCTAACAGGACCAGTGGTCAGTGATGATGGGAGTTGTAGTCCCAAAACAGCTGGCGGGCCGAGTTTGCCTATGCCTGTCCTAGAGAGCCTGCCCTGGTGCACTGAAGAAAGGAGGGCACCCAGGAGCCAGGATTAGTCCCACAAGGCCAAACCTTCAAAAAAGGTGGCTAGTCAAAAGGTTTGTGAGGTTTTTTCCCCGTTTGCTGCATCTATAGCCCGCGATGCTCCGTAAAAGGGGACTCAGGGCTTTGCGTTGAAGCCGAGGATGAAGCAAGTCAGTGCAAAATAGTTTAAAGTGCATGAGACTTTGACATAGGAAACACGAAAAACAACGAGGTCTGTGCTTTGCATGAGGTCACAGCATGGCTAAGGATCACTCACGTAGGCCTCTCAAAGAACCCAAGGTTTGCTGTGGCTCGTTCTCATAACAACGAAAAGGTTGGTTTACAGTCCCTGTTACAAGTCACACACACAAAAGGAAAAGGGCGTGGGGACGGAGGAGGAAAACAAGCAAGCTGCAGTCCTTAGAATGGCCAACTGGGATGGAAACCATTCAGGTTAGCCTGACAGAACAGCTGCTGTTGGGGAACAGCTGAGCAGAGCCAAAGGCAGCTGGTCTCTCAGCAGAGGCAATGGAATAACAACCCATCTCAGGCTTAATAGACGTCGTGCATTTTAGCAGAAGCTCCAGATTCAACATCCCCCAGAAACCTTTCACGGCAGGCTTGTGCTGGTTGTTCTGTCAGGCATGGGACAGCTGAGCTCAGGAAGCCACGTGAGCCATTAATTGGAAATACGGTGTGAAAATATAGGGCATGGGAATAGATACCTTGATGCACGTGGGCCAGGAGGGCGGCTAATAATTCTGACCACACAGTTGCCGCGACTTCTCAAAAGCCCAATCACTAGCCCCCTGGTGTCCCAGCTGCTCATGAAACAACAGGCAGGTGCTCCAACAGGTAAGGAGGGCTATCAGTAGGAGCGATGCTAATAAAACGCAAAACCATTAAGTACCTGCAAAGTCCTTGCGAACGGAGTTTTTAACTGTTGCCTTTGTTGTTGTCTCCTCTTCCCTGCTTCCCAGCCTCTTGCCCGGTCTTATGCAGCGGCAACGGGCAGTACATGAAAGGGCGCTGCTTGTGCCACAGTGGGTGGAAAGGGGCCGAATGCGACGTCCCGACCAACCAGTGCATCGACGTCGCCTGCAACAGCCACGGGACCTGCATCATGGGCACCTGCATCTGCAACCCGGGATACAAAGGGGAGAGCTGCGAGGAAGGTATTTGCAGGCATTGGCCAGGGGGTCCTATTCCCCCCCCCTTCGGTTTTCAGCGCAAGAGGGAGGGGGGTTGTTCACAGGCAGGACCGGTGCCACGGATTTTGGCACCCTAGGCGAGGAGGCGGGCCACGTGACGTCATTGCGCATGACGTACGGTGCCCCGCCCCCTGCCCTGCCGGGCGCCCCGCGCTGCCGTGGTTTTCGCCGCTGGTTGGGGCAGCACCGGGCGGCGGCGGGGGGCGAGGGGCAGGCTGGCCAGCGCCCCCTCCATTTTGGCGCCCCCGGCGCCGCGGTTTTCGCCCCAAGCTGCTTGCTCCGCTGCTGGTTGGGGCGGTACCGGGCAGCGGCGGGGGGCGGGGGGGCAGCCTGGCCAGCACCCCTCCATTTTGGCGCCCTAGGCAACTGCCTAGTTCGCCTTAATGGACGCGCCGGCCCTGTTCACAGGCGCACCAAGTCCTAGGGGCCGAGGCCGTTTCAGCCTCCCGCAATATGTTTTTTGAGGAGGCCGAGACTTTGCACAAACCTTCAAGTGCCAACACCACTGTTTGAGGCTGGTTATCTTTGATTTTTGGTACAGTAACTGGTTGAGAAAACGGCCAGTCCTCCTGAGAGGGCTTCTCAGAGGCAGTTCATATAATCACATGCTTGAATAATAATAATCAGGGCAGCTAACACCAATAAAATCACAACAAAACATAAAAAACAATCAATTAAAATACAGGTTAAAATACGATTTAAAGTTTAAAATGCAGCCTCATTTTTAAGTAGCCCACCAATCAAACCATAAAGGAATGAAACATCAGGGTTAATCTGGTGAACCGGGTTCGCGTCTCCGCTCCTCCACATGCAGCTGCTGGGTGACCTTGGGCTAGTTACACTTCTCTGAAGTCTCTCAGCCCCACTCACCTCACAGAGTGTTTGTTGTGGGGGAGGAAGGGAAAGGAGAATGTGAGCCGCTTTGAGACTCCTTCGGGTAGTGATAAAGCGGGATATCAAATACAAACTCCTTCTTCTTCTTCTTCTTCTTCTTCTTCTTCTTCTTCTTCGGTGCAGCTTTTGGGCTGCAGTAGATGTGGCCACACTGTGAGGATGCCAGACTAGATAGGCCTTTGGTCTAATTCCTCTTCCATTCTTATGCAACCCAGAGAAATAAGCCATGCGGACCCCTCAAGGTTCCATAGCTTTTATTTCGAATCAATGAATTAAATAGGAAGTGCTTGAACAATTACATATTACAATTACAATTTCTCTCTGTGCTCTTCAGTGCTTAATTCTGTGCCCGCTTACCTCAGAGTAAGTCCCATTGAACTGAGTGAGACTCAAATCTGAGGAGATACGACTCGCATCAGTTCCGTAGGATTATTTAGGATTATTATTTATTGAATTTATATACCGCCCAGAGGTTATATACCCAGAGGTCTCAGGGGGGTTCACAGAATAAAATCAAAATATAAAACCACAAAATACATAATAAAAATAAAAACAACCCAATAACCCCTCCCCCCGAAACCCCCCCCCCACATTTCAAAATGGAACCCTCTCCATGATGAATTTTCATCGTATTGCCAAGCCATGACTTATTAGGCAGAACTTTTCTGATTAATTCCAATGGTTGCTGCTTTTAGATAATTATGATTCTGATTTTGTTCATATCAGTTGCAATTTTATTACAGCTCTATCCAGACAACTTTTTTTGCCCGTTGCTTTGAAAGTCTCTCAAGGCTACAAAGTTGGACAGAGATTATTAAATAATTTTTTTTAAAGCCCAATATTATTTAATCAGATGGCAGCCCCGAATTAGAAAGGCAGGCACCAAATGAAACACATTTTTCTAGGAGCCTTTGACTGTTTAGGAGCTTTCCCCTTTCCTACTCAGCATTTGTTTCCCATATGCAAGACAATATTTCGTATTTCTGCCAAGTGGAAAGGAACATTAAAAAGAATCTATGAAATATGTTACTTAGGAAATCTGTGGGATTCTTCCCCCCCCAAACTGTAAATCCCTCTAATAAAAGTTGATTTCAAATATTTCACAAATATTATTTCTTTTCTTTAAAGGAGGGCCATCTGGTCTTGATCTCTTTTGGTTTGAAGCTTCAGTGCTTCTTCCTCCAATGTTTAAACTATGCCTTTTCTGGTTAATGTTCTCTTAACTTTTATCTCCTACACACTCACACATTGTATTAAGCCTGTACAGTGGAACCTCGGGTTTTTGAGCATCCCGGAAGCCGAACGTTTCGGAACCTGAACTCCAGAAACCCAGAAGTACCGTATTTTTTGCTCCATAAGACGCACCTGAACATAAGACACACCTAGTTTTTAGAAGAAGAAGAATTTGGATTTAATATCCCTCTTTATCACTACCCGAATGAGTCTCAAAGCGGCTCACATTCTCCTTTCCCTTCCTCCCCTGCAACAAACACTCTGTGAGGTGAGTGGGGCTGAGAGACTTCAGAGAAGTGGGACTAGCCCAAGGTCACCCAGCAGCTGCATGTGGAGGAGCGGAGACGCTCCACTATACCACACAGGTGGAAAGCCCTGTTTTTTTGAGGATCAGCTAAAAGTGGTGCAGCTTCTTTTGCAAAGGGAAAAGTCCTGTTTTTTTGGAGGATCAGCTCAAAGTGGTGCAGCTTCTTTTGCAAAGAGGAAAAGCCCCGTTTTTATGGGGTTCAGCTCAGTTCTGCAGCTTCAAGTTCTGCAGCTTCTTTAGGAAAGGAAAGGGAGCTGTTTCTACAGTTTCCAGACAGATAATCTAATCAGCCAGTCACATGTTGCTGGGGAAACAGCCTCCCTCTGCAAGGGGGCCGGGGCTGGAATCTCTCTCCCTTATCTCTCTCCCCGATCGTTTGCTGAGCAGCTGCTCAGCGGGCTTCCTTTCAACACCCCCTTCTCTCTCTCTTTTTTTAAAAAAGCACGATCTGCTTTTGCCCCTGGGCAGTTCAGCTCCAGGGACCACACATTCGCTCCATAAGACGCACAAACAGTTCCCCTTACTTTTTAGGAGGAAAAAAGTGCGTCTTATGGAGTGAAAAATACGGTAATTGCTTCCATTTTCCAACGCGCGTCGGAAGTCGAACGGCTTCCGCAGCGTGTTTTTCCATTTTCACCATTGAAATTGCCACCAGCCCTTTGCGCATCGGTTGTCGAATGTTTCAGAAGTCGAACGGTCTTCCGGAACGGAGTACGTTCAACAGCCGAGGTTCCACTGTATTATCAAAGTGACATATTTTTTTTACTTATTAGATTTCTTTGCCGCCCTTCATCCGAGGATCACAGGGCAGTTTACAATATAAAAACACAAAAATACATACCATAATAACAAACAAAAACAGTAGCTCTGCACGCACGCACGCACACACGCACGCACACAGTTTAAAAGGCCAAAGAGTGTTTAATTGGCCAAAGGCCTAGATACAGAGGAATGTTTTCGCTTGGTGCCTCGCAAGCCTCCCTGGGGAAAGCACCTCACAAATGAGGAGCCACCACAGAAAAGGCCCCATTCTCGTGTTGCCATCCTCCAAACATCGCATAGAGAAGGCACGTGGAGAAGGGCGTCCGATCATGATCGCAGGGTCTGGGTTGGTTCATATCAAGGGAGGTGGTCCTTGAGGTATTGCAGTCCAGCCAGATCTCTCCTGCCCTCTCTAGAAAGAGGCTGGAAACCTCCACTCATTCTGGGCTGCATCAATAGGAGTATAGCATCTAGATCAAGGGAAGGAATAGTACCACTGTATTCCGCTCTGGTCAGACCTCACCTGGAATACTGTGTCCAGTTCTAGGCACCACAGTTCAAGAAGGATACTGACAAGCAGGAACGTGTCCAGAGGAGGGCAACCAAAATGGTCAAAGGCTTGGAAACGATGCCTTATGAGGAACGGCTTAGGGAGCTGGGTATGTTTAGCCTGGAGAAGAGAAGGTTAAGGGGTGATATGATAGCCATGTTCAAATATATAAAAGGATGTCATATAGAGGAGGGAGAAAGGTTGTTTTCTGCTGCTCCAGAGAAGCGGACACGGAGCAATGGATTCAAACTACAAGAAAGAAGATTCCACCTGAACATTAGGAAGAATTTCTTGACAGTAAGAGCTGTTTGACAGTGGAATTTGCTGCCAAGGAGTGTGGTGGAGTCTCCAAGGAGTGTGGTGGAGTCTCCTTCTTTGGAGGTCTTTAAGCAGAGGCTTGACAGCCACCTGTCAGGAATGCTTTGGTGGTGTTTCCTGCTTGGCTGGGGGTTGGACTGGATGGCCCTTGTGGTCTCTTCCAACTCTATGATTCTATGATTTGCAATGCAGCAGTGGAATTTGCTGAGCAGAACTTCCTGTTAAAACAAAAAACGAAAACCCACAACCATGCTATTCTTCTTCAAGACGAAGAAAGTGGGAAGCAAAAGGGGAGAAAACGCACACACATTGAAGCTTTTGTTCACAAAGGAGGCAGCGAAACTCTCCAATCCAAGACCCCTTGCCACGGTGCCAAGAGCATGAAGCGATGCGGCCAGCGAGGGCAAGATTAAAGTAGCCATTGTGCCGGGCGCCTTCTGAAAGGGCTCGTTTCAACATGAAAAATGGCCCTGGGATTATGATGAATGAGGTGTCCTGACATGCATGCAACCTCCCCCCCCCCCGGTAATCCTGTGTTAACGCTGAGATGGCAGAGCGCTCTTGCCGCCTGTGATGGAGACCCCTGTACCGCTCACCTCCTTCCCCCGTTGGCCTTCGGAGAGGATGATTAATTGCCTATCCGTTGCCCCTTGTCAGTTAGCCGGCAATCTTTGTTCCCCACAGTTGAACCATCTGCCGGGGCCGTAAGGTGCTGCCAGCTTGCTCCCCCTGTTCTCCCTTTCATGGCTGTTACTTCTGAGGAAGAAGACAGTCAGGGGGCTGAGAGAGGTCCCTGCATGCTCAAATTGGTGCCTTCGCTCTTGGAAGCTTTTAACAGCCCCAGAGATTTATAGGCTGGGTCTCCTCCTCCTGCCTTTCTGATGATGCAAAAAGAGTACGAGTCTTCATGCCACAGAAATATATTCTCGCGCAGGTCGGGGAAACGGCTGAGCAGCCAGCGCGGTGCCTAGGTAAAATGCAGGTGACTTTGATTTCCGGCCGATGTAAATTAAGTCCGTCTGGTTGCGGACGGGATCCGTTCTGGAGGCCCGTTCGCAACATGAGCAGAGCACAACCTGAAACGCCGCGTCTGCGCATATGCTCTGTGCGATTTGGCGCTTCTGCGCATGCGCAAAGTGCAATTTCGTGCTTCTGCGCATGCACAAAGCGCCGAACCTGGAAGTAACCTGTTCTGGTACTTCCGGGTTCGGCGCATTCGTATCCCGTGATGAACGCAACCCGCAGCAAACGCAACACGAGGTACGACTGTATATATATGGCTTCCAGATCACACCAGACAGGTGGTCTGTCCGGTAGCTTGATGCTAGCAGGAGAATCTGACAAAGGCATTTGTCTGCTGGGATAACTCAGCCAAGAGACCATGAGGGTCTTAATTTCAGGGTCCTGGGTTCGAGCCCTACAAAGGATTTATGCAATGCAGGAGGTTGGACTAGATTCCAACTCTACAGTTCTATGATTCTATTGTCTTTGTGCCATAGATGCACATTTGGCTTTGCATAGCGCAGGAGTGTGGGTCCCTGCCCCACAAAGCTTGAAATCTATAGTTCAGGACATGGGAGGGTATCGTTGAGTTGTAGAGTCGGGGTGGACGGAACCAGAGAGTCATCTAGACCCACAGGAATCGCAGCTAAGAGGGAGGAAGTGGAGACAGGCGTCAGGCATGGGAAACATAGCATGGCAGCGCCCATCCTTTTGGAATTCACGTTCTCTTTCCAGCACCTATGGAAGACCTTCCTGCCCTGACAAGCCTTTTATAAGTGGAAATCTTTACCTTGCTCTGCATTTGCATTGGGTTGGGAAACGGGTTTTATATACGGAATTGTTCCACGTATGCTTGTCGCCGGTGCTTCTGCTGTTAAAGCGCTTAGCGATGTTTCCACAGGAAGCAAATCCACAAACGGAAGCGATGAATAGATATATTTATCTATAGCAAATCCTCGCTCAGCCGTGAAGCTCACCTGGGTGTGACTCGGGGCCTGCCGCTCCCTCTCTTACCCTGCCTACCTCGCAAGGTTGTTGTGAGGATGAGATGGGGGGGACGGAGTACGTCGGCCACCTTGCACTCCCTGGAGGGGCATAAGCGGAATAAACAAATGAGGTCAAAACAAAATAAAAAAAAATTCCTTCCAGTAGCACCTTAGAGACCAACTAAGTTTGTTATGTCTGACATTGGATTCTTATCTCATTATACATGATTTTTAACCTTCTCACCCCTTGCTTTTTCCTGTAAGACCAATTGCAGTCGTTAACAGTCGTCAACAGGTTTACCACACCTATCACCCATTCCCACCACCCTTCTGAATAATACCCCTCCCCACCCTCTCACTATATATAAGGGTCTGGCGACTTCTGTTTCAGTGTACCTGAAGAAGTGTGCATGCACACAAAAGCTCATACCAAGAACAAACTTAGTTGGTCTCTAAGGTGCTACTGGAAGGAATTTTTTTATTTTGTTTCGACTACGGCAGACCAACACGGCTACCTACCTGTAACTAGAAATGAGGTCATGAATGCGATCCTGTGCTTGTTTTGACATGTGCATCTATTTTCCTCCCTTCCTGCTGCAGTGGACTGCATGGACCCCACCTGCTCCGGACGTGGCGTGTGCGTCAGAGGAGAATGCCACTGCTCTGTTGGATGGGGAGGGACCAACTGCGAGACCCCCAGAGCAACCTGCCTGGACCAGTGCTCTGGCCACGGCACGTTCGTGCCCGAAACCGGCCTGTGCAGCTGTGATCCCAGCTGGACTGGACACGACTGTGCCATCGGTAATTGCGCCTGCAGCTTTTTTCCATTTATTTATTTCAACAGTGTATGGTGGTGTTAGGGGAGGGGTGGGGGGGCACGTCCGGTTCCTTCTGGGGTCGTTTGCCCACTGTCGGTCCCCAGCTTGCACTCACCTGTGGCTCCTAGAAGCTGCCAGCATGTGACAGCAGCCACACTCTGAGATACTGCTGATTTTGGGATATGCATTCCCTCTACTTTCTCAATGGGGTCACTAGTATCATGTAAATAAGACTGTAATTTAGTGACACGGGGATTTAAGAAGGAGTCTATAAATTTTGACAGGGGTTCCAAAAGTGAGCCTGATACTATCAGTCGGCCAGGTGGGGGGGAAACCTGTTTTATGGATCCAGTTACAGGTAGGTAGCCGTGTTGGTCTGCCATAGTCAAAACAAAATAAAAAATAAAAAAATTCCTTCCAGTAGCACCTTAGAGACCAACTAAGTTTGTTCTTGGTATGAGCTTTCGTGTGCATGCACACTTCTTCAGATACCATGCACACGAAAGCTCATACCAAGAACAAACTTAGTTGGTCTCTAAGGTGCGACCCAGGTGGTGCTGTGGGTTAAACCACAGAGCCTAGGGCTTACCGATCAGAAGGTCGGCGGTTCGAATCCCTGCGACGGGGTGAGCTCCCGTTGCTCGGTCCCAGCTCCTGCCCACCTAGCAGTTCGAAAGCACGTCAAAGTGCAAGTAGATAAATAGGAACCGCTCCGGCGGGAAGGTAAACAGCGTTTCTGTGCGCTGCTCTGGTTTTCCAGAAGCGGCTTTGTCATGCTGGCCACATGACCTGGAAGCTGTACGCCGGCTCTCGGCCAATAAAGCGAGATGAGCGCCGCAACCCTAGAGTCGGACACGACTGGACCTAATGGTCAGGGGTCCCTTTACCTTTAAGGTGCTACTGGAAGGATTTTTTTATTTTTTATTTTGTTTTGTTTTATGGATATTAGGCAGTATATAGAATAATGGAACCCAAGGATTCTGGTTCAAGAGGTATTTCTTAAAATGAGAATCTATGTGACCCAATGTCTCTGACTCTTCTAAAACAATATTAATGAGTCTACTAATATGTTTAGATGGATCCTGGTCAGGTTTCCTGTAATAAGAAGTATCGTTCAGTCGACGTTGTACTTCATTGCAATAATCAGTCTTGTCCAAGACGACTATAGCACCGCCTTTATCGGCAGGTTTAATAATGATGTTATTGTCTGTCGTAAGAGTTTTTAAAAGCTAAATATTCCTCTTTAGACAAGTTAGACCAGTTATGTTGAAACTGTTTCTCTGACTTTTTGAACAAGTTGTTTTAAGAGACATTATGAAGTCAGAGAAACTGACTCATTAATATCTTATTTACACTGAGATACGGCTCCAACTGGGCTGCTTAACCAGGTAAGGGGAGCTGATGGGGCTCAAACCCTTGGTGAGTTAGGGACTTTCCCTGCATGCGAAGACAGACTCTGATGGATTGAGCGGATGAGACCAAGAGTCAGTCCAATGGTCCAGAAGGCAGTTTCTGCACATGCTGTCGAGGGAAGTGAGGGGCAGATGGGGCTCGTCCACCTGGGAAGGTTGCCCATCTAGGAGAAGGAAAACTCTGATCCTAAACCTCTGCTGCCTTGTGGAATATCTTCAGGAGAAGAAAGGGCTAAGGAGGTAAATCCGGAGTCCCTAAGATGGATGGATGCCTTGTACGCCTCCTTCCGGCAACTCCTGCAGCCAAGATGGTGCCGGACATATTGCTCTGGTTTCCATTGGACCACGTCAGCGAGGCTAAGAGGCGGGTCTTGTCTTCTGTGTGGTGTAGTGGTTAAGAGCGGTAGACTCGTAATCTGGTGAATCGGGTTCGATTCTCCGCTCCTCCACATGCAGCTGCTGGGTGACCTTGCAAATAAATATAAAACAGACAACACGGTACAGTAGAATAATATATCCAAATGACTCAAACCGTGAAGAATATTCAATCATATATATATGCATATGCAACCGGAGGAAATCCACTCCATACAACGTACAAATGTCTCAAAAGGTGCAAAGAGATTCAAAAGTGCAATGTCCGATGTGCAACAAGTCCAATGTCATAAAGTGCTAAAGTCTCTCAGGAGTCCACGTCTGCTTCTCCCGACGGGCGGCTAGCTTGTATTATCCCCGTTTCACTATCGTTTCTTCAGGGACGGACATCGTCAAATAGTTCATACATAAACACTTAACTAGGCTGAAACGCTTACAATCTCAACAGTTCCTGGTTGGTAAAGCTGTGTGGTGTAGTGGTTAAGAGCGGTAGTCTCGTAATCTGGGGAACCGGGTTCGATTCCCTGCTCCTCCACATGCAGCTGCTGGGTGACCTTGGGCTAGTCACACTTCTCTGAAGTCTCTCAGCCCCACTCATCTCACAGAGTGTTTGTTGTGGGGGAGGAAGGGAAAAGGAGAATGTGAGCCGCTTTGAGACTCCTTCGGGTAGTGATAAAGCGGGATATCAAATCCAAACTCTTCTTCTTCTTCTTCTTCTTCTTCTTCTGGGAAGCCCAGGACTTCAATTCACACTGCCCAGGTTGCGCTCCGGGAAAGTAACTAACACAGCCGTTTGACTTCACCCCCAGAGGCGCACTCCATTGTCTCTGGAGACAAGACGGATGCCAACAATAGCTGCAGTAGTCTCTAAGCACCTGCTGCCTTGCACCCGTAACTCTCCTTGCTCCTCAGTGTACATATAGGCCCATAGTTCATGCAAACTATTCATTTTGGGGACGGGGGAGGTGGGGTGGGGGAGCTATGCCTGTCTCAGGAGTTTACAGCCACGGTTGGCGTGAAAATCCATCTTTCGGAGCTGAGGCCGAGATAGACTTAAGAGGTCTGGGTAACAAATGGGTGTTTACAAACCACCTTGGCAGAGATTTCTTGCCACCAGGCATGGAACAATAATAACTTTCTTAACATCGGAAACAGCTCTGTGAGGGATGGAGTCCTGGAGCCGAAGGTTGAGTGTAATACTGAGCTGCCTGAGAAAAAGTGACTTAAGGTGCATTCTACAAATGCAGAAAGGGGAAAGGTTATGTTTTGCTATGCGACCCCTGGAGGGGGTTGTTTTTCGTGGGACTGGGGCTGGGGAGAGGAGTTATTACGCAGAAATAACGGAAGAGGATAGGCTGCCGTATTAAACCAGTCCTCAGATTGTAGTTTCCTCTCATTTTCTTCAGGAATTATAGTTAACGGCTTTGGGGGCCTTCTGCTGTTGTTGTTGTTGGTTGAAAGGCATAATCATATCTCCCTCATATCTGGAGACCTTTAAAGAATGGAATGGCAGGATATAAGCTTCTGGGGTCTGTGTTCTTTACTAGGATCCCAAAGTCAGCCACCTGGAAATGGTGGTCTCTGCAGACAGGCAACCTAAGTTAAAGTTAAGGAGCCCAGGAATATGGTTTCAGTGCCAGAACTGAACTCACACACCTTCCACACAAAGCAGAAATCTGCTCCTGGTCTTTTCCTGCGCTCCCCAAAACTCTTCTTTTCAGCCTAATTTAGCATGCGGAGAAAAGCCCTTTTTTGTTGCGAGCAATAGCCAGAAATCCTTGCTGTTTCTACACTTGCTGCTTGCGTTCCACTCAGAGATCTGCCAAGAGATCCCAGTCTTTTTGTTCTCCACTGTTGCTGTAGGAGAGCGATAGGGGAGAGACATGTTCTGTTGCAGCTGGGGCAGAGGAAGGCGTCCGGTTGTGCTGCTGCAGAAGCACCATGGCTTTTCTTCTCTCTGAGCTCCTCCTAGCGGCCATTCCTCCTCTGGTCACTGCTGTGGACCACCCATTAGCCCGGAGGGCACCATCTCGTGGTTGCGGTTCTTACAACCTAACTCTTTATTTTGGGTTGCTGATGGGATGCTGTTGGACACATCCATGCTGATGGGTGCTTTAGCTGAGATTCCTGCATTGCAGGGTGGCACTAGGTGTCATCTAGGCGGCCAGCTAAGGTCATTGTCGCACAAAGAAACTTGCTGACCAGTCCAGCAACCTCCTTCATTAGTTTTCGGTCCTCACTGGGCACAGAAGAAGAAGACGAAGACAACGATGACGACAAAGAAGAAGACGAAGAAGAAGACGAAGAAGAAGACGACGAAGAAGAAGATGACGAAGAAGAAGAAGAAGAAGAAGAAGAAGAAGAAGAAGAAGAAGAAGATGAAGACGAAGAAGAAGATGAAAACGAAGAAGAAGATGAAGAAGATGAGGAGGAGGAGTTTGGATTTGATATCCCGCTTTATACTACCCGAAGGAGTCTCAAAGCGGCTAACAATCTCCTTTCCCTTCCTCCCCCCCAACAAACACTCTGTGAGGTGAGTAGGGCTGAGAGACTTCAGAGAAGCGTGACTAGCCCAAGGTCACCCAGCAGCTGCGGAGATGCGAACCCGGTTCACCAGATTACGAGTCTACCGCTCTTAACCACTACACCACACAGGAACCCCCAAACTGGAAGGGGCTTAGGGCATCATCCAGACAGACCCCCCCCTCCCTGTTTAGGTGCCAAGGTGTTTCATAAGACAAACATGGAGCTGTTTTTTTTTGGGGGGGGGGTAACATCACAGAGAGACAGAGTGTTGTCAACAACCATTGACGTTCAAATTCCCATGGGTTCCCCACCACCACCACCACCCGCTTGTATCCCCGAATTTAAAAATTTTCGGAAATAACCCAAGTGGTGCCTAAAAGAGAGGAACTGATTTATCACCCAGGGATCATTCGAAGATAAGGGAAAATTTATTGTGGCTTTGCTCTCCTTATGTAGCCCGAATGACTGACGTTGTAGCTTCACACGGGTTCATCCTTGTGATACAGCGTGAGAGCTGACAGCGAGCAGCCTATCCGGGGAGGGTGTTTGTTTATTTGTTTGTTTGTTTGTTTGTTTGTTTTGATTGCAACACAGTAGGATTCCAATTCGGGGGGGGGGAATTGAGAGTACCAGTGGGGTGGGGTGCTGCTGCTTAATTAAGCTCACTTGTAACCAGAAAATCCAACTTAAGACAGTTTGTAATTATTAAATTTTCTAATAATGTTTTGAAGGTCAGTGGAACGGTTCCAGTTTTTAAGCAGCTCTGGGCAATTTTTACCTGATCTTCTATCTTAGCATTAAATCCACATTTATTAAAGGATTTAGCACGGGTAACAGAAGCGGCTATCTCTCTTTTTTTGTTTCCCTTGCATACAAATGTAATCTCCGTCCCCCCCCCCCCCTTCCAACAGTCATCTTGCAAACCAGTAAGCACCACGAGTGGAAGATTTTTTTGGGTGACAAATGTATGATCTTTCTCTTAATAGAGAAAAGGGTGTGTGCTTGAAAAGTGAGGCGGGTGCTAGTAATATTACAGTGGTACCTCAGGTTACAGACGCTTCAGGTTACAGACGCTTCAGGTTACAGACTCTGCTAACCCAGAAATATTACCTCGGGTTAAGAACTTTGCTTCAGGATGAGAACAGAAATCGGGCAGCGGTGGCGCAAGGCCCCATTAGCTAAAGTGGTGCTTCAGGTTAAGAACATTTTCAGGTTAAGAACGGACCTCCGGAACGAATTAAGTATGTAACCAGAGGTACTACTGTACTGGCAATTTGGGTTTAAAAAAAGCAACATGTAGTCTTAGGAGAAACAGTTGTGGGAGTTGGGTATGTTTAGCCTGGAAAAGAGGAGACTGAGAGGAGGTACAGTATGATAGACTTGCCGATCAGGTTGGCGGTTCGAATCCCATGACGGGGTGAGCTCCTGTTGCTCTGTCCCAGCTCCTGCCAACCTAGCAGTTCAAAAGCAGACCAGTGCAAGTAGATAAACAGGCACCACTGCGGCAGGAAGGTAATTCCATGCCCTACATCCAGGTTTATCTCAGAAAACATTGAGGGTTTGGGAACACGTACAGTGGTACCTCGGGTTACATACGCTTCAGGTTACAGACTCTGCTAACCCAGAAATATTACCTCGGGTTAAGAACTTTGCTTCAGGTTATGAACGTTTTCAGGTTAAGAACACACCTCCGGAACGAATTAAGTACGCAACCAGAGGTACCACTGTACTTATCCCTTCTTGCTCCACTTTGAATTGGCCATAGGCTGCAATGAAAGAATGAAGGAGGGCCCTGAACCAAGCATGTTCAGTGGGTTTTGTTTTTCAAGAATGACCAGACTCTTTTGGGAAGGGAAACTGGAAAGGACCGCCTCTGCTCGCCTGGGAGCCGTTTGAATTCGCCCCAGGCGACCTGGCAAGTAGCTAACCACAAGCCTATAGTATCTCCGGAGTTGCATTGTTGAGACTTGTGAGAATTGTCTTTCCCCTGCAGCGTTCTACCAACCTGGAGCCCTCCAGATACTTTAAACTACAGATCGAGATTCCTGAATTGCAGGGGGTTGGACTAGATTACCCTTGGTGGGTCCCTTCCAATTCTAGGATGCTACAGCTTCCTTCAGCCCCGGCCATCATAGCTAAAGGCCACGGATTATGGGACTTGTAGCCTAAGACTTCTGGAGGGCAGCAGTTGAGGAAGGCCTGTGTTAGTTACCCACTCATTGCTGCACGTTTGCAAATTCTCCCGGTTCCAGCAAGCCCTGAGAACCCACCCCTGGGTGTTTGGCTTTTGTTATGCTGGGGAAGAAAGAACAGGACATTTGCTGGGATCAAAGGTTTGGCCAGGAAGCAAACAGCAAGCGTCTTAAGCCCGCTCACATGTTCCGCGAGCCAATCCCCTCTCCCACCCCCAGAAAACTAGCCTGTCTCAAGCCAGGAACAATTCATTACTTTGTCGAAGCAGATTTTCTCCAGCCAAGAGGGATTGCTTCCAACAGACAAGAAGCCGGGCATTCGCTATTTTTATTTAGTAAATTTTGAAGCGTTTTGCGGGAAGCGGCCTCCCCCCTCCCTCCGGTGGCGCAGAATCGGCGCTGCGCCTAACTGCGCCCAGCTCATTCTGAGCACTCTCTCGCTACTAGCGACGTGCTTCGAAACAAACGGGAAAACCCACACTCTTTATTTTTTTTTCTTTTTCTTTTTTAAAAGATTTTTATTAAGCGTTTTTAACACACACAAAAAACAAACATTTCTCATCGTTTCATCAAATCTTATCTTAAATGTCTACTAACAAACAAAAAATAACAACACTAAAAACAACCCCTCCCAAATCCCACACAAACAATAATTCTAATATCCTATCGCTTTCTTATTTCATTACTTGTTAGGTGGACTTCCCCCACCTCCTTCCACCTCGTTTCTTATTCTGTAATTTAACATATTAACAGATACTTATCATTATCTTTCTGTTACCACTAATTATCTCTATTGCCTCCAATCTTATTCTTAACCAATTGATTCCTTAACTTAAACTAATACTCTATCTTAATCTAATTTTTACAATCTTATTTCTCAAAATCTCACAACTTATAATCAACTGTAATGACAACTTTAAACTTCAAGTTACTCTAATTGTTAGTTTTACAACACTTATTAACATATTTCTTAAACTTCTTCCATTCTTCTTCCACCGCCTCTTCCCTCTGGTCTCGGAGTCTCGCGGACAGCTCGGCAAGTTCCATGTATTCCATCATCTTCATCTGCCATTCCTCTACCTTTGGCAAATCATCAGTTTTCCAGTATTTAGCAATCAAAATTCTTGCCGCTGTTGTGGCATACATGAAGAAAGTGTGGTCTTCCTTGGGTATTTCGTGGTTGACCATTCCTAGTAAGAATGCCTCGGGTTTTTTATTAAATGTGTTTTTCAACACTTTTTTAATTTCATTATAAATCATTTCCCAAAAGGCCTTCGTCCTTGGGCAGGTCCACCACATGTGATAAAAAGTTCCATCAGCAATTCCACACTTCCAGCATTTGTTATCATGCAAATGATAGATTTTAGCTAGCTTGACTGGGGTCAAATACCATCTATAAATCATTTTCATTATATTCTCTTTTAACAAAGTACAGGCAGTGAAATTAATACCTTTCCTCCATAGTCTTTCCCAGTCAGCCATCATAATATTATGTCCTAAATCTCTGGCCCATTCTATCATTGCAGATTTTACCAATTCATCCTGTGTATGCCACTCTAGCAACAATTGGTACATTCTGGATAAGTTTTTGGTCTTTGGCTCTAGTAACTCCGTCTCCAATTTGGATTTGTCCATCTGAAAGCCAAGTTTTTTGTCCATTTTAAACATCTCATTAATCTGGTGGTACTGCAACCAGTTCTCCACCTTATCCTTCAATTGTTCATAGGGTTTCAACCTGACAGTCTCTCCTTCTTGTATAAGAATGTCCTTGTATCTAGGCCAGATTCCAGTTTTGTTAAACCTTTTGTCGGCCTTCGCTTCTAATGGTGATATCCATCTAGGAGTTTTCTTTCCGAGCAGGTCTTTATACTTCAACCATACTCTAAACAATGCTTTCCTGATCAGATGCTGCTTAAAACCCCTATTGGCCTTAACTTTGTCATACCATAAATATGCATGCCATCCAAACACATTATCATATCCTTCCAGATCTAACACATCAGTATTTTCTAAAAGGAACCATTCCTTCAGCCAGCAGAAGGCTGCAGCTTCAAAATATATACTTAGTTCTGGCAGGGAAAAGCCCCCTCTTTTCTTATCATCAGTTAGTATCTTGTATTTAATTCTGGGTTTTTTTCCCTGCCAAACAAATTTAGATATATCCTTCTGCCAACTTTTGAAAGGTTCCATTTTATCTATAATCGGTAATGACTGGAAGAGAAATAATAATTTAGGCAATACATTCATCTTAATTACTGCTATTCGGCCCAATAGGGACAGTTTCAGTCTACTCCAGATATCCATATCTCTCTTAATTTCCGACCAGACTTTTTCATAGTTATTCTTATATAAATTAGCATTTTTTAGAGTCAAATTCACACCCAAATATTTAACTTTCTTAGCAAATACGAGTCCTGTTTTCGCCTCGATACTTTCTTTTTCTTCTTGTGTCAGGTTTTTCCCAAGTACTTTAGTCTTGGCTTTATTTAATTTAAAGCCGGCTACTTGCCCAAAGTCTTGTATTATATCCAGTGCTTTTGTAGCACTCAAGTCAGGTTCCTCAAGGGTCAACACTAAATCGTCTGCAAAGGCTTTAAGTTTATATTGTCTGGCCCCAACTCCCACCCCTTTAACCTCGTTATCTTTTCTAATCATGTTCAAAAGGACCTCCAGGACCGTTATAAACAATAATGGGGACAGTGGGCACCCTTGTCTTGTTCCTTTTTCAATCCTAATACTTTCTGATACAACATTGTTCACAATTATCTTTGCTCTTTGCTCAGTATATATTGCTTCCAGTCCATTCAAGAAACCCCCTCCCACCTCCATCTTTTCAAAATTCTTCTTCATAAAACTCCAAGAAATATTGTCAAAGGCCTTTTCCGCATCTATGAACATCAAAATTACCTTCGTATTTTTGTCAAACTCCAACTTTTCCAGAATATCCACAATATTCCTTATATTTCCATTTAAGTGTCTTTCTGGCAGAAAGCCAGCTTGATCTTTGTGGATAATCTCCATTAAGAGTTTCTTCAATCTATTGGCCATTATATTTGCAAAAATTTTGTAATCCACATTTAGGAGGGAGATTGGTCTATAGTTTTTCATCTGTGTTGTATCAGTATCCTGCTTGGGTATCAAAGTTATATAAGCTTCCTTCCACGATTCAGGTGCTTTGCGCCCCTTAAGAATTTCATTGCAAAGTTCTGTCAATGGCTGTATTAGCCATTCCTTTAATTCCTTGTAGTATTTTGCAGAGAGTCCATCCGGTCCAGGTGCCTTTTCTAACTTCATCTGTCCAATTGCCGATTCTATTTCCACTGTTGTTATCTGGTGGTTGAGTGGGGCCTTCTTATCTTCCGGGATTTTATGCAATCCGTTCTTGTTTAAGAATTGCTCTATCAAACTTTGATTTTGATTATCCTCTTTGTACAGCTTTTTGTAAAATTTCTGAAATCTTTTCCTGATCTCCACGGGGTTCTCTACGGTCTGTCCATCAATTAACAGGCTTGTTATTGTATTTTGTTTCTGTCTCCTCTTTAGTTGCCACGCCAGCAACTTGCCACATTTATTTGCAGATTCAAAGGATTTTTGTTTCATCATCTTAACTTTCCATTCTATTTCCTGGTTGGTCAGCTGAGAAAATTCCGCCTGTAGATATTTAATTTCTTTTTGTAGTTGCACATTCTTAGGCGTTATTCTCAGCTTCCTTTCTTTTTCCTTAAGTTGCTGTAAGATGGTTTCTTTTTTCTCATTCTGGATCTTTTTCCTTATTGCCTTTTGCTGTATCAGGAAACCTCTCATTACAGCTTTACTCGTGTCCCATATGACCCTTTTTTCCACTGTTGTGTTCCAATTTATTTCAAAAAAGTCCTTTAGGGTCTTATGGGCCTTCTCACATATCTTCCCATTCCTGAACAGCGAATCGTCCATTCTCCACCGAAGAGAACCCTGTGTTGTCAGTCTCAAATTCATCTGTACCGCATTATGGTCAGAGCAAGTTCTCGGATGTATTTCTGTGTTGAGTATCCTTGGAGACACCTCCCTGGATACCCATATCATATCGATTCTACTCCACGCACCCATTGCCTCTGAATGAAAAGTGGCTTCAGTGTCCGTTGGATGCTTTAATCTCCAAGCATCTATCAAATCCAGGTCGTCTGACATTTCAAAGAAAGTCTTTGGCAGCCTCCCATCATTTGTAAATTTTGTCCTTTGTGATCTATCCATCAACGTGGAGGCCACCGCATTAAAGTCTCCCAAAGCCACCATTTTATAATCCATATAGTCCAGCAACTTGTCGTGGAGTTCCTTGTAAAATTCTGATTTACTATCATTCGGTGCATAAATTCCCAAAATCAGAAACTTTTCGCCTTGCACTGTCATTTGTATAGCAACATACCTTCCCTCCTGGTCTTTAAAAAGCATTTTTGGATCATATTTGTCCTTGGCGTAGATTACAACTCCTCTTTTCTTGACTTTAGCCGATGAAATAAATTCTTGGCCCAATTTCCTGTTTTGTAGAACTCTTCTGTGTAATCTTTTTACGTGGGTTTCTTGTAGGCATATCACATCCAAATTCAACTTAATCAAATTGTGAAACACCTGGTTTCTTTTAGGTTTAATGTTCAAGCCTCTCACGTTAAATGTCAATAATTTAAGGGCCATCTTGATTTATTCTGCTGCTCCTCCTACTGCTCCTTGGGAATCGTCGAATCCTGCGCCTGGCCTTTCTCTTGGTAATGATGGACCTGAAGCTGGTAGTAAACCAAAATCTGCGTCGTGCTTTTCCAGGAATTTCCTTTTGTCCTGCAGTGATCTTATTCTGACTTTCCTCTCCTTGTATGTAAATGAAATTCCCTGAGGGAACTCCCACCTGAAGATCACTTTTTTACTTCTCAATGCTCTTGTCAAATCTGTGTAGTTGGTCCTCAGGTCCAAAAAGTACTTCGGAATATCTTTAAACAAAACCACCTGCTTATTCTGGACCACCAAGTTATTTTCGTAATGTAGGCCTAAAATATAGTCTCTCTCTTCTTTATTGTGAAATTCAACCAAACAGTCATTAGGTGTTTTACTGTCCTTTTTGTCCCTTGGGCCAAAACGGTAAGCCTTCACTATCAGAGCATTGACCTCTTCCTTTTGCAAATTCCAATGTCTTGCGAATTCCTCAGCCAGGTAGTCCCTCAGTTCTCCTTGTTCCAGTTGCGGGAGGTCTCTTATTTTCAAATTCCCCTCCCGTTGCCTCATTTGAATAAATGCAATTGACACCTGAACATCTCTCTGGCCAGCTTGATCTGCTGCTCTGGATTCTTCCAAAGTTTGCACTCTTGTTTCCACCTTTGCCACCTGCTGCTTGGTATGCTCAATTTCCACCTTAAGAGCACCAATATTTTGAAGTGCTTGTGTATTTTGGTCTACCTTCTTGCTTAAGTCTGCTATTTGTTGCCTTACATCCTTCCTAATTTCTTCTAATGCAGCAAGAAGTATATCTGTGTTCGAACCCTCAGCCGCAGAGTCTCTTCTTGGTCCTTTATCTTCTGATTTTTTTGGAGGCATTTCTTCTCAGTCTATTTCTGGCTTCTCAAGGTCACAATACAGAAAGCAGCTGTTGTTTTGGAAACCGGCAGCAGGAAACTATCAGCTAAAACAGTTCCCATCCCAGCCCAGAGCAGGAGAAGTTAGCAGCCATTTTTACCATACCAACTTAAACTAATTTCAGAGTTGCAATTTTAGCCAAAGTAGTGCCAGGAGGCTAGTATGTTGCTGTGAATCATTTGTATCGCCTTTCCACATACAGCTTTGAAACAGTAGCCTTTTTTAAGATCAAAGCGTCCAAATCGGAAACGAAAGTATCTCAAGTTCAAACCTCTTTGTTCTCCACAGATTCAATCAGCCGCTCTGTCCCGGCTCCTTAATCCAGAGGGTGAGCGGCGGCTTAAAGCAGTTCCCAACACCCATAGTCATTAAATTTAAAGTTCAAAGTGTTGCACCATTCATACATCTTTCAGTAGTAAAAACTTGAAGTCTTTTAAAACTTGCATCAACGATCTCTATTTACAGCCGCTTGTTTTCTGTTCTCTTTATACGCGGCGGAGAGAGATGGACTTCCTTTTTTAAATCTCTCTCGTGATTTCCAAATTGTAAATCCAATTAAAGTCCAATTACTCACGATTCTGTTGTTTAGTCTTCTTTTGGGGAAGAAACTGGCGCTCCTCACTGCCCGGCAATTCGCTGCTTCGCTGAATCGGGAAAGCCGGTCTTCCGTTGCGCTCCGGTCTGCAACCCTCTCCACTCTCGGAGACCCTTACTAGGGGCTCCGGAGGATTGGGGAGACCACCCAAGCGCTGCCGAAACCACGTCCTCAGGCACTATCGCCTGAGGTTTCTTCGGAGGTCCGTTTTCGCAGGGAACGGCACCTCCAGCCCCGAAACAGCCGGTCTCTCCGTAGAGCGGAGAAAGACCCAGCCGCGCAGTATGGCGCCAGAGCGGAAGTCCCAGTCTCTTTATATCAGTTGATGAATTGCATGTGGATGGAATCCTGGCCTTTCCAGGTTCTTCATCTCCAGCCTGCTTAATTGTGAGCTTAGTATCTGATACTAGCAACATGCTTTAAAACGAAGGAGAAATCTTGGTGGTCAACAAATGAGCTTCACTGGGACCCAGGTTTCTTTGCTTCATCTTCTCCCCTTCCTATTTGTTTATTGATATATTAAATTCGTATGCCGCCCTTCCTCCATAGATCTCGGGAAGGTTCGCAGCATAAAATACAAGATAAAACACATAATAAAAACGAGGAGGGGGGACCCGAAAAAAACCCTTTAACCACCCCCTCCTACAGACACATTTCAAAGGGGCATAGGATGTTAATTAGCCAAAGGCCTGGTTGAAGAGGAACGTTTTCACCTGGTGCCTTAAGGTGTATAATGTGCCAGGCAAGCCTCCTCCTGGCAAGCCTCCCCGGGGAGAGCATTCAACAAACAGGGAGCCACCACAGAGAAGGCCCTGTTCTTGTGTTGCCACCCTCAGGTCCTTTATGTGCAATAAATAAATAAAATAAAATAATTGCATCAGTAAAGTCACATGGGACTTGGTGTCTGTAATAATAATAATAATAATAATAATAATAATAATAATAATAATAATAATTTATTATTTATACCTCGCCCATCTGGCTGGGTTTCCCCAGCCACTCTGGGCGGCTTCCAACAGAATATTAAAATACAATAGTCTATTAAACATTAAAAGCTTCCCTGAACAGGGCTGCCTTCAGATGTCTTCCAAAAGTCTGGTAGTTGTTGTTACTCTTTGACATCTGGTGGGAGGGCATTCCACAGGGCGGGTGCCACTACCGAGAAGGTCCTCTGCCTGGTTCCCTGTAACTTGGCTTCTCGCAGGGAGGGAACCGCCAGAAGGCCCTCGGAGCTGGACCTCAGTGTCCGGGCTGAACGACAGGGGTGGAGACGCTCCTTCAGATATACAGGGCTGTTTAGGGCTTTAAAGGTCAGCACCAACACTTTGAATTGTGCTCGGAAACGTAGATCTGTTTCTTAAGGAGGAGAGCTCTCCAGCCTTAAAAACTGTCTCAGGCCCCCTCCTACGCGAGACTTTCTGAGCAACGGGGCGAATGAATCGGTGTGTGAAGCAAAAACAGCGGGAACGCGCTGAGCACCTCACGATGGCGCAGGGAGCAGCCTGAGCTGTTCTCACAAACGGTGAAAAGAGATTATAGATGAAAGGGAATATTTAACCATCATTTTTTTGAGGGGAGGGGTGGAGGGAAACATTTTGTGTGAAAATATTTGTTGGGGGAAAAGCTTTGATGCCTGCGGAGAGTCTGTTAGATCAGCTCAGAAAGGCAGAGTTGGCATAACGCAGCTGCCCCCCACAGGCTCATGGTGCTGTAATAAGAGTATTTAAAGCCTCCTTTCCCCCCCTCGGGAACCAGGTGGCACTGTGGGTTAAACCACAGAGCCTAGGGCTTGCTGATCAGAAGGTCAGCGGTTCGAATCCCTGCGACAGGGTGAGCTCCCGTTGTTCGGTCCCAGCTCCTGCCCACCTAACAGTTCGAAAGCACGTCAAAGTGCAAGTAGATAAATAGGAACCACTCTGGCGGGAAGGTAAACGGCGTTTCCGTGCGCTGCTCTGGTTCGCCAGAAGCGGCTTAGTCATGCTGGCCACATGACCCGGAAGCTGTATGCCGGCTCTCGGCCAATAAAGCGAGATGAGCGCTGCAACCCCAGAGTCGGACACGACTGGACCTAATGGTCAGGGGTCCCTTTACCTTCAAGACACCCAACATTAAAAACTTCAAACCGCTCTTCTGAATAATCTTTTTTGTAGAGTTGGGTATACCCCGCCCATCTGGCTGAGTTTCCCCAGCTGCTCTGGGCGACTCCCAACAAAATATTAAAAACACGATAAAACATCAAACATTAAAAACTTCCCTAAACAGGGCTGCCTTCAGATGTCTTCTAAAAGTCAGGTGGTTGTAACCTCACTTCTCGCAACGAGGGAACCGCCAGAAGGCCCTCGGAGCTGGACCTCAGTGTCTGTGCTGAACAATGGGGGTGGAGATGCTCCTTCAGGTATACTGGGCAGAGGCCATTTAGGGCTTTCAAGGTCAGCACCAACACTTTGAATTGTGCTCGGAAACGTACTGGGAGCCAATGTAGGTCTTTCAGGACCTGTGTAATATGGTCTCGGCAGCCACTCCCAGTCACCAGTCTAGTTGCCACATTCCTTATTAGTTGTAGTTTCCGGGTCACCTTCAAAGGTAGCCCCATGTAGAGCGCATTGCAATAGTACAAACGGGAGATAACCAGAGCATGCACCACTCTGGCGAGACAGTAGGTGGCACTGGAGATGAGTTTATGGAACCTAGGGAATAGTGGCCACTGTGAAACTTGGGAACTACTGGTCTAAGGTTAGGCATTTGGATGGGGAAGGCAGCGAAGGAGGATTGGTGGCTGGCACCCACTGGGACTTGGTTGGGCGGAAGCCAGGGAGACCACCAGTAGGTGGAGCCAGAGCCAACTCAAAGAGAAATCCGAACCATAGGAAGCAGGCGCAATTTGCTCCAGGGTCAGTTAGGCCGGCGCAACTTGCTGCCATTCCAAACTCTGTTCAGAGCCAGCCCAAGCTGTGTAGAGAGAAAACAAGACTCTAAAACGGAGTTTGACTTACTCCACCCTTCCGCTGGGTTGCTAGTTCAAGTGACTGAGCGGAAAGGAGTTTGGAGTAGGGGTAAGTCTCCCCCCCCCCCCCCGCCGCCTTGTCCCACCCCTGCCCTCAATCCAGGATGGATTTTTTTCTTAACTTTCGCCTGGCCTTGGCTGATCCCGCTGGGATGAGGGTCTGTAGCCCGCCGAGCCCACCAGGGAGCATCTTTCTCAAGTACAAAATGCAAGGTGATCTTAAAAGGCAGGTTTCAAAAATGCCACTTGAGAAAAGAAACAGAAAACACAACATTTCTTTCTTAGTTGTCTAGACCACAAAGGCTAGGGATGGCTTATGCTTTCTGTAGAGGGGAAGATGCCAGACAGCCGTCAGCCTTCCTTCCTGAAAAATATCTCTTGTAAAGCCTCCCCAAATTTGGTAAATATGTTCTCTTAAGGAACAGGAAGGAATCTTTCGAGGATTTCCCCCTCAATTTCACCAAGTTTGCCAAGAATAATAGGCAGAGTCATCGGGAAGTTTATCCCACTAACCACAAGTGGGCTCTTTCTGGAAAACAGCCCCCAAGGAAGATAACCATGTGTGTTAATTGACATATGATGTATTTTGTCTTCTCCCTTTCCTTTTATTTAATAATAATAATAGTAATTTATTATTTATATCCCGCCCATCTGGCCGGGTCTCCCCGGCCACTCTAGGCAGCTTCCAGCAAACATTAAAATACATACACATGTCACAGATTAAAACCTTCCCTGAACAGGGCTGTCTTCAGGCATTTTCTAAATGTCAGATAATTGTTAGTACCTTTGACTTCTGATGGGAGGGCGTTCCACAGGGCGGGCGCCACTACCGAGAAGGCCCTCTGCCTGGTTCCCTGTAGCTTTGCTTCTCGCAATGAGGGAACCGCCAAAAGGCCCTCGGCGCTGGATCTCAGTGTCCGGGCTGAACGGTGGGGGTGGAGATGCTCCTTCAGGTATACTGGGCCAAAGCCGTTTAGGGCTTTAAAGGTCAGCACCAACACTTTGAATTGTGCTCGGAAACGTACTGGGAGCCAATGTAGTTCTCTCAGGACTGGTGTTATGTGGTCCCGGCGGCCACTCCCAGTCACCAGTCTAGCTGCCGCATTCTGGATTAATTGCAGTTTCCGGGTCACCTTCAAAAATAGCCCCACGTAGAGCGCATTGCAGTAGTCCAAGCGGGAGATAGCTAGAGCATGCACCACTCTGGCGAGACAGTCTGCGGGCAAGTAGGGTCTCAGCCTGCGTACCAGATGGAGCTGGTAGACAGCCGCCCTGGACACAGAGTTAACCTGCGCCTCCATGGACAGCTGTGAGTCCAAAATGACTCCCAGGCTGCGCACCTGGTCCTTCAGGGGCACAGTTACCCCATTCAGGACCAGGGAGTCCCCCACACCCGCCTGCCCCCTGTCCCCCAAAAACAGTACTTCTGTCTTGTCAGGATTCAACCTCAATCTGTTAGCCGCCATCCATTTCTGTTACGGCCTTTCCTGCCGCAGTGTTGCTGCTCTCATTTATTGTTATTGCTGCTGCCTCCGCCTATTATATTTCGAGGGATGGTTATATAAGGCTGAATTTGAGCCAGGTGTAACGTTAGCACAGGCTGAGAGGGGTTGGGCTCTATTGCCTCCCCTCCTGCAGGCAGTGACCTGAAACAAATGTCTTGTATAACGCCAGACCCCTCTACTTCCCCAGCTACTCTCTGGGGGATTAGCCCTATCCTTAATGTAGCAAGATGCACAAAAGAAGAGCTTTCTGGGTTACAGTCCATCTTGCAGCGAAAGGGCTGGATGAAGTGAATTGCAAGGCCACAGCGTATTTTTTATTAACCATAGCGCTTGGGGTTGTGGGTATCGACATCAGAAACGGGGGCGGGGACCAAATTCCTTGCCCAGCAGATTCCTTAAGCTGCACCCACAATTTCCCGCCGGGTTGCATAGTCCTGCAAGACATTGGAGAGAAAAGGAAACATCCTTTGTGAAGGTTAGCAACGTCCGAGAGCAAAAACGTGAGGCTTTCGTAGGCTCCTGACCTCATAACTGAAGGGCTAAAGGTAAAGGGACCCCTGACCAATAGGTCCAGTCGTGTCCGACTCTGGGGTTGCGGCGCTCATTTCGCTTTACTGGCCGAGGGAGCCGGCGTACAGCTTCCAGGTCATGTGGCCAGCATGACAAAGCCGCTTCTGGCAAACCAGACCAGCGCACGGAAACACCGTTTACCTTCCCGCCAGAGCGGTTCCTATTTATCTACTTGCACTTTGACGTGCTTTCGAACTGCTAGGTGGGCAGGAGAACTGAAGGGCTAACAAGCCGCAAATAAATAGACTTTGCCCGGGACACTTAACTTTATTTCTGGGCGACTCGGGGCCTCGTTGTTTTCACACTTAAGCAGTTTTTAATTAAAAAGCTGCTTTTGTTCCTTTGCTGTGGCAGAGCCTCCTCTGCCACACGCACCGCTTCTGGATTTGCCCTTCTCGACTCAAAAGCCATGGGAGCTGTGATAGCACCCGAAAGTAAACAGGAGATTCATTCGGCGACGGCCCTCGCCAGATTCGTGTCCGTCTCCTCTGTTTTGTAATCTGCTTATTAGATTCTTATTGTCAGAAAGGATTACCGTTGTGAGCTGCAGGAATTCCTTTCTTTTCCCCCGCCTGCAAGGTAGCAGAGTGTGTCTTCTTCCTAGCTTTCTTCCACCTCGCCCACCCTAACACTAATATTGTGAAGAATTTTATTTACACATATATGCAACCTGAACCTATGATGGAGGGGTTCACAGCATTAATACCTGAAGAGGATCTTGCTTCTCCCGTGGCCACAGCCTTGGATTCCAGCAGAAATCAGGCACATAGCTGAGAACCCTCCCTTTTTTTGCAGGAAACTCCCTTATTCCAATGCCGTTTCCCGCTGCTATCCCGGATTGTTGATATCCCTTAAATTTCCCGGATTTCAAAGGAAGCAGCTCCTCTCCCTCCCTGCCGGCCAGGGAGGCTCCTCAGCTGCGTTGCTGGGCTGCCAATAAGGAGTCTGAGACCGACTGGGGACGGAGCTTGCATGCCTTGTGCAGCCAGACCCTCACGCCCAACCAGACAGACAGCCTGCCTGCCGTCTACGTGCTCGCTCTTTCGCTCACCCGTTCGCACGCAGCCTCTGGAGCGCAGGGTGGTGAGGCTACTTGGTGCCATTGCACCACCCTCGCGGCATCCCTTATTTTCAAATCCGAAAGTTCGGAAAAATCCCTTATTTTCAAATCCGAAAGTTGACAGCTATGATCAGGCATAGCACTCTCTCTGGCATCTGTATGCTTTTAGCTTCTAGCTCACACAGCTCAACTCTGCCCTTTTTGTCTTTCTAAGTACCAGACAGCTGAGGGTGGCCGGCCCACCCATTTACCCTCTGGCACAGAGCGACTTCCTCTGTTCCTTTAAGGATCCATACTTAGGGTCTTTATGGCCCTTGCCTGGCTAATTCAGCAATTTGAATCCCTGCTAGATCCAGGAACTAGAAGGGTCTTGGCACATCGCCTAACCCGCCAAACTCGTAACACTACCTACCCACAAGAACAAGACATCTTTTTTTAAAAAAGGGGGAAACAGAGTGGGGTGTACTCTATACTTGCCTGAGAAATGAAGCAACAGCAGGGGAAGAGATTTTCACCAGGGGAAGAAGACTAAATTAAGGGAGCCAATCAGAAAAGACACTCCCAAATGTTGATGGGAATGTCGCCAGTATCTTCTAATGAAAAGTTTATTGCTAAGGTAACATTGTAATTTGGGCTGAACAGTTTTTCTCCTGTATCATTATAGAACTTTTAAGATTTCTACACCAGGTGCTATGGATAATAAGTAAGAAAGATGTACTAACAAAAAGTTTTATTTATAAAGAACTACAATTCAACACCAATGTAGAAAAGTTATTGAAAATTATGCAAGCACAAATTAAGTAACTGGCTTCATTCTTCACTGTTTAGAATTGGGAGTGATACTGGGAGAATTGGGAGTGATACCATTAAACCACTGCATATTTTCTTCTATAGGTTTAAAGATTAAAATAATAAGCAAAGCAGACTTGTGAAGAACAAAGAACAAAGCAAAATTGTGAAGAAGTGTGCATGCACACGAAAGCTCATACCAATAACAAACATAGTTGGTCTCTAAGGTGCTACTGGAAGGAATTTTATTTTATTTTGTTTCGACACTGCAGACCAACACGGCTACCTACCTGTAACTAAAATTCTGACTTTCTCTCCCCTCCCCTTCCCCTCCACCTGCCACCCCGGGCCTCCTCCCCTTTCTTCTCTTCCGCAGAGATTTGCGCCGCGGACTGCGGAGGGCACGGCGTCTGCGTCGGAGGCACCTGCCGCTGCGAGGAAGGGTGGATGGGTGCCGCCTGCGACCAGCGATCGTGTCACCCGCGTTGCAACGAGCACGGGACGTGCCGGGACGGCAAGTGCGAATGCAGCCCGGGCTGGAACGGAGAGCACTGCACCATTGGTAGGGGTAGGGGGAGAGCGCTTTCGACTACGGGGAAAACCCATGCGGAAAGGGGTAATCAGTGGGGTGGCGGGGCGGAAAGAGGGGGTGGAGGAACTGGGTGAAAGGAGCATGCTTAATCGAACTGCCGCGACATTCCCCGCAGCATGCACACCCCCTTCCTCCCGTTCCTGGATTTCCATGTTCCAGTGCCATACATTCCCATGTGCGGCGCTCCCCATCCCGCAGCCCCCCGCAATGTCCTTTGACACTCTGCCAATAATAATAATAATAATAATAATAATAATAATAATAATAATTTTTTATTTGTACCCCGCCCATCTGGCTGGGTCTCCCCAGCCACTCTGGGCAGCCTCCAACAAATATTAAAATACATCAAAATCACAAGTTAAAAACTTCCCTAAACAGGGCTGCCTTCAGGTATTTTCTGAATGTAGTTATTTATCACTTTAACCTCTGCTGGGAGGGCGTTCCACAGGGCGGGCGCCACTACCGAGAAGGCCCTCTGCTTGGTTCCCTGTAGCTTTGCTTCTCGCAGTGAGGGAACCGCCAGAAGGCCTTCGGCGCTGGATCTCAGTGTCCGGGCTGAACGGTGGAGGCGGAGATGCCCATGCTCAAGCCAGGGCCATGCACAGTCTCCAGCTGCTCAGAAAGGGGTCACAGAGTATACACACACCACCCAGCACCCCAAGAGTCTCCTCCACTTATTTTTTCCCACGGGGAGCAAGTTTCCAGACCTTAATTAAATTTATATACTACCCTTCATCTGAAGATCTCAGGACAGTTCACAAGATAAAAAAAAGTTTAAGGTAAAGCTTCAGAGTGCATAGGAATACTACTACTACTACTACTACTACTACTACTAATAATAATAATAATAATTTATTTATACCCTGCCCATCTGGCTGAGTTTCCCCAGCCACTCTGGGCAGCTCCCAACAGAATATAATAATGTGAAAGGACTTTGGTGTGGAAGGTCATTGTGTGGGGAAGCATCCCCTCTCATTCCAATGTGGATTTTCCTGCATGGGCACACACGCCGTGGACCATAAATTGCCATTACATCTTGTCTCCCTGCCTGCTTTATCCCTGATAAAAATTGTGTCACCCACCCCAACCCCTCCTTCCCCCCCCAAGTGGCTGAACCCCCATCCTGACCCGTAATTGACACATGCGCAGGTAAACATTGCTAGGAGTCTCCTCCTAGCTTCTCCTTAACGTTCGACCAGGGTTTCCCAAACTTGGGTCTGCAATTGGGACTACAGTTCCCATCATCCCTGACCGCTGGACTTGCTAGCTAGGGATGATGGGAGTTGTAGTCCAAAAAACAGCCAGAGACCCAAATGATTGCTATAATTTAAGCAGAAATGCAATGCACCTCACCATACGGAGGGAGACAGTGACCAGGTGAGTTTCGTACCTGCTCAGTGTGCTGTCCGGGTGCTTAGACTCATAGAATTGTAGGGTTGGGAGGAACCCCAAGGGTCATCTAGTCCAACCCCCTGCAATGCAATAATCCTGCCCTGAGTAGGTGCGAACCACCAGTCTTCTGATTAACAGCATGCTGTTGATGGACAGAGTCAGGGCCTCTCCTGCTTTCCTTTATTAGGGTTTCTTCTTTTATTTATTTTCTTAAAATCTCCTGCATCCTACTGAGCCAATTCATGTTTTGCCTGGTCAGTTACCCATTTATTACTTCCTATACCTTTCAGCCGGGACACGGGTGGCGCTGTGGGTTAAACCATAGAGCCTAGGGCTTGCCGATCAGAAGGTCGGCGGTTCAAATCCCCGCAATGGGGTGAGCTCCCATTGCTCGGTCCCTGCTCCTGCCCACCTAGCAGTTCGAAAGCATGTCAAAGTGCAAGTAGATCAGTAGGTACCGCTCTGGCGGGAAGGTAAACGGCGTTTCCATGCGCTGCTCTGGTTCGCCAGAAGCGGCTTAGTCATGCTGGCCACATGACCCGGAAGCTGTACGCCGGCTCCCTCGGCCAGTAAAGCGAGATGAGCGCCGCAACCCTAGAGTCGTCCGCGACTGGACCTAATGGTCAGGGGTCCCTTTACCTTTACCTTTATACCTTTCAACCAGATTTGGACTGGGCAAATAATGGTAATAATAATAATAATAATAATAATAATAATAATAATAATAATAACTATTATTATTATTATGATAATGATGATGATGATGGAAGCATCCAACCATGCAATCTCCCACCTTAAGCAGCCTTAAGTGGAGGGGGTGCACCAAGAATTGCACCATGTTATTCTGTGGCCCCCACGGCCTGACTCTTCGCTGCAAAAGGATGGCAGCTTCTCCCAGAGACTGCGGTGGTGACCCAGGTAACTTGGGTTGCCTGGATGAGGCTCTAAACCTGTCAGGCGTCTCCACCTGAGGGTGTTCCCAGGAGCTGCTGTTCTCCTTTATCCTTGAGCGAATGTTCTGAACCTCCAGGCGACGGCTGAGGTTGTCCCTTCCTGCAGCCAAGTCATCAATCTATTCACCTCCTCACTTGCAAATATGAATCTCGTGCTTCCGCCTGCCCGTTTAGACATACTAGAGTCTAGACTCGAAAGTGGGGGGGTGGGACGGGGCCGCGCCAAAAAAATTCTTTCGGAGGTTACGACCCTTCTAGTTGGGTGGTCTTGAAATGGAAAATACAAGGAGTCGTTTGAGAGCTGGATTCGAAGGAGCGTGGGAATGCTGCCCAAATTGGAGAAGCAAGCTCTGCCCGGTCCTTACTTGGACGGCATTATAAATAAGAGCAAAGAGCCTGGCAGGATGAGAGCAAATGAGAGCTTTAGCCAAAAATATCTCACCCCACCCCTCCCCAGAAGCACACACACACACCCCGGCGCCCACTTCTGAAGTTGTTGACTGCTCAGAAGAATAGGAGCTGTTCAGTCACCCCATCGGCTATATTTCCCGGGCTGCTTTTATATTTTCTCCACTCTCGCTCTGACCTTAAGCCAGCCATTTAAACTCTCTTTTCTTCTGCCGAGTCCCTTTATATCATCGTGGTGTTTGCCCTGCCCCTTCGGCGAGGTTAATCCGCAAAGTCAAAGCAGTTGGCTTCAGGCTGTACTTGGGGGGGGGGCGCAACCTGGTTCAACGCCCCTCTTAAGAGACAGTGAGCGCAATCACAAAGGGGGGGGGGAGGAATTGCCTGACAACTAGAGAACACCCTGCAAAACTTACTCTTGCTTTTGCCATAAATTGGCCTAGGGACCCATGTCGTTCGCTTATTTCTGAATTTTATCTGCCACCTTGCCACCCCCGTAGGTGGTCACACTCCTTGGTCCATGTGTGCCACCTTTTAGCCGGGGACCTGGATGAGACCACCCTAGCCATGAGGTGGAGGGGAGAAACTGTTTCTCCCTTGGCTTAGCGGAGATTTTGAAGGGTCCGCTCAGTGTCTGGGTTGCGAGATGACGTCACCAGTTGTGACCACTGTGATAGACAGCTGGTCAGTCAAAATTCAGAACACTCAGGGTTTGTTTTCCCTTTCCTTTTTTTAGTTCTGATAGGGAAGAGGTAGAATATTCAGACTCTGTGCTGCTGTCCTGTCTCAGGACTGAAGCACTCATGACCCACCTGTTCTGATTTTACTTTTGGCACACATTTAAAGGTAAAGGGACCCCTGACCATTAGGTCCAGTCGTGTCCGACTCTGGGGTTGTGGCGCTCATCTCGCTTTATTGGCCGAGAGCCGGTGTACAGCTTCCGGGTCATGTGGCCAGCATGACTAAGCCGCTTCTGGCGAACCAGAGCAGCGCACGGAAATGCCGTTTACCTTCCCGCCAGAGCGGTTCCTATTTATCTACTTGCACTTTGACGTGCTTTCGAACTGCTAGGTGGGCAGGAGCTAGGACCGAGCAACGGGCGCTCACCCCGTCGCAGGGATTCGAACCGCAGACCTTCTGATCAGCAAGCTCTAGGCTCTGTGGTTTAACCCACAGTGCCACCTGGGCACACATTTACCACCTCACATTTCCACAGAGTTGGAAAGGACCCCGAATACAATCTAGTCCAACCCCCCCTGCAATGCAAGTTGTCCTGTACGGAGATCGAACCTGCAACCTTGGCATTATCGGCACCACGCTCTAACCATCTGAGCTATTTGTCTCTTACGAAATGCTGATCGCATGTGGATCATTGAAAGGTTAAAAACTAAACCTGGGCCTCCGGCAGTAAACTGGGAGGAAGCTAGATTGTAAGCTCCTTGCGGGGGAGACCTGGCATTTTTGCTGGTGCTGCTGAACGTAAAGCAGCACGTACAACGACGGCACTGCACGAACTATTAATTGCAGAGAAAAGGAATTGGGGTTTTTGATTCCCAGGTCCTTGGAGCTAGCGGCTGGTCCTTTCCGCTTTATGTTACCCCATAAAGCGCCGTGTGCATTGTTGATTCCCTCTAAATGAATGATAGGCAGGCAGGAGGAAGGCGGGGGGGGGGGAATGCATTTAGCGGCGGCCATGGTAAGAGGTTGCTATAGCTGTGAAAAGGCTCATAGGACCTTCAGGCTGCCTGCCATTTATTCTGACCTTATTACTCACAGCACCCAGAATAAATAAATAGACCTTTTTGCCATTCTTTGACCAATGTGCTCTCCCCTCCTTCCTTGCCACTTTTCTGCTTCTCCCGTCAAAAAGGCTCGGTCTCCTGTTGTTGTTGTTGTTGCTGATGTTGTCGTTTCCCCCTTCCCCAACCTCTGACCCTCCTCCTCCTCTTCTTCCCTGCACCTCTGTAACACTTCTGCACTGTCTCGTACAAAGCTGTACTGCACTTGACTCAACCCTACTTTACATGTCCTGTCTTTTATCTCCCAAGCTCACTATCTGGATAAGGTAGTGAAAGGTATGGTGGTCTTCCTTCCTCTTTTTTCTCCCTCGTTTGTCTCTGTGTTTGGAACCCAGGTAGACAACCCTCCCCATTTGTTTGCACGCACCCCCCCCCAAAAAAGTCAATAAATTAGCTGGCATCTTTTCTCCATGTTCACAAGCGCTCTCACCTAATGTATGAAAAGCCTGGCTTTTCAGGCATTTAGGCTGAGGGAGGGGGAATGTTGTTGTTTTTTTGCAACTTCCATCATGTCATATCCATGATTCCTCTATCCTACCCATTCCATCTCTCCTTTCCACCTAGCCAAGTTATTCGGGGCAGGGGGGGGGCAGCGGGATAGCAACAATTACTGCATCAGCATGTGGTTTAAGATGAGGATGATGATAATTAATTGTATGGCCCAAGAGGTGAAGACACAGGTGAGTGTGTTTGATGTACAAAGTCTCTTGGTTTTCAGTTTGAAATGGGTAATCTTGACTGCAGCAAAATTCAGCTGGGCCAAATCCCCAAGCGAAGTTAATAATAATAATAATAATAATAATAATAATAATAATAATAATAATAAATTTTTATTTATACCCCGCTCTTCCCAGCCAAGACCGGGCTCAGAGCGGCTAACACCCATAAAATCACAACAAAACATACAAAACAATCAATTAAAATGCAGGTTAAAATACGATTTAAAGTTTAAAATGCAGCCTCATTTTTAAGTAGCCCACCAATCAAACCATAAAGGAATGAAACCTCAGGGTTAAACTGAAACCAACCCAAAGGCCAGGCGGAACAGCTCTGTCTTGCAGGCCCTGCGGAAAGATGCCAAATCCCGCAGGGCCCTGGTCTCTTCTGACAGACCGTTCCACCAAGTCGGGGCCAGTACTGAGAAGGCCCTGGCCCTAGTTGCAGTCAGCCTAGCATCCTTGTGGCTCGGGACCTCCAAAATGTTATTATTTGAGGACCTTAAGGTCCTACACGGGGCATACCAGGAGATAATAATAATTTAGTATTTATACCCCGCCCATCTGGCTGGGCTTCCCCAGCCACTCTGGGCGGCTTCCAACAAAATATTAAAATACAATACTCAAACATTAAAAGCTTCCCTAAACAGGGCTGCCTTCAGATGTCTTCTAAAAGTCTGGTAGTTGTTGTTCTCTTGTTGTTGTTGACGACCTGTTGATACATTTATGATACGTGCTGTAGATCAGGGCTAGAGAACAGCTGGCCCTGCCGATGTTTGCTGGGCTCCTGTCCTCATCATCCCCTAAGCACCAGCCATGGGGGCAGGGGCTGATGGCAGTTTGAGTCAAGGAATATCTGGACCGCACTGTGTCGGCTAAGATTTCTGGGTGATATGCTACCTGCCCCACGGACTGCATCAGAGCATGTCCTTTTGCTATCTTAAAAAGCAGCGAGTGAACCTGCTTACAAACGGGCCGGTTCACACCATGCAGCAGTCTGCGTGGACTCGCAGCCGGGTGTCAGGGTGGGGCACAGTTTATACAAACTGGCTAAATTCAATATCAAGTTGCAATGAAAGAACGGCCAGCGTATTTCAAGCGCATTCGTTGGCAGTTCATCTGTTGCAGCAACGTTCACCCAGTTCAGTTAAAAGCTTAAATGGAAATATTTCCATCAACTAAAGTGGTGCCCTTGATTAATCAGGTAATGACTTTTTAATTTTGTTGCTGTTGCTTCCATTACAAAAAGAAACAAAAACTGCTAATTGTAAGCTCCATCTCAGAAGAAGCATTTCTTCCTGCAACACATGCTTTTGCTCCTTTAGAACTACTGTGGGTTATTTTTTTTAATGCATATTTTGTTGACTAAAGTGCATGCAGTCAACCGACTTGTGATTCCTTGAGCAACGTTGCAGCCCGACTTGCAGCAACAGTGACTGAAGGTTTCGGTGACTGTGCAACAGGTGGGGGCCAAAGTATGCTGCTCTGGTGCACGCATTCAAAAGCAGATACCAGCTCCATGAGTTAACTTTGTGCTGTGTGGATTTCCTTCCCTGTGTCCTGAATCTCCCACAATTCAGCTTCATTGGCTGACCGAAGGTTCTAGTATCATGAGAGCAGGGTCAAAGCCAGTGTGCCAGAGAGCCAGTGTGGTGTAGTGGTTAAGAGCGGTGGACTCATAATATGGTGAACCGGGTTCGCGTCTCCGCTCCTCCACATGCAGCTGCTGGGTGACCTTGGGCTAGTCACACTTCTTTGAAGTCTCTCAGCCCCACTCACCTCACAAAGTGTTTGTTGTGGGGGAGGAAGGGAAAGGAGAATGTGAGCCGCTTTGAGACTCCTTCCGGTAGTGATAAAGCGGGATATCAAATCCAAACTCCTCTTCTTCTTCAAAGCTCCTCTGTCCTCTTCCCCCACACCATGCTTGGTTTTATAAGGTTCACGTCCCCAATCGCTTCTCGTCTTTTCTTAACTAAAAGGTGGTTGTGGTTGGTGTGCGTTGTGACTGCTGGGGTGAAGGCAGGGAGGCCATCAGTAATAATAATAATAATAATTTATTATTTGTACCCCGCCCATCTGGCTGGGTCTCCCCAGCCACTCTGGGCGGCTTCCAGCAAACATTAAAATACATTAACACATCACAGATTAAAAACTTCCCTAAACAGGGCTGCCTTGAGGTATATTCTGAATGTCATGTAGTTGTTGATCCCTTTAACCTCTGCTGGGAGGGCGTTCCACAGGGCGGGCGCCACTACCGAGAAGGCCCCCTGCCTGGTTCCCTGTAGCTTTGCTTCTCGTAGTGAGGGAACCGCCAGAAGGCCCTCGGCGCTGGACCTCAGTGTCCGGGCTGAACGGTGGGGGTGGAGACGCTCCTTCAGGTATACAGGACCGAGGCTGTTTAGGGCTTTAAAGGTCAGCACCAACACTTTGAATTGTGCTCGAAAACGTACTGGGGGCCAATGTAGCCTTTGCCAGTGTGATGTAGTGGCTAAGAGCGGTAGATTCCTAATCTGGTGAACCGGGGTCGCGTCTCCGCTCCTCCACATGCAGCTGCTGGGTGACCTTGGGCTAGTCACCCTTCTCTGAAGTCTCTCAGCCCCACTCACCTCACAGAGTGTTTGTTGGGGGGGAGGAAGGGAAAGGAGAATGTTAGCCGCTTTGAGACTCCTTTGGGTAGTGATAAAGCGGGATTTAAAATCCAAACTCTTCTTCTTCTTCTTCTGAAGATATCCCTCAAGGTAGTGGTGGTTTAGGATGAGAGTTTTTCTTAGATGGGCTACCTTCACAGGTGGATGAGCCCCGTCTGCCCGTCACAGATCTAACGCCTGATGAATAAGCCAGAAGGCTGGCAGGCAGGCAGTTCCTGGCTGAGGGTCAACTAAAGTTGGTGGGGCATTCCCTAATAAACCTTTGCACTAATGAACTAGCCTCTATTGCTGAAAAAGCCCCCAAACGTGGAAGCTTTCACACACACACACACACACACACACACACACCACAACCCCAACACAAAACCCACCCGAATCCCCACTTGATAGAAATGTTGGCTTGCAACCAAGCTGGCGTCTGTCCTCACAAACAAAAAGTAGAGAGCCGCTTTTCAAATAAATCCATCAAAATTATGCGAGAATGTGATTCAGGCCTCCGTGCTTTTAAGCGAGGTTTTGTTTGCAGCCTTTGAAACCACACACTTTCTAAAATGACTCACCACCACCCCAAAAAAAAGCTGTAAAAAGTCTGCTCCAAAGTCAGTCTTGCTCTTTTCAAGACTCTCCTGGGTTGGGGGGCCGCACTTTATTAATTTAATTTATGGAATTATAGCTGCAGCAGGAGAGCGAGAGAGAGATATGCTGGAGAGTATTGCCTGCTATTTCGAAATGTGTGCTAATTATGCACATTACATGCAGCAGCCACAGGCAGCAATGCTTTCTTGTTATGGCTGTCATGATGGCAGTAGATTTGATTGACTTGGACAAGCACATCCTTTTGAAACTGCAGTGGTACTGCTGAGCATAGTTGTGAGGCCGGTGTGTGGGGAGGGTGCTGTTAAGAAGGCCCCCCTGCCCCACTAAAAGCATTTGATTATTGGCTACAGGTTATTGGCTACAGAGCAAAACCAGGTCGCTTCCCCTTTATATCAATGCGTAGGCCTGCAACCCTGTGCAATCGAATTTGGGAGTATATCCCATTTAATTCAGTGGGGCTTCTTTCTGAGCAAACGTGCTTTGGATCGCGCTGCTGGTTGATTAATCTGTTAGACAGGGGTGTCAAACTCCGGCCCTCCAGATGTTTTGAGACTACAATTCCCATCATCCCTGACCACTGGTCCTGTTAGCTAGGGCTGATGGGAATTGTAGTTCCAAAACATCTGGAGGGCCGGAGTTTGACACCCGTGTGTTAGATTAATCAACTTGCATTGAATTTTTTAAAAAGCTGATCAGACAGCACATTTTTGATTGTATGCAAACATACAGCCTTTCTAGACAATGGCCCCACTCAGAAGGGTGGTGGGAATGGGTGATAGGCTGATAGCTGTGGTAAACCTGTTGATGACTGTTAACGACTGCAATTAGTCTTACAGGAAAAAGCAAGGGGTGAGAAGGTTAAAAATAGCTTTGTCATGTATAATGAGATAAGAATCCAATGTCTCTATTCAGACCAGGTCTCTGCATGGTTTTAAGTTTGGTAATGAGTTGCTGAATTGCAACATTGCCATTTACCACAGCTATCAGCCTATCACCCATTCTCACCACCCCTCTGAGTAATACTCCTCCCCACCCTCTCACTATATATAAGGGTCTGGTGACTTCTGTTTCAGTGTATCTGAAGAAGTGTGCATGCACACGAAAGCTCATACCAAGAACAAACTTAGTTGGTCTCTAAGGTGCTACTGGAAGGAATTTTTTTATTTATTGTTTTGTTTTGCAAATACCTCTTGTCCCTGCTGAGATATGCAGATCAGCTGAAGCAGAGGGTTATCTCTACCTGCTCATCAGATTATTCATATAATGACTGGTGGGGGGACACACCCCAGCCGCACTGTGTCTGCTTTACATTCTTTTTCTCTATGCTTCTACTACTGAAATTGGAGGAGGGCGGGGGCAGAATAAATGCCTTTGGGGGCCAGATCAGGCCCCAGTCCGAGGGTTAGCCAGCCCTCCCATAAAGTTTGCAGCAGGTTAAAGCGAGCGTGCTTGCCGTAAACCTTCGCGATTACGACGCACTGCGGAGAGATCGGCACTTGCTGTAGCTTCCAGCTTCCATAACTCTTACTTGCTCACAGAAGCAGAATGCATGGCTTGAAAGGAACACGCCGCTTAGGCATTCCTAATCATTAGCATGTTTTGGGTTGGATTTGCCAAATCAGCCATTCTGATCTGAGCTGGGAGAGACTCTGTTGGTTTTGGTCTGCTCTAACCCAAACCAGCAAGACAATCGAAATCTTCTGGGGTGTTATCTACACCAGAGACTTGAATTGGTTTAATAGCCGTCCCCTCATCCCCCCCCCCCGAGAACTAACTGTGGGAACTGCAGTCATTTGAGGGAGAGAGAAGGCAGGTCTCGAGCATCAGATTGTCAGCACGCTCAGAAAACTACACTTCCCGGGGTTCTTTGGGGAAACAAAGCCCTTGGCTGAAGAAATTCCAAACTCAATCGCAGCGGCCAGGAGCCAGTCTGCATTTCCATCCACACAGCCAGATGAGGTTTCTGCAAATCTTTATACTCGACCCGGTCGCAAGGTGGAATGATTGGTGATAAACACAGGCAACGTGTACATAGCACTTCATACACATCATCTCAGTAAGGGATTCATCACTATGTTCTGTCAGCAAACATTAAGGAAAAGGGGTTGAAACGAGATACGATTGCAGGCTGAAAGAGGAGCCGAGGGAGTCGGTGAAGAAACTTTTGCACAACTGCTTTGCTGCACGCTGAGCTTGGAAAAAACAAATCCAGCCACATCTTTTCAAGACATACAAAAACTAATTAGGAGTAGTGGTTAGAGCAGGCATAGGCAAACTCCGGTCCTCTAGATGTTTGGGACTACAATTCCCATCATCCGTAGCTAACAGGACCAGTGGTCAGGGATGATGGGAATTGTAGTCCCAAACATCTGGAGGGCTGGAGTTTGCTTATGCCTGGTTTAGAGTGTCTGATCAGGACCTGGGAGAGCAGGGTTCAAATCCCCCACTTGACCATGAAGCTTACTGGGGGGACTTGGGCCAGTGGCTGCCTCTCGGCCTGGCCTACCTTTCAGGGTTGTCCTGGGGATTAGTTGAGGAGCAGAATAACCTTGCAAGATATCAGGAGAAGAAAAGGCTAAGGAGTAAACACTACACAAATCAGGCTTCCGGTCGGCGATGCCGGAGGAGACGGTCGGGGGGACATGTCGCTCCTGACATTCCCCCGTCCGACTGGGAAAAAGGGACATCGCGCCAGCGCCGCGATCCCTAAAACCCCCGGGAAGGGCGTCCCGGGGTCCACAGGACCTGCATAGGCTCGGACGCCAGACCTGCTCCTCGGGAGACCGCAGCAAGGGCTCCCGAGTGTGAGCGGGCGGCGGAGCCACAGGGTCCGCTAACTCCCCGTCGGGCGAAGCTGCGAGACCGACTCCTCGGAGCACGCTGATTTCTCCAAGACCTGTAATTGGAATCGTGAGTAAAATGCAGCAAAAAGGGAATTTGGACTAAATTAGGACTGGATTGGAATGAAAACACGGAGGTCCGTTCCTTTCCATTGATACAGTGAAACAGGGAATAGCTACAGCTACACTGAAAAGGACTGAATTGACTCTTTTGTTATGCGGCTTTAAATTAACCCTTGAGCCTCCCCTGGTCCTGGGGGAAGCAGAAGGAACTGTGATAGAACTGTGGATTATTCTAAGTTGAAAAGCTGTGAATTTCATAAGAGGAAAAGTTGGGAAAAGTTTTTTAGAAGTTTTTAAAAATATAAGAACTGTGATCAAAGAAAATGGCGAAGAAACCGGATATTACTTGGCAAACTGTGCTGGAGAAGATGCAGGAATACATTGCGGAACTGAGAGAGAGGAATGCTATGGGAAAGTCTGTGGACGAGATAAGGCAAAACCCAAACACCGTGCCGGCTGGAACAGATGTACAAAAAATCAAGGAACTAACAGGATCCGTCAAGGCTGGACAACGTAAGACTATATTGGCAAACATCAGCTGCAGGAAGAGACTTTACAACCGAAAGAGAAAATGTGCTGTCACTTTAAGAAGTAAGAGAAGAATCATAAGAATCACAAGGAAAAACAGCACTCAGACACTGATCGACAAGCAGAGGAAGGGAAGCCGAGACGAACTGAGTATGAATTGGGAAGGCTGGTTACGGTTTTTGGAAAAAGCCTTGCTGGAGGATACAACGCAGGACTCCCTCTGGTTCTGGGTTTCACAACCAGCAGGTATAGGATAAGAACTGTTAAAGTTACGGCCTGATTTGTGGACTTATGGTTTTAGATCTATGGACACGCCAGGGATTCTAAAAAATTATGATAAGTATGATAATGTAATTAATATTGCAAATAATAGTTGCGCACCCGGGGACCGGGGGAGGCAAGAGGGACGTAGATGAAGAAATATAAGTGATTTAATGGATTTAAGAAATGATAAGTTGGAAGATTGAAGTTTGATATTAGGAAAATAATTATTGGATTATGAATTTAGGAACCTGTTAAAAAAAAATGGATATATGTAATTAGTTGGAAAACAATGGAGTGGACGAGAGGAAGCATGACAATGATTGTAACAAAAGTGAGCTGGCCTGAAACGGGGCCAGACAAATATTGTAAAACCAATAAAAATTATTTGGGGAAAAAAAAAAAAAAAACACTACACAAATCCGGAGTGGAGTCCCTAAGACAGTTGGATGGCGCATTGTACGCCTCCTTCCGGCATCTCCTGCCACCAAGCTGGTGCCAAACATTTTGCTCTGCTTTCCTTCGGACCACATTAGCAAGACCGAGAGATGGGGTCTTGTCATCTGGGCAGCCCAGGACCTCCACACACACTGCCCAGGCTTGCCCAGGAGGTCACTTCAGCGCTGCTAACACAGCAGTTTCCCCCATGTAAAGACTAGCAGGGGGTGAAGGGTCTAAATAAATAAAAAAACATGCTGTGTGGAGAATCAAATAATCCGGATTTGTGGACAGGGATGCGATGAAGTTATCAGGGATAAATGATGATTCCAGTTGTGTCCATCGATGCCCATCTGGAAGAATTTCCTTCCCCACCAAAGCACAGCAGGGCATCCCCAATTCCTTTTTTTGTTGGGTGGGCAAGGAAGGAAACCAATTTTAATCCCTCCTTCAGCCTCCAACTCTAATCTCTAAATCAACACTCTAGAAGGAGCCTTCTGAGGGAAATGGGAGGGTTATGACTGGGACTAATTAAAGAGCTCTAATTGCCCAGATCATTAGCAGCAGATTATTCCCCCTACCAGTCTCTAAAAACTGCAAGGTAATCACTTGCTAATCTGAGTAAATAGCCTTGGCAGAAAGAGGGAAAATGTCCTTGTATATATGGAGCAAAGGGACCTAGGTGGCGCTGTGGGTTAAACCACAGAGCCTAGGGCTTGCTGATCAGAAGGTCGGCGGTTCGAATCCCTGCAACGGGGTGAGCTCCCATTGCTGAGTCCCAGCTCCTGCCCACTTAGTAGTTTGAAAGCACGTCAAAGTGCAAGTAGATAAATGGGTACCGCTGCAGCAGGAAGGCAAACGGCGTTTCCATGCACTGCTCTGGTTCGCCAGAAGCAGTTTAGTCATGCTGGCCACATGACCCGGAAGCTGTACGCCGGCTCTCGGCCAATAAAGCAAGATGAGCGCCGCAACCCCAGAGTCGGACACGACTGGACCGAATGGTCAGGGGTCCCTTTACCTTTATATATGGAGCAACTGGTTTTGTTTGCTTCCACCCTCCAAAATATAGCTTCGCTCATTGTGGTGGAATGTCAGGCAAGAGCTGTGCATGGGAAAACAAGAATGACTCTCGGTTTGGTACTCCTGGTGCCTCAGTCTCCTGTGCTTCTTGTTCACCACCTCCTCTGCTTTGTGCCACGGAAGATAATGAGAAGCATCTGCTTCCAGGTGTAAATGAGCTATGGTTAGTCAAGGGCAACCTGTGGTCAGTTTAAACTATGGCTATGGCTTCCGGAAACGAGCCGAGGTGAAACCATGTTTGGTGATCCTGCTGTGTTCCAACAAACCATAGCTAAAACCAACACAGCCCCTGGTTCCAACCCAATGACAAACTGTGTTTAATTTAAACCTGGAAGCAGGTGCTACCAGTCTTCTCCTCCGCTGCGTGCTAAAGGAGGTGAAGGGAGAGAAGATGCTCAGTCGCAAGGCTCAAACAACCTCATTTTCAAAAATTAGTAGTGGCCTTGCTTAGCAGTCTTGTAGCCCTCCTGCACCATGGATTTTGTGCTCACCGCTTGGCCGTTATCCCTCTACGATGATAAACAGGTGGTGCTCATCTGTGCCAACAGATGAGCCCTCAAGCTTGCTCAGTTTTGGCACCACACTTGTGAAAACTCCCACTTGGGTCTCCTTACCAGAGGTCCATACATACGCTGACATTCTAGTCGTGGAATCTCTCCTACAGGAGATTCCCCTTGAATTCTAAATTGTCATTGTGTTGCTGCAGGAAGTAGGGTACAGTGGCACCTCGGGTTAAGAACTTAATTCGTTCTGGAGGTCCGTTCTTAACCTGAAACTGTTCTTAACCTGAGGTACCACTTTAGCTAATGGGGACTCCCGCTGCCGCCACACAATTTCTGTTCTCATCCTGAAGCAAAGTTCTTAACCTGAGGTACTACTTCCGGGTTAGCGGAGTCTGTAACCTGAAGCGTCTGTAACCTGAAGCGTCTTTAACCCGAGATACCACTGTAGTTACAAATGAAGGATGGGGAAGCTGTTGTTGGACTGCAACTCCCATCAGCCCCAGCCAGCATGGGCAATGGTCAGGGCTGATGGGAGTTGTAGTCATCCATGATAAGAATACTTCTACTGCAGTTAGTTTGGATATGCTACCAGGGGTAGGCAACCTAAGGCCCGTGGGTCGGATGCGGCCCAATCGCCTTCTCAATCCGGCCCACGGACGGTCCGGGAATCAGCGTGTTTTTACATGAGTAGAATGTGTCCTTTTATTTAAAAGGCATTTCTGGGTTATTTGTGGGGCATAGGAAATTGTTCATCCCCCAATATATATATATATATATATAGTCCGGCCCCCCACATTGTCTGAGGGACGGTAGACCGGCCCACGGCTGAAAAAGGTTGCCGACCCCTGTGCTAGCCAATCATAACTATTTCAGAGAGCAGAAATAGTTATCCTGAACTATGATCCATCCACACTCTTATGAGGTGCTTAGGACAAATAATGAGTTTTTCAATGAACTAAAATTGACAGAACTGGAGACTCTCCTGTGATAGCATACCCTCCCAACGTTTCTCCGATGAAAATAGGGATGTCCTATGGAAAAGCAGGATATTCCGGGATCAAATCAGAAACTAGGACAGCTTCTGTAAATCCAGGGCTGTCCCTGGAAAATTGGGACACTTGGAGGGTTTGAGATAATATGAGTATATGAACTCAGGGAATGAAGGTGGGACACAGCAGCAGCACACCATGCTTCTAGGCAAAATATAAGTTACAAGAATCTCAGGAAGATCTGGTTGTAAGTTTAAATGGAAACAGGATAATGACTGAAGACTGCAGACAAAGGATAGATGTACTGAATTGTTATGTCGTATTGATGGTCACCACTCAGATTGAAATTTGCCAACGATAAATGCAAGAAGCTTAATGCTGAACAAATGAAAATGGATGTCTGCAGTTATTTTGCTAAAAACGGGGAGAAACCTGCCCGTTGGAAGTATAATTTACGCTAGGGCCTGCTTTAACTTTGTTTTGATTTGCTCTGACAAAAAGGTACTCAAAATTAGGACTCGAGCAACACACTGGAACAGATCAATGATTAATTCGATAAGACAAACTCTGTGTTTAATACCTTGTTGACATTCCCAGCAGTCGATAAATCCGTCACTGCCAGTTCTTTTCAAATACGTGGCGCTTTGTTTCCTCGGTTATTACTAGATTATTTAAAATATACCATTATAACGGAGGTAACGGAATTGTTTACAAAGACACTGAAGCAAAAAGTGGATAATCCCGATCACTTTTTGGGGTAGTTTTTTTTTTTAAAGAGAGAATGTATTTTATTTTGTTTTTGTAAATAGTTGGCTTTGAAGAGAGATAATGTAAATGGATAAATTGGTGGGCATACGTATGGCATAAAGAAGCAAAGCGAACGAAAGTGTTTTTTGTTAATGAAAATGGATCCTCCGCATGTTTTTTTTCAGAATAAGAAAAATTGCAGTATAATTGATGCCGGGTATAATCTTTCTTTTACGTTCGCTATAGTAATTTGCAAATTGTTCCATTTGGAGATGAGAAAAGAAGTTGTTGTTTTTAAGGGGGAGGAGAACATTCCCAGATATCTTCCATTTGTGATTGCATGTCCAACCACCCACAAATCGGGTCCAGTTGCTTGCATGCCCTCTTAAAAAAAAGAAATGCTGACTTAAATGGTGCGAAACCTCCTTTTGTAGTGGAAGACCCAGTGCCAGATTTACATATAAGCTAAACAAGCTATAGCTTAGGGTCCCACTCTTGGGGGGGGCAAAAAATTAAAGGGGGGAAAACCCCTGGATGGACATTTCCAAAATATAAGATAAAAAACAAATAAAATAGAACCTACATACAGCAACAGTGTTTTGTGTTGTGTAGGCTCCTATGTGTAGGGTCCCAGGTGGCGCTGTGGGTTAAACCACAGAGCCTAGGGCTTGCTGATCAGAAGGTTGGCGGTTCGAATCCCCGCAACGGGGTGAGCTCCTGTTCCTCGGTCCCTGCTCCTGCCCACCTAGCAGTTCGAAAGCACGTCAAAGTGCAAGTAGATAAATAGGAACCGCTCTGGCGGGAAGGTAAACGGCGTTTCCGTGTGCTGCTCTGGTTCGCCAGAAGCAGCTTTGTCATGCTGGCCACATAACCTGGAAGCTGTATGCCGGCTTCCTCGGCCAATAATGCGAGATGAGCACCGGAACCCCAGAGTCGGACACGACTGGACCTAATGGTCAGGGGTCCCTTTACCTTTACTTTAGGCTCCTATGATGTAAGTCATGGGCCTACACAACACAAACATTTCACTATTAATATACTTCTTCAATTGTATTTCACTATTGATATACTTCTTAACTGTATTTCAGTTCAACAATTACTTTGATAAAATACATATTTTGTTATGTGCAAATGGCTTTAGATACCTATTAGGTCCATAAATGACCACAGGGCATATATTCAACACAAAAAACAATTTGTTGTTGACAAAGGACAGCTGGACATATAAAGGGTCCCAATACCTTCAGTAGCTGAGGGCCTCATCAAACCTAAATCCGGCCCTCGGAAGATCCTCCAAGGGAAGACCATTAACCAAGGTCCTTACAAGTCCCTGTTTGTCTAGACACAACAGATAGATTGCGTATTCCTCTCACTCCCCAACCCTGTTTTAATTTCCCAATGGCTTCCTGGAGCGATGGAACTGTTATTTCCCTTTCTGCCTTTCCAGAGGGGTGTCCCGGCTTGTGCAACGGCAACGGCAGGTGCACGCTCGACATGAATGGATGGCGCTGCGTCTGCCAGCTGGGCTGGAGAGGGGCTGGCTGCGACACGTCCATGGAGACAGCGTGCGGCGACGGGAAGGACAACGACGGAGGTAAGGCACCCACCAACGTGGTTTGTCAGACCGCAGATCTGCATTGCCCTGCAACATTCTGAAAATCGGAGAAGGGGTGGTGGTGTCCCTGAATGTCCCCAAATGGCAAAGGTCTGCAGCTCCCAGGCAGAGAGTTTGCATTGCATGTCCCAGCTGCCAGCTTTGATTGAGGTTGAATCCTGACAAGAGAGAAGTACTGTTTTTGGGGGACAGGGTGCGAGCGGGTGTGGGGGACTCCCTGGACCTGAATGGGGTAACTGTGCCCCTGTAGGACCAGGTGCGCAGCCTGGGAATCATTTTGGACTCACAGCTGTCCATGGAGGCGCAGGTTATTTCTGTGTCCAGGGCGGCTGTCTACCAGTTCCATCTGGTACACAGGCTGAGACCCTACCTGCCCGCAGACTGTCTCACCAGAGTGGTGCATGCCCTAGTTATCTCCCGCTTGGACTACTGCAATGCGCTGTACGTGGGGCTACCTTTGAAGGTGACCCAGAAACTGCAACTACAATTAATCTAGAATGCGGCAGCTAGACTGGTGACTGGGAGTGGCCGCTGGGACCACATAACACCGGTCCTGAGAGAGCTACATTGGCTCCCAGTACGTTTCTGAGCACAATTCAAAGTGTTGGTGCTGACCTTTAAAGCCCTAAACGGCCTCGGTCCTGTATACCTGAAGGAGCACCTCCATGCCCATCGTTCAGCCCGGACACTGAGATCCAGCGCCGAGGGCCTTCTGGCGGTTCCCTCACTGCGAGAAGCAAAGCTACAGGGAACCAGGCAGAGGGCCTTCTCGGTAGTGGCGCCCGCCCTGTGGAACGCCCTCCCAGCAGAGGTCAAAGAGATAAACAACTATCTGACATTCAGAAAATACCGCAAGGCAGCCCTGGTTAGGGAAGTTTTTAACCTGTGATATTTTAATGTATTTTAATATCTGTTGGAGGCCGCCCAGAGTGGCTGGGGGGACCCAGCCAGATGGGCGGGGTACAAATAATAAATTATTATTATTATTATTATTATTATTATTATTATTATTATTTATTTGATCGCTGGAATCGCCAGGAAGGAATTGCTATTTCAAGGGGAGGGAGGTTGGAGGTAAAACCAAGGGAGATTATCTGTTGCAAAAGGACCCATGGTTGTGGTTTTTTAAAACATATATTGAATGCTTAAGATAGTTTTGATATCTGGTGTGGTAAATGGCCCAGATTACTTCCTTTGGAAAAAGATTCAGAAATTAAGGTGCAGAAACTGCACCCGTCTCTCGCTCCCCCATGCCGGTATAAAAACATACATGCTGTAAAACAAAGGACACTTTCTTCTCTCCCTCGAAACTAGATACCTCCGTCTTCATTTCTGTTTACAACAGGCTCAAAGCTGCGATGCCATTCACCACACCAGATGTGTCAAATATGCGGATTTAGGCTGTCATCTCTGCTTCTGCGAGAGAGGACCAAAAATTGCCTTTTGGGGGATTGGAGGGGGGGAAACATGGCTGTGGGAAGACTCAGGCAGGGACCTTTCCTAGTCAATAGCTCAGTCTCATAACCGCTGAGCTGTACCAGCTCAGGTTCATAAATGTGACTAGGCAAAAAAGACAGTCACGGGAATAACTGAATTACAAAAAAGGAAGTCCAGACCGTGAAAGATCCCTGAAACGAGATGAGCGTATATTTATATATTGATACTAAAACAAACAATATATTTAATGATTCAAGAACAGACTTGCTTAAGAGAAAAAATACTCAAAAACGTAATAAACTAATTCAAAGAGATATAAATAACTCAAGAAAACCTTCCAAATAACTCCAGATAACAAGAAATAACTCAAGATAAACTTCCAAATAACCTTGACGAGTTGCCGGCTAAGATTCTCGTTTCACTGTTATGATCTATCAGTTTCCTCAGAAGGAAAAAAAATACATTTATATAACTCAAAATAGTTTGTTTGCTATTAAATCTAGGGGGAGGATTAAGGAAACTTCAAAAAAAAAAAACTCCCAAACAGTAAGTGATAATTATCCAAACTTGGAATTTTAATTTTGCTTCATCCAAAAGGTTAAAAACCTAAACTCAAGTTCAAAAACAAGCTACATAGCTTGTAAAACACGTCGACAAGGGGCTAAGCTCACACGATCTTATTGTTATGACGCTATTGCAAAAACTGTTCTCGACAAGGTTATTTGGAAGTTTATCTTGAGTTATTTCTGAGTATTTTTTTCTCTTAAGCAAGTCTACTCTTGAATCATTAAATATATTGTTTGTTTTAGTATCACTACCCTGTTTCCCCTTTTTTAATACGTAGTCATAAAGTAAGCCATGGCAGGGTTTTTTTACCTTTGTGAGAAGTAAGACGTACCCCAAAAGTAAGCCGTGGTGCTGCCATTGTTCCTGTCACCTCCTCAGCCTCTCCTGCGTGCGCAGGGAGCCAGCGAACCAGCGAGAGGCGCGGGGGGGGGAACGCGCCTCTTGCGGAGTTCTGCCCCGCCTGCTCAGCGCGGAGGGGGAGGCTGTACCGTACCATACTGACATAATAAAAATAAGACATCCCCCCGAAAATAAGCCACCCTGTGGTTTTTTTGAGGAAAAAAAATTATAAGACGGTGTCTTAAAAAGGGGGAAAGACAGTATATAAATATATGCTCATCTCGTTTCAGGGATCTGTCACAGTGTAGACTTCCTTTTTTGTAATTCAGGTTCATAAATGTGGCTTTGGTCTCCCGATGCCAAGAATAACCAGATAAGCGATTGTGGGAAGTGAGAGCAACATGCAGCATTATTTATTAAATCCTTGCCGTTTGCCCAAAGACGTCATGTTGACAACTGTTGTTGTTGTTGTTGTTTTATGATCGTCATTTTTTTAAGAAAAAAGAAAGAACACAGTAGCAAGGGTCCATTTATTTGTTCTTTCTCTTTGAGGCTTTAAGCCTTCCTGGTTTTTTGTGTGTGTGTGTGTTTCTGTGCAGGTTGTGTGTGGCTGGATCTGTACAGCATACGCAGCTCCTAAACTTTCCTGAGCCAAAGGGAGCGTAATCCTGTAACACCCATTAAAAGTCAAGGGGAGCTGAGGATTCGCTTTCAGAGAGTTTTTAAGAGCTCTAAAGATGTCAGGGGGGGAGGAAAGGTCCTTTGTCATGCTAGCAGAATAAAGGAAACAAGGAAAGAGGAGCCGGTAGAGGGGGAAGAAAACTCAGCTGCACATGGACAGGAAGAAATATTAGGTGCAAGACCTGCTTCTGAAGCATCCTTGCCTCATCCCAGATGCTCTGCTGATGGTTTCCCCCCACAAAACACATGCCTACTGCCATTGGCAGTTTAATTTTGGCCTTTACAGTCTTAATCTGAGGCAGAGAAGCCAAGGCGGAAGCCAACAACGGATGCAGTCATCCGTTCCAGCTGTCCCGCTGAAGCGGATGAGAGCAAATTGCGAGCGCGGGGGGGGGGGGGGGGACCGATCCAGGTTGGAACCGAAACAGGGACAAAGGGGCATTGGGAGAAGGGCCATCGATGGCTATGAGCCACGTTGGTTGTGCTCTGCCCCCACAGCCAGAGGCAGGAAACGCTTCTGAATGCCAGTTGTTGGAAGCCACAGGAGGGGGGAGAGCCAGTGTGGTATAGTGGTTAAGAGCGGTGGACTCGTAATCTGGGGAACCGGGTTCGCGTCTCCGCTCCTCCACATGCAGCTGCTGGGTGACCTTGGGCTAGTCACACTTCTCTGAAGTCTCTCAGCCCCACTCACCTCACCGAGTGTTTGTTGTTGTGGAGGAAGGGAAAGGAGAATGTTAGCCATTTGGAGACTCCTTCGGGTAGTGATAAAGCGGGATATCAAATCCAAACTCTTCTTCTTCTCGTGCTCAGGTGCTGCTTGAAGGTTTCCCACAGGCATCTGATTGGCCGCTGTGAGAACAGGATGCTGGACTAGATGGGCCATTGGCCTGATCCAGCAAGATCTCCTTCTGTTCTTACGTTGTAGCTAACTGGTAGGGTGCCTGCTTTGAATGCAGAAGGTCGCATGTCTAATCTCCGATGTTGGGCTGGTAGAGAGAGCCCCTCCTGAAACCCCGGAGAGCTGCTGCCGGTTAATGCAGACAATACTGAGCTGAACCAATGGTCTGACTCTGTGTACAGCAGCTTCTTGCCTTCCAAAGTCAGTGGGAGCAAATTGTAGGTGCAGGGGACTGGATTCACATCGGACCCATAGCTGGGGCCATAGTTAAAGCCCCAACCCCATCCAGGGTCCTGATCTGGATCAGGGCCCACACACACTACCAATTTGGGGGCAGAAGTGCTTCCCACAATTTACAGAACCACAACAGAACATCAGGCATGAAAAGCTTCCCGATACAGGGTGCCTTCACACGTCTACAGGAGGTCGTGTCAGTATTAGGAACTCAGATATTTAAGCCAGGTTCCAAATGACTCCTTAAATCAGTGGTGGCTAACCTTGGCACTCCAGATGTTTTGGAACTACAACTCCCATCATCCCTAGCTAACGGAACCAGTGGTCAGGGATGATGGGAGTTGTAGTCCCAAAACATCTGGAGTGCCAAGGTTAGCCACCACTGCCTTAAACAAAGGTTGCAGTTGCCAAAACGGAATGTCTAGTTGCCATTTTGGGGCAAGGCGGCTCTCAAGTCTTATTTTTCAAAGGATGGACTGTCTGTGGTTGATTCTCAGTTAAAACATCTGGTTAGTTCAGATGACAACCCTGAGCTGGGTTAAGAGCTTTGAGAACTTAAAGAAGTAAAGTCACTTGATCCAGGGCTGGTACACATATACGTTCGCCCATTCCAACCCCTTTTTCTTAATGGTGAACACAGACCATCCATAACTAGCTCCATCTGGTACGCAGGCTGAGACCCTACCTGCCCGCGGACTGTCTCGCCAGAGTGGTGCATGCTCTAGTTATCTCCCGCTTGGACTACTGCAATGAGCTCTACGTGGGGCTACCTTTGAAGGTGACCCGTAAACTACAACTAATCCAGAATGCGGCAGCTAGACTGGTGACTGGGAGTGGCTGCCGAGACCATATAACATTGGTCCTGAAAGACCTACATTGGCTCCCAGTACATTTCTGAGCACAATTCAAAGTGTTGGTGCTCAGCCCAGTATACCTGAAGGAGCGTCTCCACCCCCATCGTTCTGCCCAGACACTGAGGTCCAGCTCCGAGGGCCTTCTGGCAGTTCCCTTGGTGCGAGAAGCCAAGTTACAGGGAACCAGGCAGAGGGCCTTCTCGGTGGTGGCGGCTGCCCTGTGGAACGCCCTCCCACCAGATGTCAAAGAAATAAACAACCACCAGTCTTTTAGAAGACATCTGAAGGCAGCCCTGTTAAGGGAAGCTTTTAATGTTTAATAGACTATTGTATTTTAACATTCTGTTGGAAGAATGGGCGGGGTACAAATAATAAATTATTATTATTATTATTATTATTATTATTATTATTATTATTAACATAAGAATGTTCTTCACAACTGTGAGCAGGGCAGTGGGGTTGGGGTAAGTGAAGACAAGCGACATCAATTAACTATAACGTCTTTCACTGCTCCTGCTCAGGCTGCGCAGATGAAGCATTTCGGTTCCTGAAATTCATTCCAATTGTGCAGATAAAATATAACGGATAGAATTATACAGGGTGGGGTATTAGCGTGTGTGAAAACAGCCCAGATCCAAGTATCCTCATCTTCAGATAGTGGAGATGTCAGGCGACATCCTGGTGCCCAGGAATCTTCACTTGCTCGCAAGTGGTCAAAACACTGGCTAATGTTGAGCATTGGGTCGTACAGTTATTTATCTCTTTGACATCTCATGGGAGGGCATTCCACAGGGCAGGCACCACTACCAAGAAGGGAATCCTTCTGCTGGCTGAGTGAGTTGCATGGATACTGTGCATAAACAGCAAAATAAAATAAAAATAGCAGACGAGCGAAGAAGGAGAATCTAAGCTTAGAGGATCGGGAAAGGCCTGAGTAAAAAGATGTGTTTTAAGGAGGAGAGTCTCACAAATCGCAGAGGGAAGGGTGCACCCAACCATAGCTATCAACTTTCGGATTTGAAAAGAAGGGATTTTTTCGAACTTTCGGATTTGAAAATAAGGGATGCCGCAAGGGCGGTGCAATGGCACCAAGTAGCCTCGCCACCCTGCGCTCCAGAGGCTGCGCTCGAACGGGTGAGCGAAAGAGCGAGCGCGTAGACGGCAGGCAGGCTGTCTGTCTGGTTGGGCGTGAGGGTCTGGCTGCACAAGGCATGCAAGCTCCGCCCCCAGTCGGTCTCAGACTCCTTATTGGCAGCTGAGCAACGCAGCTGAGGAGCCTCCCTGGCCGGCAGGGAGGGAGAGGAGCTGCTTCCTTTGAAATCCGGGAAATTTAAGGGATATCAACAATCCGGGATAGCAGCGGGAAACAGCATTGGAATAAGGGAGCTTCCCACAAAAAAAGGGAGGGTTGACAGCTATGCACCCAACTGCTTTACTTGGGGTCCAGTCTTGCCCTGAGTATTCTCTGTTTGTATACTGTTTTCTTGGACAAACAATGAACTTCACTGCTTGTCTCTGAGACTCTGTGCTGACCAGCAGCTGAACCAGCCCTGACACTATCGCTGCTCTGAATATTGCTGCTTCTTCCCCCAATGCCTATTGAGCGTGTATCTTTCCTTTCCTGCCTGACCCACAGATGGACTGATGGACTGCATGGATCCAGACTGCTGCCTTCAGCCCCTGTGCCATACCAACACACTCTGCCTTGGCTCCCCGGACCCCCTGGATATCATACAGGAGACACAGCCCCCAGTGTCGCAGCAGAACCTTTATTCGTTCTACGATCGGATCAAATTCCTGGTTGGCAAGGACAGCACACACATCATTCCTGGGGAGAATCCTTTCAACGGAGGGTAAGTTCTTTTCCTTTGCCCCACTCCTAACAAGGATCAAAAGTGTTCTTGTGTCATAAGAAAAAGCCCTGATGGAGAGTGTATAAATAATAAATAATAAATTATTATTATTATTATTATTATTATTATTAAGAGACCAAAGGATTGCTCTGTCCATCATCCCTGCTTTCCTGGCTGACCAGCCAGAAGGAAGACCCAAGCGTAACAACACTCTGTCCTCAGGGTCATAGAATCAGAGAGTTGTACAGTTGGAAGGGACCCTGAGGATCATCCAGTCCAACCCCCTGCAAGGCAGCAATATGGGGCTAGAACCTGCAACCTTGGCATTATCAGCACCACGCTCTAACCAACTGAGCTATCCATTCTATGATGTGGCTGGCAGCCATGGGCACAGTAGTCAGGAACACACAACCCCGGAATAAATCAGCAACTGCCAAGCCATCGTTAGCACTCTCCTCCGTCAATTTGCCCAGTCCTCCTTTAAAGCCATCCAAATTGGTGGCCATCACTGCCCATCATGTGGGAGGGAGTTCCATAGTTTAAACCCTGCACTGCTTGAATAAGTAATTTTAGAACCTTTCCGGAGCCTTCCCACTTCACTGGCTACCCAGGAATCTAATGTTATGGGAGGAGAAGAAACTATTTTCTCTGTCCGTTTTCTCTTTTACATGGAGTGTTCAAAATGGTACACACACACACACACAACACACACCAGTTTGCAGTGATGCAGCCTGTTGCCTCAGCGATCTACCACTTCACTCCCTTGTGTGCGCAGGCAGGGCTGGTCCAAAATTGTTGCTAAAGAAAACCCCAGGGTTCCTTCATCCTGTAGGTAGGAGTTATTTTCTCAGGACAGCATCCCTGAGTTATCAATCTCCCAATCTCGGTGGAGTAAACAAGCTATGATCTGCTCTCCGGTGCCAACACGAGCCTTGTAATAAACAAGTGATGATGTTGGAAATGTCATCCCACCACCATCCCGGCTGATGGTTGGGGAAAAACATTTCCCGTGGCATTTCTGTCTCCCAGGAACTCCTGTTTTAAGTGAACATCACACCAGAGCCATACCTAATAAGGTTGTGTTTGGGGCGGGGAGGGGGGCGCTGCTGTTTTTGGTTTGGGTTTGTTTGCACTTTCGACAGGCCGGCCGGTTTTGTTACGCGTAGATTTGATGTCACGTTTAATGAGCTTTTCCAGTTGGCAGCCCAATGACCTGCAAGGTTTCTCCTGCCTGCCTGTTGCAGTTCGGCTAACGTTCTCCCTGCAAAGAGGCTGCTCTAAATTCCGTCGTAACCAGCTAGCTAGGAAACCTGCCTATATAAACTGATAGCGGTTTCAATTCTCCAGGGGGTTGGTAGCCAAAAATGTGCAATGTCCACACACCAGAAGTCGGCAAATACCAGCAGGCCCACAAATCTTTGATCAAAGATTTGTGAATTTATGGCAATGGCAAGATTAACAACGATAATTAGAGGGGGCTCTATCCAAAGATTTAAGAAAGAATGGGGAAATGTAGGAGTGCATATGGATAAATATGGAATGGAAAATTAACTAATTGCTAATATAAATAATTTTTACTCGCAAGGATATAATATAACATCAAAAAAGATAATTACCGGTAAACTTAAGTAAAAAGTGGATAACACAACAGAAAAAGTTAATATAAGATTAAATGAGATCGTACATGGGTGAGGGAAGTAGGAGGAGAGGGGAAGGAGAGGGAGGGTAGGGGAATAGAAATGTGTATTTAAAGATGAATTAAGGTAAATTAAGGATGAGATACTGAATGGACTGCTATAGGTAATAAGTATTGTGTAATAGAGATTGTATGATTGTTATTGTATGTTGTGAAATAAAAATAAAAATGTTATATTATTATTAAAAAAGGGGAAAAAATACCTGCAGGCCCACAGTTCCCCAGCCCAGCCCAAGGTTTGCAAAAGTACCAAAAAATATTTTTGTGGGGAGGGGGGAGCCTAAGGGGAAAGGAGAAGCCCTACAATAGCCCAGTGAGGATTGAGTGTGCTCTGTGGATGCAAATTCTGACTGGCAATTAATGGAAGGGAACAGGTTGGGGAGGGGAAGAGTGGAATGGAGTTCCATGGAGAAGGGTATGGCTGGCTGGCTGGCTGGCATGAACAGAAACACACCATATTGCAGTGCTTTGTTTTGGTTTCTGCTTGCGGTGCCCATGAATCGGGAAGCTCACGTTTGTGCAGGAGACCACCTGCCATCATTATGATAAGCAGAATGCCTGTGGAGGGGGGCGGGCAGTATCCATTTGAGCATTTCTGCTCACACAAGGATTTCCACTAACTTTCACTCCCTTTCCTCTCCCGGCGCACTCCCCAAATCTGCAGTGGAGGATTGGCGGGGGGAACCCAGAGGAGATTTAGGGGGACCTGGGAGGAGCACAAGAGGAGAGGAGAGGAACGGGAAGTTCTGTTGCACAACCAAAGGTCCTTACACTAGTGCAGGCATGTCCAACAGGTAGATTGTGATCTACTGGTAGATCACTGGACATCTGTGGCAGATCACTGGTAGATCAGTGGCTCCCCCCAAAGAAGCTAAAAAACTTTGGCTCCCCTAAAAAAAACTCAACATCTTTGCCCTGCACCCCTAAAATGACCTGAACCCCCAAAACAGGGCTTTCCTTCCTTAAAAAAAAGCTCAATGTCGCTTTCCTCCTCCCTAAAGAAGCTCAACAACTTTGACCTGAACCCCCAAATAGGGAGTAGATTACTGCCAGTTTTTAACTCTGTGAGTAGATCGCAGTCTCTTGGAAGTTGGCCACCCCTGCACTAGTGGAACTACTTTGTTGAATACTGTGCAGAGTCTGCAGAGATACCAGTTGGAGGAATTGCAAAATCTATCTGTGCACAAAATCTCCTCCTTGCATCTCCTGCCAGTAGAGCCCAGGACATTCACTCTTGGAGAGTGAACACACTGCTTTCTGCCTTCCTGCAATAAATAAATGAAGCACAATCCAGCAAAAATGAGGCATTTCTGTGGCTCGTTAAGCCGTAAGCAGGAACTTAGTTTCTGGATGTGTCCTGAGTCCAGAGCCACACAAGAAGACCTAGGCAGTCTAGCCCCTGGGGTTTGTAGCCTCCTTGCAAGCACATCCAGGGCCTGAGTTGCTGGTGGGAAATTCTTTGGCACCCTCACTTCCACAGATGGTTGGCAAGAAGGGCTCCAGGTCACACCAGTCATAATCCAGTGTGCAGCAGCAATTTGGTCATCAGCCTGGTCCCATCCTCTCCGATTCAAAACTGGACTATCCAGTGGACACCTGAAGAATTAAACTTCTTTCCTCCTGCAAGGTTATTTCTGGAGCAGACAAGGAAAGGAATTGTGTTCCTTTCAACATAACCCTAGATCCACATACAGGTATAGCTGTTTGTGCACCAATTCTTGAGCATCTGTCAGGTCCAGACTTTGGAGGCCAGATGCAGCGATGCAGCCTGCACTCAGCGCTTCCGGCAAGTGCTCTTCCCCACCCCGCACCTGTATTCATTTGTGACACGCAGGCGTCAAGCGTTTTGCCCTCTATTGCAATCCGGCGACCTTTCGCCACTCCAGAGAGATTGAGAAGAGGGCTCTTGGGTGTCGCCCTGGAAAGCCGGCGACTTGATACCGCAAGCGGATCTCCCGTGCCAATCTTTACGGTGACGGACAGCTAAAAATGGCTTAAAGGATACAAAGCAAACAGCGGGAGTAAGTGGCCGGGAAATCAATAGAGGGAATGATCTAGTGGCACGAGAGCACTTGTTATCTGTTCATCAAGATGATGCAGAGAGACGTCCTTTGCATTCGGAATCTGTCTCGGCGGCTCGATTTGCCATCATAAAATGCTCGGTTTCAGTATGGGTGCTCATTCTGAGTTTTGTCATTTGCTTCACAACCCCCCCCACCCAAAAAACAAAAAACCCCACCCTCTTGCCCATGAATAATGCAGCATGGCACAGATATTTTGAAGAAGGCGAGGCCTTTATATTTTACACATCGGGCTAATTCATCACTGTCCTTTTTATATCTCTTGCTTCTCTCTTTACCCTGCACTCTTTTCTCTCTATAGCGGCGTTGAGGCGGTTTGTCGGCACCGCTTGTTTGCTAGAAAGCCAGGGTGTAATTCCGTGATAACATGAACTATCTTTGGCCATTGGTTTACCTGTACCGTACGCGCCAACTTGCGAGTCAGATTGGGGGGCCGGTGTTGCGTGTGTGTGATGTCACACTGCATGCCAAGCATCCCAAGATCTGGCTGCGGCTTCGGGGAAAGAGCCCCCAGCTCCTGCAGACGTTGCACTGAGCACCCCTGGGTGCCATGCAGGCCCTTTGCACCTTGTGCACTTAGCTCCAGGCATGGTGCTTGCCCATCGCACGCCGGTTCCCCATCGGGAAGAGCCAAGGTTTCATTCCCCGGCAGCTGCAGCAGGAAGCGGAGGAGAAGCCAACCATGGAAGCCTTGCCTCCTCTGCCCCCTGAACATTGGTCAAATAAATATTTGGGGGGGGGGGCAAAGAGCACAGCCCCCTCCCAGGTGGTGCCCCTGACTTGCACTCCATGACAATTGAGCAACTGCTGTTCCCTTGCAAGGGGAGCTCTAAGCTGTATTTTTTTATACCCTAGGGCAGTGATGGCTAACCTTGACACTCCAGATGTTTTGGGACTACAACTCCCATCATCCCTGACCACTGATCCTGTTAGCTAGGGATGATGGGAGTTGTAGTTCCAAAACATCTGGGGTGTCAAGGTTAGCTATCACTGCCCTAGGGGTATTTTATGCAGGCATCTTCTGTTCTTGATAGCGTAGCCATTCCAGGCTCTCCCACTTGGACTCTAGCTGGATAGACCCTTCCCTGTCCCCCCTCCTACAGTCTAGTTCAAGGCTCAGCAACCTTTTTCAGCCCTGGGCCAGTCCACCGTCCCTCAGACCATGTGGTGGGCTGGACTATTTTTGGGGGGGGGGATGAACGAATTCCTATGCCCCACAAATAACCCAGAGATTCATTTTAAATAAAAGCACACATTCTACTCATGTAAAAACACCAGGCAGGCCCCAGAAATAACCCAGAGATGCATTTTAAATAAAAGGACACATTCTACTCATGTAAAAACACCAGGCAGGCCCCACAAATAACCCAGAGATAGATTTTAAATAAAAGGACAAATTCTACTCATGTAAAAACATGCTGATTCCCGGACCGTCCATGGGCCGGATTGAGAAGACGATTGGACCGCATCCGGCCCACGGGCCTTAGGTTGCCTACCCTTGGTCTAGTTGGTTCGGGTTATTCCTAGTTGGTTCAGGGCACCCTGCTTGCCTTTCCCTTTCTTCCTTTGGAGGCAGCAATACTTCTGAATACCAGTCGCTGAAGACCACAGGGGGAGATGGTGCTCTGGAGCTTGTATCCTGCTTGCTGGTTTCGCACAGACATTTGTTTGGCCACTGTGACAGTAGATGGACTCTGGCCTGATCCAGCAGGTTCTTATTATGTTCTTAGCACACATGAGTCCCAGCCATGATCAAACTTGGCTGCTTGAAGAACATTTCAGCCTCATCCTCTCGTCGGCCTCAGAGCAAGGATGACATCTGTGTGTTTTAAGCCAAGGAACACACAAGGCTTTTGCCTGTCAATTTTATTACTTCCCAAGGAATTTCCAGTTTCCCCTCCATTGCTTTCTGCCTAATTGAATCCCTTAACAACTAGAGATCACGTTTTTCCCAGAAACCTAGGAGCATTCAGGAGGAACCAGAACAGCTTGTTTTACTTAACATCTCGTCACCCAAAGTTGAGCCCTCCCAGTTTGATCCCCATTTTCCTGAACTGCGGAAAGCTCAGGGCGACCTGAATAAGATCAGTTTCCTTTGGAAGGGAAAGAACTCCGGACTGAAGGACATGAAGAACTCCTCTTTCACAAATTACCAATTTCAGATGGAGCGGTGGGGACTTCAATAATCGGTAGAATCAGTGCAGGCAGCAAAGTCTAAGGCATTTGGAGTATTCCAGGAGGAATGAGCTCCCGGTCCCAAGGAACGGCATGCAACCTAAAATCAGAGTCTGATTTTCAAATTATAATCTGATTACTGGGCCAAGCTAAAGGTAAAGGTAAAGGGACCCCTGACCATTAGGTCCAGTCATGACCGACTCTGGGGTTGTGGCGCTCATCTCGCTTTATTGGCCGAGGGAGCCGGCGTACAGCTTCCAGGTCATGTGGCCAGCATGACTAAGCCGCTTCTGGCGAACCAGAGCAGTGCACGGAAACGCCGTTTACCTTCCCGCCGGAGCGGTACCTATTTATCTACTTGCACTTTGACGTGCTTTCGAACTGCTAGGTTGGCAGGAGCTGGGACCGAGCAACGGGAGCTCACCCCGTAGCAGGGATTCGAACCGCCGACCTTCTGATCGGCAAGCCCTAGGCTCAGTGGTTTAACCCACAGCGCCACCTGGGTCCCTGGGCCAAGCTACTCATATACTATTAGTATATAACCCCTTACATGGGACCAACTTACCTATGAGATCGCATTACCCAAAATGTGCCCACTCAACCACTTCCTTCTGTAGAACTGGCATTTCCACAAGTGCCACATAATACCTGTTTGTAAGAACTCGATCATTTCATGTGGCAGGTCCTACACTTTGGAACTCCCTGCCTATTGACATCAAGAAAGCGCCTTCACTGTATTCTTTTCGGCACCTGCTAAAACATTCTTGTCTAGAGAAGCCTACCCAAGTGCTTAGGAAGTTGGTGCGAATTTTAACCGAGAACCATAGAATCACGGAATCGTAGAGTTGGAAGGGACCCCCAAGGGTCATCTAGTCCAACCCCCTGCAATGCAGGAATCTCAGATAAAACATCCATGACAGATGGCCACCCAACCTCTGCTTAAAAACCTCCAAGGAAGGCGCGCCCACAACCTTCCTTTTCACAAACAGCTCTTAATGTCAGAAAGTTCTCCCCGATGTTGAGTCGGAATCTGCTTTCTTGTAGCTTGAAGTCATGGGTTCGAGTCCCACCCTCCAAAGCAGGAGAAAACAAGCTTGCCCCATCTTCCATGTGACAGCACTTGAGCTATTTGAAGACGGATATCATCTCTCCTCTCGGTCTCCTCTTTCCCAGGCTGTTTTAGTATTTTAACTTTAACAAGTATTGCTGCAATTCCCCCCCCCCACGCGCGTGTTTTATTGTTTTGCAGGCTGCTCTGAAGGGTGTGTGAGTTTTGTGTGTGTTTTTGCCAATCAAGCGGTGTATAAATTTTGTGAAATGAAATAAATAAATAAAACCCAGCTCCTGGGGAAAGCTAAGTTAATCCAAACCCACTGTGTTTGCTGGGACATTTAAGTTTCACCACTTTGTTTTGTTTTGCAACCATTCCTGGTTTCATAGAATAATTCTGGCCGGTAGTTATAAAACAGGCAGTATAGCAGCACTGTAGAAGCTAGAGAGAGAGAGAGAGAGAGAGAGAGAGAGAGAGAGAGAGAGAGAAGGGGGGAAATCCTTCCCTTGCCTGTCGATGTGACTGACAGGCAGCCAGAAGCACCTGTCCATTTCTTTCTCTTTCCTGTGTTGAAACTTCCTTAATCACTGGCAGCCTCTTGGGGTGGTGGGGAAAGTATCAAAAATAGCACCCTTCCGTCTCCTTGATCTGCGTTCTTCCTTCAGTTGTCAAAAGCCCCACCGTTACTAAGACAAGAAGGGGAGAATTGGGATTTGTGACAGTCGGCTGTAGCCGGTGGAAGAGCGATATCTCCCATCATTTGTGAAAGTGGTAGCTGCTCTCCTAACTCCTCCCTGTCTCCATCACTTCTGCCATCAGGGCTGATTCCAGAGGGTCATGGGGTCGGGCGTTTGCTGGCACCCCAAGATTGACAAAGGACCCCACACCCTGATCAGCTCTTAATTCTTGGCTGAACCTCCCAAGAAAGCCAGGGGTCAGCACAAAAGAGTTGTCCCTTTTTTTATTTTTGCACACCTCCAATCTTCTCCAGGTTGTTCGTTAATTCGTTCAGAGGATTTTGGGGCCTCTTTTCAGAGCAAATATTTTCTCTGGGCAACTTACGAACTGCAATGGTATAGTGTAATTAAAAACAAATTGCTAACGAAATGTCAGAAAGCCAGTGAGCAGGGAATGCAAATTGGGTATCGCTTAAAACGTTTGTCAGCTCGGCATAAATATAATTCTGGAATCCAATAACCAACAGTCTAAACCCAGTGATCTAAAGAAAATAAGCCCAGTGACCTTGATAGCGTAATCTTGGGCAAAAGCCAAAGGGAGCAGCGGGTAAAATCATCACAGCTTCTTGAAGGTTGCCGCAGACAGGGCCAATCCCACATCCTTTGGGAGGGATTAATACAAACTAGGGGCAACCAATAAAAAGGCCCTGTTGCCATGGCTCTTGACCAGGAATCTTCAGATGGAGAGGAGATGAATCACCTGCCCAGTCCTTCTCATGGGAAACTGCTAGAGCCCACATCCCATGCCCTGAACCCTGAGACATCTCTGCCACTGGACTCCAGTGACTGGACTACAAGCCCCATAGAGGAGCAGGAGAGCTCTGGAGAGCTTATTCCAAAGCAATCCCCACAATCTGAAACCCCACTGCCTAGAAAAAGGCTAGAATTGGCTTCCATCTCGGCAACCTAAGGCTCTGCCAATAGCTCCATGATAGTGTTGAAGCCGCTGACCATGGTCCTGAACTGATACTTTGCTCCTCATCCACAGTTCTGACCTCACCCATCTGTTCCCTGACCTACTTATCTCCACCTTGCTTGGACATCACCTTTCCTTGGTGGTGGCATCACCATGGATCAGGGCCCCTGGTCTAGTGCCCACCAATCTAAGCAACCTGAATGTTGAACCAAGAGACAAGGTCTCCAAAGCCAGTCTCAGGATAAAGGTTGATCCATGTGGGTGAAAGTTCTTCAAATAACCTGACCCTACAGCCTTCAGGTGGTCCTCCGAATGTTGTCAGACTCCTGTCTCTCAACAGCTTGTGTGATCATTGGCCATGCTGGCTGGGGCTGATGGAAGGTAGAGCCCAACAAGACCTAGAACAGTGTTTCTCAAACTTGGGTCCTCAGCTGTTGATGAACAGCAGCACCCATCATCCCTTGCTAGCAAGACCAAGGGTCAGGGATGGTGAGAACTGTAGTCCAACAACAGCTGGGGACCAAAATTGGAGAAACACTGATCTGGATGATCAAAGCCCTGCCCCCCATCCCTGATTTAGGTTAAAGGATGCCTAAAGAGTGTAAATTTACCAAAGACCCCAAACCTGCATTGCCCAAGATGTTTGGGCATACCTAAAGACATCACAGTGGTCTGTGTTCCATCAGGTGGAACACAAAGGGAAATCCATAATACCATGGCTTTATGACATATAGTATGGGACACAGGTGGCGTTGTGGGTTAAACCACAGAGCGTAGGGCTTGCCGATCAGAAGGTCGGTGGTTCGAATCCCTGCGATGGGGTGAGCTCCCGTTGCTCGGTCCCTGCTCCTGCCAACCCAGCAGTTCAGAAGCACGTCAAAGTGCAAGTAGATAAATATGTACCACTCCGGCAGGAAGGTAATCAGCGTTTCCGTGCACTGCTCTGGTTCGCCAGAAGCGGCTTAGTCATGCTGGCCACATGACCCGGAAGCTGTACGCCGGCTCCCTCGGCCAGTAAAGTGAGATGAGCACCACAACCCCAGAGTCGTCCACGACTGGACCTAATGGTCAGGCGTCCCTTTACCTTTTTATGACATATGGTAGGTGTTATGAAGGGGGAAGGCAGCTGGGTGTGTGGTTTTGGGTCACATCTCAGTTGAAAAATCAAAACTGGAGCCATGAGCCAGAGTGGTGTGGTGAATAGCGTGTGGCACTTGGCCTTGGGAGATCTGGGTTCAAATCCTTGCTCGGACATAAAACTCCCTGGGTGAATTTGGGCCAGGCACCATCTCTAAACCTCACTTTCCTCACAGGGCGGTAGTGAGGAGATAGTGGAGAACAAGGGGAATGCTCTAGGTTAGATTACTGCAATGCATTTAATGTGAGACTTGCCTTTGAAGATGGTTCATAAACTGCAGCTGGTGCAGGGTTCGCGGCCAAGTTGCTCGTTGGTGCAAGGCAGGCTGAAGCCAGCACCAATTCTGGCATGGCTGCATCCGACACCGGTTAGTTTCTGGGTCCAATTCAAAGTGCCGGTTTTGACCTGTAAAACCAGTATCGCACTTCAGGGACCCGATATCTCAAGGACCACTTATCCCCACATGAAGCAACCTGCAAACTCTGTCCTTCATCTGAAGTCCTCTTTATGTGCCCCCTCCAACATGAGAACGGACCTTCTCAGTGGTGGCTCCCCACTTGTGGAACGCTCTCCCTAGGAAGGCACGCCTGGCACCTTCACTGTCTCTTTTTAGGCATCAGGTAAAAACATGTTTATTCCCCCAGGCCTTTGGGCTTTATTTCTCTGCATATTTTTAAGTGGGGTGCAGTTTGATTTGCTCTTGTGCGAATTATATTATAGGTTGTTGTTTTTTATCTGTTTTTAAACTTCAGTTTTGGTAAGGCTTTGAGCTGGTTCTTTCTTTCTTTTCTAACCAGCGAATGACTATAACGAATAATAAAAATAATGGAACTTCTTGGAGTAGATGCGGGGCATAATATCGCAAATCGTGGTAGTCGAACGATCCTGGGTTTGTTTGTTTTTTTGCAAAATACCCGTGCTGCTGTCGTTTTTAATTCCAGTTTGGTTACACATTTTGTCACTCTTCTTCCTTTCCTCCATCTTGCACTCTGCCCGTTCCTCAGCAAATGGCTGCCTGGGACCCGTCACCTGTCAATGTCACTTGACGAAACCCCGAGGCAGGTTCTGGGTCTCGCATCGAGGCTTGCGGTCCCCACACTCAGCCTGACAGTCGCTGCCTGGCGCTGTGTTTGTTGCCGGGCTTTTCTGCTGAGCTTAATTGCTTGTTTTGTCTCCTGACTGCCAGCTCCTTCTAAGAACTCCCTTGCAGATGTACACAGGTAGCGTAATAAGCATTTCTGGATGGCTACTTCTTGCATTTCCGGCTTCCCTTGCCAGCAATCTCCTGTAATGCCTTTTAAATTCTTATTTAACACTTGGGAAGGGGGTGGGGGGACAAACAAGCACAGAAAACAAACTCTTGAAAACTATTTAGGCCTTGTGCACGTATACCTTTCTCCCTCCGCTCCTGTAGTTATAATGCTTTTAAGCAGCTGTGAGCCAACGGTGGAGTTAATTTCTGCCACTGGTGCAGTCAAGAACGGTGGCAATTATGAGCAGCAGTTGGATCCAGCAACTGGAGCTCACACCTAAAGCAACAGTACCTGTTATAACTGGGTATGTGCAACCATGAGCCTAAGAAGAGACCTTGCAGGATCAGGCCAGTGGCCCATCTGGTCCAGCATTCATTCGTTCATTCATTTACTGCCCTTCATCATAAGATCCCAGGGCACTTCACAGAATAAAATACACGATAAATACAAGTAAATCAGTAAAACAAAACAGCAAAACAATATCCCCGCTCTTTCCCACAAACACATTTTAAAAGGGCCTTGAATGTTAATCAGCTAAAGGCTTGTTTGATTAGGAACGTTTTTGCCTGGCGCCTAAAGGTGCTAGGTGAGCCTCCCTGGGGAGAGCATCCCACAAATGGGGAGCCCCTGCAGAAAAGGCCCCGTTCTCGTGTTGCCACCCTCTGGGTCTTTTGTGGAGGAGGCACACAAAGAAGGGCCACAGAGGATGATCTCAGGGTCCGGGTAGATTCATATGAAGAGAGGCAGTCCTTGAGGTATTGCAGTCCTGAGCCGTTTAAGGCTTTATAGGTCGGAACCAGCACTTTGGATTGGGCCCAGAAACTAATTGGCAGCCAGAGAAGTCAGGCCAGGATTGGTGTAATATACTCAAACTGTCTTCTCCCAGTACGTTTCCGAGCACAATTCAAAGTGTTGGTGCTGACCTTTAAAGCCCTAAATGGCCTCAGCCCAGTATACCTGAAGGAGCATCTCCACCCCCACCGTTCAGCCCGGACACTGAGATCCAGCGCCGAGGGCCTTCTGGCGGTTCCCTCACTACGAGAAGCCAAGTTACAGGGAACCAGGCAGAGGGCCTTCTCGGTAGTGGCACCCGCCCTGTGGAACGCCCTCCCTTCAGATGTCAAAGAGAACAACAACTACCAGATCTTTAGAAGACATCTGAAGGCAGCCCTGTTTAGGGAGGCTTTTAATGTTTAATAGATTATTGCATTTTAATATTTTGTTGGAAGCCGCCCAGAGTGGCTGGGGAGACCCAGCCAGATGGGTGAGGTATAAATAATAAATTATTATTATTATTATTATTATTATTATTATTATTATTATTCTCCCGGTGAGCAACGTGGCTGCCAAATTCTACACCAGCTGAAGTTTCCGAACCGCCTTCAGATGCAGAGCTATATAGAACGCATTGCAGTCATCCAACCTAGAGGTTACCAGAGCAAAGGCAAAAAGTTAGGCTATCCCTGCGCAGATGGGATACCAGCTGAAGCTCAGGGAAGGCACTCAGAGCCACCAAGTCCACTTGAGCCTCAAGCGGTAGTAGAGGATCCTGGAGTACCCCTAAGCTATGTACCTGTCCTCGCAGTGGCCACCCAAAGGCCCGCGGCAAACCCAAAAGGAGAACCCTCTTCCCCTGTGCTTTCCAGCAACTGGTGTTGCTGGAAAGCACAGAAACACCTCCGGCCAGGGAAACACCTCCGGCCACAGAAACACCTCCGGCCAGGGATGTAGAGCATAGCCATCATGGCACATAGACAACATCAGTACTATGACCTGAAAGCATCATGAGTCCAGCACTTCACTCAAGCTTTGGGTCTGGTCCATGGTTGAACCAGCCACATAACACACCACCTTGGGTTTCTTGACAAAATACAATCAGGATATAAAAGGTAAAGGACCCCTGGGCGGTTAAGTCCTGTCAAAGATGGCTATGGGGTTGCAGTGCTCATCTCGCTTTCAGGCCGAGGGAGCCGGCGTCATGTGGGTCATATGGCCAGCATGACTAAACCGCTTCTGGCGCAACAGAACACTGTGACGGAAGCCAGAGCGCACGGAAACGCTGTTTACATTCCCGCCACAGCGGTACCTACTTATCTACTTGCACTGGCGTGCTTTCGAACTGCTAGGTTGGCAGGAGCTGGGACCGAGCAACAGGAGCTCACCCCGTTGCGGGGATTCGAACCGCCGACCTTCTGATTGGCAAGCCCAGGAGGCTCAGTGGTTTAGACTACAGCGCCACCCGCACCCCATATCAAATGTAAGAGAAAACCACTCAAATAAATAAAAACAACCAGACGAGGAAAGGAAGCCTCTTGGATGGCAAGATTAATTTGTATGTTTATTCATAATTTTAGGAAACAGTGAGTCCTTAAGTGACTGTGGAGGCCAATTCTGGATCCATACATCCTTCCACAGTGGGGACATAGGTTTCTGGGCGGGAGTTGATCAGGGTGAGGGTTTGCCAAGCGTGCCTTCTTCTTAGCACGTTTCTCCCTTTCGTCCTGAGTTCAACCTTCTTCAAAGCCCATGACACCTTTGGTAAAGGCTGTTCTCCAATTCCAGCACTCGCAGGCCAGTGTTTCCCAGTTGTCGGTGTTTTTATTGCATTTTACATATTACACTTGCATTTAAACACAACTCTTTCGCGGGAAAAGGAAAAGTGTAGTGCTTATGGGACTGAGTGTCGCCTCAGGGCCTTTTCCCCTCTTGTCTTTCTATTATTTCCTAGACAACAAGGTAAATTAATGTTTAGGAGTGATTGCATGAGACACGTTGCAGAATGCAGGGCGTTTTATTTCCTTGGCTGTGTACGGACCATGAACCCCGGCACTGCCTTTGCTCTGAGAAGAACTTTCCCATTTCACCTAAGGGAAAACAGAAACATTAACTTTATTCTCCCGGCGAATTATGCATTACTTAATAACATGACAGGCCGAAATTACCGCATGCCTAAATTGCCGTCCGCTTTCTTGAAATCCAGTGATGAATTATCATTCCCAAAATATTAAGAAACCCCAAACGGTCATTTAAAAGAAACAAACTAGTAGAGAAGGCCCCTCTGGGAAGGACTAATTAAAAACGCTGACTAAATAGCTGTTTTCAGTGAAAAGAGAGCTCTCCAGCCTTGCATCATAACAATTTCCAAAATAACTTTAAAAGGCAAGCAAATTCATAAGAGGAAATATGTTAATAATTCATCGGATTGGTGAGGCTTCGGCTACAAGGGGGGGGGGTGGAAATAAGTGTTGCTAAATTAACAAATATGCATTCCATATGGGCAAGGCAAGGCTGATTGAAAGAGATCTCCTCCTATTAACAGGAGAGGTAATTTTATGTACATATATCGAGAGACTTCCCTGGGCAGAGCAGAGAGAGAGGGGGGGGTCTTTGCAGTACCAGTTAGCTTGTTTGCAGTGTAATTGCATTTAGACCAAGGTCTTCTGAAGGAAACGACTGACTAAATTAGCATTAACCAGGTTCCTGTGGGGCTCGGTGCATTGTGGGAGAGGCGGCCTCGCCTCCAGAAAGGACGTGTTGACCCAGTAGAGGCCAGGTGCTGACAAGGCATGGTGTTAATTGCTTTTCCCAAACGGGGTAACTTTTATCACTTGGGGGAAATAGGGGGAAAGGGGGGGGGAGAGAAAAGAAATCTCATCAGGCAAAGTGTAGGACATAAACTTCTTCATTTTTCATCCTCCCATCATTTCTTGGGCTCCCTTCAGCCAAGTGCAGGGATGAAGAAGAAGAAGAAGAGTTTGGATTTGATATCCCGCTTTATCACTACCCGAAGGAGTCTCAAAGCGGCTCACATTCTCCTTTCCCTTCCTCCCCCACAACAAACACTCTGTGAGGTGAGTGGGGCTGAGAGACTTCAAAGAAGTGGGACTAGCCCAAGGTCACCCAGCAGCTGCATGTGGAGGAGCGGAGACGCGAACCCGGTTCACCAGATTACGAGTCCACCACTCTTAACCACTACACCACGCTAGCTCTCAACACCACACTGGCTCTCAGAGACTGTGATGTACTCCCATTATAAAAAAACTGGCAGTGATCTACCCATTGGATTGACCAAAGTTCAACTTTGAGCTTTTTTGGGGGGAGCCAAAGTTGTTGAGCTTTTCTGGGGAAGACCCAATTTTTTGGGGAGGGGGGTGATCGATCAGGATTGACCAGGGATGCCCCGCGATCAACCAGTAGATCATGATTGACCAGTTGGACATGCCTGCTCTACAGCATCTGCAGAAACCACCTTGACTGTTCGACCCACTATTGGTCTCGTCTGCTCAATCTGCCAGAGTCTGGCCTCCCTCCCTCTTTCTAAAACCAGATTCAGGGTGGGTCTATACCACGGGAGGATGAGGCAGGAGAAGGGACCGTATTTCTGGCTCCTAGATCAGCCCAGAACCCTCATTTATAAATGTAACTTTATGTTGTGAACCACCCTGAGGTCTGCTGGCATACAAAGTTAATAAATAAATGAGAATAAATAAATCTTGTTCTCCCAGTGGCCAGTTAGGTGCCCCAGTGGGCAGCAGAGAACTGTCTAACAAACTACCGTTCCCAGAATTCTCTGGGGGAAGCGACAATGGTTTAAAGTGCTCTGTCGCCCCTTTAACTGTATCGTGCGCAGATGGGGCCCGAGATAAAAGAGGCAGATGAAATGAAAAGGCGGCGGCAAGCCTGCCACCCTCTAGGCTGCAACTCAGACCGGGAGAGAACAAGATCAGAGAGAGGCTTTTCAGAAAGAGGTGGAGAACTGGTCTGAGCGGGATTAGATATTCTAGGAATAACCAGTAGCAGAGATCAAGCTTCAATCAGCTGCTAACAGATCTGCAACGGGGAAATCAAAGCAGTTCTAAATGCGGAGACTAGGGAGCAATAGGGGGGAAATCACGTAATGCCCAGTTGAGACTGAAGAAGCATGGTTGTCACATTTCTCAGAGATCATCCCTTCTCACATCAAGAAGCCCTTGGCTCAACAAGCCAATCTGAGAAGGAAGGAAGGAAGGAAGCACTCTCCCCTGCTCCTGTGGCCCCTTCCAGTTCAGAGAAAATTTGAGTATTTCTCCCTAGCCAGTGTGGTGTAGTGGTTAAGAGCGGTAGACTCGTAATCTGGTGAACTGGGTTCGATTCCCCGCTCCTCCACATGCAGCTGCTGGGTGACCTTGGGCTAGTCCCACTTCTCTGAAGTCTCTCAGCCCCACTCACCTCACAGAGAGTTTGTTGTGGGGGAGGAAGGGAAAGGAGAATGTGAGCCGCTTGGAGACTCCTTCGGGTAGTGATAAAGCGGGATCTCAAATCCAAACTCCTCCTCCTCTTCTTCTTCTTCTTCTTCTTCTTCTTCTTCTTCTTCTTCTGGATCAAGCCAAAAGCTCACATAGCCGAGCATCCTGTTCTCACAGTGGCCAACCATATGGCCATAACAGGAAGCAGGTGAGCAAGACCTGAGTGTCACAGCGCTCTCCACACCTGTACATAGCTGTCAACTTTTGGATTTGAAAATAAGGGATGCCACGAGGACGGTGCAATGGCACCAAGTAGCCTCGTCACCCTGCGCTCCAGAGGCTGCGCACGAACGGGTGAGCGAAAGAGCGAGCGCATAGACAGCAGGCAGGGTGTCTGTCTGGTTGGGTGTGAGGATCTGGCTGCACAAAGGCATGCAAGCTCCGCCCCCAGTTGGTCTCAGACTCCTTATTGGCAGCCGAGCAACGCAGCTGAGGAGCCTCCTTGGCCGGCAGGGAGGGAGAGGAGCTGCTTCCTTTGAAAT